>CM076572.1:1078976632-1079601798 GCA_034641835.2 Pinus albicaulis | reverse complement strand
TTGATTACTAGCCAAAATGATGTGAGCTGTTAACAAACACGAGAGAACAACCATTAATGTCAATGGCCCTCAAGGTATTTCTATACATTTCGTAAGGCGTGAATAGATGATTTGATGTCGAACGCCAAACAAAATATTTTGGTCAAAGGTCTGGAAGTGAGGATTTTTTCGATGCGGTAACAAGCCTCATGGTACTGGAATCTGATGTTTCTAAGTGAACTTCCTAGATATTTATTTTTCGTCGACAGGAAGTCACCTTAATGCAAAACAAAATTTACTAATTTTGGAGACAAGGGTATGACTTGATATAGCAATTTTCAGGGATGACGGTCATGAAAATGAAGGTTTACGAGTATTGCAGAAGGATGAGTTTTTAATCGCTGGATGACTTCTCTTGAACATATCGGCGACACTGTGATGAGTTGGCAGCATTGACCCAAAACAGAAGTGAAGGTATGATGAACCATAGGTGTGTGTTGGAACGGGGTCTCCTAGCAAGCTATGAAACTGACCCATTTTGATTATTTTTTATTATATTTAGTCTAGCGCAAGGGTTTTGGGGTGGGTCAAAGCCCCAAATGCATTGTAATGGGTCAAAGGGTAAACTAGGGGTCTGAAAACCATGGGTTGTGGACCATAGGAAAGCCAAGGCTAGATTTTTATAAATAGAGATGCATTTTGTACTGTAAAGGAAAAGGATATGATGAGCTATTGATGTGATCTGTGGTTTAAGCTATCTATTTCGGTTTTCGGGAACAAACTCCTGCTGGCTGTGTGCGCAGAGATCCTAGTCTAGTTGTGTGTGGACCTTGTTGCTGTGTTCGTAGGTTGGGAATGGAATTGTAAGGAAAGATTGATGAATGAATGAATGCGAAGGATTATTAGAGATCTGAATCTGTGAGTACTGTTGTCTGAATTGCTGATAATTACTGTGTTGTATATTTTCTAACTTTTAGCTACAAAGGTTTGTGTATTGAATGCTTGGATCTAGATATATTCCTCTCTGTTTATGTAATACTATGTTGATATTATGGAAAGCATACAACTATATATCTAGTGCACATGGATGCAAATAGAAACATAATTAACCCTGTGCAGAACAAGGTAATATGGGAATTACAGAAATAGGACGTAGCTCTGTTTGCCTTACCCATCTTTTCTCCAGGTGTGGAAACCTAGTTCCAGAACCCACCCATAATACTTCGGGCGAGACTTTGACCTGCGCAAGCAGGTCACTGCCGAAAGGGAAAGTAGTATAGGGGGTTGTTGGCAAACCTTGCTTACCAAACCTGGGTCAGGACCCCTCGAGCCAACAAATGGTTCCATTGCTGGGACCTAAGGAATGTGAGAAAGGGATCGGGTACTGACAAAATAATACTGGAGAAGAGCACCTACAAAGGGCCATTAGGAAACCATTACAGTGCACTTGAAGATACCTACCTTCAAGGGCACAACTGATGAAGACATGGAGTGGTTTTGGTTTGTGACAGAGTTGGTATGGGTTACGCAGGGCGTGATGGACGACACTATGAAAAAAGCACAGCTATCCCTAGCCTTTGAAGGAAGAGCTATGGACTGTTATATGGGATACGTATCACAACATAAGGACGCAACTATCCAGAACATTAAGGACTCGCTAGAAAAGTAGTTCCGGAACCCTAAATCCTACTCTCAAGTCATAGCAGAATTAAAGGATTTCAAACAAGGTGCATCTGAGTCAGTATGGGAGGCTGATTAGTGACTAAAAAAAGCTATCAGAGAAGGAGGATTTCGGTACAATGACAAACAACTGACAGAATGGTTCATCGCCATGATACGCCCTCACTTACGTGTACCTATGGGCTGCTAGGCTTTTGACTCACAGGATGAGGCCTTGGAAGCAGCGATGAAATTAGAAGCTACACCTCTAAAAGATGTTGTGGTAGAAGTACATCAGATCCAGATGCAGCTTGAGGCTATGCACCAAGAAATTCAGACTCTACAGTAGGAAGGAAGAGGGGTTGGCACGAAACTAGATCACACAGTAGGCCACCCAGGACTAGGAGCATGTGGTCCGGGATAGCAGGGCTCAAGGGAACCTATGCTCTGGCATGAAGGGATTTGCACAGTAGGGTTACGTAGTATCCACCAATCGCCTTGTAATGGCACCTCTGTTTCTGAACCAAAGCGACACTGGTACTGGTCTTGCCGGCCGATAGGCCACAAGGAGCAGGACTGTCGAAGCCCTAATTAAATAATAAACAGGGGAAAATACCCTACCTCACCAAGAACCCCCTCAGTCAGGGATAATTCCCCCCCTAGAGGAAGGGACAGGAGCCGGAGCGGAAGCGCAGGTTGGGGTCGAGGCCAGTCACTTCGCTATAACTATGGGGGCACAGGGTGTTTCGGGGAATATCACCCTAGAGGTTCGTTGGGTTACAACCTCCACAGAGCAGGGGCATGCTACTTAAGAAGGACTCACACAACCATGCATGTTCAGAAAAACTAAATAGAGTAGATCGAGGAAGTTACCCGTAGGTCCTACAGTTGAAGCAGATCCCGCGGGGTCCAAACCCCCAACAACCGTCCTTCCTTCTTAACCTGAAAGACAAGAAGAAAAAAACATGAAGAACTGGTTGTACAGCATATATCTACTCTAAATGTTAGTGAAATCCATATAAAACATTAAATAGATCATAATGAATGCTTAAATAACAATTTTCTCATATATGTAAGCATACACTAACATGTATATTTCGGGAACAAGATGGTACTTCTGTATTATAAATAGCATGTACAAAAGTAACGAGTGGAGAGATCACCTAAATCCTTCCACGGCCTTTGAGCAGACCGTCGTCCGGATCCATCCAGCCCTTGCCTCGCTAAGACTCCTTCCAAACTGGTGCATACGAGATGACATATAGGGAGATGAGCATCTCAAGGAAACAAGGGTTTCCTATAATGAACTGGGAAAGTGCAGGAGGCACGAGGAATCAGACTTGGATAGGGAATACCAACAGAGTATAATATCAATAATTCTCTCTCCCCCTTAGGCCATACACATGAGGGGTTTTTATACTCCCTCCAAGTAGTTTCAACAGTTGGAAACAGTTGGCCACGTGCTGGGGTGGTTGAACTACCTAAGTAACCATCAACCCAGCCCGAAAATAGGGAATTTTTATATATTTTTTCATAATTTTAATGGCATACGCGGAAAAGTGCAGTTGGACTCGCGTATACACGCGGAAAAGTCTGGGCATAATCGCGTATGGGGATTTTTACACTGTTTTTAAGTGAATTTGTCCAAGTCTGTAGGAATGGGTGCCCAAATCCATAAAAGCAATCATGAATCATATGAAGGTGAGAAATGATGCTATAACAGATGCCCCCTAATATATGAGGTCGGAAGGGGTACATGATGGCCGAAATGTATTATGCACATAGAAAGAACTTCGCAAGGACAAGAGAGGACTTCACCAGATTTCAGCCTGCCAAAAACCAATGAAAGAAAACAGAGAGTCAACTCATGTTGAGGCGGGCATACCCATGCTCAGTTAAAAATACATCATATGGAAAGTACTAAATAGATCCAACATGTATACAAGTATAGCTGAACTGAAAGTACACAATGAATCATCTGAGCATGGCCCGGAAATACAAGTCTGAATCAATGTCCAAGTATCACATATAAAAAGCTGATCAAGGATGGTGCAACTGGATGTCTGATCATATAAGTAACTGAATCTCCAAGTACCGAATCATAAAAGGTGGAACAACCGGTACAATCACGCAACTCGGGAGCCAACATATAGGATGCTGTTGTACTGAACTGCAACATATAAGGGTAGACGGCATCACTGGTAGAAACTAAATGGACTGTCAAAAGTGAACCGAAAAATGCTGATGCAACCCGAGGTCTTCACCGATCACTATGGCACAATTCTACACAATGGGAATAAATGAGCTGAAGTCGACCATGTGAGAAATCGTTGGATTACCGGTCAATGATGTATACCATTAACCAACGCGAGACAACCCACCGATAATGAAAATGAGCGTCAAGGTGCCCCAATACAATCTGACAAGTGCGAATGAATGAGTTGAAGTCGAACACTTGAAAGAATCTACCAATCAGGAGGCAATGATGAATCCCCACTGTCGATAGCGAAGAGTCTGCCACTGATGACTGCAAACCCTAAGGTACTGAAAAAAATACTCTAGACCTTATTCCCAAAGCAATGAGTCGAAGTTGATGGGAAAAGATCTGCTGGAAGGAAGGCATTAAGGCATCCCACATCAGTCCAGCGCGAGTGTAACCCGCAGGCCAAGATTTGGAAGGAATCGGACGAAGTAGAGTGACGGAACCAAAACCGAAGTACGTTTCCGACATGCACAAGATGAAGCTAGCGCACGGAAGAAACCCTCTAAACCAACCAATAATGAAAGCTGACACAGAGGCGAGAAATCCACCGATAGGGTCAAATGGAATTCAAGGTATTGCACAAATCCCAAGTGTGATAATGTGTGCTGACGTCGAACACAGGGGAAACCACTCAGTCAAAGACCCATGATGATGATCAAATGCTGAGCACAAGGTCACCTATCAATGATGGAAATAGGCCCAGGGTGCGGCTCTAGGTTTGCTCTCAGAGCAATGTGTCATAGTCGATAAGAGACAAACCCACCGGCAAGAAGTCAATGGAGA
This sequence comes from Pinus albicaulis, assembly GCA_034641835.2. Lineage (NCBI taxonomy): Eukaryota > Viridiplantae > Streptophyta > Pinopsida > Pinales > Pinaceae > Pinus > Pinus albicaulis. The sequence continues at coordinate 1,079,597,114 of CM076572.1, read as the reverse complement.
CCTTCTGAAACCAGCACGAGCAGAAGACCAAAACATATGATGTGATGGAACATGATATTGATAAGACCAGGTAGGCCGACTGAATAATGAGTCAAGAGACACCGCAGAATGGCCGACTCTGGTTAGACTTCCCTTGAACAAAAGCACGACTCATGATGACCATGGCAGTAAAAGTGACACTGTATAAGTCTGTTATGCAGGAGGCAGAACAAACTCTCCATATGATTGGAAGAGGTAACCAACCGGGGGAGAACTGACAAGTGAAACATGGTAAAGGCTGAACCTAGGTCAAAGCTAAAACCATCCCAAATGAAGGAAATATATATAAGTATATGTTCTTTGTTCAAGGGCGACAAACTGACTCTGTACTGCCATCAAAACAACGAAGATACATCCCGTTCCCGCTCTTTTTGTTATATTTGATTTTTTTCTCTTTTTCATATAATAAGCCTGAAAAAGAATACAAGAATGCTATGGTACAATGGATAGAACGAGTATCAAGAAATCAGATGCACTAGTTCCTGGGATTGGAACAATCCTATGCTCAATGCAAGGTGGCGAAAACTGGTAAGTGATACTGAGAGGAACGTTCCATCCATGGGTAAAAAGGTGTCAAGTCGTGATAGCTAAGTGCATGCAATGGTTAACTTGTACATAAATTCAAGGTCAAAAGTTGGCTTAAACATCGAGTCCAAATGAAGCCGGCTAAAGGCCAAGATAAACAAGTAGCCAATATGCAATGCAGTAATACAACTTAACGACACCAGGGAGCCTCTAGGGTAAAAGCCAGAAAAATGGTAGTGATGAAGAAGAAGAATGAAGCTTCAACACATAAGACATGGCAGGACTAAATAGGACTCCCGAGCCTACATAAAACGTAGCATGGGAAACAAGTGATAGCGAGGAACTAACTAGGAAGCCCATGTAAAGGAAGGCTCTACCATCAAGTCATGATTAAATAATCGGTGAGTGAAATGGGTGTAATACTCATGACCTGATGGGATCGACCCTATGGCAAGTAATCAGTATGGAGGCTAGTATGCAAGATGCAACGGAAAGTGATTTCCCTAACCTATATGCCAGTGAAGATCATATACCTGCCATGACGAGTTAGTAATCATGGATAAAAAACCGGGAAAAATCTCAAAATCGTCAAAATGTACCTGAAAACATACCAAACTGGGCACTTCCAAGCATCCGGGTTATGCAACTTAAGATAGATCGAAAAAATAAGCATAAGGAATTTTTGCGAAAATTTTCAACTTTTTAGCCATAAATAGACAAATTACCTCATATTTGGTTCATTATTGCATTGCTGATTTGGAAAAAAGTGCTCTGGAGCAAAAAACTTCTTTCGTCAAATCAGGAACAACCGACCGTCGAAATGCACCGAAACTTCAGGTAGGCTCCTCAATCATCCTGTTTATTCATTTTGTCTGTTTGCAAATTAAAATTAAGTGAAATTTAGCTTTAAAACCCTTGCTAAAAAATGCGGACTTGCGCATACGTGGGTTCATTAAAGGAAACTCGCGTATACATGCAACTGTGCAAAGAAAAAGTCGCGTATGCACAGGTCCGAATCCAAAAAAGCATGGCTAATGCATGATTTTATGAAATTTGACAGGATGACAATCTCATGGAGAGAACGTGATCATAGCGCAATTTATCAAGAGGTCATGCAAGATCGAGCAACGCAAAATATCCTTCGGAATTGTGGATTGTTCAAATTCTTCAAAATGCCAAATATGAAAACCAATGTGCGGTTGCTAGAAATGCTAGTAAATTACTAGGAACCAGATCATGATTTCTTCATTATTGATCAGATGCCACTACGCATTGAAGTGGAAGACATATATTTCATTACTGGACTCTCCCGGAGGGGAGAACCAGTAGACTTGCACGGGAAGCCCCTGGGAGGGTTAACCGTGGAAGACTATGTCCACATGTATTGCGTAGGGGGTTCCAAAAAGGTTGGAACTCATATTGCAATTAAATATGTGAGGGATTTGCACATGAAAATCCTCCTTTTCACCATCGGCAGAGTGGCAGGATCTGCCTCTCTACATCAGGCTTCCAGGATGTAAATGAGCATAGCAGTAGAATGTTTGACTCATGTGTATGATTGGTGCACAGCCCTTTTACTGAACATGAAACAACAGTTGACCTCAATCCGCCAGGTAAATACCAAACACTTTGGCTACGGTACAATTTTGACAACATTCTTCTTTGAGAAGATACCAGCATTGAGACCCAGAGTCATCTCTACCATCAGTAGCCCACGGGACCCAAGAATTGCCTGTTGGGCGGACATGATGAAGAGACTGGGGGATAGTGAAGTACCCCAGACCACATGGGACGATGAGTTCTTCCTTTGGTGGGGAGAACAAATCATCGCAGTGGACGACTATCCCTATGTCGGGATGGACTTTCGTGGAGATCCAGATCTAGTTCTTCCACCAGGCACAACATGGGGCACAGTCGGTAAGTTTGCAAAAAAAAATTTGACTTATATAATTTTTTTGGATTTTTTCAAATATGTATGAAAAAATGAAAAACAAACATGTTTTTTGATTGGATTCATAATGACTGACAATTAAAAATGATCATGTTTCAGATGTTGGACCAGTTCGACCTGAGGGTCTCCTGCGCCACAAGTGCCGCAGGGGCGAGGCAGAGACATTGGATTCAGATAGGACACTCCAGGCCGTGCAGAGAAACTTGGAGGGACTAACCCGCCAAATCCCTATGGCTTCCGTGGAGGACCTGCCAGAAGCCATCCAGAGACGGGTGGTAGGAGTGCCCCGAGACTGGGTTAGATTATTCCGCCGAGTTGCCACCGCAGTCACGTTCTATAGGAACACGACTTCTGGGCAGGGACCTCAGGAGTAGACAGATATTATGTATTAGATGACTGTATATTCTTTTTTTGAGACTGAACATGATGGGGCATAAGCCCAAGTTTTGTACGACATTTATGGATCCAAATTTTGTAAATTTTTTTGACACTCCGATGATATATATACAACGATATTTGATGTGATGTGATAAATGTATCAAATGTATGATGTTTTTGATGATTAAAAATTTATTGTATGGAATGATTAATATGCCAATCTAATGCTTGATTAGCTAATGAGTCGGCAAACCAATTGTCAGCTCGAGGAATATGAATGAAAGTTAAAAATTGAAATGACCTTTGTAACAAATGTACCCTCAAGAACAATCGTAATAAAAATGGATCTCGTACCCGATAAGTGTTGTTCAACTGCGACACCACCAGCTGGGAGTCCAAGAAAACTACCAACGAATCAACACCCAAAGATATTGCCTCAGAGAGTAGATGAATGACTGCAGTGTATTCTGCTACATTATTGGAAGCAGGACCAATGCAGACCCCTCTTGATACCAACAGCTGACCGGAAGGATAATGAAGCACCCAAGCCGCGGAAGCTAAGTTCCGGGTGTGTCTACTAGCACCATCGGTGAAACCAAAATGACTCATGACATCCAACACAACCTGCCAAAGCAGATCAAAAACATCACCAACTCATCAAAAATCGAAAATCAACCAGATATGTACAAAACAAAAACTACTATATACAAAAGCAACATGCCAGGCTGAAGCCTAGGCATAATACTTCTTCAAATAGAGCCCATTTCGGGGCTCCGGCAACTCGTTCCCTTCGAAATCAACCAAGGTATAAGCTCCTTTCTTAAGGAATTTTTTAACGATAGAGGGGCCATACCACATAGACTTAAACTTTCCTGCCCCCAAGGCATCTTTTTCTTTGGCATAGACCAAAACAAGGTCACCTTCCGAAAAGACCCTAGGCTTAACTTCCTTATTGTACTGAACTTTAACTCGGTTTTTATGCGCTTCATTCATCGTGGCGGCATCCCGACACTGCTCATCAAGATGTTCCAGATGAAGAAGTCGTTCTGCCAGACTAGAAGTGTCAGGAAGAAGTTCAACAGCTAATTTAAGAGAAGGAATCTTGCATTCAATGGGAAATATGGATTCCACCCCGTGGACTAACTGAAACGGAGTAAAGCCAGTTGCAGTTTTAACTGACGTCCTGTATGCCCAAAGTGCAGGATATAGCATAATATGCCAGTTGGATCTATGTTTATCAATTGTCCTTTGAAGAATTGTCTTCAAGGATTTATTCACGACTTCCACTTGCCCATTGGCTTGAGGATAATATGGAGATGAATGCTCCTGCCGGAAACCCAATTTAAGAGCCAACTCAGCCATCATACTATTCTGAAAGTGACTGCCATGGTCAGTGACAATCTCTCTAGGTATACTGAAACGAGCGATAACTTGGTTGAAGAAGAAAAGAGCTGCAGTCTCACCATCGTTCCCAAAAGTAGGCATAGCTTCGACCCACTTCGTAAAGTAGTCTACTGCTACGATAATGTACTTGTGACCTTTTGGCGAAGGCGGGTTACAAGTAGTATAATCCATACCCCACTTTGTAAAGGGTCCGACAGTAACGACTGGAAAAAGCGGAGCTGGATGAGCGCGCATTTTTCGAGTATAGACCTGACAAGGATGACACTTTTTGACCGATTCAATACAATCTTTGAAAATCGAGGGCCAAAAGTATCCAGCACGCAAAATCTTTTGGGCTGTAGCAAGCCCAGATAAATGACCCCCACAAGCTCCACTGTGAGAATCATTGAGCACAGCCTCAGCTTCTTCGAGAGTTAAGCAGCGTCTTAGGATTGAATCAACCCCTTGACGGTATAAAGCATCACCAATAATCAGATAATTCTTGGCTAAGTGACGCAGCTTACGACGCTCATCTTTCGAAAAAGTAGAGGGAAACTTCGCAGTCTGGAGATACACAATGATATCCCCATACCAAGGATCCTGTGAAGAGATAAGAAACAAGTGTTCGTCCGGAAAGGACTCATCATAGATCATCTCCTCTCCACAGGGCAACTCGGAGATCAATTCCGCAAAAACTAATGACTTCTTGGATTTGGCAGACATGAACTCAAGATCAAATTCTTGTAAAATCACAATCCATCTATTATATTTGCCCCCAATCACTCGCCTGCTGAGGACAAACTGAAATGGATTGGCAGCTGCCAAGACATAAGTTTTGCGAAGAATAATGTAATGCCGGAGTCGCTGCACAGCATGAACTGCTGCTAAGGATAATTTTTCTATCGGAGTGTATCGAAGTTCAGGTCCTACCAGTCCTCGACTAAGGTAGTAAATAACATGCTCTGCAAGAGCATCATCCTCCTGAACCAGAACCATACCGATGGTAGATTCTGCTGTTGCCAGATACAAAAGAAAATATCTGCTATAATTAGGTGGACTCAGTAGAGGAGCAGAGGTCAATGCCTTTTTCAAAGCATCGAATGAGCGTTGAGCGTAGTCGTCCCAAAAAAAAGGAACTCCTTTCTTCAACAATCTCATATATCCCTTTGTAATTTCAGCATAATTGACGATAAACCTTCGAAGAAAATTAGACTTTCCTTGGAGACTTTGAAGCTGACGGATGGAAGACGGGGGAGGCAACCGAAGTATTGCCTCAACCTTGAAGGGATCTACCCTTATCCCTTCCCTAGACACAATGAATCCCAATAGCCGACCGGATGTAACCGCGAAAACACACTTGTTCGGATTCAATCAAATTTTATAAAAACGACATCTTTCAAATATTTGCCAGAGGTGACCAGGATGATCCATCCTCTTTCGAGAATGAGCAGCTAAATCATCTAAGTATGCCTCAATAATCTTTTTGATGTCGTGGAAGGCGTAAGACATGGCCCGCTGAAAGGTAGCCCCGACATTTTTAAGACCAAAAGTCATCTTCTTGTATGCAAACGTACCCCAGGGACAAATAAATGTAGTCTTATGTTGATCTTCAGGACAGATAGTAATTTGATTATATCCGGAGAAACCGTCCATGAAGGAGAAAATCTCGTTACCGGCACACTCGTCAATGATCTGATCGATAAATGGTGTGGGGTAATTATCTTTAGGACATGCCTTATTTAGGTCTCTGAAATCGATGCACACTCGAATCGTTCCTTGCTTTTTATCTATGGGAACGGGGTTTGAAACCCATTCAGTCAGAGGAACTGGGAAAATGAATCCCGCCTTAAGCAGCTTTTCAACTTCAGCTTTGATAGCTGCTGCCTTCCTAGGATTAACCGGACGAAGTTTTTGCCTGACCGGCTTAGCGTTTTCATACGTCTTGATCTCATGTTGGACGATAGATGGGTCTATGCCAGGCATTTCCTCATAAGACCAAGCAAATACATCCCTATACTCTTTGAAGAGCTCGGTATAGATTTGAACCTCTTCACGGGAACATTCAGCTCCAATGAAGACATTCTCGATAATATTGGGATCCCTAGAAATGTTCACCGGGATAGTAGGAGAGATCACAACCATGTTCCCTTCAGCATAAACCTGTGTTGGTGCCAAAGGGTTCAAGACTGGGTGAACAGGACCAGGAGACTGAGGACTTGGAAAACTAGTTTCAACTTCGCTCAAGTCAGGTAGGAAGTAAGACCGATGATGCAAATCATCCCACGGTCTATCTATACTAGTCATGGCTTCCAGGATTGCCTCTTCAGATGGAAGAGTGGTATCAAGGAAATCCTGGGCCGAAGAAGAACTAAGCGTCCAAGCCGGAGCCACATCACCATCCAACTCTTCCGGTGAAAGAGGAGCTGGGATGGATTCTGCAGTGTCAACAATAGACTGATATGCAATCTCAGCTGCATAAATCGGAAATGCCATTCCACCCACTTGACCTTTCGCTAATGTGGCAGTAGGGGAAGTTAAGGTCCAAGGGTCCGAAAAATAATGAGTTCGAAATAATTCTCTTCGAAGGGGAGCCTTGGAGGATGAAATAGCATTAATATGCACCGTAGGAGGAGGAAGATCGAAAGTACCCATCAAGGAAGAATACATTCGAACTCCTAGATTCTCAACAGGCACCTTAGTATTATCCAACTTAGGAATAGATGAGTCAGAAGACGCATTCGGGTCTATCTGAGGATAGTCCAGTTGATCCACTGTGACAATCCTCCCTTCGTGGGGGAAACATACAATTCGAAATAATGAGGATGAAATGGCATCCATCTCATAAATCCAATTCCTCCCCAACAGAAGGTTGTATTCCAAGGCTGCATCCACTACCTCAACCTCTATATTGATAGTTTTGCCCCCAACACAAATGGGCAAAGCCGGGACAATACCGTGGGGTCTGTGAGAATGACCATCGAACGCAGTAAGAATAGTGCTAGATGGAACAGCTTTGGGAGATCCAAGTGTCTTCCAGCATGCGAGAGACATCACGCACGTAGAAGCACCCTCATCAACAACCGTTCGAAAGATATTGCACTTCCGATACGATGATTTAATATGAAAAGCCATGTGATGAGGAAGACTCTTCTTAAAATTAGTCATATCAAAAGTAATCAGAAGAGAATTTTTTGGATCAATAGCCCCAATGGCAGTGAGCAAAGCACTGCGCTGAGCTGGACAAGACTGGAGCCCTCGCATTTGGATTAATCGATTGTGGCGCAGAAAGATGCTTTTGGCATCAGGCATGAACTCAACGAGTAGGCTTCGTGTTCTTGAAGGCAGCTCGTGGCATCAGAGGCTTCCTTAGCTTCCCAGAGACTCTTCTCTGCATAATGCGGGATCTCGTAGCGATATCTGCGTGAGCACTCATCATAAAAATGTTCGATGGAATTTCCCCTTCCTAGAGAGAGGAAGCCCCGAGTTGGTTCGCGCCAACAACTAATTTCTTCCCTTGGGGAAAAGGTTTGTTAGCCACGGCCAGGAACTAGAAGAACCTGCTTTGGGCTATGGCTTAGCGAGCATCTTGAATTTTTAGGAGCAAAGGTGCGTGAGATGGTCTCCGGTACAAAGCTTGCATGGAAACTTCACTTTATTTTTCTCCTTTTGACCCTCACCAACACACTCGTTGGTTTTATTTGCATTTCCCTTCCCGTTCTTTCCCTTCTTCTTGTTATTTCGTCCCTTCTTCTTCCCATCGGATTGTTGATTTCCTTTGGGATCAGAAGTTTGGACAGCATTTATGGACAAAGACTGGGAAGGTGATGAATCAACAGACACAGCCTGACCAGAAGGAGCAGATTGTAAAGACAACTGTTGCAGTTGAGAAAGCAGGCTGGCTGCACCACTATTGACCGATCCGACGAGCCCGTCACCATGCGGACCAGGTTTACTTTTCGACAAATCTAATTTGGAGCGAGGAGCATTGGGAAAATACTTATAAAGGACCCCAGACTGAGAATAGATCAGTTCCAGCTGCTGGGCCCTAAAAATGGCCTGCTCCTCAGAAAATACCCGAGATAGGGATACATCTTTTGAAATATCTGACTACAGAGATTTCAGAAACCATTCGAGAAGGAATTCTCCTGGAATATGAGCTTTGATAAGCCTCTTCCTTCTCCTCCATTCCTGAATGTGATCAGAAATGTGTGTTTCCTCATCCTGCTTAAAATTATCCAGGAGTTCGGTCCCAGCCTCATATCTGACAGGCTACTGGAAATGGTTTAGAAATACGACAACCAGTTCTCCAAATGTAGCAAGACTGCCCCCAGTGAGCTCGATATACCATTTGGCAGCATTTCCAGTTAGGGTGCGTTGAAATAATCTCAACCTAATCGAATCATCGATCAGGGAGTTCGAAGAACACCATAAGTGGAAAGTGGTGATGTGGTCAGTCGGATCCTCTCCATTCTTACCTTCAAACTTTGGAATGTCCGAAGGAAGTTTGGTCGGGACCTGAGGCCACCCCTGACTATAACGAATCTGATCATTAGTCAATCTCGGCTGCATCCGTGTTTAACGCGTTTAAAAAGGTAAGCGAGGCGAAGCCTGAGGATTCCATCCTTGATGGGATGGATTTCCAACATTCTGAAAAGAATAGCCTGGATTTGATGAGGCACAAGGTTTCCAAAAAGGGCTCGTAGAAAAAGGAGAAGAACCTCCTCCCCACGCCGAGTTACCAAAGCCCAGACCAGTTCCCCTTGCTGAAGTATTAAATGAAGAGGAAAGCCCCTGGTAGGGGTTCCAAGCATTAGACAGAGGAGAAAAGGACTGATAAGCACTCGATGAAGGGAAAGAAGCATTCCCTTGATGACCTGCGTAAAAATGATTCCCTGCCCCCGCTGTAGTGAATACAAGGTTCCATCCTATAAAAGTAGTCGAACTTTGCCCCCCAGACCAAGGGTTGAAACTCTGGGTCTGAGAAGTAAACGGAAAGGACCCTAAAGAAGGATTCGAACTAGGAATATGTCCAGTTCTGAAGGGGAACCCTTGAAACAAAGCTGATCCACTAGCCATGTTAGACATGGGCGTAGATCCAGCTAAAGCAGCAGAAAAGGAAAAAGAGGGATTCCCACTAGAGGGCATCCCTGAACAAAAGGGACCAGAATGAGAAGCATGTGCCTGGGTGAAACCAGAGCTAAACACAGCAGCACTAGAAGTAATCGAAGATGAATCAATAGTGCCCCTTGCTTCAACAGAAGCAGGAGTCTGAATGCCTGCAACACTCACGGTAGAAGCCGCGTTCCCAGTCGTGGCCATCGAAAGATAAGAATGATACGGAAGATCTCCGGGTCTCTCCGACTTAGGTCCGATGTATTGAACAACGAACGAATAATCAGGAGGAAGAGGAGATGGACCTGTAGCAGGAGGCTCAGGTACATTTTTGATTTGAAAATCTTCTTCCTGAGGAAACAAAACTTGCGAGGTGAGCGGAATGCTCCTCTCCGGACCGACACCAGAATCAGCTATGAAACCTTCAGACCTTTGTGGAGGATCTCTCTCCACTGCATCAGACGCCACAGGGTGGTAACCACCTGCTAAATCACTCCTATGCCTTCTCGAAGAAGGCTCTGGACTCTCGGGAGATAACCCTTGGATTCTCCTCGATCGACGAGGCGCTTGATTAGCCACTTTTATAGATTTTAAATTAGACTCAAAAAAGTGAAAAGCTAGGCAAGCTAGGAGAAAAGAGCAATCACTAAAATAAAAATCCCTGAGATACAGTCAAGCAAACAGCCTCCAAGTATTTCCGCTCCGGGTGATGAGGACCGGACACTAAAATACAGGAAAGCGAAATATAGGACCTCGAAAGTATCCTATATGAATAGGCCCAAAACAACTAGCTTAAGGTATCAAACAACTACACCGAACTCCCGACGCATGCCCTTTGCTGTACCACACCCAAGCTTCGCGCAAGGGCACCCCTCCGTGCTACCGCCAAGTGATGCGACGTCTACCTCGTGTACCACGGTATTCCCCCTCGCAACACCGTGTGGAACTCTAGAGTGGCAACTATGGGCACCAATCCGCATCGGTGGTTTATGACCTGTCTTTGAGGTCGATTCAATTAACCTGAGAGGGGGTATCCTCTTCTCACCACTTCGCGCTTGACTCTCTGGAGGAGAGCTTTCCCGGTCCACCTAACAGAGTTGGATTTCGCTCAATTAATCAACTTCTATGTTTGTTTGAGCGGCCTTGGAGAGTTAACTCTCCACTCACCTATTCCAAGGCCCTACAACCTAGCTAGTTGGTGTATGACGCTTAGAAAACTTGCTAGTTGATTTTAGATTAAATCGCTTATTTTAATGGGCTGTTATGTTAAGTCACAAGGATATGGAGATGAAACGTATGGTGTTTTGACGCAAAAGAAATTAATAAAAACCTAACTACATGCGAATGCAGTTATTGTCTTTCGATGAAAAGCAATCTCTATACAGGTTCTACGAGACTAAAAATTGTATTTTTTTTTCTTTTCAAATGGCAAACTCACACTCACAAAAACTATGAAATTGAATAAATGTTTAAATGCACCTAATGCAAATCACTACAAGCATGCAAATCCTAAGATGCAAAAATCTCCTAAAGCAGAGTGAAATTTCCCAAAAAGTCCTTCAGTTTTAACTCTTCTTTGGTTGCCCAGAAAGCTAGTTCTCGAAATCAAGAACTCTTAAAATGAGGACACCAAAAACACTTAACAACAAGAAGAAGAAATCAATGACAACTCCTCCTCAAAATCAAGCCAAAAACTAAAAGCAAGAAACCTCACAAAAGCTTCAAAAGTTATAGCAAACGAAAATGAAAATGCAACAACAAAAGCAAATAACAAGTGAAAATGTTTTTTAAGCCTTTGAAATGCAAAAACAAAAAGCAAATCAAATGTTTTTTGAGCTTTTTTGTTTTATAAAGAAAGATCTTGAAAAGACCAAGCACAACTATCCAAATCCAAACCAAACAAGACTGAATTTCAAGCACAAACTTCAACAATGCTCCCAAACCTTATAAGGCTAACTCGTAGCAAGATCAATAAGAGCAATAGAAGACAAGAAAACTCAGCCACTCAGCCTAGAAAAATAGTGCAAACTCGTCGCAAACAAAAACTCCGAAGAAGCAAGAAAAACTCTTCAAAAGTTGCAACAAGACCTAGCCTATGGAACTCAAGAAAGCTAATAAAAAACGAAGAAAAAATCGTAATGCGAAGCACAACACAAAGATAGGAAAGATTAAGTGAGTAGGAGCTCTCTGTTCTGATAAAGCAGAACAACCAAGAATGCTCAGAAAGCGATCTTGGAACTCAATCCAGAAGTGCCAGCACCAGAAACAACACTTTGCCAAAAAGACTAGTTTTCAATCAAACGAAAGAGAGAAAAGACCAGAAACCACTTCTTTTACAATCCAGAGAGTACAGAGACACTGTAGGAACAGGTCTCCACAGCCAGAAAGAACCAAAAATTCAAGAAACCCAAAAATTCAAAATCTGCCTAGGTATACGCTACTTCACAGTTTAGCAACAAGCGTGCATACGCGACTGTGCTAAAGGAAACTCATGTATACGCAGGTCCCTTTAGACAAACTTGCGTGTATACGCAATTGTGTGTAGAAAAAAGCGCGTATATAAAGGTAAATAATGAAAAAAACAAAAAGGACAAGCCTGGAAAAGAAACCAGGACTTCAGACTGACTGAGAAATATTAAACTGGACTACAAATGAAAGTTAAAACTGTCGACAACCTATCAAACAGCTGAAACCACCCAACAGGAGAATCACAAGAATGTGATCCCCAGTGGAGTCGTCAGTTCTGTTTCGGGGAATATCACCCTAGAGGTTCGTTGGGTTACAACCTCCACAGAGCAGGGGCATGCTACTTAAGAAGGACTCACACAACCATGCATGTTCAGAAAAACTAAATAGAGTAGATCGAGGAAGTTACCCGTAGGTCCTACGGTTGAAGTAGATCCCGCGGGGTCCAAATCCCCAGCAACCGTCCTTCCTTCTTAACCTGAAATACAAGAAGAAACAAGCACGAAGAACTGGTTGTACATCATATATCTACTCTAAATGTTAGTGAAATCCATATAAAACATTAAATAGATCATAATGAATGCTTAAATAACAATTTTATCATATATGTAAGCATACACTAACATGTATATTTCGGGAACAAGATGGTACTTCTATATTATAAATAGCATGTACAAAAGTAACGAGTGGAGAGATCACCTGAATCCTTCCACAGCCTTCGAGCAAACCGTCGTCCGGATCCGTCTAGCCCTTGCCTCGCTAAGACTCCTTCCAAACTGGTGCATACGAGATGACATATAGGGAGATGAGCATCTCAAGGAAACAAGAGTTTCCTATAATGAACTGGGAAAGTGCAGGAGGCACGGGGAATCAGACTTGGATAGGGAATACCAACAGAGTATAATATCAATAAATTCTCTCTCCCCCTTAGGCCATACACATGAGGGGTTTTTATACTCCCTCCATGTAGTTTCAACAGTTGGAAACAGTTGGCCACGTGCTGGGGTGGTTGAACTACCTGAGTAACCATCAACCTAGCCCAAAAATAGGGAATGATTATATATTTTTTAATCATTTTAATGGCATACGCGGAAAAGTGCAGCTGGACTCGTGTATACACGTGGAAAAGTACGGGCATAGTCGCGTATGGGGATTTTTACACTATTTTTAAGTGAATTTGTCCAAGTCTGTAGGAATGGGTGCCCAAAGCCATAAAAGCAATCATGAATCATATGAAGGTGAGAAATGATGCTATAACAGGCATGTGGCAAAGGATTTCCTGAACCCTTTATGACAGTCCTGCAGATATTTTAGGCAGTGGGGCCATACACTGGAAGAGTGCCCAGCCTTAAAATAAAAGATACATGAAAAGAAGCTCCCCTTTGCACAGAAGGTGTGAAGGGACCAGACCGGGCTAAGAAGCAAGAATACCAAGGTCAATGTGGTAATGAAAAGTGGATTAGTGACTGGGGGGGCTAAGGAGAAAGACAAAACTTACTCACTGATCTGCAGGGTAGTTAGCACCCACGAAGGACTGGACCTGGGAAAAGCAAGGGAAACATTTATGGAGGCTCGGAAGGACTTCCTTGAGACTAAAATTCCGCCATCTGCACACCTAGGAGCTGAAGAAGTAACTGCGGAAGTTACACCTTTCTTACAAGCATGTGTGAGACTACTGCACAACCCTTAGACAATACGAAATCTACAGGCTTTACTATAAAGCTACACAACATGAGCTACCAGGTCTCTCAACATCAAGGATGTGCATAAATTGTACAAATACCAAAGACGCACTAGCAGGGAAATGCGGCTGACAGTCCAGATTGGTGACCATGAGATGGATCAGGTTATATTATACATCAAATCAGATGCCAATATACTACCTAAGAACACTTGGCAACACATGGGGGAACCCAAGTTGGAGCGACCCACCATCCAGCTTCGAAAGGAAAATCAACAAAAACTCATTCCTCTAGGTAGACTCCCCGACGTTGTGGTTGATATCACAGGGGTAAGGATCCTAGCTAACTTTGAAGTAATAGAAATTGTGGAAGATGAGGATACCTACCCTGTGCTCCTCATCCTGGACTGGGCTATAGACATGGGGGGCATCATCAATCTCAAAAATCACAACATGATATTTGAAAACCAGGGCACACAGGTCATTGTACCTCTAGACCTGGTAGAAGGAAAATGTTATGAAGAACCTATACCTAAGGAGGGGGATGGAGATTATGTCTATAAATTGACAGCGCGCAATAAGGAAAACCTAACCTAGGACACTCTACCATGCTACGAGGAGGATATTGAGGATCCCAGTAAGGATCTAGAAGCTTGGCAAGCCCGGCTAGGGGAAGCCTCTATGTTACGTTGTCTTCGTATCTCAAAGGGCTCCCTCTGTATGGACCCAAGGGAAAGGATGGGAGTAGGGCTAGGCCTGAGCAAATATGGTGAACCCACCCCGAGAAAAGGATTGGTTGGCCCACGAGTGAGCAACAGGCTCCCTATGACACCTATAGGTTCCACAGGTAGCGGTCCCATGCATCAACCCACCCCTTCAACGGTGACACAGCTAGGGGTTAGGAAGTTGGTTTCGACGTCATCCCCCCTTAAAGCCTTAGTAGAACAAATAATAAAAATCTCTTGGTCTTGGGACAAGAGCTACTTAGGAAGCAAGCCTATGTCGGGGGAAGAAAGGCAGCTGTCACATATCGGTAACCCTAGTGTAACGAGTACACTTAAATCACTGAGGATGCAAAAAATAGCCATTAGGACTATACCCTCTGGTAAAAATTAGAAGTTACCATTGAGAGAAGCGGCTCCTGAGCCATTGGTAGGTCAAGTTACAGGAAGTTTTTACTGTTCCTTGGGAAACCCACCCCGCGTAAAATATCTCTCGCTATCATCTGATGGGAAATGCTTAAAAGGGGTGGTATGGTCCAGTTAGCAGTATTGTATCATGTAAACAAGTGGCCTACTTCAAGTATCTCGTAGAATCAATCGAGTAGTGAACTCTGCAGCACCCCTTTCATGACTGATCAACCCCTTCTGTCAGGTAGTAGTCACCCAGATCCAAGATTCATTTTTCGTGCAAGGATGCCAACTACTACCCCTACCACAACCTCTGCCCCAATTGAACTTGAGGTTGAATAAGTGCTGGAAGATGAGCCTGAGTTAGAAGAAGTCCCCCCTCCACGGATCACAAGGAAAGGCAAGGAGAAAGCTCAGAGTTTGGGGACTACCCCACAGGCAGCAGAAAGGCCCTGAAATTCCCTAAGATGTGCCAGGCCTCCGGCCTCAGAACAAGATGACTAGGAGGGGGCTCTGCTAGCTAACCTAATCAACTAGTTACCCCCCTTCATTCGACCACAAAGACCATCTACACAAATACTGAAAAACTTGGATGGCTTGATCACCTACCTGCAGACCCCGCTAACCCCAAGAGAGGTCCCCATCATCGGTGACCCCTGTGGACGCCTCCATGAGGTCAAGTTCAAGGTTCATGATCTGGCGGACCATGATGCTTTCCCGGAATTGGCCTCTAAATTATACTTTGATACAATCTATGAGGATGATGGAATCACAGTAGTACCTCATCGATGGGTATACGGCTTGGCGGATCCAGACTCCTGAATCTGCTCCGCATGCCCCACTTTGGCCATTACAACATCATAGATTGATTGACGCACCAGTTACTTTCCCTCATTCACAATGGCTACTTATGGATTCATGATAGGGTCCCTATCGACGCTGATTTTATCCACAAGATTACAGGCCTCCCGATGCAGGGGTTGCACCCACTTGTGAAATTCGGAAAGAATTTTGAAGCCGATACCGCTCTGTTTGTTCGGGAGATTTGTTCGGGAGACCTATGCAGTACGCCAAAATCAGCGATGGTTTTTAATTCAAACCATCAAAGACCCTGCTACCCAGATGGGCACTCGACTGCTAGTCTGCAAAATCATGAGGAGATGCTAGGTTGTGACTATCCCCACCTATGTCATCCAGCTAGCTGGCCAGTGTGTGAAGGGTGTGTTCCTTAATTGGGCTCAATACTTGTTCGATGAATTTCTCGCTAATGTCTGTGAGTCTGAGGAGCATGGGACCTCGTTTTTCTATTTATGGCTATTATTTCTCATAGCACTAGTCACCTGGGACAAGCCGGAGGAGTCAGTTGTTCCGAAGCTCCTTGCTGGTATGTGTGAAGGCACTTGGTATGCTCACTTGTGGGACTCTAAGGATAAGTAGCGTATCAAGGATAACAAGGTCTTTTGGTTCCTCTTTCAGAGCAGTGTCACCACTACCATAAACTGTCGGCCCTGATTATCCCCCACCATATATGACAAATATAAGCATATTGTTGCATTTGGAATCACCATGCACCAGGTCTGGATTCGTAGCCTGGCTAATCAGGCATGGATGGACTTTCCTTATATGGTACCCGATGAAGAAATTTATCTACTGATCTCACTATGGCCCCTCCCCTGGAAAAAGGTCTCCCTGACACTCCAACATCAGTTACAACCGAACCCAGAGGTAACCCACCACAGCAGGCCAACAGTGTCAATCAACCGTCAAGATGATTACCCAACCCAAACAGTCATGAACATGGAGTGAAAGAAGTGTCATGTTCAAGAGTGACTTTCTACCAAAAAGAAACTTTACTTTCTTTTCCCAAATTTTCCCCGGTCATTTGTCGACCAGTACCTCTTTATTTTTTAACAAGCTTGAGGAGAATAACATTTTCTTGATCTATAATTCAACCCTTTGGGCGAATAAAGTATCGCTATTTAACAATTTAATGAGTCTAGTGATGAATGAAACTTGATTCTTTCCATGATCGACAAGCCCGTCGCTATTTTATGTTTCAATAAGCTTAACGACAGTGATAGCATGGCCCTTTTTCATATTTAGAGAGTCTGAAAAAGAGGACAAAAGAGAACTCCAAAAGTACTTTTTCGTAAATTTGTCTCTCAGACCTGAAAAAGTGTAAAATAATATCTGAAAGAACCTCTTTGGTCATGTTTAACCAAGGTATTCCTTTTTGGTAAATAATCCATCTCAGTCCGGAAAAGGGTTAAACTTATACTGAGTAGATATCAATTCATTTAATTTAACGAGCTCGAAATGACAAGTGCTCGACAATATTTTCACATTATCGGAGTCTGAAAAAAGCTGAAAGAAGACTCCAAGGGTTCCTTTTTCACTATTATCGAAGCTTGAAAAAGAGATAAAATTGCGCTTCAAATCCTTTTTCATTTTTAACAAAGCTCGAAAAATAAGGTGAAAAAGTATGCTTTGTGGTCAAGTCATTCTTTGAATAGATCTGCACGACTAATCTGTTCATCAGTTGTATTTCCTATTTAGAACAACATCAAATGGATTAAAAATACATATTTCATGATAAAAACATAATAAAACTATAGTCATAGCAATAAATTTAACTTGCAAACAATTAAATGACTATAAAAAGTAGTTTCACTATTCATTTTTACCATTCCATAGTTACCATTTGCATTTTGGAGCTCTGAACCTGATTTTTACCCAAAACTTTAGTCATAGATTGCGGTCATTTCTATGGACAGATTTCATCACCGTTTGATCCAGGTTAGTAGCATGAAACTCTCTTTCTTTCAATATTCATTTCATTCCCATTCCTTGCAATTTTTTTGGGTTTTAAGGCCACTAGGGTAAATTCTCCCCAAATTGAGGGCAACGCACCCTTGAACATCGAAACCTACGATGCATAGTAGGTAAAGTGAAGGATACCTGCATATGCAATGCACTATCTCAACCCAGGGAGTGCGTTGGGTGGAGTTCAAGTTTTTGATTTCATGATGTGTCCAAAATTTGCCTAGTTTTTTGCAATGAATGGTATCTAATGGATCATATGGTTGATTTTTAGGTTTCCATCGGATTATAATGATGATTACATGGAGAGAAAGAGAACATGAAGAAAAATATATGATTGCTTTGAATGATCCGTGTACTATAAGAGCCTCAAGAGATTGTGGGCTACTTAAGAACTTCAAATTGTCGGAAATGAGGCAACAAATAGAACTCCTAGAGTTCCTTGTTCGAGCATGGGATCCGGTGATAGAGGCATTTCACATAAAAAATCAAGTGTTATCCATAATAGTTGAGGATGTGTATTTTCTCATAGGTTTTTCAAGGAGAGGTTTTCCCATTTCTCTCACAGGGTCTACCGTTGGAGGAGAGACAGTGAGGGATTATGTTATGCAGTATTTCTATCCAATGTTAGAACCTAGAAAATATGGAAAAATAAACATCCGGGATGTCAGGGATTTGCCTTTGAGAACCATCCTTTTCATGATCTCAAAACTTGCTAGCACTGTTACACTCCATGTAGCGAATCGATCATATATGTAGTATGCGCTAGAGTGTTTAGAGCCAACAATTTTCAACTGGTATGAAGCTGTTCTATCTCAAATAAAGGAACAACTGAATAATTAAAAGGGAGGAAGGAAGAAAATTTTTAGTTATGGTTCCATCCTCATTTCCTTCACTTTGGAACGGATTCCACTAATGCTGCCACAACATGTAACATTGGATATATCTAGTCCTAGAGATCCTCGAGTACAGAGATGGGTAGAACTCATGGGTCGACATGCAGGCCAATAGACCATTGTGTTCTCGACTGCATTCTTCACCTGGTTCAAGCGACAGATTTTTGCCACCGATGAGTATACATATGCAGGCGTCGACTTCCGAGGAGATCCAAATCTAGTTTTACCAAAAGGCGCTCAATGGGGTGTAATAGGTAAGAATGATTTGACCATGTTTTTTTATTTTTATAACGTTTATACAATGTTTTTTTGTTTTGATTTCTTTCCAAGACTAAACTAAATGTTTGATGTAATGTAGATATTGGTCGCGTTCAACCAGTAGAGGAACCAGAACGTGAAGCGGATGCGCCAACAGAGAGGGTTGTCGGGAGAGCAGTCCTTCAGGACCTTGATATGGTTGAGACTCTAGCAGAGCTTCAACAACACATTGAGGGATTGACCTTCGGGATTCCAAATTACTGGCTCGAAGAGTTACCCATGTGACTGCAGTGACAGACTATTGGGGTTCCTAACCATTAGATGTGGTTACTCTGTAGGATTGCTAGATATATAGCATGCTACCATGAGCACCACTAGTTTACTTGTGACTTTTTACATACATTTTGAGGTTAGATGACCAATGTGTCTTAGGCACAAATTTTGTAAAAAATCTATAACTATCTATATATGTGTTTGCAAAATTTTTCCTATGTTTAATGCGCAATCCAATTCAATGATGTGAATGTTTTCTTTATATATGTCGCAAATGTTTGTCTAAAAATTGATTAGCTAATGAATCAGTTAAAGTGTTCAGATTTCTGGAAATGTGTTGATATTGAATGAAATCAAAATGTCTCTCCAAAAGTTGAACTCTTAGGAACAATCTAAGAAGTGTTGTATTTCTAACAGAATAAATACTAGTAAGTTGTAGTACCACAAGTTCTGAGTCTAACTTTATGATTATGTGGTTAATACCAAATGAAATGGCATCAGAGAGAATTTTGATCAACGGGCTATACTCAGCGATATTGTTCGTCGATCTACCCATACAAATCCCTTGAAAACTCACTAACTCGTCGTTTGGAGCAAAAATGGCCCACGCTGTAGAGGATATATTCTGTGTACTACGACTAGCACCATCAGCATATCCAACAAATGGTTCCAAAGATTTAGACGTCTACGACAAAATGTAAAGTGGATTACTAACGTCAAGAAAACTTAAAAAAAAAAATTAATATAGTGAATGCAAATCAACAACATATAAATAATATAATACAAAAAATTACTACACCCATGATTAAGCATAGTAACGTTTCAAATACAACCCATTTCTAGGCTGTGCTAATGGAATTCCATTGTATTCAACTAACTCGTAGGCACCCTTAGCAAGAAATCTTTTGACAATATAGGGGCCATGCCATAATGGCTCGAATTTCCCTGTACCTATTATATCATCTTCTTGGTCATAAAGAAGGACCAAGTCGCCCTCTGAGAAGATGCAAGGCTGGACATTTTTGTCATATTGCACTTTTATAAGTCTCTTATGCTCTTCGTTGGCTAATTGGGCTTCACGACACGTTTCATCTAGATGGACGAGGTTAAGGAGACACGCTTCTTCTTCTGAGGTGTCAGGTAACAAGTCTATCATGAGTTTTAATGATGATATTTTGCATTGGATTGGTAAGATAGCTTCCAAACCATACACCAATTGAAAAGGGGTAAATCCGGTTGTGTTTCTCACCGAGGTTCAATACACCCACAAGGCAGAGTATAGGATCAAGTGCCAGTTCCTTTTACGGACTCCTATCATTCGTTGAAGCATTCGTTTAAGAATTTATTAATATCCTTAACTTGTCCATTTGATTGTGGATAATAAGGAGTAGAATTATCATGAGACAATCCTAACTTGGCTGTCAATTCAGACATCATATGGTTTCAAAAATTCTTCCCATCATCCGTAACTATAGCCTGTGGGGCCTCAAACGATGCAATAACATGATTGAAGAAAAACAATGCAAATTTTTGTCCTGTGTTGTTGAATGTAGGCATCGCTTTGGCCCATTTGGTAAAATAGTCGACTGTGACAATTATATAACCATGCCCCCTGGAAAAAGGAAGGTTACAGGTCATGAAGTCAATACCACATTTCGTAAATGGTCCAGCAGAGACAACAACATGCATTGGAGCTGGCAGTTTTTGGATTTTACGGTAAAAAATCTGGCATGCATGACAACTTCTGACTACGAGGATACAATCTCGAAAAATAGTAGGACAAAAGTAGCCAGCGTGGAGTATCTTCTGCATGGTAGCATATCCAAATAAATTTCCACCACAAGCCCCATCATGGCAATCATTTAACACTTTTTCAGCCTCCTCATGAGTGAGGCCCCTCCTTAAAATGGCATCGACACCACAAAAATACAGTGTATTGCTGACGATCAGATAATCTTTGGCTTGGTATCGAATACGTCGCTGATTAGAGCGAGAGGTATTAGGTAGAAAAGTTTGGGTTTTGGAGATAAATGATAAAATCTCCATACCAGGGATCAGATGATCCGATCAGAAACAAAGACTCTTCTGGAATAGATGGTTCTGACGTAGTTGCATTACTATCAAAGGGCAGGTCATAGAGAAGCTCAGCCAAAACTAAATAATTCTTTGACTTGGATTTGATGAATTCCAAATCAAATTCCTACAAAATGATGATCCATTTTGAATATTTTCCCCCCAACAATTGACGTGATAAGATATAAGTCATGGGGTTGCAATCCGAAACTATTGTTTTTTTTTTTTCGGAGCAGGATATAATGGCGAAATCTTTGGACAGCTTGAATAGCTGCCAAGGCAAGCTTTTCCACATATGAATACTTAACTTCCGTATCATTGAGATTATGACTCAAATAATAGATCGGATGTTCAATTCCATCTTCTACTTGGACCAAAACCATAGCAATGGTCGTTTCAGCCGCGACGATATATAGGAAATAATCATCTTGAGAATTTGGAGGATATATTAATGATGCTTGGACAATATGGTCCTTGACAACATCAATAGAAGCTTGCGCAACTTGGTCCCAATGGAAGGGAACCCCCTTTTTCAATAATTGAGTAAATCCTTTAGCCATTTCAGCGTAGTTTGGAATGAACCTTCTCAACAAGTTAGCCTTTCCTTGAAGTTTCTGTATCTGAAGTAGGTTTGATGGTGTAGGCAAATCAAGAATGGCTTGTACCTTCAGTGGGTCTATTCAAATTCCTTCTTTTGAGACTACGAATCCGAGAAATCGACCAAAACCAACAAAAAACACACATTTTTGCAGATTGAGGCATATCTTGTAGTGTCGGTAGCATAAGAAAATAGCTCTCAAATGCATCGGGTGATCAATCTGATTTCGTGAATGCACTGGTAAATCATCTAGATATGGTTGAACAATGTGCTTGATGTCATTGAAAGCATAATCCATTACTCTCTGAAAAGTTTCCCCAGCATTCTATATGCGAATGTGCCCCAGGGGCAGATGAATGTTGTCTTATGTTGGTCATCTTGGCGGATATTGATTTGATTATAGCTTGAAAATCCATCCATGAACGAAAAAATTTCACATCCAGCATAATCGTCAATAATCTGGTCGATAAAGGGAGTATGATAGTTGTCTTTTGGACAGGCCTGATTGACATCTCAATAATCGACGCACACTCTAATGGTTCCTTTTTTTTCATAACAGGAACGATATTGGAAACCCACTGAGTAAGCGAAACAGGGTAAATGAAACCAGCACGCAAAATTTTTTCAACTTCTGCTTTGATGGCGGCGGCTTTCTTCGGATGAACAGGACAAAGCCATTGATGCACCGGTTTGACATCAGGATACATATTAATAGTGTGTTCAACTATACTACCATCTATGCCTAGAATTTCCCCGTAAGACCAAGCGAATAAGTCATGAAATTCACGAAAAAGAGAACGATATGAATCAAGTTCTGATGGAGAACAAGATAGACCGAAATGAATATTTTATACAATGCCAGGTTTAGTCGAAATATCGATAGAATTTTTTTTTTCAATATTAGATAAATATCGCTGAGATTCAATTGCATTAATTGGAAAAAAATTCAAAAACAAAGTTTGAATGGATGGGTGATATAGTTCACTAAGATTATTTTCTTCATAATCAGGAAGATGGGAATGATGATGATAATCTTCCCATGGTCCTCCTTCTGCCATCATTGCTTCCAAAATATTTTCATCTGTCAAAATTTCTGAGGAAATGGATCAGATTGAGTTCCAAAATATAATGAACGATCAACCCATACACTCGGTGATGCTGATTTTTGATTTTCTGCCCAAGCCAAATAGATTGATTGCTATTGTAGCTCAATAGGGCTGAGCGGTAAAACATCATCCAATGTAGAAATATCAGAATCACCTGTACTCTTCCTTAATCCAAATAGAGTGGAAGAGATCATGTAGCAAGTCTCTATGCTTGCAATTTCTGCCAACGTCACAGGTGGCGGTAATGCAAAGGTTCCCATAAGAGTGGAATCCTTTAAGAGTCCTACACCAATGTTCTGAATTTCTAGTTGGGGTAAGTGAATATATGGAACGCTTCCAGTTACCTACGAAGTGGAGGAAAAAAAGGATAATTGAATAATGACTGTGATTGTACCTTTATGAGGAAAGGCAACCATTCTAAAATATGTAGAAACAATGGCAGTCATCGCATACACCCATGGTCTTCTGAGTAAAATATTATGGTCAAGGGATCCGTCAACAACCTCAACATCAATACTTACTGTTTTCCCCCCTAATTCAACTTGCAAGTTATTGATAATACCACAATGTTTATATGTTCTTCCATCAAAAGCCTTCAACATCATTGATGATTGTGATAATCGCGGCGAACCAAGTGACTTCCAATAGTTTAGAGACATAATGCACGTAGATGCTCCCTCATCAATAATAGTGCGATGAACAAGGTGATTGAGAACATTTTCTTGGATGGAGAATGCCAATTCTGCTAGTAATTGCAGCACATAGCCTGTATGATTAAAGACGACAAGATTAGAATCAGTCAGATCAATTCCACCAACGGCTGACAATAAAGCCTACTTCTGGGAGGGAAAATTTTTTAATACCTCAAGAGCAGACATAGCTGAAGGGGATAGAGCCAAATATTCAACTATATTATAATTTTGTGCAGCTCTTGCTTGAGGATTATATTTCGATTTATGAATGACTCCCTTAGGTGGTTTGATTGTCAATTCAGGAATAACAAGAGGTGGTATCGATTCATTATATGGATTCGTTGTTGAGGTAGTAGGTTGATCAATAGTCGGAATACCATAATACTTATTCCGTGTTGACACCAAAATATCTTGTGAAGGTTTTGTAATGGATAACATTAACACTTGGGAACTAGGAGCTAGATTCGTAGCAACCAAATTTGTGTCCGGATTTGGAAATGGGTCTGTCAACACAACTGATGCATGAGAAGTCTTGATGATTTTTGAGACTTCAGCGTGGTGAGGACAATCCCTAACAAAATTTTCCTCGTTAAATACTATGCATGGATAACGAGGTTTCCATGGTCCTGATGGTTGATTAGATGATCGTTCTTGCAAGTTAGAAGTTTTCTTTTTCTTTGATTTCCCTTTTTTCTTACTTCTTGTTTGCTTATCACTTTTGCCTTTTTCAAATGACACGGCATTTATTTTAGAAGTAGGAGCAGGATCAGATTCAGTAGTGTTGTGTGTGTTTGTAGTGCCTATCAAGCCGTCTCCGGCATGAGTGTCCTTGATTTGAGCAGGAACATTGAAATTAGATCGCGATGCATTTGGTATTTTTTCATAGAGCATGCCAGACTGAGTATAAATCAAGTCTAAATATTGGGCACAAGCGATAACTTGCTCTTTTGTGACGATGCCACCTTTAGCCACTTCCTCAATTATAGATGGTAACAAGGACTTAATGAACGATTCAGCAAGGAGCTGATCAGGAACAAATGTCTTAACCATTCGTCGACGGCGACGCCACTCATGAATATGATCTGAAATGTGAGTAGCATTACTCTGTTTTGAGTTGGTCAAGAGTTTCATTCCAGTTTCGTATCTAATCGGTAACTGGAAATGGATCAAAAAGACAGTAGCTAAGGTAGTGAAATTGTTGAAAGAAGCTCTAGGTAATTCGATGTACCATTTAGCTGCCGGACCTGTAAGCGTTTGCGAGAAAAGACGTAATCGAACAGAATCATCATTTAGTGAATTTGATGAACACCATAAATGATAAGTCATAACATGACTTGATGGATCTTCTCCAGGGTTTCCATTGAATTTAGGAATATCATAGTGTAACTTATGAGGTATCACTGACCACCAAGGAGCGTAATTGATAGGATCATTGGTTAACCAGTTTAAATCTGGTAATTCCACGGTTGCAACAAAAGGTGATTTTAGATTAAGGTCAGGTTGAGCATAGCCAGGATAAGATGGAAATGCTTGGGAAACAGGTCTTTGAGCACCAGCATATGGAATTTGTTGCTGGTAACCCAGATAGAGGTTGTTTTTCATAGCAAACGCTTGAGAGTTCTGTTGACCAAAACCTGTATATGATACTTCTTGATATGAAGTTTGCGGAATTTGCACCTGTGGCTGCCAAGGGGTCTGTCCACCAATGTTATAACCCAAATTAGTATAAGTTGGATTCAATTGATATGTATAACCAGGTTGTGTTTGTGACATCCCATAAAATGGTACACCAGCTTGTGAATAAATGACCCCTGATATAGGTTGTTGTAAATTAACCAAAGGATTTTGAGTCTGTTGACCAAATATTTGATGATATTGAGTCGAAGAACTTGCCTGATAAGGTTGATGTACAATATTTTGATTCTTTAATAGGGGTATAGATGTATTAACAAGTGGTATTGAAGTGGGTGTAACAAGTTGAATTGGTTGATACGATTGTACAACCATTTGTGGTTGGATAGGAAGAGTGGGCTACCATTGACAAACATTCATGTCAACATTAGTTTGACCAAAATGTGACTGAGTACTATCATATTGGGTGACCATAGGTTGCCGCCCAACATAATGAGGATAATAAGACAGAAAATATTGTTCCTCGAATGCTGGGAGTCCAGTTGATATGGTACTTAAAAGGAATTGACCCATAAGGATCGACTTGATATTGCCCTGATGATGGATGTAATGATTCAAGTCGTTCAGTACTAACTGTAGGACTACCAGTTAAGACACCAGATGATGACATTGGTAAAGACCATGGTCTTGAAGATTGACCAGAGAAAGTGACAGACAATGATTTGTAGCCTGTTGTGACCGAAGGGCCACCATGCAAATATGACTCTCGTGAGGCTGTGAACATCGATGGAGTAGCGAGGGTAGGAGCTGACGTAATTGGAATAACAGACCCAACCAATGATGTTGGTTCAGGCATAGTTGTATGACCAAATGTATACTCTCCAAAATCAACAAGAGATTGAATGGAAATAGGATCAAAAAAAGAAGATGGAAATGATTGAGGAAAAGACTGGTACATGTAAAGGTCTCCCCCAAAGTGGGTTTGACTTATAGGTGTATTAGGTTGTGGGATTTCTTCAATCGCGATTAAACCAAGAGGAAGAACTTCACTGTCAGGCCCAAAATATATTTCAGACGGTTGACTGTGTGATATAGGAGATTCAATGGCTACAGATATTTGTGGAGTGACCAAGGTAGGAACAAATTCTGGTTGTTCAGGATTCAGATGTGTTGGCAAAGAAGAGACAGGATCTGGATCAATTTTTGATTCCGTAACGTCGGGTCCAGGAGGTATGGTCTCAGTGATTGAATGGATCATGACTATGGGTAGCTATGAAGACTCCATTTCGACAACAGTAAACGAACCGGGATGTGTGGAAACAATTTGTCTTATTTTCTGTTTTAGGGCATATAGCAACTGAGATGATAGGGAATGATAGACCCTTGATCATCAGTCCTGGAGATGATGCCCAGTTAACCAGGTCATTGGGAATGGTGCCCAAATTGACCTATAACAGAGGCAGTTAACCTCGACATACGTGCATTGCTTATAAATCTAGATTCGCAACTTGTTGTTCTTCAACTTAATGGTCATTATTCAGTTCGAAACCCATGCATTTTGAGATTTTATTTATGTATTCATTTTCTTGAAAGAAATTTTTATTTCATCACATATCAACATATACCAAGACGAATGAATACATTAACTGATGCAGTGGCAAACATTGTATTAGATATTCGCAATTTATAAAACATCATCATATGTAAATAGACCCATGTAGAAAATAGATGTATATATATATCTCTTGTTTGTAGTGTGTGCATCATAATACCAAAAGAATATATATGTATGTTTCAGTTACATCCCAAGATGACATGTCTCTCAAAAATATGAAGAAATGAAAAGCCTAGGTGACTAATCAGCATGGTACTCATGATAGCACGTCACCGCCCGTACCAACTGCCTCAGCAAGCGATGGACATGACTCGGCACCCCTACAGTATGCCTCTGATAGGCCTGAGGCACATCATCCAAGCGAGCATATTCTGGGATACCATGGGTGATCCCCTCCAAATTTTGTACTATCTCCTCCTCGTCGCCCTCACCATGAGGATCGAAATCGCGAGGAGTTCGCCTCGCTATCGGTGACATACATGTAGGCCTCTCCAGGCCAACATCTGCATACATATAAGATTAACTGTTAGAACATGCATATATACCAAAAAATAATAAACTCATGAACATAAAAATGAGTCTCACCTAGCTCTTCATCCCAATCCTCTCCCTCTCAGAGCGAGAGGTCTGGATCACCGGTGAAGTCTGTGCCAGAATAAGGCCAATTATCCATGAAAATCAATTGTCGACAGAGCCAATCGAAAAACTCTGGCCTCCTAGACATCTTTTTGCCACCCCCTGCTCTAGGCATCAGCTCAACCCATCGAGCCATTTGCGGTTCTCTAGGTAGTGGCATCAGGACAATGACCTCCTGATGCTGGAATATCGATAGTTTTTCCAAGAAGAATGATACCAAAATGGATCCATACCCAAACTTCTTCAGTTTGGTCTACTTGCACTTGGTGAGCTATGGTTTGATGTTAATGGTCACAGCCTCCGCCCAGTTGTATAGATTCAGGGTCGGCAGTCCATGGCGAGAAGCAGTTGTGTCTTTGTGGCCTCATGCGGTGCTTGTGATCCTGCAGCATGCGTGATAGTGTGCAGCACTACTTTTAGTGACAGATTCGGGATGGTTTGAATGTCAACCTTCCCGCTCCCTGCTCCTTTACATGCTCCTCGGCACACTCTATCGATCACCATCCCCATACACTCTCCGGAGGGATGGGTACCGGTCAGCATAGGGACTGCACCTCTTTGTGACAATCCGGTGATAAAATAGACATCAGAAATTTCAAGTTCAAGTTCTTGGTCTCGAAGAACAAACTTTTCTTGATCCTTGTCCCAAATGCTTATCAGATATTGAAGCAATTCCAGCTAAGCCCGGAGGCACGGTGTGAGGAAGAATTTCTTGAGCCCACAGTCTCTAAGGG
Source organism: Pinus albicaulis (assembly GCA_034641835.2). Lineage (NCBI taxonomy): Eukaryota > Viridiplantae > Streptophyta > Pinopsida > Pinales > Pinaceae > Pinus > Pinus albicaulis. The sequence continues at coordinate 1,079,569,116 of CM076572.1, read as the reverse complement.
CCTTCATGCATCGCTCATTCTCCATGGTGAGTTCATCTTCCTCACTGTGTTCTCTCTCTTTCCATTCAATCACCATTTTTTCTGCTTGGTACCTGCACATTGGTCATATGAGCATTGTTAGTCTACTTAGGCATCAAAATTTGCAAGAAATTGACTTCATTTTTCTCAAATTCATGCATATTTTTGGGTTGCGTGGTTGGCGCGACTATTTTGCTAGCAGTCCCAACAATGGGTGCGCCCTCTGTGTAAAAAAGGGGCAATTAGTGTGGGTCCGTGCCCAAAACCCGCGCCAACCGCGATGCCCTAATTTTGACAAATCCCCCTCATGGGAAATCAAAATGACAAATAAAGGTAATGAAATTTAGCTTAAAATATGGCAAATGGTGTTGGCTCTTACCTGAGACTAACAGAATCAAGATTGGTTCACTGGATTGCTTGCAATCGTCGCCACAAGATCGCAAGGTAAATGGACCACTGTTGCTCTATAAAGAGGTAAATGTGAAAAGTAAATAATTTTTTACCACTCATGGCATTTTATAACTTTTCAAGATATTAAATTAGGCTTTAAAACATATTTGTTGATTATTTCATCATATTATTGTAGAGGAATACATTTTACACATGTCTTTTTGTGCAGTGACAGGTTTTCACATGGTTATGACGAAGAAACGAGTTGTATTTTATACTTTTTCGGACTCGGTAAAAACACGAAAAGTCACTACTAGAGTCACCTTTCAGCTCTTTTCTGACTCTCTAAAACTGAAAATATTTCCGAGAAGCTTTTGGTTTTGAACTCGTTAAATGGCTGTGAAACGATATCTACCCAGTATACGTTTACCACTTTTTTGGGCTAGGATAGATTATTTACGAAAAAGGAATACCTTAGCCTATCATGACTAAGAGGTTCTCTCAAACACAATTTTCTACCTTTTCGGATCTGTGAGACTACCTACGAAAAGGGCCTTTTCTGGAGTTTTATTTTCCGCTTTCTTTTCAAACTCTCTAAACATGAAAATATGCTGAGTTCTCCCTTTTTCAGACTCGTTAAAAACTGTTGACATCGGACTTCGTCGTTATGACATTACCCGAGTTCCTCCTTCCTAGGGCTCGTAAAACGTACTAATTTGGATTTGTCCGAAGGACAAACTTACATCACAAGAATATTCTATCCCCTTCAAGCTTGTTTTCAAAAATAATTGGGGTACTCACTAGAAATGGTGGGGGAAAATGGAACCAGATTGTAGTCGTGTTGGCAGTATGTCACTCTTGAACATGGAACTTGTCTGCATTCGTGTCGGGTTGGGTACATCTCACTTCGTCATTTTTTTTCCTCCATGGGTTTGGGTAATCTCTTTTGACCACTCATCTGCTCTTTGCCTCATCGTCATGACCTCAGATCCCTTGATGTCAAATACTAACAAATCCAGTGTCGTGCCGCCGATATGTTCAAGAGAATTTTTTCCTCTACATTTTTCAACCTCCCTCTGATTCTCTGTTGGTCTTGATTCACAAACATCATATTCCTCTGTCTCGTATCGATGATGTGGAAGACATTATGGCCCACCCTCAATTAGGTCACTTCCTGTCAACTTCAGCTCATTATCCAGGAAGCTGATCTAGAGACTCCCTTCATGTACCTTGGAGCCTGCATGCCTCAATGGCAGGCTCTTCGCATTTGATGTGAGGTTTACATCATTGGCCTTCGATCGGATGATTCTGCTGGTGTTTGACGCTAGATCTCTGTTCACATTCCCTGGATTGTACCTCTTGTACCTTGAGGACCATTTTCATTATTGGTGGTTTCTCTCGTGTCTGTTAATAGCTCTCCCTATTGGCTGGTAATCAGACTATTTTCTTGCATGTTCAAATTTAGATCACATATTCACATGCTCGAATTTGTACTTTCTTCAGGTCAAGATGGAGCGAAAGACCCTGGGTTTTGTCTGATGAAATCTAGGCTGCGGGTTCTTTGTGGATTACTATGACTTATTACATGACTCTTTTTCTTGGATGGATGCGACCATACCTAAGTCTATTTTTTTATCCCTATTGCTAGATGACTACGTCCATACCTCAGATCTCACTTTTTATATACTCTATTATAGATGGTTGTGCCCATACCACATGTCATGTATCAGAAATATCAGTTGTATTTGTACTTGTAGGTCTTCCGACAACAATGTTTGGGTCAAATGCATTCTCATAAAGAATTTCACCCCTCCCTCTCTCTCGAACCTCATGCTTTAGGAGGCATTTGTTACACAACATTTTTTCATCGTCCCTACAATCCCTTGCCCCAAATATTGGAGGGTCATTCCCATGACCTGTGAGTAGTGTCATACTCTGAAAACACCTTCTTTGCATCCTTCTGCATAAGGACATCATTTCTCTTGTTGAACATTTCCTCAAAAAACACACAAAAACCTATGTTTTGGCCTTGGCGCGGGTAGCCAGTTCACCCCTCGCACCAATGTGATAAATTGGCACTAGACCCTACGCCACCTGGTGCTCTTTCTCTATGTAGTGCCCACGCCAAATATTTTAGGATTTTTTTTTAACAAATAGAGGTGGAAGTTTCCTTCTAACTACCTCAGGGATGACTCATTATAAGTGGTTAAGTTGATGAGCCACATATCTCTCTCTTTAGGTAGTGGTTTTTTACCTCCCATGGAACACTCAAATATAGGACTCCCTTCCATGATTATAGGGATCCTAACCTCTCCCTCTCCCTCTATATAAACAGTCCTTCTCCCTTTATGAAAGTTAGCTAAACATATAGCCAAGAAGCTGAACTTGGAGAAGAGATACTATAGCTGAGTAATTGCTATTGAGAAGGTATAACCAAGGAGAATTCCATAGAGAGAGCCCCGTCCAAATTCTCGACGAGCCTTTGTGAGACACGCTCCGCTAGAACCCTGTTGGAGGAGACCGCAACATCGAAGCTTGGTTGTACTCTTCCTTTCTCTTATTAATATGCTCGACTATGGTGTTGGTTCTATCATTGTGTTATGTTGATTATCTGATGCAATTGATTTAGTCTTCTTCGACTGACTGTTAGTTACGAATGTGAAATAGTATGTTGTATATCATCGTTGTTTCTTGTGTGTGTGCAAGTATCTGAGCGTGAAAGTGAGCAGATCGTAATCTATCAAACCAGGAGCAAGAGGCATCCACTCTTTTCGATGACAAAAACAGCGTAGGATTTCTAGTAAGTCATCTATCAAATCTTCGTTGTTTCTTGTGTGTGTGCAGGTATCCGAGCGTGAAAGTGAGCAGATCGTAATCTATCAAACCAGGAGCAAGAGGCGTCCACTCTTTTCAATGACAACAACAGCGTAGGATTTCCGGTAAGTTATCTATCGAATCTTCGTCCATTCGTTATCTAGGAATCAATATTATAGCATGTCTTGTTTGTGGCTAGACCCACTCTAGGGCTAGTGGGATTGCCTCTGTCCGTAGAAGGGATTTACCTCACCAACACATGGGTTTTCCTGGGAACAACATCACCACCTAGGCACATATGAAAGATACCTTCAACAATAAGTACAACTACTACTCTAGGTCCAAGGAAAATAAGGATGAGATATTTAGGATGACTCTATGGTCTAATAAATCCCTATAGGACTATGAAGAGAGGTTTCAATTAAACTACAAGAGAACCAACTATACTCTTGATCCTGCATCACTTAAACGTGTACTTATTCAAGGGATCAAACAAGAGATGATAGAAACCTTTAATATGCTATTAGGAGGATATATCTACCAAATTCCTTATGAAAAATTTAAAACTTTTTTCCAAAAACATTCTAGAGCATGTAGGAATATGGGAAGAACTGGCCAAAACACATCCAATACCCCTTCCTCTTCCACCTCCAGAAAACATGAGATTGGAAACATGCTAGAGGACTTCAAGAGTGACATGCTGCACACCCTTACTTTGAACATGGACACAATGCAGGTCAAAAGGAAGAAAGAGGAAGAAGAGGAAGCCCTGACCATATTTTGTCCTAGATGTACCTAGAAGCACCCAAGAAATGAATGTCCACTAAATTTCATGGAGTTTTTCTTACTTTGTGAGGAGAATCATGCCACAGACAATTTTCCCTCCTTACCTAGACTTAAGGCTATATATCAAGGTGGGGAAGCAATGCCAGAGCAACTCTGTTTCATCAACCAGAGAATGCCTCAAGGCCCTCGGCCATATCAACAAGGTATGCAAGGTGCACCTTACTCTTACTATCACAATAATCAGAGTGCACCCATGTAACCTTGGTACACCCCCACTCCTCCATCCAAGTCTACACCTCCTACTTGTCCTTACAACCCTCCATATCATCCTCATCTAGGGAATCAACCATTTCAGTAGTATGTTCCAGAACAACCTCAGTGGAGCAATCCATTCCAAAGGTGGAGGCCTCAACATAGTCAACCACCTGATCTAATGCCTCCACCCCAACCTCAACCTCAGCTTACTCCTGCTGCTCCACCTAGGCTACCTCAAATACTTGGATATCCATATCCGAAATTGAACAACAGACAGGCACATTAGGCTCCCAATGGAGAAACATCCTATCCAACTTATGCTATGGAGATACAACAGGTTAATCTTAGGTCCATTTTAATTTTTTTTTTACCAAGCTCTGAGAGGGATCAAATCTCTTGAGGATCAAAACTATTTTAGAGTGAACAAAGATTTGATCCCTCTCGGTGCTTGGTAGATCCAGAGTTAAGATGGATCAAGTTTGGTTTAATTATTGACCTTTAAATACGCCACATTATAGAATAATACCATGGGTTGGACTCTGAAATGTTATTATTTTATTTTGTTTTATTTTGACCAAGTCAAAATATTGAACATTACAACATCTCTACCATACTGGGATGGTGATAACCTCTTGACACCACAATTAAAGAGGCTTTTGATGGCACAATACTAACAATAACATATATAGGTCTATAAATGGATGCCAACAATTGTCTTGATGAAAGAGCTGAAAATACCACAAGAACATAAATATCATACCGTATAAAACCTCTTGTTAGAGTTTGTTTTTTAATCCACTAAAAAGTAGTTTATTGAAAGACACAAATCATAGTTGATAAAATGTATGAAGGAAAATTATCTAGCCATAGATAGATAGATAGATTGATAAATTTTTTCACAAAGATAGATATGTTTAGATACACATAGGCTAATATGGAGATTAAAAAAAAAAAAATTAAATCAAACAAGAAAATATCCATCCTTCAACTCGATTTACAATTAAAATGTTCATTGTGAATAGTGAGATTTTGAAACTTACACTAATTTCTCAGGAATGTATTTCAAGGAAAAAAAGGGTGGTATAAGCATCATCAAATCATATTTCCCTATGTCAATAAGGTTGCTTTATCTGAGACATGTCAAACAATGAACCAAGAAATCAATTCCTTGATACTCAACTTATAACATATTCAATGTTAGACCAAAAATTGTATTGAAAAATAATGAATAATAAGAAGTATATGTGAATTGGATATTTCATATGGAAATAACTGAATGAAAGTACCACACTCAACTTCTAATTCAACCCATCAAAAGTCTTGAGATCTTACCAAAATGTGGGTCAATGCATTTTTTTTCCTTTTCCTCGCAGAATCAGCATGAGGAGCTAGTACATACTGATAGTCTACCATTCCTGCACAAGAAATATAGATATCACAAGAGGTATTTTCAATATTTAAGGCTCAAATATATCAAGTGATGGCTACCTTGTAGCCCTAAAAACATATTCAAGACACTCTGGAATGAAACTTACAGAGAAAATTCATGAATTAAATTACATTTAACATAGTAAGAGACTTAAAAAGGTTAGATTGGTGATCTAAAGCAACTATCTGTTCTTACCATCAAACATGTATGCGTGATCAACTCTTGCAACTAGATCAACTCCTAGCTCCTCACTTGTTGGCATTTCAATTTGTGAGGAATTCATTCCCTCGATATCTGAAGTAACTTGTTTATTTGGACTCTCTGGAAAAAATCAAAGGGTATCTAATCCAAGGGTCAGTGTATCAGATTCTACATCAATAGACTTTCAATTTTTCTCCCAAGAAGAAAAGGTGGTTTTTGAACAAGAAGCAGGTGCATCTTATGTGATTTTCTCTTCAATATACGTAATAAAAACTAGTTACTATGGTGAAGCTCCCAAAATGCAGGATTAGAATAAGGATCTTCAGGGTGAAATCTAAGTTCCATATAATTGGTATCTTAATACCATTCCTAAAATATGGGAGGTTTCTTAGTAATTTTCATAGCTTCATCATTTTCAAGGACAAAACAAATCATCAAGAAATTAAGAAAATATTTTGACTAGACACATCCATTATATGAATATTGTTGATGTATCCTTCATGCAATAGTATTCTGACTAGACATGTCCCATCTCATTCATGGGATTTGTGATCCAGGTGGATATCGGTGGCCACCCACATATTCCATTTGGACCCGCACCATCAATCCTTGCAGTTTTTCACTTTCAACACAACTTATTATTTTTAGCAGGTTTTCAAGTCTTGCACTCTCGGAGCTGTTTTGGGGCACTAATGATCCAGGTGGATATTGGTGGTCACCCAAATATTCCATTTGAACCCCCACCATTAGTTATTTATGTATTTAAGTTGCAGCACAACTTATGTAATGTTCCCAAATTTTAGCTTCAAGCTAAATTGGACATTAGAGTTAGTAGTGTCTTTAGCTGGTGAATAAATGGGTAGGAAGACCCATAAGTCTCCTAAGAAGGAATAAAAAAACTTCAAGTGTGAAAGGAGACCCTCTTTGCATTTCAATAAAACACCTCCATGTGTGAACAGGGCTAATATCATGTTGATTCAATCTACTTTGACCAAGTCAATAGCGCAGATGTGGAGGAGTAGGGATCAAGGAAGGAATAACACAGTTTTGGAGGGAGATGAATCTATTAATGGAAATGACCTAATTGGGTGGGGCCAAGGAAAAGAAAACTCACATTATATTTAAGGAATAGGATGGCAGCCATTGTATCTTATGTTTTATTTTATCATTTTGGATTAGTCTGCTTAGACTATTGCTTTCTCTCCCTGTTTAGCAGGGTAGTTGTGCTGTTTAGCACCGAGTTTTCCTAAGTGATAATCCCACCTGTTTCCTTGAGGAACCTCTTGGGAGATTTTGTATTCAATTCCACATCAGGTTTTCAGGCCAAGCTTCAACTTACTTCACCAACGTAGTTTCTGCAGGTTATTGCGCTGCATTGTAGGGTGCAGCAATGGAGGGGATTGGAATCCCACTTTCTGAGCTAGTTTCTCATTGGAGGGAGGTTTCCTTCCCTTGGGAGATCTGTTGGAAAGATATTGAGCTCATTTCAGATCTATGGCATCAGGCCACACTTTTCCCCAGCATTCCTAGCGTTGTTCTAGCTAGGGAATGCGTTATTTTTGGAGGCAGCTTCAGTGGATGGTCTAGTGGCTTCTTTACAGTGTTTCCTTGTGATTGAGAGGTTCATCCTTTCATGGGAGGAAGCCTTTGATGGATCTACATCATATATTATATCTTCCATCATTATACACTCTTATTCTTTAGTTTTGAAGTGATTATTCAGTAATTTTCTAAAGATCACATTTGTATTCAGGGTGTATGACAAGAAACCCTTTTCGGGTTTTCTTGCAATTGTAATAAGGATACTAGATCTCAGTTTTTGAACATGATTATCTAATATATGAGAAGATCTATTTTTCCTCCTAATTTCTGAGTTGAAACCCTCATGAGACTGCATATTATTCTTTGTGTGTTATTTTTGAGTAGCATTGTTTAGGGTTTTAATGATTTTCAGCTACACTAGGTGTGGGAGGTCTGTTTACCTCACCTAGTTTCCTTTGTTTCCGATATCCTCTTGGATTTAGATGCTAGATGGATATATCTAATGGATCCAAGTGATGGTTTACATTTTTATGGCACATATTTTTGGAAATACGTTTTTCAGTACATGCATTGCTAAGCAGTCCATTTTTGGAATATTATAAGATATTCCCAATACTGCCTATTTTCCCTATTTTGGGATATTACAGTGCTATCAAAGCTTCAATCTTGGCTCAACCTGTGGATATCAGGCCATTATACTATAAGAAGAAGGAGATATGGATAGAAATGAAGACAAGCTTACAAAGCTTCTTCCAAGATTGATACAAAGCTTTCAAGAAGATCTGAAAAAAATAAGAATGGAGATGGGATCTCCAGAAAAGTTTGGATCTAGAGCTAGATCTAGAATTGCACATGGTGAGTGTGAGCATGCAGCTACACACCATGATGCATATTATATTCAAATTCCCATATTTATCATGAGATGGATGAAAGGAGGGAGAATGCCTAAGAGGAAAACTCTTAGTGATTTGTTGCAAGAGTATGAATCTCAAACTGAGAGGTTTAGAGGTCATACCACTTTCCAAGAGTTTTTCAAGATCCAGGTGAAGAGAAGCAAGCAGCAGAATATGGATAGATTCCTTCTGTCTACCTTTCATGGTTCACCTACATGTTCAGCCAGGGCTTCGATGGAAGAGCTAGACACCTTTTTGTAGCAGCATCAAATTTCTGAAAGTGAAGCCATCGAAGTAGCAGCGCTGCATTTTGGAGGTAAGGCTTATGCATGGTGGATTTTTGAATCTTTTTATTTGAAAAATGAAAATATTTCCTCTTATACAAGATTCATTAAAACATTGGTGGGAAGGTTTGATGGGAAACTTCCTAAAACACATGTATTGGAGCAAGAAAAACTTAAGAAGACAAAACCCTTGCATGTAATGGAGGAAACTATAGACCTCACTCCACTTCAGAAAACCATGGGAGAAGCTGAAATATTGCATCATAAATTGTTAGAGGCAAGACCTCTATCTCATATTCCTAAACAAGAGGGCACGGGGATATCTTTATCACAAGAGGATCCAATTATTGGAGGGTTTCCCATACACATTGATGAAGATGAGGGCAACAGCACTGTCACATCTAGAGCACATATAGTACCTCATGCAGAGGAAGGAGGAGAAAATGCTCCAATAGGAGGGATTCTTGTAGCCTTGCAAGAAGTTCCCCAGGATCTCATACATGGAGGTCAAAGCACAATCAATGAGAAACATGATTGTGAAGCATTGCAGATGGAAGGAGAAGGTAGGAAAGAAGGGTAGCATCACTTGATGAGAGGCACACACCCTTCTCTATTTCAGAGAGCTAATGCGAAGGGGAGGCAGACTATTCTATGCTGTGGAGGCAAGGGCAAGGTTTCCCAACCATATGTATAGTCTACTCTTGACATTGATGTCTCACTACATGGAGACATTCCACCTGGGAGGCCACCAGATCTAGAATTGATGAAAGACATCTTGTATTTGGATTCACCACTCTTGGATTTTGGAGAGGTGAAGAGTTTGGAAGAAAAATTTGGCATGGGGGATGTCAAAGTAGCAGGCAGTAGCATGAGGAGAGCTTCACATTCCAGATCACCAGCGTTGTCTCTTGGGAGGATTGATCCATATTGGAGGTCTCAACTCCTGGTAGAGTAATCCAAGGATCTTGGTGCTTACATGATTCTTGATGACCCAAATAGAGATGATAGATACATGGTGGATGATATGGTCATCTATTCTCATGGTAGAGTCTTCTTGACTAGAGCTTCTAAGCTCAAGGACAAGCTGCTACATGTAGCACATGAGGACTTCTTTTCCATGCATTTTGATGCATACCTTTCTTTGGCAAAGGATTTCATTTGAGAGGGAATACAACAATATATCTTGCATCATATGGAGAGATTCATAGCCCGGATGGTGATAGAGAGGATTTCACAGCCACCTTCCTACTCACTGGGAGTGAGGAAGCATTTTCAATTGATCCATTTCAGCTCAAGGATCGAAGTCCATGGTAGAGAAGATATACATTTGCATTATGATTTGCCTTTCTTTACTTTATATGAGAAGCATGTTGTATTAAGGAGGATCATCCCTTCTTATAATTTATATTATGATGTACTTGAGGCTAATTGCAGCATTGAGGTTGGCTATCTTATCGGTGGTTTGTGGGGAAAGCCACATAATTCTTGGTGTGCACCATTGACACCAAATTGTATATTCATGATTCCATCTTATGGGATGAATGTGGCAGCAAACAAATGGTTGGGAAAGCCCTTGTTATTTTTTGTTTTGATGTAGGAAAAGGATGCACTGCGCTAGTTCCATTGGTGGAACTATGAACCACTCTTCGGTTGTCATATGGTAGCTTGTTCTTATTTCATTTTGCTTCCATTTACTCCTGATATTTTTACATTCATGGGAAGCATTGATTGGAGAGTGTTGGAGGTGTTAGAGATGCCCATTGGGAGCATGATTCTCCCCACTTTACATGTTGTACATTTCAGGAGGAACCATGTGCAAACCATGATTGCCACATCACAATTTTCCCCTTCTTATGGGAGGAACCACTTGAAGAACTTGAGGAGGCACTTCATGGCTGAATTGTTTGATGGGGGAACTTGGGCCATTCTTGGAGGCCATGTTATTTCAGCCCAAGGATAGATACAACCCCATGTTTACCATAAATGGAGAGAGAATCCCTTTGGATGGAAGAATCCAATCTCTCCATGCAGCCCCAATACATTGTATAAAACTGGGGTTGATGATTCTTTTGATGAGCTACCTAGGATGGCTCATTTCATTTGGATGATAGCATGGGTGAGGGAGTCACTCATTGGGTATGAGATTCCCCATGTTTTTCATCACTCCTACTTTGAGGAGGCCGTGGGATAGCAAGAAGGTTTCCATACACACCTTCCACCTTTGATGGATGTGGGTCATTTGTTTTTGCATACTTGGGAGGAAACATTGGATGGCAGTTTTATTGCAGATTATCTTGATGCAGTGATGGAGGCCATTGATGGGAGGCCACAAGAGGAGGGGAGAAATTTTGCTCTCCCTATACATTTTCTTGAGGAAAAGCAAAGGTTTTGGAGGGGAGGATAGTAATGTTCCCAAATTTTAGCTTCAAGCTAAATGGGACATTAGAGTTAGCAGTGTCTTTAGTCGGTGAATAAATGGGTAGGAAGGCCCATAAGTCTCCTAAGAAGAAATAAAAACACTTCAAGTGTGAAAGGAGACCCTCTTTGCATTTCAATAAAACACCTCCATGTGTGAACAGGGCTAATATCATGTCGATTCAGTCTACTTTGACCAAGTCAACAGCGTAGATGTGGAGGAGTAGGGATCAAGGAAGGAATAACACAGTTTTGGAGGGAGATGAATGTCTTGATGGAAATGACCTAATTGGGTGGGGCCAAGGACAAGAAAAATCACATTATATTTAAGGAAGAGGATGGCAGCCATTTTTCCTTATGTTTTATTTTATCATTTTGGATTGGTCTGCTGAGACTATTGCTTCCTCTCGCTGTTTAGCAGGGTAGCTGTGCTATTTAGCACTGGGTATTCCCGAGTAGGAATTCCACCTCTTTCCTTGAGGAGCCTCTTGGGAGATTTTGTATTCATTTGCAAATTAGGTTTTAGGCCAAGCTTCAGCTTACTTCACCAGTGCAGTTTCTGCAGGTTATTGTGCTATGTTGCAGGGTGCAACAGTGGAGGGGATTGGAATCCCACTTTCTGAGGTATTTTCTCATTGGAGGGAGGTTTCCTTCCCTTGGGAGATCTGTTGGAGAGATATTGATCTCATTTCAAATCTGTGGCATCAGGCCACACATTTCCCCAACATTCCCAGTGTTGTTCCATCTAGGGAATGCATTATTTTTGGGGGTAGCTTCAGTGGATGGTCTAGTGGCTTCTTTGCAGTGTTTCCTTGTGATTGAGAGGTTCATCCTTTCATGGGAGGAAGCATTTGAGGGATCTACATCAGATCTAATATCTTCTAGACTTCTACACTCTTATTCTTTAGTGTTGCAGTGATTATTCAATAATTTTCTGAAGATCACATTTGTATTCAGGGTGTATGACAAGAAGCCCTTTCCGGGTTTTCTTGCAATTGTAATAAGGAGACTAGATCTCAGTTTTTGAACATGATTATCTAATATATGAGCAGATCTATTTTTCCTCCTAATTTCTGAGTTGAAACCGTCGTAAGATTGTGCAGTCTTCTTTGTGTGTTATTTCTGAGTAGCAGTGTTTGGGGTTTTAATGATTTTCAGCTCCACTAGGTGTGGGAGGTCTGTTTAACTCGCCTAGTTTCATTTGTTTTTGATCTCCTCTTGGATTTAGATGCTATATGGATATATATAATGGATCCAAGTGATGTTTTACATTTTTATGGCACATATTTCTAGAAATGCATTTTTCAGTACATGCATTGCTGATCAGTCTATTTTTGGAATATTATAAGATATTCCCAATACTGCTTATTTTCCCTATTTTGTGATATTAAAACCTACTATTTTTAGCATTTTTTCAGGTACTTAACTTCTGAAGTTATTTTGGGGCCCTAAACAACGTTTTTTTTGGGAAAACTAGGAGCAACATGGGTCCAAGTACCCTTGTTGCTCACACCAAAAGTTGTATTCCTCGGATATATATTCCTAACGAGTTATTGATCACATCAAATAGAGATCAGATGCCAAAGTTACGTCCCTGGGAAGTTGAAACACCACTTTCACCAAACAAGACCCACAATTTTGGCGCTTCATCTCCTAGGGTTAGGTTTTTGGATGTTTAGGGTTTTAAATTTTTTCTCAACAATAAATAGGCCTCCAAGCCTCATTGTAACACAATGGAGGGGCCTGTAGCCATCACATCTCTTCTCAGAGATACCCTACCAATGCCCTCGCTCACTCATTTCCATGATGTCTGTAATAGGCCTACGAGCCTCAATGTAACATAATTCAAAGGCCGATAGCCACCACATCTCTTCTCAGAGATAAGCCTACCAAGGCCCTAGCTGTTTATTTCTATTATGTATGTAAACATATTTCAGGCATTTTTTATTAATAAATGGAAGCATTATTTCCACTGCATCTCTGTGTTTCTGGTTATATGTGTATTATGTTGCATCCTGCATAAATGAGGATCAATGGTATTAGAGAAGTTTTCTCTTTCTCTGTTTTTCTTTTAATTTCCCTAACGCGGTTAAGGTATAATGAGTTTAGGCTCGATCTGGTTGAATCGTTGCAAGATCAGCCTCGCAAACCCCAATGACCCCCCATGGCAGAAGAAAATAAAGATGAGAAAGCAGTAGATCCTATCAAAATATTTCTCGAGGAGGCCCTTTAGAAATAGTGGAATGCGATGATGGATAAATTTTCCCAGATCTTCAACGGCTGCCCACCGGTGGCACACCTACATCCAGCATGTCCACCAACAGGTCTGCGACATGCTGGACAAATCCAATACCAAGTTCAGCAGAATTTTTCTCTCATGGAGGAACTTAGTGCAATGGGTACCATTGCCTCCTAAGGAGGGAGGAATGATCCAGGTGGATATCGGTGGCCACCCACCTATTCCATTTGGAACCACACCATCAATCCTTGCAGTTTTTCACTTTCAGCACAACTTACTATTTTTAGCAAGTTTTCGGGTCCTGCAGTCCTGGAGCTATTTTGGGACACTAATGATCCAGGTGGATATTGGTGGCCATGCACCTATTCCATTTGAACCCCCACCATCAGTTCTATTTTTAAGTTGTAGCACAACTTACTATATTTAGTAATTTTTCGGGTCCTGAACTTCCAGAGCCATTTTGAGGCCCTAAACGATGTTTTTTTGGAAAACTGGGGGCAACTTGGGTCCATGGACCAATTTTTCTCACACCAAAAGATGTATTCCTCTGATACGTATTTCTAACAAGCTATTAAGCACATCAAACAGAGATCAAATTCCAAAGTTACGTCCCAGGTAGTTGAAACACCATTTTACCCAAACGGGGCCCACAGTTTTGGCGCTTCATCTTCTAGGGTTAGGTTTTTGGATGTTTAGGATTTTACATTGTTTCTAAACAATAAACAGGCCTTCAAGCCTCATTGTAACACAGTGGAGGGGCCTATAGCCATCACATCTCTTCACATAGATACACTACCAGTGCCCTCGCCTGCTCATTTCCATGATGCCCATAATAAGCCTCCGAGCCTCAATGTAACACAGTTCAAAGGCCAGTAGCCACCACATCTCTTCTCATAGATAAGCCTATCATCGTCATAGATGTTTATTTCTATTATGTCTATAAGCATATTTCAGTCATTTGTTATTAATAAAAGGAAGCATTATTTCCATTGCATCTCTGTGTTTTTGGTTATATGTGTATTATGTTGTGTTCTTGCATAAATCCAGATCAGTGGTATCAGAGCAGTCTCCTATTTCTCTGTTTTTCTTTACATGTCCCCAACACAGTCAGGGTATAAGGACTTTGGGCTCGATCTAGTTGAACCGTTACCAGATCAGCCTCGTAAACTGAGATGATCCCCCATGGCATAAGAAAAGAAATATGAGGGAGTAGGAGATCCTATCAAAACATTGCTCGAGGAGGCCCTTGAGAAACAGTGGAACACGACAATGGATTACGCAGAGAGCCATGCCTGTAACCTGCACTTCAAGTGTACGAACAATATTGCAGAATATGAGGCTCTGATTCTAGGCTTAACCCTGTTGAAAAAATTAGGAGCCCATAGGATAACCGTGTGTGGAGACTCTGAGCTGATTATTAAACAAGTGAATGGTGAATACACAACGAAAATCCTAGATTGAGAGCTTACAGGAATGACACTATGGATTTATTGAAAACATTTGTTGAATATGAATTAGTATTTGTTCCTAGGAGTCAAAATGTCATTGCAAACGGATTAGCTTGCCTAGCTATTTCATACCCTAAGACTCCAATCGACCAATGAATTATCATAAAGACCAAATTCAGACCTACAGTGCCGGATAATGAAAAATACTGGCAGGTCTTTGAGGGCGACAAACAGACTGAAGATTTCCTAATAGGCAGAAACGAGTTTGAATTTTCTGATTCAGAATCCGTGTCTAGTGACAGCTGCCTAAGTGAGGAACCCTCAGTTGAGGAAGAAACACCTCGTAACATAGAAATAAATGCTTTTAATGAAGAAACCAGAAATTCAAACGGAAATTGTGAAAATACGGAAAGTGAAGAAGTCAAGGTGCTGCAGGCCAAAGAAAAGAACTTACCTCGAGGTCTGGCGCCTTTAGAAGACCTTTTTGACTTTTATGATGTAGAAAAAAAGCCCACTATAGAACATACATACTCTGACATGGAAGAATGCAACATAGGCACTGAAGATAAGCCCAAAATGATTAAACTGGCTAAGTCTTTACCTGCAGACATGAAGAAAAAATACATTGACCTTTTAAAGGAATTCATTGATGTGTTTGCCTGGAGTTATGAAGAATTAAAGGCCTATGACATAGACATCATTCAACACAGAATACCCTTGAAAGAAAATCAGAAGCCCTTCAGACAAAAACTTCGTAGAATCAATCCAAAACAATTGCCTGCAGTTGAAAAGGAGATTAAGAAGATGTATGATGCGGGCATAATAGTTCCTGTGAGGTTCTCTGATTGGGTATCAAACTTAGTGGATGTGAGAAATAAAACAGGGGAGATCAGATTATGCATAGACTTTAGAAATATTAATAGAGCCTCTCTCAAAGACAACTATCCTTTGCCAAGAATGGAACAACCCATTTCTTTCTTCAGCAAAGCACTCGGGGATGCACCCTTGAAATACAACATAATGGAAAAACAGGCCTATGCTCTGATTAAGGCCTTGGAAGATTTTAGGGTGTACATATTGCATTCTCACACCATAGCTTATGTGCCCAAAATAATAGTCAAAGATATATTGTCCCAAGACCTAGATGGGAAGAGGGACAAATGGATTGCTGTGATTTTAGAATATGACCTTGAGATAAAACCCACCAAACAGATTAAAGGTCGGGCTTAGCTCGACTAATGGTTGAATCAAAATTACAAGCCCTAGACATTGACATGGTAAATACCTTGGATGAGAAACAAGAATTACCTGATCCCACTGTTGAGGAAAAGTTTCAGAGCTATCCTTGGTATTTTGACATTTTGTATGTGCTTACACACCTCAATGCCCCTCCTGAAATAACAAAAACCAAGGCCAGGTTCATAAAACTAAAAGCCAGAAACTACTACATTTTGAATGAAAAATTATACTGGAAAAAACCAAATGGCCTATTGCTTAAATTTTTTCCTGAAGCTGAAGCTAAGAGGATTAAACAAGAATTCCATGCAGGAGAGTGTGGAGGCCACCTGAGCTGGAAAGCCACTGCAAACAAAATACTCAGAGCTGGATACTATTGGCCTACACTCTTCAATTATGTCCATAAGATGATAATTTCCTGCCACAAATTCCAGATTTTTGAAGGCAAGAGAAAACTCCTTCCCCTCCCTTTACAACCCATCATTGTTGAAGGTCCCTTTCTGCAATGGGGCCTAGATTTCGTAGGGGAGATTCACCCTGCTTCTTCTACACAACACAAATGGATCCTAACAGCCACAGACTACTTCATTAAGTGGATAGAGGCCATACCTACTAGGAATGCCACAGATTCAGTCATCATTAGTTTCCTAGAAGGTCATATCCTCTCTCGGTTTGGCTACCCAAGGAAAATAATCACTGATAATGCTACTGCTTTCGGATCCAAGAAAATGGTTGATTTTTGACACAAGTATCAAATAGCACTCAGTCATTCAACTTCCTATTACCCTCAAGGTAATGGATTAGCTAAATCATCAAACAAGAGCCTGGTGATCATCATCAAAAAGTTGCTGGAAGAGAACAAAAAGTCATGGCATAGCAAGTTAAGGCATGCTTTGTGGGCTGACAGGCTTACAACAAAGAAATCCATTGGCATGTCACCATATTAGCTTGTTTATGGTACAAAAGTAGTGTTTCCTACTAGCCTTGGAGTACTAGTAATCAAGCTGTTCCAAGAGATTCAAACAGAAGAAGACAGTATGGTGAGAAGGATAAACCAGACAATTCAACTCCAGCAAACGAGGGAAGAGGTCTACAACAGAGTAGTGAAAGTTCAGGAGAGTTTAAAAAAATTGTTTGACAAAAGGACCAAAGCTGTTGATTTCAAAATTGGGGATAAAGTTCTGAAGTGGGACTCAAGAAGGGAGGATAAAGGAAAGCACTGCAAGTTTGACAGTCTGTGGCAAGGTCCATACATCATCCAGGCCACGGTGGGTCCAAATGCCTTCTTCCTACAGGAATTAGATGGTATAGAGCTATTTGGGGGTCCTGTCAATGGCAGGATGCTCAAACACTACTTCTGCTGATTTACAATTTCCAGTTTCCATTACCATTGTACATACCATTGCAGTTGTTTTATTTTCAAGAAAAAGAGAAAATGTTCCAAAAAACAGAGGAAAAAGAGAGGTTTAGACATGCTTAAAACATGAACCTATGATGTGCAAAAGATTGGCTCTAATATGATCAAAACCTGAGCCAAAGCAAGTAAAACAACTGGTCCTAACATGTTTAAAATATAGACCAGCAAAGAAGAAAGAAGAATCAACTCTAACATGCCCAAAACTAGAGCTGAAATGAAGAACAGAAGTGACTCTAACATGCTCAAAACTTGAGTCACAAAAAATAAAGAAGGATACTTCAAATTTCAGATTTCAAGCCTTAAAAAGTTTTGTTTCAGTTTTCTGCAAATTCTATCCATGTGCAACTGTATTTATGCCTTGGACCCACAGCAAGCCAGACAGTCTAACCCTGGCTTGGTTGTTTTTCAATTTTTGTCTTAAAATGTAGAGAAGAAATCTGCTGGACAGTTTAATCCCAGCAAATATTAGATTAGGTAGAGAAACATATGAGACCAACAGTCTAATCTGGTCTCATGGAGTAATAAGGGTAGATCTAGAATAGGTTTCTTTTCTGTTATAAAAATAAATGATGTAAAGGGTTTGCTAGCTCAAATGCACCCTAGAAGAAGAAAAAATGCTAGGATTGTAGTGTGGGTAGGTAGATTGATTGGGAAAGTTTTTCTGCTAAATTGATGTCTTCACAATTGTGGCAGCTGAAAATCAAAGAAGAAGGTGGCTCAAGCAGCAGGCATCTGGCCTACTCCAAAGATCATTTCTGAATTCTTGACTCCTCCAAGAAGAAGCCATCCCCATGTGGAGCCACTATTAGCACCCTTATAAATTTTTGACAGGCAAAGTAGGGGGCTAAATTGTTTTTTTAAGCCTTCAAGGAATGCATCTCCCCTGAAGACACATCATCCTTGAAGTCTCCTATGCCTTTGCCTTTTTTATGAAATCCCCTCTGCTGTTCCCATTATAAAGCCTCTTAATTGAGAATAATGTGCTCCCAAAGGCTTTAATTTTCCCTCCTATCCCTGCAGAATTGTCCATTTCATCCCTTCTTCCCTTTGTCAAAATCCTCCTTTTTTGTACCCCTAAATCCCTCCCCTCTCCCTCCAAAACCATCCTAAAATCCCCTTTAAACCTTCCAAATACACTTTGTTTGGTTTAATTCCTTTTCATCCCCCTATCGTTACTCATTTTGGCTTTTAATTTCGTTGAAATGGGCCAAAAATCATGTTTTCTATGTAATTGAGCCTCAACCCCTTTCGACCTAGTCCCCTGTACATTCCCCCCCACAGAACCCAGCGCTATGACCGAGTGCTAGCCCCAAAGGCGCTTGTCCCATATGTTTATCGGGAGCATTTTCAACCGTTGATCTGTACTAATCGGACGGTGATTGCGACCCCCGCAGCATCCGCTGTTCACCCTGTCCACCGCCCCGATCGCGCCATCACCGTTCTTTTACCCGCCAGATAAATGGTCTGCAGTACATCCGTCCTGGTGGTCCCTGCCACGCACTATTCAGAAATAGCCCAGTTTTCATCGCATTGCTAATGGGGGTCAGGTGGTATTTTCGCATTGCCCAGCGATTCCACTCAGCATGCAACGCGTGGCAGCGACACTGTTCCGAAACCGCTTGCCCATTGCGCATTAACATTCGGCATAGGATATGGAGCGATATGCATATCGGCCGTCTGATCTGGGGCACCTCATCCAACGGTTGTTGCTTTGTGAAGTTGCGCAGGGTTTAATCCATGGTCGCCGTACTCCTGGCCCACCGTTCATCGCCCTCTGCTGCATTTTCAACCGTCGATCTCCTTTGAGATCTAACGGTCCAGATTTGTTTTCCTGCCATTGACCATTCTGCCATCGCTCGGTCCCGCCACGTCATTTTCCACATGTCTCCACCGTACATTCGCCCATCCCCATTATATATATGTTCGTCCCAAGGTCAATGTTCATTATTTTACGTTAAATCTGCTGCGCTCCACCCATGTCCGCCAGACCACGTCCCACTGTCATATTGCATTTCCCACCATGTTTCTGCACTTTTCCGCCATCTCACTAGTCTGCATGGCCATCCTCGTCGTCCCCGTCTCATCCATTACCCCCCCCCCCCACATTTATGGATTTCATAACAAGTTTTCTATTTTGTAGGGTTTTGAGGTGGTGAAAGCCCCCATGATTTGCATACGATGTCACAGTGACATAAAACATAGGAAAATACCATGTGCAGAGGTAGAAACCATGGAGAAAAGTCTGAGCGGATCCTATGATAGGACCTGCATTAAAAGAACAGGGTTTGGCCCTATGGAAATGTCCCGGCGCCATTAAAGCATAGATTCTGCAGACAGAGACTTAAATTAAGCAGCGAAGAGCTTAAGGCATGCAAGTGAAAATATTTAAGCCTTATGCTCAGGGATTTAAAGGTAAAGTAGTAGACTGAAGACCCATGGAGCGCTCAGAGAGTATGACGCACAGAAAGCAAAGTATATCAGGATTTCCACAATAGCAGAATGTCTTTCTCCATAAAGGAAAAAGTGCCTATGCAGTTTTTATTCTACACCGTGTTCATAAAGAAATTTCCACCCTGACAACAGTCTGAAGCTACCAGAGCATTTGTTTCATAAGTATGGCAGACTTCTCAGTCATTTATTTACCTTTTTTTTATTCACCAGAGGTACTACAGAATGCTGTAGCAGAGTACATTAGAGCCATACCTGGAGTAAATAGAAACCTGACGAAAACCATTCTTTCACCTAAGAGCGTTGCAGATTAATGCACAGAATTTATATAGAATGGGCTTCGGCCTTCTTCCTCTTCTGAGTTGTTAATGTTTCATTTAGTTTTTCACCTACCTTCTTTACTCCACTGGAGTTATAAATTCACAAGGAACTTATTGTAAAGGTTGTTGATCAATTATCAGAAGATTGCAAGTAGTTTCTTTTGAGACACAGTCTCTATGTAAAGTGTAAGATAGGTTTAAGGAGATGTTTTTAGACTGAGTATTCAGCTATTTTCAATGTTGTACTTGACTGGTATTGCTATTTAATATGACAATCACGTTTCTTTGGATCCTGATCTGAAGCAACGGTGATGTTTTCCTATCTCTGTGTTTTAATTCATTTCATTTCATTTCTACTGGCTTGCATCAGAATATTGGCATAGGATTTACCCTTGTTAGGTACCGTATGTTTCTGCTCTCCTTGCCATTAATGTTTTTCTTCTGAATGTCTTATCTAAGAATTGATTTCAGTTGGTTTAACTAGTGTAGTGGATGTTATTCCCTACTCTCTGATGTATGAATTAAATGAATTCAGTTCTTAGATGTTTCTTGTTAAGGATTTAGTTGGAATATTTGGGAACATTAGGGATTAGAGTTAGCCCTGTCCGCTAGGATCCTTGTGCGACCATCTGGTCTTTAACTTTGGGCTCTGAATCTGTGTTATCTCCTCCTCTCCTACATTTCCATATCACATAATCATCTTTAAGATCCAATGTTTTAGATGACTAGCCCAATTGAAAGCTTGCACATTGGATAGTAAGAAAATCCTTTCCTGACTCCATTGCCCAATGGTTTCGAATATTTCTTGGAACCTTTCACCTCTGCCTTATCCCTCTTTGCTCATCCCTGTCTTACATTGAGCCCTTCCTTCTTGATAACCAGCAACCAAACCAAAACAAATCAATCAAACAAACTCTGTGCCTATAACTAGCCTAACATCTTAACACTGAGCTTCAAGGTCATATAATTTTCACATATCATAGAGATATCCCTCTCTAGACCCAAGAGGGCTAGATCTTGAGGTCTGAAAGTGGTTTGATGTTGTCTCATCTTTTGGTCTTGCCAATCTGGCCAAAACATGGGAACCCCAACATAATGGTGACTCCGTTGGGGAAAATCTGAGTACCATCCATCTTACTACATCATAAGAGCCTCAGAAACCTACAATCTCTGGTTAGGTTAGCAGTTAAACACCCCTATCCACAGTTCAACCTCTATACCATTTGTTGTGTTTCCCCCCATACTCTTGGACAGAGTCTGGAAAGGATCAGGTATCCTCCAGATCTGACACTCTTTTAGAGGTGACATATCTGGTAAAAGCCCTCCCAGTCAATCTCTAGTTAGATTTTGCTGTGTGTGGAAGATATCCTTGAAATGGGACATCTCATAAGCACTGTGGTGGACAGTGTACCCTCCAAAAAAATCCTAAACCTTTCCACCTGGCGACTCCATATTCCCTAAATGTTTTAAATACTCCACTAGTGATCAGTAGGCCTGCTGATTATCCTGGTTCACATTAGACTCCACTCGAAGACCAGCCTCCATAACAACATCAACCACAGTAGATGTAATAAGTAGGGTTAAGCTACTTGGTTAGAAAATAACATTCTGGCTTCAAGAACCATTCACACAAGAGCTTATCCTAACCCAAACCCACGTGAAATAGTTGATAACCCTGAGAGCATCCTCAAGAGATCTCCTGCACCTGAAAGACCAACTATTTTTAGCCATATCCATAGAGCTAACTCTGCACCAGAAGAATTTACAGCTCTATCAGACCCATTTTTTGACCTAGGCACTCAAAACAGCTTACCAAGAGCTAGGTCATTCAATGTCCTAGACCAGCCAGACCTTGGATTCCCTGGTTCACCATCTCATAGCGGTCAACCCATTAGGGACAGACAGACCCCTCCATCTACACCTCCGGATATACATTTCATTCAGAACTTGGGGCTCAGTCATCCTAAATCTGCTCATCAGTCTTCTCCTGGTCACAATACCCCTGTCATCCATATACCTACTGCCCAAGTCAACCCTTTACCTCATCAAAACATCATCATGGCAGCCTGGTATGCACCTCTGGTTTTACCTCAGCCTTTGGTACCCTTACCCAATGATTATCAATCAAAGATCCCTCAATTCACTGCAAAAGAGTCTACCACGGCCCAACACCATGTAGATAGGATAGAAGATTCTTTTGACTACATGGAGATAGATGATGATACAGTCAAAATGAGAATCTTTGCTCAGAGCTTAGGAGTTGATGTGAAGAAATGGTTTAAGGGCCTACCTCCGGGTAGCATAAATGACCTCCCAGCTCTATATCAGACCTTCATAAACAAATGGGAAGTCAAGCCCAACCCTCGCCAGCTCCTAGTATAATATATGAGCCTAAAAAGAAACGTAGGAGAGAGTGTCCACGATTACACAATGAGATTTAACAGCATTTACAATGTCCTCCCTCCACACATGAAACCTCCCCAAGGTATGGCCCTAGTGAAATACCTTGAAGGATTTGATGCTGACATGGCCTATTAGCTTAGGGATAAAGAGTACCACACATTGGAGGACATGCAGAAAGGAGCAGTGAATATAGAGGCAAATCTAATTGAGAAAAGAGCGAGATTAAGAGCTGAGAAAAGGGTAACATACAGAGAAGACAATGTAGCTTCCACATCTGATCCAAATCATGACCATCTATCTAAAAAAGTGGAGAAGCTATACCAAATGATGGAAAAAATGGTCATACTTAGTAACGAAAATAGAAATCAAAATCAAAACCAGAACCAAAACTTTAGAAGAAACAATGCCACTCCCAATAGAGAAAGAGAATCATATCAGCAAGTTATTCCCCCTTTCCAAGATAATTTTCTTGATGAAGATGAGGGAATCATAGAGGAATCTGAGGGAAACACAATAAACATGTTTGAAACAGAGGATTCAATCCATAAATGTTACACAGAAAAATATCATCCCTCACCCTCTGGTTGGGATGAGGAATGGTTAGAAACTGAGGATTACAGGTTGGGATTTGAAAATGCCATGATGCAGGTCAGAGAACAATATGAACTTAGAAGAAAAAAGAGCTTAGAAACTACCAAACCAAAAGCTTCTGAGGTCACCATCAAGAAAATACCTGAGAAAACTTCTAAAGCAACTGTTGAAAGTAACAAACCAGCAGCTGAGAGTTTTGGGAAGAACAAAGTAAAAGACAAACAAAACACAGATACACAAGACAAACCAACTAGCAGCACTAGCACTGCAGTTAGTGCTCCTGATAAAACTATCACGAACATTGTACATAACAAGAATCATCACACTGATTCAGCCACTAAGGTGGTGGCTAACAAAACAGCGTCGAACATTCCAAAGAGTCAGTCCACTTTCAATTTGGAGAGTGAGATTGCAAAAATCAAAATCTCTTTCCCACTCTCTGAGCTGGCCACTCAGGATGTATATAAAGGCCAAATTTTGAAAGAATTAAATTTAGGTGAAAATAGTGACACTGTAAATCTGAGTGATGATCAACCTACCCTTCTGTTTGGTCCAAAGATAGAAGGAAAGTTTCAGGAAGGGGTAGTGCCCCCTTTTTATGTCAGTCTTAATATCCATGAGAAGATTCTCCACAATAAAATGCATGATTCTAGGGTGTCACACAACCTAATGCCTAAATTAGTGATGGAAAGATTAGGCCTAGAGATAACCCATCCCTATAAAGACCTATATTCATTTGACTCTAGTAGAGTAAAGTTTCTTGGCCTAATCAAAGATTTATGTGTGAGCCTCACCCATATTCCTGCAAAATGTATGGTCATGGATGTTGTGGTGGCAGATGTGCCACCCAAGTATGGTATGATATTGTCAAGATCATGGGGGGCCAAGCTACAGGGAACTATGCAGATGGATGGGGATTTTTCCACAATCCCAATCTTTGGCCAACTTAGAAGACTGTACAGGGAGGCACAAATGAAATTCCTAGTTAGTAGCCCTGAAAATCCTGAAAAATCTCCTTTATACTATGTACATACAGACCTCGACTCCTTCATCCTTTGTAATGATGATTCCTTAGAAGGTTCTACATCCCAAAACAGAGACACAAGCGAGGAAACAGAGACCGTGGACTTTAACATAATGGCTACCCTAGACTCAGAGGAGGAAGATGTAGACAACTTTGAACAGTGCATAGAAACAACAACGCAAAGTGGACCAGAAACAGAATGCAATCAGCCAACTAGTCACCTCTCTGACTTCCACGCCCATAACGAAAAACTAAACAGCCCACAGCCTAGTGCAGACCCTATAGCGCAAAATAATGGCGAACCGAGCTGTAGGGAAAGAAATGATGATAAAACGAAAAATGAACCCTTGTGGGAGATGAGTTTAGATGGGTCTTGCACAAGAAGAACTGCTGGAGATGGGGTATGGATACATAACACAGAGAGCGATTACGCAGAGAGCCATGCCTGCAACCTGCACTTCAAGTGTATGAAAAATATTGCAGAATATGAGGCTCTAATCCTAGGCTTAACCCTATTGAAAAAATTAGGAGCCCATAGGATAACCGTGCGTGGAGAATCTGAGCTGATTATTAAACAAGTGAATGGTGAATACACAGTGAAACATCCTAGATTGAGAGCTTACAGGAATGATACTATGGATTTATTGAAAACATTTGTTGAATACGAATTAGTGTTTTTTCCTAGGAGTCAAAATTTCATTGCAAACGGATTAGCTTGCCTAGCTAGTTCATACCCTAAGACTCCAATTGACCAACGAATTATCATATAGACCAAATTCAGACCTGCAGTGATGGATAATGCAAAATACTGGCAGGTCTTTGAGGGAGACAAACAGATTGAAGATTTCCTAATAGGCAGAAACGAGTTTGAATTTTCTGATTTAGACTCTGTGTCTAGTGACAGCTGCCTAAGTGAGGAACCCTCAGTTGAGGAAGAAACACCTCATAACATAGAAATAAACTCTTTGAACGAAGAAACCAGAAATTCAAATAGAAATTGTGAAAACACAAATAGTGAAGAAGTTGAGGTGCTGCAGGCCAAAGAAAAGAACTTACCTCAAGGTCTAGTGCCTTTAGAATACCTTTTTTACTTTGATGATGTATCAAAAAATCCCACTATAGAACATGCAGACTCTGACATGGAATAATGCAACATAGGCACTAAAGACAAACCCAAAATGATTAAACTGGATAAGTCTTTACCTGTGGACATGAAGAAAAAATGCATTGACCTTTTCAAGTAATTCATTGATGTGTTTTCCTGGAGTTATGAAGACTTAAAGGCCTATGGCACAGACATCATTCAGCACAAAATACCCTTGAAAGAAAACCAGAAGCCCTTCAGACAGAAACTTCACAGAATCAATCCAAAACAATTTCCTGCAGTTGAAAAGGAGATTAAGAAGATGTATGATGCGGGCATAATAGTTCCTGTGAGGTTCTCTGATTGGGTATCAAACTTAGTGGCTGTGAGAAAGAAAACAGGGGAGATCATATTATGCATAGACTTCAGAAATCTTAATAGAGCCTCTCTCAAAGACAACTATCCTTTTCAAAGATTGGAAAAGCCCATTTCTTTCTTCAGCAAAGCACTCAGAGATGCACCCTTGAAATACAACATAATGGAAAAACAGGCCTATGCTCTGATTAAGGCCTTGAAAGATTTTAGGGTGTACATATTGCATTCTCACACCATAGCTTATGTGCCCAACATCATAGTCAAAGATATACTATCCCAAGACCTAGATGGGAAGAGGGACAAATGGATCGCTGTGATTTTAGAATATGACCTTGAGATAAAACCCACCAAACTTATTAAATGTCGGGGCTTAGCTCGACTAATGGTTGAATCAAACTTACAAGCCCTAGACATTAACATGGTAAATACCTTGGATGAGAAACAAGAATTACCTGATCCCACTATTGAGGAAAAGTTTCGGAGCTCTCCTTGGTATTCTGCCATTTTGTATGTGCTTACACACCTCAATGCCCCTCCTAAACTATCAAAAACCAAGGCCAGGTTCATAAAACTAAAAGCCAGAAACTACTGCATTTTGAATGAAAAATTATACTGGAAAAACCCAAATGGCCTATTGCTTAAATGTTTGCCTGAAGCTGAAGCTAAGAGGATTAAACAAGAATTCCATGTAGGAGAGTGTGGAGGCCACCTGAGCTGGAAATCCACTGCAAACAAAATACTCAGAGCTGGCTACTATTTGCCTACACTCTTCAATGATGTCCATAAGATGATAATTGCCTACCACAAATTCCAGATTTTTGAAGGCAAGATAAAACTCCTTCCCCTCCCTTTACAACCCATCATTGTTGAAGGTCCCTTTCTGCAATGGGGCCTAGATTTCATAGGGGAGATTCACCCTGCTTCTTCTGCACAACACAAATGGATCCTAATAGCCACAGACTACTTGACTAAGTGGATAGAGGCCATACCTAATAGGAATGCCACAGATTCAGTCATCATTAGTTTCCTAGAAGGTCATATCCTCTCTCAGTTTGGCTGCCCAAGGAAAATAATCACTGATAATGCTACTGCTTTCAGATCCAATAAAATGGTTATTTTTGTCACAAGTATCAAATAGCACTCGGTCATTCAACTGCCTATTACCCTCAAGGTAATGGATTAGCTGAATCATCAAACAAGAGCCTGGTGATCATCATCAAAAAGCTGCTGGAAGAGAAAAAAAAGTCATGGCATAACAAGTTAGTGCATGCTTTGTGGGCTGACAGGCTTACAACAAAGAAATCCATTGGCATGTCACCATACCAGCTTGTTTATGGTACAAAAGCAGTATTTCCTACCAGCCTTGGGGTACCAATAATCAAGCTGGTCCAAGAGATTCAAACAGAAGAAGACAGTATGGTGAGAAGGATAAACCAGACAATTCATCTCCAGCAAACGAGGGAAGAGGTCTACAAAATATCAGTGAAAGTTCAGGAGAGTATAAAAAAATTGTTTGACAAAAGGACCAAAGCTGTTGATTTCAAAATTGGGGATAAAGTTCTGAAGTGGGACTCAAGAAGGGAGGATAAATGAAAGCACAGCAAGTTTGATAGTCTGTGGCAAGGTCCATACATCATCCAGGCCACGGTGGGTCCAAATGCCTTCTTCCTACAGGAATTAGATGGTACAGAGCTATTTGGGGGTCCTGTCAATGGCAGGATGCTCAAACACTACTTCTGTTGATTTACAATTTCCAGTTTCCATTACCATTGTACATACCATTGCAGTTGTTTTATTTTCAAGAAAAAGAGAAAATGTTCCAAAAAATAGAGGAAAAAGAGAGGTTCAGACATGCTTAAAACATGAACCTCTGATGTGCAAAATATTGGCTCTAATATGATCAAAACCTGAGCCAGAGAAAGTAAAACAACTGGTCCTAACATGTCCAAAATCTGGACCAGCAAAGAAGAAAGAAGAATCAGCTCTAACATGCCCAAAACCAGAGCTAAAATGAAGAACAGAAGTGACTCTAACATGCTCAAAACTTGAGTCACAAAAAAGAAAGAAGGATACTTCAAATTTCAGATTTCAAGCCTTCAAAGTTTTGTTTTAGTTTTCTGCAAATTTTTTCCATGTGCAACTGTCTTTATGCCTTGTACCCGCAGCAAGCCAGATAGTCTAACCCTGGCTTGGTTGTTTTTCAATTTCTGTCTTAGAATGTAGAGAAGAAATCTGCCGGACGGTTTAATCCCAACAGATATTAGATTAGGTAGAGAAACATATGAGACCAATAGTCTAATCTGGTCTCATGGAGTAATAAGGGTAGATCTAGAATAGGTTTCTTTTCTGTTATAAAAATAAATGATGTAAAGGGTTTGCTAGCTCAAATTCACCCTAGAAGAAGAAAAAATGTTAGGATTGTAGTGTGGGTAGGTAGATTGATTGGGAAATTTTTTCTGCTAAATTGATGTCTTCACAATTGTGGCAGCTGAAAATCAAAGTATAAGGTGGCTCAAGAAATAGGCATCTGGCCTATTCCAAAGATAATTTTTGAATTCTTGACTCCTTCAAGAAGAAGCCATCCCCATGTGGAGCCACTGTTAGCACCCTTATAAATTTTTGACAGGTAAAGTAGGGGGCTAAATTGTTTTTTTGAGCCTTCAAGGAATGCATCTCCCTTGAAGACACATCATCCTTGAAGTCTCCTGTGCCTTTGCATTTTTTATGAAATCCCCTCTGCTGTTCCCATTATAAAGCCTCTTTATTGAGAAGAATGGTGCTCCCAAAGGCTTTAATTTTCCCTCGTAGCCCTGCAGAATTGTCCATTTCATCCCTTCTTCCCTTCGTCAAAATCCTCCTTTTTTGTACCCCTAAATCCCTCCCCTCACCCTCCAAAACCATCCTAAAATCCCCTTTAAACCTTCCAAATACACTTTGTTTGGTTTAATTCCTCTTCATCCCCCTATCGTTACTCATTTTGGCTTTTAATTTCGTTGAAATGGGCCAAAAATCATTTTTTCTATGTAATTGAGCCTCAACCCCTTTCGACCTAGTCCCCTGTACATTTCCCCCCACAGAACCCAGCGCTATGACCGAGCGCTAGCCCCGAAGGCGCTTGTCCCATATGTTTATCGGGAGCATTTTCAACCGTTGATTTGTATAGATCGGACGGCGATCGTGGCCCCTGCAACATCCGTTGTTCACCCTGTCCATCGCCCCAATCGCGCCATCGCCTTTCATTTACCCGCCAGATCGACAGTCTGCAGTACATCCATCCTGGTGGTCCCCACCGCGCACAATTCAGAAACAACCCGGTTTTCATCGCACCGCTAATTGGGGTCAGGCGGTATTTTCCCATTGCCCAGCGATTCCACTCAGCATGCGATGCGTGGCAGTGGCACTGTTCTGAAACCGCTTGCCCATCACATGTTAACATTCGGCACAGGATACAGAGTGATATGCATATCGGTCGTCCGATCTGGGGCGCCTCATCCAACGGTTGTCACTTCGTGAAGTTGCACAGGGTTTAATCCATGGTTGCCGTACTCTTGGCCCACTGTTCATCACCCTCCGCTGCATTTTCAACTGTCGATCTCCTTTGAGATCTGACGTTCCAGATTTTTTTTCCCGCTGTTGACCATTCCACCATCGCTCAGTCCCGCCACACCATTTTCCATGTGTCTCCACCGTACATTCGCCCATCCTCGTTATACATATGTTCATCCCAAGGTCAAGGTTCATTATTTTATGTTAAATCTGCTGCACTCCGCCCACGTCTTGCTGTCATATTGCATTCACCATGTTTCTACACTTTTATGCCATCTCACCAGTCTGCATGGCCATCCTCATCGTCCCCATCTCATCCATTACCCCCCCCCCCCCCCCATTTATGGATTTCATAACAATTTTTCTATTTTGCAAGGTTTTGAGGTGGTGAAATCTGCCATGATTTGCATACATTGTCACAGTGACAGAAAACACAGGAAAATACCATGTGTAGAGGCAGAAACCATGGAGAAAAGCCTGAGGGGATCCTACGATAGGACCTGCATTAAAGGAACAGGGTTTGGCCCTGTGGAAATGTCTCGGCGCCATTAAAGCACAGATTCTGCAGACAGAGACTTAAATTAAGCGACGGAGAGCTTAAGGCATGCAAGTGAAAATATTTAAACCTTATGCTCAGGGATTTAAAGGTAAAGCAGTAAACTGAAGACCCATGGAGCACTCAAAGAGTACGATGTGCAGAAAGAAAAGTATATCAGGGTTTCCACAACATCAGAATGTCTTTCTCCATAAAGGAAAAAGTGCCCATGCAGTTTTTATTCTACACCGTGTTCCTAAAGAAATTTCCACCCTGACAACAGTCCGAAGCTACCTGAGCATTTGTTTCATAAGTATGGTAGAATTATCAGTCATTTATTTACCTTTTTTTTATTCACCAGAGGTACTACAGAATGCTGCAGCAGAGTACATCAAAGCCATACCTGGAGTAAATGGAAACCTGACGAAAACCATTCTTTCACCCAAGAGCACAGCAGATTAATGCACAGAATTTATACAGAATGGGCTTCAGCCTTCTTCCTCTTCTGAGTTGTTAATGCTACATTTAGTTTTTCATCTACCTTCTTTGCTCCACTGGAGTTATAAATTCACAAGGAACTTATTGTAAAGTTTTTTGATCAGTTATCAGAAGATTGCAAGTAGTTTATTTTGAGACACAGTCTCTGTGTAAAGTGTAACATAGGTTGAAGGAGATGTTTTCAGACTGAGTATTCAGCTATTGGAAATGTTGTACTTGACTGGTATTTTTATTTAATATGACAAGCACATTTCTTTGGATCCTGATCTGAAGCAGCGGTGATGTTTTCCTATCTCTGTGTTTTAAATCATTTCATTTCGTTTCTACTGGCTTGCATCGGAATATTGGCATAGGAATTACCCTTGTTAGGTACCCTATGTTTCTACTCTCCTTGCCATTAATGTTTTTCTTTTGAATGTGTTATCTAAGAATTTATTTTTGTTGGTTTAACCAGTGTAGTGGATGTTATTGCCTGCTCTCTGATGTATGAATTAAATGAATTCAGTTCTTAGATGTTTCTTGTTAAGGATTTATTTGGAAGATTTGGGAACACTAGGGATTAGAGTTAGCCATGTCCACTAGGATCCTTGTGCGACCAGCTGGTATTTAACTTTGTGCTCTGAATCTGTGTTATCTCCTCCTCTCCTAACTTTTCATATCACACAATCATCTTTAAGATCCAATGTTTTAGATGACTAGCCCAATTGAAAGCTTGCACATTGGATAGTAAGCAAATCCTTTCCTGACTCCATTGCCCAATGGTTTCGAATATTTCCTGGAACATTTCACCTCTGCCTTATCCCTCTTTGCTCATCCTTGTATTACATTGAAACCTTCCTTTCTGATAACCAGCAACCAAATCAAAACAAATCAAACAAACAAACTATGTGCCTATAACTAGCCTAACATCTTAACACTGAGCTTCAAGGTCATATACTTTTGACATATCATAGAGAGATCCCTCTTTGGACCCAGGAGGGCTAGATCCTGAGGTCTGAAAGTGGTTTGATGTTTTCTCATCTTTTTTTCTTGCCAATCTGGCCAAAACATGGGAACCCCAACAGGGTTGATCTAGTTGAACCGTTGCAATATCAACCTCGTAAACCCCGACTGTCCCCCGTGGTGAAAGAAAAGAAAGACGAGGGAGTAGGAGATACTATCAAAATATTGCTCAAGGAGGCCATTGAGAAACAATGAAATGCGATGATGGATAAATTTTCCCAAATCCTTCAACGGCTGCCCACCGGCGGCACATCTACATCCAACACATCCGCCAACAGGTCTCCAACATCCTAGACAAATCCAATACCAAGTTCAGCGGAATTTTCCTCTCATGGAGGAACTTAACGCAATGGGGACCATTACTTCCTAAGGAGGGAGGAATGATCCAGGTGGATATTGATGGCCACCCACCTATTCCATTTGGACCTGCACCATCAATCCTTGCAGTTTTTCACTTTCAGCACAACTTATTATTTTTAGCAGGTTTTCAGCTCGTGCACTCTCGGAGCCATTTTGGGGAACTAATGATCCAGGTGGATTTTGGTGGCCACCTACCTATTCCATTTGAACCCCCACCATCAGTTCTTTCTGTTTTTAAGTTGCAGCACAACTTACTATTTTTAGCAGTTTTCGAGTCTCGAACTTCCAGATCCGTTTTGAGGCCCCAAATGACATTTTTTGGGAAAATTGGGAGTGAAATCGATCAATGGACCAATTTTTCTTACACCAAAAGTTGTAGTCCTCGGATATATCTTTCTAACGAGCTATTGAGTGTGTCAAACTGAGATCGGATGCCAAATTTACGTCCCTGAGAAGTTGAAACACCAATTTACCCAAATGGGACCCACAGTTTTGGTTCTTCATCTCCTAGGGTTGGGTTTTTGGATATTTAGGGTTTTACATTGTTTCTCAACAATAAATATGCCTTTCAGCCTCATTTTAACACAATGGAGGGGCCTGTAGCCGTCACATCTCTTCTGAGAGATACGCTACCAGTGCCCTCACCCGATCATTTCCATGATGTATGTAAGAGGCCTCCGAGCCTCAATGTAACACAATTCAAAGGCTGGTAGCCACCACATTGCTTCTTAGAGATAAGCCCACTAGCGCCCTAGTTGTTTATTTCTATTATG
This sequence comes from Pinus albicaulis, assembly GCA_034641835.2. Classification (NCBI taxonomy): domain Eukaryota; kingdom Viridiplantae; phylum Streptophyta; class Pinopsida; order Pinales; family Pinaceae; genus Pinus; species Pinus albicaulis. Next base: position 1,079,536,790 of record CM076572.1, on the reverse strand, counting down.
TCTATAAGCATATTTCAGTCATTTGTTATTAATAAAAGGAGGCATTATTTCTGCTGCATCTCTGTGTTTATCGTTATATGTGTATTATGTTGTGTTCCTGCATAAATCCGGATCAATGGTATCAGAGCGGTTTGCTCTTTCTCTGTTTTTCTTTGCATGTCCCCAACATGGTCAGTGTGTAAGGAGTTCAAGCTCGATCTAGTTTAACTGTTGCAAGATTATCCTTGCAAACCTTGACGACCCCCCATGGCGGAAGAAAAGAAAGATGAGGGAGCAGGAGATCCTATCTAAATATTGCTCAAGGAGGCCCTTGAGAAATAATGGAATGCAATGATGGATAAATTTTCCCAGATGCTTCAATGGCTACCCATCGACGACACATCTACATCCAACCCATCTGCCAATAGGTCTACGACATCCTGGACAAATCCAATACCAAGTTCAGCAGAATTTTCCTCTCATGGAGGAAATTAACGCAATGGGGACCATTGCTTCCTAAGGAGGGAGAAATGATCCAGGTGGATATCGGTGGCCACCCACCTATTCCATTTGGACCCGCACCATCAATCCTTGCAGGTTTTCACTTGCTGCACAACTTACTATTTTTAATAGGTTTTTGAGTCCTGCACTCTCGGAGTCGTTTTGGGGCATTAATGATCCAAGTGGATATTTGTGACCACCAACATATTCCATTTGAACCCCCACCATTAGTTCTTTCTATTTTTAATTTGCAACACAACTTACTATTTTTAACAGTTTTTCGTGTCTTGAACTTTTAGAGCCGTTTTGAGGCCCTAAACGATGTTTTTTGGGAAAAATGGGAGAAACATGGATCCATGTTGCTCAACCTAGAAGTTTTATTTCTCGGATAGATCTTTCTAACGAGCTATTGAGCACGTCAAATGGAGATCGAATGACAAATTTACGTCCCCGGGAAGTTGAAACACCAATTTACCCAAATGAGACCCACAATTTTGGCGCTTCATCTCCTAGGGTTATGTTTTTGGATGTTTAGCTTTTTACATTGTTTCTCAACAATAAATAGGCCTTTGAGCCTCATTAAAACACAATGGAGGGGGACATAGTCGTCACATCTCTTCTCAGAGATATGCTACTAGTGCCCTCACCCGCTCATTTCCATGATGTTTGTAATAGTCCTTCGAGCCTAATGTAACACAGTTCAAAGGATGGTAGCCGCCACATCTCTTCTCACAGATAGCCTACCAGTGCCCTAGATTTTTATTTCTATTATGTCTGTAAGCATATTTCAATCAATTGTTATTAATAAGAGGAAGCATTATTTCTGCTGCATCTTTGTGTTTATGGTTATATGTGTATTCTGTTGCGTTCCTGCATAAATCTAGATTAGTGGTATTAGAGCGGTATGCTCTTTCGATGTTTTTCTTTGCATGTCCCCAACGCGGTCAGGGTATAAGGAGTTTGGGCTCGATCTAGTTGAAACGTTGCAAGAGTAGCCTCGCAAACCCGGATGACCCCCCTTGGCAGAAGAAAATATCAAAATATTTTTCGAGGAGGCCCTTGAGAAACAGTGGAACGTGATGATGGATAAATCTATCCAGATCCTTCAATGGCTGCCCACCGATGGCACATCTACATCTAGCACATCCACCAACAGGTCTGTGACATCTTAGACAAATCCAATACCAAGTTCAGCAGAATTTGCCTCTCATGGAAGAAATTAACGCAATGGGGACCATTTCTTCCTAAGGAGGGAGGAATGATCTAGGTGGATATCAGTGGCCACCCACCTATTCCATTTGGACCCGCACCATCAATCCTTACAGTTTTTAACTTTTAGTACAACTTACTATTTTTAATAGGTTTTCGCGTCCTGCACTCCCAGAGCCGTTTTGGGGCAGTAATGATCCAGGTAGATATTGGTGGCCACCCACCTATTCCATTTGAACCCCCACCATCAGTTCCTTTTGTTTTAAATTTGTAGCACAACTTACTATTTTTTGCAATTTTTCGAGTGTTGAATTTCCGGAGCCATTTTTAGGCCCTAAACGACGTTATTTTGGGAAAATTAGTAGCAACATGGGTCCACAGACTCGAACCCATGTTGGTCACACCAAAACTTGTAGTCCTCGGATAGATATTTCTAACGAGTTATTGAGTGTGTCAAACAAAAATCAGATGCGAAAGTTATGTCCCCGAGAAGTTGAAACACCAATTTACCCAAACAGGACCCACAATTTTGGCGCTTCATCTCCTAGAGTTAGCTTTTTGTATGTTTAGGGTTTTACATTGTTTCTCAATAATAAATAGGCCTTCGAACCTCATTGTAACACAGTGGAGGGGCCTATAGTTGTCACATATCTTCTCAGAGATATGCTACCAGTGCCCTCGACTGCTCATTTCCATGATGTTTGTAATAGGCCTCTGAGCCTCAATGTAACTGTTAACCATGTCAAACTCCCATTAAAATTCTGTTATGCCATGTCATTTTAACCCTTCAAAATTCTTTTGATAGCCTAAGTAATCCTTTTGCTTCCTATCGTTGCCTTGTTCCCACCTCCAAATTGTATAAAAGGGCCGAAAAACCCATATCTGAAAATCTGTGAAGCCTAGCCCCTTCGGTCACAGCTCCTTTGATCTTTTCCTCCCATGTGACCCCAGCTCCGAGGCCAGGAGCCAAGTCCGATGGGCTCTCATCAAATATGTGCATCAGGCTAATTTTGAACCATAGATCTATAGCAGATCGGACGACGACTGTTCATCCCCGTCGTGCCCGTAGTTCACCTGCCTACTGTCCGATCAAACCTTGAAATCAACGGTCCGTAGCCTGCCTATCCTGGTGGTCCCCACGCCCTCTCCCTTTGCAAAAACCGGTGGTTTATATCGCACCGCCTTTTGGTGGTAGGCAGTAATTCCCATTTGGCCAGCGATTCCATATAGTGTTTTCCACGCGTCCCAACGTACGGCTCCAAAACCACCGTTCATCGCACGTTATTGTTCGAAACAGAATGCCCAGCGATATCACCGTCAGCCATCCGATTTGAAGCTCTTCATCCAACAACTATCGCGCTCTGAAGCTGCACAGGATTTAGCACCAGGAAATCATACCCCCAGCCCACTATCAATCGCCCCCAATGCCTTTTCAACCGTCGATCTCCCCTGAGATCGGATGGCCCAGATTTAGTCATACGCCCACCATTGACCCCGTACCACCACGTCACCCTTTCCATATAGTCTGTCGTACGTCCACCTATCAATGTTCCATGGGTTTGTCGTATTTTTCTCCGCCCTTTATATGTTTCGTTCATGAGTCATATTCTAATGTTTACATTGAAAACTATCACCAGTCTACCCATCATCGCTTCACTGTGTTTTTCACCACCACCCTACGTCGTTTCACCATTTCTCCAGTCTACACGACCGTTTCCATTAACCCTGCCACTATCCCCACTGTGTTCACCTTCCCATGCATGGTTTTATTTAAGGAAGTTTGTGGATTTTGCAGGGTTACAGTGATAAAGAATCATCATAATTTGCAGCATCCACTACAAAAGCCGAGAACGCATCAAAGGACCAGTTTTTCAGAGGCGAAATTTATGAAGAAAGTCCCAGGTAGCTGTTATGACATGACATCCATTAAAGAAACAGGGTTATACTTTGGCAAGCTTCCCAGTGTCATTCAAGAGGCAGATATCATAGATGGAGACATTAATGGAACAGTAGAGGAGTATCAGTGGAAGGTCAAGGAATTCAGTGTTCGGCATTGAAGACTTTAAATCATAATTCAGGGTTTAGAAGGCAGAGGGTATGATGCACAAAAAACAATACCCTCCAGGTTTTATTTCAGCAGAATTTACCTTCAGAAAAGGACAGAATGTTAATATGGTTATCCCTATACCGTGTTCCTGAAGAGATTTTCACCCAGAACATTTATTTCAGAGAGCAGGCCATAGAGTACAAAAAACACAGCATAGTCATTCAACAGTATGGGCATGAATGTTTCCACCATTTTGCCTTAATTATGCAAATTAAATGTTCATCACCTACCTCTTTCACTAGGTTTTTGGTTTCTCCTATAAAGTTCCAGGAGAACGAAGGTTTTAGGGTTCCAGATTTTATTAGAAAATTATGCAGTGAAAGGATTTTTGTAAACATTTTGTAAAACTTTGGTATGAATGCACAGAGCCCATAGGGCCTCAGTGAGGAGGAGTTCTATCTGTCAAAGAGGATTCTGGTCTTTGGTATTTTACAGTCTGTAACTTTCTTTATTGTGTTATATTAATAGAACATTTCATTTCATCAATCTTTCTTGTATCATGTTTTGGAATGCGAGTGGCTCACTGATTTTTGGTATGGATTCATCCTAGTTGATGCCCATGCTCGGATCAGTCAAGCGCTTCAAATATGGCTCATGCATGATATTCTGTTCCATTATTTAGCTAACCATACTTCTGCTATATTACTTCTTTGGGAGGGTGCTTTTAAAATGCTATTATCATGTATGGATTCTTAGATTGGTAAGCCCATGCATGGTGGTATTGTATATCTAGGTATCAGCTCAAGGTTAACTAATATCTGCTCAATATTTCTTTCACTACATACACCTTTTGATAATTCATGTCTGTGAAGTATTTCTGAATCGGCCCTCTTTGCAGTAAACTGTCTCTAAATTTTCTGTTTCTTTTGTATTAGAGTTATGCATCTTGCCTCTACAGTATATCTTTTCCTGTGTCAGTTTCTGAGAGTTTAGTCCCATTCTATTTTATTTCCCTATTTACAGGAGATAGCATGTGAGCTGAAGTTGAAAACTTCATACATTATATTATACGCTTCTTACTATGCTAAGATGTCCTAGGCACTGGTCTATCACAACTCTAGGCTGTCTCTAGGAATGACAACATATTTCTGGCGCCGTTGCCGGGGATCAAAGTTGAGAAAATTAAAATCCCTGGGCCTCGACAAAATCTAATTCACTCTTCAAGTTGGTGAGTATGGAGAGTTGATACTTGTAGATCCCTCACCTTGCCGACTCCACATTTGTTATTTCATAAATCTATTTGCAGTCCTGGCTCCTCGTAAGTCACACCTGAGGTCAGATACGTCTAAGCCAAAGACACCTTCAGTGTCTGACCATGACCAAATTATACATAGAAGAAGAAATTGGAGGGAAAGAAAATCAGTCTGTTTCGAAATCCCTAAATTATCTATAGAAGACTATCCATCCTCTTCCTCTCAAGAAGTCCAAGTAGAAAATCCCTACTACACTGAGGAGAATCCTGAATATTACTCAGATAGTCCACCCCGGGAGGGTATCAAAAATAAAAATAGTCTTCATCCTACTCCTGAGGTTGAAGAGGTCAAGGAAGTAACCGAATTTTCTGCTGTTAACAGACCTTTGTTCCCCTCAACCCCTCAATCTGCAGTTGAGTATATTCCTATTATTATTCATACTCCACTTCCACCTCCTCCTCCTCCTCTTACTCATCAAACTATTGCACTACCTCCACCTCCTCCAATGGCCAATGTTCCGGCCTTCTTGATCAATAAATATGCTCCCCTGGTATTACCCCAGGTGTTGAATGATATGCCCCAGGATTATCTAAAGATCTTTCCTAGATTCAATGGGGAAAATGAGATTGATGCTCAAAAACATCTTGAGACTTTCTACTCCTTTGCAAAAAAAATTAATGTTGAACATTTAGATGTGGTCTTAAGACTGTTTGTGCAATCTCTAGATGGTGAAGCTCGAAAATGGTTCAAGACATTGGCTGGCCGTTCTATTACCACTTGGGATAACTTGGAAGACACTTTTCTCAGGAAATGGGGAGAGAAGAAAGATCATGGAAATCGTATCATTGAGTTCAATACACTGAAGAAAAGACATAATGAAGGAGTGTCAGAATTTATCAAGAGATTTAATAAATTGTATTTGAGTCTTCCTGCTGATATGAAGCCTCATCAAACTGTTGCTAAAGTTGTTTTTGTAGCATCCTTTGATTCAGAATTTGGTTTCTCTCTCAGAGAAAGAAATCCTGCTACTCTGGATGATGCCCAGGCAGATGCACTAGAGTTGGAAGCAAACTTTGCCTCCACTGGTAAATCAAAAGGAAGACCTGAACAAGATACCAGAAGAAGGGGCAAAGAAGAGGCATATACCTCTAACCAAGACAGGGACTCAGCCAATGAAAAAATGGAAGAAATGAGAAAATTGATTAAGAAAATGGTCAAGCTTGAATTGGAAGCCAAGAACCCAGCCTTCAAAAATTTCCAGAATGCTCCAAACGGGGGTTACAATCCTCAGTATAAGAAACCACCCTTGCAAATATTTCCAAGGGAAGCAAAGGAGCAACATGATCAAGTGCCACACCCATTGTACTTGGAAGGTCCAGTAGATGACTCCACTGAAGATGCTGCCTATGGACTGGAGGATGCAAATCTTGCTTTCTCAGATAGGGAAGAAGAGGAGTGCTCATTGCAATAAGAAGAAAAGGCTAGAGACACAAAAGACTCAGAATTTGATCGTTATTGTAAACAATTTGATGATTTCCTGCAAGCACATTTCAATAGAAGATATGATATCAGATCTTCTAGGAAGAGGAATCATACCCAAGAGCAAGAAGAAGAGCTATCCCAGAGGGAAGCACCTGCTCAGAAGGAGGCTACAATGCAGAAAGTCGTAGACAAAGGTAAGGGCCCTCTAAACAAACCTTTGCAGTCTAATGATCAAATTCCTTCTGCTCCAAAAGTAGTAATTCCTCCTAATACCGAGTCTGTGTCAAAGGAAGTCAAACCCCCAGCTGAAAATAAAGAGTCAAAAGAGGTTGTGATAGAGAAATCCCCCCCCAGTTTTCAGTTTGCAAAAGGAACTTGAAAAAGTCAAAATCCCAGTTCCCTTGACTGAACTATTGAAACAGCTAGCATATCAATCTCAAGTCACCTCTTTCATGCTCCCTCTAGAAGCACCAATCATCCCAGATAGTCTCAACCTTCAAGAAGAAAGACCCATGGTAGTTTTTGGACCACATGTTGAGGAGTTAGATCCCACTACTCCTCCCTTCTATGTGTCTCTAGTGATTCATGACCTGCTACTACATAATTGTATGCTAGATTCTAGAGCTTCCCACAATTTTATGCCTCTGTCAGTCATGGAAAAACTAGGATTACAAATCACCCGTCCATATAAGGACCTCTATTCATTTGATTCCAAAAGAGTTAAATGCTTGGGGATGATCAAGGATTTGGTAGTCAATTTTCCCAAATCCTAGCAAAAAGTGTGGTAATGGACATCATGGTGGCTGACATCCCAGCTCGTTTTAGTATGTTGCTGTCAAGGTCCTAGGGAACAAAAATTGGTGGGTCAATCAAGTTAGATTTAACATATGCTATTATCCCAGTTTTTGGTGGCCAAGAGAGGAGGTTATATAGGGAGACTAGATTTGTCAAGATGGTGACTAAGGATGACAATTCTGTAAATTCACCAGTCTACAGTAAGGAAGGATATTTTTCATGCTTGATGCTGGAAGAAGATCAAGATTATGCTCATTAACCATCCTTCTATCAGATCAAGACTGAGTAGCCTTCAGAGAATCATGGAGTAGGAATCTGGACACTCCATTTTGATGGAGAAAATTCTAAAGAAGGTAATGGAGCTGGAATATTATTAATTTCTCCTACAGGAAGATGGGTCCCTCTGTATTCTGAGCTAGAGTATGAAGCCACCAACAATGTGGATGAATATGAAGCACTCCTGTTAGGATTGAAAACAGTCAGGAATATGAATATAAAAAGTTTAAAAGTTCTGGGAGATTCAGAACTGGTGGTTAGACAAGTCAGGAATCAGTGCCAGACCAAACATCCTAGGCTAAGGGCTTATAGGAATGAAGTTTGGGACATGGTGGAGAATTTATTCTTGGAATTTAATATCTAGTTCATGCCCTGAGAACAGAATAGGATGGTTGATTCCCTTGTTGTAGCTGCTAGTACATTTCACCCACCTCAAAACCCACTCTTGAGATATGAAATTGAGGCGTGTTATCGGCCATCAAACCCAAATAACATCAAAAACTGGCAGGTATTTGAAGATGAAGAACAAATGAAGAGATTTCTGGAAACAGTGGGAGAATTCTCCAATATGGAGATTGATGTTGATGAAGTAGAGGTTGAGTCTGAAAATACTTTAGAAAGAAATTGGGAGGAGAAAGTGGCAGGTAATAAAGTGTTGCAGTTAAAGGGAAACATTATACCTAGAGGGCTGGTGCCTCTAGAGAGATTATTTGACAAGAATGATGTCTCACTGCAGCCAAGCAAAGTGGTAGAGGAAAATCAGGTAGAAGACCTGAATCTTGGTTCTAAAGCTGACCCCAAAATTGTCAAACTGTCCAGGAAGATCCCTGGAGAATATAAAAAGCTATATCAGAAATTGTTTCAGTCTTACAAAGATGTGTTTGCATGGTCCTATCAGGACTTGAAAACTTTTTATATCAGTATTATGCAGCACAAAATTCCACTAAAGACAGATGCAAAGCCCCATAAGCAGAAATTCAGACAAATAAATCCACTGCTGCTGCCTTCTATTGATAAGGAAATCAAGAAGTTGTTAAAGGCCAAAATAACTGTACCATTGAGATACTCTGAATGGGTGGCAAACCTTGTCCCTATACGGAAGAAGAATGGAGAAATAAGGCTGTGAGTGGATTTTTAGAAATTTAAACAGAGCATCGTTAAAGGATAATTATCCACTGCCTAAAATGGATTACATCCTGCAGAAAGTGGTCGGAGCTTATAGGATGTCCATGATGGATGGATTCTCTGGTTATAACCAGGTGGCTGTACTTCCAGAAGATCAAAAGAAGACTGCTTTCACCACACCCTGGGGTACATTTATGTATGCCAGGATTCCTTTTGGATTGATTAATGTAGGGGCCACTTTTCAGAGGGCGATGGATATTGATTTTGTTGGGAAGAAAGATAAATTCCTAGTGGTTTACCTCGATGATATCACTATATTTTCCAAGAATGATGCTGAGCACATTGAACATATGCAGAGAACTTTTGAGAAATGCAGAAGGTATGGTCTCTCTCTGAATCCTCAAAATTCTTTATTTGCATTAGAAGAGGGTAAACTTTTGGGCCATATTGTGACTAAAGATGGGGTGAAAATAGACCCTAAGAGGGTAGAGGTTATAAATGGTATTACTTTCCCCAGAAATAAGAAAGAGGTGCAGGTATTCCTTGGACGCATTAATTTCCTAAGAAGGTTTATTCCTAACTACGCTAAGATAGTTAGGCATATAACAGATATGCTGAAGAAGGATAATGAGGTAAAGTGGTCACAAGAATCACGAGAGGCATTTACCAGAATAAAAAATGCTTTTGCAGAAGCCCCTGTGCTGGCTGGACCAGATTATGACAAACCTTTTATGATCTTTTCTTTTGCATCACCTCATACAATAGCAGGAGTTTTATTGCAGAAAAATGATGAAGGGTATGAGAAGCCTATTGCCTTTTTCAGTCAGATCCTCCGTGATGCAGAATTAAAATACAACATATTGGAAAAGCAAGCATACGACCTAGTGAAATCCCACAAAGAATTTCGTGTATATATCTTACAGTCCCACATCACTGCATTTGTACCTGCAGCTGCTGTAAAAGATATCCTTATTCAAGGGGATAGTGAAGGAAAAAGGGGTAAGTGGATCACCAAAATACAGGAGTATGACTTAGACATATGCCCTACTAAGCTGATCAAAGGACAGGGGCTTGCTAAAATGTTATCTGAATCAAACTATCAAGCTCTGGGCATAAATTTGTCCATTGTAGCAGGTGTGGAATCTGAGGAGAAAGAACAGCGACAAGGAATTGGAGTAGCTACTCCAGAAACACATCTAAATTACCTCACCAGCCCATGGTACAAAGAGATAGTAGAATATCTCCTTACACTCAGCTGCCCTCCAAGTTGTGATAAAACTAAATACAGAGCGCTTAGATTGAAATCACAGAAGTACATAGTCACCAATGGCTGGCTATATTGGCGAGATCCCTTAGGCATTTTACTCCTGTGTCTCACAGAGAATGAGGTCGAGAGTATTATAGCAGAATTTCATGAAGGGATCTGTGGAGGTCATTACAGTTGGAGGGCCACAGCTCATAAATTTCTGAAAGCTGGCTTCTATTGGCCAAAGATTTTTGGAGATGTTTTTGCTAGAGTAAGAGCATGTGATAAATGTCAGAAATTTTCCAAGAGACAGAAATCAACACCTTTTCCCCTGATTCCAGTGCATGTGGATGAACCATTTCGTCAATGGGGTATTGATTTTATAGGTGCAATACATCCTCCATCGAGTGGTCAACATAAGTGGATTTTAACAGCCACTGATTATTTCACCAAATAGGTGGAAGCCATACCTGCAAGGAATGCTATAGATACTGTGATCATAAAGTTCATGGAGGAAAACATCATATCCAGGTTTGGCTGTCCTGCTAGGATAGTGACTGATAATGCACAGGCCTTCAAGTCTGAAAAATTTATGAATTTCTGTCAGCAATACAATATCATACTGAGCCACTCTACAGCTTACTATCCACAAGGAAATGGCTTGGCAGAGTCTTCAAATAAAACTCTGGTGAGGGCCTTGAAGAAGACTATCAATGAAAATCAGAAGAATTGGGATTCCCAATTGAAATTTTCTCTATGGGCTAATAGAATCACCAGCAAGAGAGCAATTGGAAAATCTCCCTATGAATTGGTATATGGAGGAGCAGCAGTTTTTCCCGTACAGCTGGCTTTACTAGTGGCCTGCTTCATGCAAGAAAGCCAGGAAGAACCGGATGATATGATCAGGAGAATCAATCAATTGGTGGAACTAGAAGAAACACGGGGCCAGGTGAATCAGAGGTTAATATAATATCAAGAGAAAATGAAGTACATTTTTTATCAGATTGCAAAAGACAGGAAATTGCAGATTGGCGATCTAGTGCTAAGATGGGATGTACGAAGAGCCAAAAAAGGAAAACATGGTAAATTCGACCCCCTCTGGTTTGGTCCTTTCAAAATTGTGGAAGAGGGGGGCAATAAAACTGTTAGGTTGGAGAATTTACAGGGCGATTTTCTTGACACCCCCGTGAATGGTCAATTCCTTAAGCCCTACTTCCAATTTTGATTCAGGCAGAGAAAGCATGATGTATCATATTGTATATTAGTTTATGTTTATGTCTTTTTTTAAATAAGGTGTGTGTGCTGATGAATTTTGAAGTGAAAAGCAGAGGGGTTGAAGAGAAAATTCCGCACATCAAATTATCAGGTGGTCTACAGAGTTCTCGACACGTCTAGGGATGAACATGCTGTCCCCAGATCAAGCCGATGTTAACCATGTCAAACTCCCATTAAAATTCTGTTATGCCATGCCATTTGAACCCTTCAAAATTCTTTTGATAGCCTAAGTAATCCTTTTTCTGCCTATCGTTGCCCTGTTCCCGCCTCCAAATTGTATAAAAGGGCTGAAAAACCCATATCTAAAAATCTATGAAGCCTAGCCCCTTCGATCACAGCTCCTTTGATATTTTCCTCCCACGTGACCCCAGCTCCGAGGCCAGGAGCCAAGTCCAATGGGCTCTCATCAAATATGTGCATTGGGATCATTTTGAACCGTAGATCTGTAACAGATCAGACAGCGACTGTTCATCCCCATCGCGCCCATAGTTCACCTGCATATCATCCGATCAAACCTTGAAATCAACGATCCGCAGCCTGCCTATCTTAGTGGTCCCCACGCCCGCTCCCTTTGCAAAAACTGGTGGTTTATATCGCACCGCCTTTCGGCGGTAGGCAGTAATTCCCGTTTGGCCAATGATTCCATACAGTGTTTGCCACGCATCCCAGCGTACGACTCCAAAACTATCGTTCATCGCACGTTATTGTTCGAAACAGAACGCCCAACGATATCATCGTCAACCGTCCGATCTAAAGCTCTTCATCCAATGGCTATCATGCTCTGAAGCTGCACGGTATTTAATGCCAGGAAATTGTACCCCCGGCCCACTGTCAATCGCCCCCAATGCCTTTTCAACCGTCGATCTCCCCTGAGATTGGACGGCCCAGATTTAGTCATATGCCCACCATTGACCCCGTACCTCCACGTCACCCTTTCCATATATTTTGTCGTACGTCCACCTATCAATGTTCCACGAGTTTGTCGTATTTTCCTCTGCCCTTTATATGTTTCGTTCATGAGTCAGATTCTAATGTTTACATTGAAAACTATCACTAGTCTACCCATCATCACTTCACTATGTTTTTCACCACCACCCTGCGTCATTTCACCATTTTTCCAGTCTACATGACCGTTTCCATTAACCCCGCCATTATCCCCACTGTGTTCACCTTCCCGTGCATGGTTTTCTTTAACGAATTTTGTGGATTTTGCAGGGTTACAGTGATAAAGAATCATCATAATTTGCAGCATCCATTTTAAAAGCCAAGAACGTGTCAAAGGACCAGTTTTTCAGAGGCCAAATTTATGAAGAAAGTCCCAGGTAGCTGCTGTGACATGACATCCATTAAAGAAACAGGGTTATACTTTGGCAAGTTTCACAGTGTCATTCAAGAGGCAGATATCATAGATGGAGATATTAATGGAACATCAGAGGAGTATCAGTGGAAGGTCAAGGAATTTAGTTTTCGGCATTGAAGACTTTAAATCATAATTCAGGGTTTAGAAGGCAGAGGGTACGATGCACAAAAAACAATACCCTCCAGGTTTTATTTCAGCACAATTTACCTTCAGAAAAGGATAGAATGTTAATATGGTTATTCCTATACTGTGTTCCTGAAGAGATTTTCACCCAGAACATTTATTTCAGAGAGCAGGCCATAGAGTACAAACAGCACAGCATAGTCATTCAGCAGTATGGGCACGAATGTTTCCGCCATTTTTCCTTAATTATGCAAATTAAATGTTCATCACCTACCTCTTTCACTAGGTTTTTGGTTTCTCCCATAAATTTCCAGGAGAACGAAGGTTTTAGGGTTCCAGATTTCATTAGAAAATTATGCAGTGAAAGGCTTTTTGTAAACATTTTGTAAAACTTTGGTATGAATGCACAGAGCCCATACGGCCTCAGTGAGGAGGGGTTATATCTGTCAAAGAGGATTTTGGTCTTTGGTATTTCACAGTCTGTAACTTTATTTATTGTGTTATATTAATAGAACATTTCATTTCATCCATCTTTCTTGTATCATGTTTTGGAATGCGAGTGGCTCACTGATTTTTGGTATGGATTCATCCTATTGATGCCCATGCTCGAATCAGTCAAGCACTTTAAATATGGCTCATGCATGATATTCTGTTCCATTATTCAGCTAACCATACTTCTGCTATATTAGTTGCTTTGGGAGGGTGCTTTTAAAATGCTATTATCATGTATGGATTCTGTTAGACTCCTATACCAATAGGTGTCATTTTTCATGATTGTCTTGATTGAAATATGGAATATGTTCAAACCTTTTTCTTGAGCAAAGGTGTTCCATATTCTTGAAAAACCAAAAAATCAAAAAATTTAAAAAATGTAAAGAGGGTATACCCTAAAAGAAAAATCAAAGGGTAAAAATAATAAAAATGGCCAAAAAGTAAAAGAAATGAACCCCATCAAAAAAAAAGGCCAAGGAAAGTGTGCAAGTCTAAATGCCACTACTTTTTACTCTGATGTAATAAACAAATTGTGTGCAGCTTGTCAAACTTTTGCCACAATTTATGAAGAGTCAAACTGTTTAAACTGGACTCATTCATTTTCAATTTCATGTTGTAGAATAGAGAATAAATATCTGACCAAACAGTTTAATCTTGGCAGATAAGTAGATAGGTAGAGTTAATAAAAGGTGCTCAACAGTTTAATCTGAGCCCTTGGATGCAATAAGTGTAGAATTAGATAGATTTTCCTTGTAAAAGAAAAGAAGATTGAAAAGGGTTTGCAAGTCTAAATGCACCCTAATAAAGAAGAGAAAATGGTAGTAGTAGATAGGGTAGGTAGATGGTGTTACAAAGTTTTATCTGATGAATGATGCTGCTAAATGTTTTTAATCCTTTACTTTCATCACAAATACTAAAGCAGGAAATACACTGGAAAATCATAGCAAGCAAAGTCAAACTCATTAACTTCCCTCATCACTTTCCCCTCAAAAGTTTTACTAATTTCCCCCAAAATACTAAGGTATTTGGAGATCAAGAGGGCTCAAGGCATTTCCTTGACTTTTGGAGGGACCGGACCCGCGGCCTAATGATCAAAAAGACCTAAGTGCTTGAGATAATTCATCATTATAATCATTCATCTTTAACCTTTTCCTAAGTAAAATCTCATTTTGCTTAGGAAAATTATGCAAAATTCCATAAAAATCCCTCAAAATAACTTACTATTCTAAGTTTAAGTGCTGAAGATAAGATATTGCAATTTTACTTCAGAAAATATCACTTTCTTAGATGAGCAAAGTGTTTTGAGTTCCATTGTCCCTTTCTCATATTAATGTTTAACTCTATTTTACTAAATCCCTAGTGAAATGCCCTATCCTAAGTATATAGCTCCTTTTATATAAATATCTGAAAACCCATTTATTATAATGTTTTAACCAAAGTATTTACCTCCCAAATATTCATTAAAACCCGCTTCTACAAGCCCTTTGGTTAAAATATATCGTTATATTATAGTCCCACCCCTATGATAAGTTAACTACATCGGTTAATTGATCATATAATAAAAAATATATATAAGAAAAAACTTTAAACATATAATTCTATGTGTTTAAATGCAAAAAAGGATAAAAACCCGAATTTTGTTTTTAAAACCAAAACCTTGGAAAGATCCTATGCCACCGTGGCCCATCCACCTGGCATTCCACCCGACTTTTCAACCATCCAATGAAATCCCGCCGCAACCCTTTTTTCATTATAAATATGGGATTAATTAGTTATCTGAACTAATTAATAACCTTCCATTCACCAATTAAAAGCCTCCCGGGGTGATTAAATTAAACATTAATTGTTTCAAAAACCCGACGGGCCCGCACCTTAAACCTTCGCTTAATCCATGTCCTTTTCCACCGTTGGATCGTCCCTCCACAGATCGACGCTCCACATCAATCCCGCTACCCATCCTTTGTCAGAGTTTTAACGCACGGGGGATTGGTGGTATTTGACCAGTCCTCCGTCCACGTGGCAATGATCCAATGGAATCGCTCCCCCCGCGATCAATACCACCTTTGCCAATAAGCGGTGCGGGGACTAACCGCTTACCGCCCGGCCCCCCTGCCCCACGTCAGCCCGTACCAAAGTGACGTCACTCCTCGAAAAACTAAAAACCCCTTTTTTTACTTTGGAAATAAAACAAATTCGCGTGTTTTTATGTCATTTGAACGCGACTGTGCTTTCCGCTATGAATTTCAAATTTCCACTGAAATCCACTGTTCAATTCGATTTCGCTCCAGAATTCCGCCAGACCTGTGTTCAAGCATCATCCTGCTACCGCCTGATACCTGTTAAAAGCCAGTTTTCCTCAAAGAACAGGTATTTATCTTATAGCGCTCAGAAACTCCAAAAGAAAGTCTATTTTCCTCGTTTTCCACTGGATTAGTGATTAAATCTTATCACTGAGATCATTCCATGAGGTTTTAAAACTATGAATTGTTCCCTTGAAACTGCAATTGTGTTAATTTCCTTCATTTAAACTGAAATCACGCCCGGTTTGTGAAGAAAACCCAGAAACTTCTGTTTTGAATCCACAAGAACCAAAATGGAAGCCCCGGCAGCCCTGAATGTGACTCCACTGGATGCCCCTCACTGAGATTTAGATTATCTTCCTTTAACAGTTAAAGAGTATCAGTGGTTAAAGTGTATCAGGTAAAAGTCAATGAAAGTTAAAATGAAGTTACAAAGCAGTCAAAGGTAAACAGTAAAAGTAAATACAGAAGGCAGTAAAATGGTAAAAAGATATGATAATACTTTCACCAATAGGGAGGTTTGTCTAAAGTGAAAGTAAAACAATCAAAAGAGCAAGAAAGTAAAAAGATGAAAAAACATAACAAGAAGGAACATTTTTGCAGAAATTGCATATTTTAGTCATAGTTTTGCAGAAACTATTGTGATCAATCCAAGATGAATTTTACAAAACTGAAGGAGTTTTATGTTCTTAAGAGGGCCATCTACAAAAACCTCTCTCACTTTTCTAACAGCCATTATGGTTTTGGAAATATTAAACAATGTTGGAAAGAACTTTTTGCAGAAAATTCCAGTTTAAGTCATCATTTTGCAAAGAGGATTGTGGCCAATCCAAAATACTTCATACAAAAATGAAGGATTTTTTTGTTCCTAAGAGACCCATCTACAAAAACCTATCTCAGTTTTTTCACAGTGGTTTTATAAATAGATATACATGTGCATCTTTACAGGCCATTTTTCAGACTCTGTAAAACTCTGTTTTACACATATTTTTTACAGAGACTATTATGCATAGCTGGAGGGGGATTTTGGGAAAATGAAAGAGGTTTATCTCACCAACATATTTATCTACAATAACCGCTTTCACTTTTTACATATCTATTACGGATTGAGAAATACAAAGATATCATTGGACCCCAAGTTTGCAGAATTGTTGGAGCAGATTGCACAAAGAAAGGAAGCAGTTAGTGACTTGGATGCCTCATCATCAACTAAGAGTTGGATCAAATTCGAATTATTCTCTTTGTCATAACCTATCCATACAAAATAGTGCCAAATAGATGCATTAGTTTGAGTGTCCTTTAATTAAGTTCTATTTATGTAAATAGTTGGAGAGATTTTTGAACCAATTTCGATATTTGTTTCAAGATATTTTAGTTTAGAATTTGTATAAATACTCCACTCTTGGAAGCATTTGGGGTGGATTCTATTACTCTGTTGTAACATTGAGATTTTCGGAATAAAAGAATTTTGGAGAAATTTATTCATGGCTTACTGGATGACGATTTAAAGCACTGGACTTGTTGCAGGATTCATGTGTTGGACTACAGTTCAATAAGTTTTTCTACCCTTTTGTCTGAAATACTATATTAGTTTATAATACCATCATATCCATTTCTGAATAATTTACATAAAGGATTGAAACAAAATTTGCTTAATTGTACTCTGTTTTCAAATGTGGTTGTTCTTAATGTTTTCTTCTAAATTAGTTATAAGCATGAATTCTTAAATGCTCTTGCTTTGCTAATTTAAACATTGTTGATTACTATAATAAAGAATTCTTCATTGCTCTTTGTTTGTAGTCATCTCATTTCTTTCTTTTGAACATGGCGAAAGATTCTTAGCTGCCTTTCATCCCTTCAAGATCATCCCATCCACTTTAAATTTTAAGGATTGTTCTCTGTCTAGCTATCTTGCCCTGTAATACCATCTTGTGTTTAGAATAGACATCCAGTAAAGCCATCCTTTGACTCCATAGCCCAATGGACTGAAAGCTCTCAACCTTGCCCTTAGTTTGTGGATTCCACCATTTTCCCAAAACAAACTTTGAATCTATAACTAGCCTAAAACCTTCTAAGAAAAAAGATAAATTATAAAGAGAGAGCCCTCTCTGGATGCAGATTGGCTAGATTCTGCATCTGAAGGTTGGTTTGTGGTTACCTCGGGTATACTTTCCTCTTACACAACTTCTAGGAAAACCTGAGTGATAACATAGTGGCGACCATACTGGGGACCTGAATCATCTTTATTTGTTAATATTGTTCACTTATAAGCTATAGACAGAGTCTGAAGATCAACCAGGTAGCCTTTGAAATTGCTTTTGCTCTGCAATTGCAAAAGTAAATAAATGCTGCTTCAGTCTATCTCTGGTTTAGCTTATATACTGAACCTTAGTTTCAAAACATTCAATCAGACTCTCTAGTTCAATAAATCTTTGAGAAAATTTTAATTAAAAATCTTAAATTTCTTAAAGAAATCATAGAAGTTGTTTTGAAAATTCACAAAAAAAAAAAACAAAATAATCATAAAATACTCAAAATTTGGTTTCTTGAAGAACTAACTTTTCTTCAGAATTGTTTTACAGGTTTAGATCTGATCTATGATGGTGTACAGTGATCAGACACACAAAGGTTAAAATCATCCACCTGGCGACTCCAAAATCAATTTCACTACTAAGACTCCACTGGAGGAATGAACCTGGAAGAACAATATGGAAAGATCAAGCTTTCAACTTGGATTGTTATCCAAGACATTATGTTCTTTCTAAATTGATAGAGTTTTCCAATGTATATTGTATTTTAGAGAAGATATTAGAGTAGTTTTTAATTTATCTCTTTTGAAAATTGTAAATATAAAATCTCCATGCATATTTGAGCATCATTCTTCTGAATTTTTGATATCATTTTCCAATCAAGACACTGTTGATCGGAGATACAGAGCTTCAAGTTTCAGAGCAATTCCACAACCAAATAATCCATATTCCAAAGCATTAATAGTGATACTGGATGACAGGGTTTGTGGAAAATCTTTCATTTGATGAAATTTTAAATGAATTCAGGGATGAGTTATCAAAACTTCAGTTTGATGAGGATTTTCTAAGAGCTTTCTTTCTTTTTTTTAAATCAAGAAAATGTTCTCCTAAAGTTAAAAAATGGCTTCTTGATATAATTTGTGAAAATTATGAAAATGAAATCAAACTTTTGCATTCTCAAATTCAATCATACAATTTCCGAAATCCTAAAGAATTCTTTGAAAATCTTCCTTCTCCAAAACAAGAGGAAATTGTACTATCTTTTGACCTGAATATTGAGGATGATTATTCTTTCAAACACAAGACTGAGGAAATAGTTTCAAGGATTAATATTCAGAATACAACTGAGAAACTAGTCATTGAAGGCCTAGAAACACAAATCATACATTATGCTTTTAATGATCCTATAGCAAATTATACGGAGAATATTTTTACCTCAAATCTGCAAACATGTTTTATCTATGAGGATCAAATATATCAGCAATTTCCATTTCACATCTTATCGTTGATTATAAAGGCACATGATCATAATATACTTCCAATTTTGATCATAAGAAATCAAGTTAACCATTTATTGTTACATCTACTTGATTGGCTTCATTGGCATTTTTGTATTACCTGATTCAATAAGATTTTTAGTAGATTAGAGTAGGTAAATGAGTGCTAATAAGCTCAGAATTTTGAGCATTTTTTTTTGTCAATTTTCAGCTAGTTTTTCATTAAGTTGGTTTGAAAAATTTTGTGTGTTGTTTTAGTTTCAGATCAGATTTCAAGTTACAGAAAAAGGACTATATTCAATTCAAGATTTCCAACTAGGAAACGCAGTTTTGATTGGATGGTGACTTACTGAAGTTGAAGCCCGAAGTGAAGGCCCTAAGCTTCAGAAGTTTTACTATCATATATACAATAAAGCTACCAGAAGAAGGAGATTACATGGTTTAGTTTGAAGACATTTTGAGGCAACTGACATGCTGTTCTTGACTTTTCACAAGGAAAAGCCATCCCTAAGTGGAGCCAGTGTTAGACTCCTATACCAATAGGTGTCATTTTTCATGATTGTCTTGATTGAAATATGGAATATGTTCAAACCTTTTTCTTGTGCAAAGTTGTTCCATATTCTTGAAAAATAAAAAAATCAAAAAATTTTAGAAAATGTAAAGAGGGTATACCCTAAAAGAAAAATCAAAGGGTAAAAAGAATAAAAATGGCCAAAAAGTAAAAGAAATGAACCCCATCAAAATGAAAGGCCAAGGAAAGTGTGCAAGTCTAAATGCCACTACCTTTTACTCTGATGTAATAAACAAATTGTGTGCAACTTGTATTTTATGCCACAATTCATGAATAGTCAAATTGTTTAAGCTTGGCTAGTTCATTTTTCAATTTCATGTTGTAGAATAGAGAATAAATATCTGACCAAACAGTTTAATCTTGGCAGATAAGTAGATAGGTAGAGTTAATAAAAGGTGCTCAACAGTTTAATCTGAGCCCTTGGATGCAATAAGTGTAGAATTAGATAGATTTGCCTTGTAAAAGAAAATAAGATTGAAAAGGGTTTGCAAGTCTAAATGCACCCTAATAAAGAAGAGAAAATGGTAGTAGTAGATAGGGTAGGTAGATGGTGTTACAAAGTTTTATCTGATGAATGATGCTGCTAAATGTTTTTAATCCTTTACTTTCATCACAAATACTAAAGCAGGAAATACACTGGAAAATCACAGCAAGCAAAGTCAAAATCATTAACTTCCCTCATCACTTTCCCCTTAAAGTTTTACTAATTTCCCCCAAAGTACTAGGGTACTTGGAGATCAAAAGGGCTCAAGGCATTTCCTTGACTTTTGGAGGGACCGGACCCTCGACCTAATGATCAAAAATACCTAAGTGTTTGAGATAATTCATCATTATAATCATTCATCTTTAACCTTTTCCTAAGTAAAATCTCATTTTGCTTAGGAAAATTATGCAAAATTCCATAAAAATCCCTCAAAATAACTTACTATTCTAAGTTTAAGTGTTGAAGATAAGATATTGCAATTTACTTCAGAAGTTATCACTTTCTTAGATGTGCAAAATGTTTTGAGTTTCCTTGTCCTTTGCCATATTTACATTTAACTCTATTGTATTAAATCCCTAAGTGAAATGCCCTATCCTAAGTATATAGCTCCTTTTATATAAATATCCGAAAACCCATTTATTATAATGTTTTAACCAAAGTATTTACCTCCCAAATATTCATTAAAACCCGCTTCTACAAGCCCTTTGGTTAAAATATATCGTTATATTATAGTCCAACCCCTATGATAAGTTAACTACATCGGTTAATTGATCATCTAATAAAAAATATATATAAGAAAAAACTTTAAACATATAATTCTATATGTTTAAATGCAAAAAAGGATAAAAACCCGAATTTTGTTTTTAAAACCAAAACCTTGGAAAGATCCTATGCCACCGTGGCCCATCCACCCGACTTTTCAACCATCCAATGAAATCCCGCCGCAACCCCTTTTTCATTATAAATATGGGATTAATTAGTTATCTGAACTAATTAATAACCTTCCATTCACCAATTAAAAGCCTCCCGGGGTGATTAAATTAAACATTAATTGTTTCAAAAACCTGACGGGCCCGCACCTTAAACCTTCACTTACTCCATGTCCTTTTCCACCGTTGGATCGTCCCTCCGCAGATCGACGCTCCACGTCAATCCTGCTACCCATCCTTTGTCAGATTTTTAATGCACGGGGGATTGGTGGTATTTGACCAGTCCTCCGTCCACGTGGCAACGATCCAATGGAATCGCTCCCCCCGCGATCAATACCACCTTTTCCAATAAGCGGTGCGGGGACTAACCGCTTACCGCCCGGCCCCCCTGCCCCACGTCAGCCCGTACCAAAGTGACGTCACTCCCTCGAAAAACTAAGGCCCCTTTTTTTACTTTCGAAATAAAACAAATTCGCGTGTTTTATGTCATTTAGCAACGGTAATGCTTTAAAATACGATTTCAATTTCCCAATCCTTGTTCAATTCGATTTTAGCTCCATAGATGCACGGTTTCGTATTTCGAAGCATCATCTTGCTACCGCCTGATACCTGTTAAAAGCCAGTTTTCCTCCAAGAACAGGTATTTATCTTATAGCGCTCAGAAACTCCAAAAGAAAGTCTGTTTTCCTCGTTTTCCACTGGATTAGTGATTAAATATTATCACTGAGATCATTCCCTGAGGTTTTAAAACTATGAATTGTTCCCTTGAAACTGCAATTGTGTTAATTTCCTTCATTTTAATTGAAATTGCACCCGGCCTGTGAAGAAAACCCAGAAACTTCCGTTTTGAATCCACAAGAACCAAAATGGAAGCCCCGCCAGCCCTGAATGTGACTCCATTGAATGCCCCCCACATAGAGTTAGAATATTTGCCTTTAACGGAGTTAAAATTATCGAGTGGTTAAAGTGTATCGAGGTAAGTATTAAATTAAAATGAAGTTACAAAGCGAGTCAAAGGTAAATAGTAAAAGTAAATACGGAAGAGAAGGCGGTAAAATGGTAAAAAGAGATGAGAATACTTTCACCAATAGGAGGTTTGTCTAAAGTGAAAGTAAAACAATCAAAAGAGCAAGAAGGAAGTAAAAGATGAAAAAACATAATAACAGAAGGAACATTTTGCAAAAATTGCATATTTTAGTCATAGTTTTTCAGAAACTATTGTGATCAATCCAAGATGAATTTTACAAAACTGAAGGAGGTTTATGTTCTTAAGAGGGCCATCTACAAAAACCTCTCTCACTTTTCTAACAGCCATTATGGTTTTGGAAATATTAAATAATGTTGGAAAGCACTGTTTGCAGAAAATTCCAGTTTAAGTCATCATTTTGCAGAGAGGATTGTGGCCAATCAAAAATACTTCATACAAAAATGAAGGAGGTTTTTGTTCCTAAGAGACCCATATACAAAAACCTATCTCAGTGTTTTCACAGTGGTTTTATAATGAGATATACATGTGCATATTTACAGGCCATTTTTCAGACTCTGTAAAACTCTGTTTTACACATATTTTTTACAGAGACTATTATGCATAGCTGGAGGGGAATTTTGGGGATATACACCTTCTGATAATTTATGTCTGTGAAGTATTTCTGAATCGTCCCGCTTTGCAGTAAACTGTCTCTGAATTGTCTGTTGCTTTTGTATTAGAGTTCTGCATCTTTCCTCTACAATATCTCTTTTCCTGTGTCAGTTTCTGAGAGTTTGGTCCCATTCTAGTTTATTTACCTATTTATAGGAGATAGCATGTGAGCTGAAGCTGACAACTTCATACATTATACTATACGCTCCTTGCTATGTTAATATGTCCTAGGCACTGGTCTATCACAACTTTAGGTTGTCTCTAGGAGTGACAACAGTAACATAGTTCAAGGTCGGTAGCCACCACATCTTTTCTAAGAGATAAGCCTACTAGCACCCTAGTTTTTTATTTCTATTATGCCTGTAAGCATATTTCAATCATTTTTTATTAGTAAAAGGAAGCATTATTTCCGTTGCATCTCTATGTTTATGGTCATATGTGTATTTCGTTGCGTTCCTGCATAAATCTGGATCAGTGGTATTAGACCAGTCTGCACTTTCTTTGTTTTTATTTTCATTTCCCCAACGTGGTCAGGGTATAAGGAGTTTCGTCTCAATTTGGTTGAATTGTTGCAAGATTAGCCTAAGGCAAACCACGGAAGTGACCCCAGAGCATTGGCGAAGAAAGATGAGGAGTAGGAGGCCTATCAGGGGAGGGTTCGAGGAGGCCCTTGAGAAACAATGGAATGTGATGATGGATAAATGTTCCTAGATCCTTCAACGACTACCCACCGGCGACACATCTACATCCAGCATGTCCACCCGCAGGTCCATGACATCTTCAACACATCTAATACTCAGTTCAACAGAATTTGCCTCATCTCATGGAGGATCTTAATGCAATGGGGACCATTGCTTCCTAAGGAGGGAGGAATGATCCAGGTGGATATCGGTGGCCACCCACCTATTCCATTTGGACCAGCACCATCAATTCTTGCAGCTTTTCACATTCAGCACAACTTACTATTTTTAGCAGGTTTTCGGGTCCTCCACTCTCGGAGCCGTTTTGGGGGCTTAATGATCCAGGTGGATATTGGTGGCCACCCACCCATTCCATTTGAACCCCCATCTTCAGTTCTTTCAATTTTCAAGTTGCAACAAAAGTTACTATTTTTAGCAGTTTTTCGGGTCCTGAACTTCCGGAGCCGTTTTGAGGCCCTAAACGACATTTTTTGGGAAAACGGAGAGCAACATGGATCCATGGACCGATGTTGCTCGTTCAAAAATTGAAGTCCTCGGATAGATCTTTCTAACGAGCTATTGAACGCGTCAAACGGAGATCGGGTGCCAAAGTTACATCCTCGGGGTGCCATGCAATTTACCCAAATGAGACCCACGGTTTTGGCACTTCATCTCCTAGGGTTAGGGTTTTGGATGTTTATGGTTTTACATTATTTCTCAACAATAAATAGGCCTTTGAACCTCATTTTAACACAGTGTAGGGGCCTGTAGTCATCAAATATCTTCTCAGAGATACGCTACTAGTGCCCTCGCCCGCTCATTTCCATGATGTCTGTAATAGGCCTCTAGCCTCAATGTAACACAGTTTAAAGGCTGGTAGCCACCACATCTCTTCTCAGAGATAAGCCTACCAGTGGCCTAGTTTTTAATTTCTATTATGTTTGTAAGCATATTTCAAAATTTGTTATTAATAATAGGAAGCATTATTTCTACTACATCTCTGTGTTTATGGCTATATGTGTATTATGTTGTGTTCTTGCATAAATCTGAATCAGTAGTATCAGAGCGGTTACGCTCTTTCTCTATTTTTCTTTGCATGTCTCCAACGCGGTCAGGGTATAAGGCGTTCGGGCTCGATCTGGTTGAACCATTTCAAGATCAGACTCACAAACCCTGACAACCCCACATGGTGGAAGGAGAGAAAGACGAGGGAGTAGGAGATCCTATCAAAATTTTGCTCAAGGAGGCCCTCGAGAAATAGAGGAATGTGATGATGGATAAATTTTCCCAAATCCTTCAATGGCTACCCACCGGCGGCACATCTACATCTTGCACGTTCACCAACAAGTTTGTGACATCCTAGACAAAGCCAATACCAATTTTAGCAGAGTTTGCCTCTCATGGAGGAAATTAATGCAATGGGGACCATTGATTCCTAATGAGGGATGAATGATCCAGATGGATATTGGTGGCCACCCACCTATTCCATTTGGACCCGCGCCATCAATCCTTGCAGTTTTTCACTTTCAGCACAACTTACTATTTTTAGCAGGTTTTTGTGTCTTGCACCCTCAGAGTCGTTTTGGGGCACTAATGATCTAGGTGGATATTGGTGGCCACCCACCTATTCCATTTGAACCCCCACCATCAGTTCTTTCTGTTTTTAAGTTGTAACACAACTTACTATTTTTAGCAGTTTTTCGGGTCCTGAACTTTGAGAGCTATTTTGAGGCCCTAAACGACGTTTTTTGGGAAAACTGGGAGCAACATGGGTCCATGCAATGCCCATGTTTACCACACCAAAATTTGTTTTCCTTGGATATATCTTTCTAACGAGCTATTGAGCACATCAAACATAGATTAGATGCCAAAGTTACGTCCCTGGGAAGTTGAAACACCAATGTACCCAAACGGGACCCACAGTTTTGGCGCTTCATCTCCTAGGCTTAGGTTTTTGGATGTTTAGGGTTTTACATTATTTATCAACAATAAATAGGCCTTCGAGCATCATTGTAAGACAGTGAAGGGGCCTATATCCATCATATATCTTCTTAGAGATACACTACTAGTGCCCTCACCCGTTCGTTTCCATGATGTTTGTAATAGACCTCCAAGCCTCAATGTAACATAGTTCAAAGGCTGGTAGCTGCCACATCTCTTCTTAGAGATAAGCCTACCAGTGCCCTTTCTTTTTATTTCTATTATTTCTGGAATCATATTTCAGTCATTTGTTATTAATAAAAGGAAGCATTATTCTGTTGTGTTCCTGCCTAAATCCATATCAGTGGTATCAGAGCGGTCTACGCTTTCTCTATTTTTCTTTGCATGCCCCCGATGCTATCAGGGTTTAAGGAGTTTGAGCTTGATTTGGTTGAACCATTGCAAGATCAACCTCGTAAACCCCAATGACCCCCCATGGTAGAAGAAAATAAAGACGAGGGAGCAGGACATCCTATCAAAATTTTTCCTGAGGAGGCCCTTGAGAAACAATGGAATGCGATGATGGATAAATTTTCCCAAATCCTTCAATGGCTGCCCACCGGCGGGACATCTACATCCAGTACGTCCACCAATAGTTCTGCAACATCCTGGATAAATCCAATACCAATTTCAGCATAATTTGCCTCTCATGGAGGAACTTAATGCAATGGGGACCATTGCTTCCTAAAGAGGGAGGAATTATCTAGGTGGATATCAATCAATCCTTGCAGGTTTTCACTTTCAGCACAACTTACTATTTTTAGCAGGTTTTCAGGTCTTGCACTCCCGAAGCTGTTTTGGGGCATTGATGATCCAGGTGGATATTGGTGGCCACCTACCTATTCCATTTGAACCCCCACCATCAGTTCTTTATGTTTTTCAATTGCAACACAACTTACTACTTTTAGCATTTTTTAGGGTCCTGAACTTTTGGAGTCGTTTTGAGGCCCTAAACGAAGTTTTTGGGAAAACTAGGAGCAGCAGATCCATGTCGGGCCCATGTTACTCACACCAAAAGTTGTATTCATTTGATAGATATTTCTAACGAGCTATTGAGCACGTCAAATGGTGATCAGATGCCAAATTTACGTCCTCATGAAGTTGAAACACCAATTTACCCAAACGGGACACACAATTTTGGCGGTTCATCTCCTAGGGTTAGGTTTTTGGATGCTTGGGGTTTTACATTGTTTCTAAACAATAAATAGGCCTTTGAGCCTCATTTTAACATATTGGAGGGGCCTGTAGTAGTCACATCTCTTCTCAGAGATACGCTACCAGTGCCCTTGCCCACTCATTTCCATGATGTCTATAATAGGCCTTCGAGCCTCAATGCAACATATTTCAAACGATGGTACCCACCACATCTCTTCTCAAAGATAAGCCTACCAGCGCCCTAGCTATTTATTTCTACTATGTATGTAAGAATATTTCTATCATTTTTTATTAATAAAAGGAAGAATTATTTCCATTACATCTCTGTGTTTTTGTGATGCAAGGGCATTAGGCTCAAGAAAATCCTTTGTATTTTAATAGACATAGGGGTCTTGTGTTTTCGAAGAAGATTGGTTTCTTATGTAATTATTAATGTTTTTGAGTGACATTTAGAATAGGAATTCATTAATTATTGTGAGGAATTTGTAAATATTCCCGAATAATTGGAGAACATGAGAGAATTAGGATAGTTTAGATTCCATGGGGAATAAGAGATTTGAGAATTGATTGTAAATCTTAAGTTAGAATCAGTTTCATGATTTTATGGGATTAAAGAGGATCCTTAGGGATAAAGGATAGATTTTAGGACTTTGAGGATTTTGAGGAATTTGTTGAGATGATGGAGGACCTAAGCCTAAATTAGTTCAGATTATTCTGTATAAAAATAATAAGCCTCAAAGGCAAAAGTAGACAGGAGACAGTAGTAGAAAGTAGGGCTTTGGACAAACAGAGGTTTGTTGTTGTAAGCCTATGGGAAAATTGACAGAAAGGCCATTTATCAGAAAATCAGGCCTGAGAGAAGAAGAAACCTATGTAAATATTTGTTTATATATAAAGAGATTGTTTCTGAATTATGTGTGCATTGATTGATTTAATTATGTGTGAGAAATACTCAGCTTTTATGAACAGGTGTGTGAATAAAACTCTATGATAAGGGTTTGAAGTGGTGGTTCTGTATACAATGGAAAAAATGATGTTAATTGTCGAGACAAGATTAATATCAATATTGTTATTTTGAGCTGAATAACAATAAGGGTTTGCATACATATCTGTGAAGACATATAAGTTGAGGTGTATCGATGACTAAAAGGATCGATGACATAGGAAAGAAAATGATTTTTCCAATTCGGTACTTTGGATACATTGACCATATGTATCAGAGGTATATCCGATTGAACAATGAATTCAGATTAGGACTGGAACAAGGGTTAATTGCAATTGATATTTAAATATCTAATTGTTTACATCACACTGACATATTGTTTAAAAACTCGTATTCTGGCATGGAACTGGAGTGAAGGAACAAAGGAGTCGTTTAGAAACCTCCTAAGGGGTTTTGCGCAGCTTTTAAATGAGGAGTGGTGAATCCAATGAACCTTTCGAAAGAAGAAATGGCATAGTGGAAGAAAAATTAATTGTGTGGAGGTATAATAAGTGAGTGGAACCATGAACTGGAAGCAAATGAAAAAGAGAAAGTGGTTTGGAAAACCACTAATGGTTTTCACGTAGCACTAAGGTGGTAAGCGTTAATTGTTGAAATGAACACGATAGCGTTCAACGTGTGACACATTGCATTGGCGGTAATTGAAAACCGACTATTTCGCGTGAGTTTGAAGAATTAAAACTTGTGCAAGTTTATTATGCGACAACCATCGGATCATTGTATTGGAACGTGACAAAGTGTCAGTCGTCTGATTGAATGAATGATGGACGATGAAAAGGTATGTTAATAAAGCATGGGGCTGCACATTAATATATGTTGATATCTGTTGGTTTTAAATTAAAACCAACATCATATATATCAAACTTCCATACATTGGTAATAAGGTGGGTCCAGAGGTTTGGGATATTAACATTTTTGAGTTTTAACCAAAGTTTATGCTTTGAAATATTGTGGATATGCGGGTGAAATGAAAGTGTGGGCCCGTAAACATTTATGAGGTTTATTTGAAGTCTATTCTATCGAATTGAAAATGATATAGTGGATATGGTTCATAAAGGTATAATATAATTTCTATTATATTTCTATTATAACAGAAATGAATGGAGAAATGGTCAAGCACAAGTATAATTAAAATCTAGATAAGGTAAGACACGCGGGAACATGTGTTGGTTTAATATGTAGGTGGATATTGCATGAATTCGAAGAAAACACATTGTGGGTTTTAAACCATAGTGTATGAGCAAGGATATTAATTCTGAATTAATAATTCCTTTAATTGGGTTTTAAACTAAAGATTCAAGGAAGTATCAAAAGGGGTTTTGGTATATGGTTTTAAACATCAATGGAAAAGTGGGTATTTTAATTATGGTTAGTAACCATAATTATCAACATTTGAAATAGCTTCCACATTAGAGTTTGTCCCAAATTGAGGATTATTTTGGGTTATGAACGAACCATGAATTTTTATATGGAGAATGTGCGTTTTTTCTGTTTAGGCAGCATCATTATGGTCATATGTGTATTCCATTGCGTTCTTGCATAAATCGAGATCAGTGGTATCAGAGCGATCTGCTCTTTCTCTGTTTTTATTTGCATGTCCCCAACGCGGTCAGGGTATGAGTTCAGGCTTGATTTGGTTGAACCATTACTAGATCAGGCTCGTAAACCCTGACGACCCCCCATGGCAGAAGAAAAGTGTAATGTTCCCAATTAGCCACTGCTACTTAGAACATTATAATTGCTCCATTTTGAAATAAGAAGTAGGAAAAACAATAGAATCTATCCCAGTGTGAAAAGGGATTGAGGTAGGAGGATAAAATAAAGCCTCTTTAGTGTGAAGAGGAGCAAAAGCAAGGAGCTAGATATATTTGACCAAGTCAACAACGCTGTCACAAAGGAAGGGAAAGCTACTAGGGCAGCGCAGTTTTGAAGGAGGAAACTTCTCAGGGAAGCTACATCACCAATGAGTGGGGCCCGGGATGGAGAAGCTCACCAAGGATAAAAGGAAGTGATAGCAGCAAAGGGATGCATTCATTCATTCATCGTGTTTCAGTCTTATGACTAATTGTAAGCTTTAGTTGTTTAGCCGGAGTTGCAACACTATTTAGTGCAAAGGGTTCTCATGCGGGAATTCTATCTTTATCATTGATATAGCTGATTGGGAGATATAAGGAGGAGGTTTTGAGTTCAATTATCATTATCTATCTTGAGGAGAGCCATCCTCTAACCTTGACAGTACAGTCACTTCCAGTGAATTCGTTATTTCTGCAGCATCTGCAGTAGCTGGGGTTGCATCTATCCCATTTGTGCTTATTTCAGAAGAGGAGGAGGTTATTTCCACTCCAGGAGATCTACTGAGAAAGGCCTTGGGAAAATTCTTGTATTTTGTGTCCCTTTTAGATCATATTATATATTTCTCAATACAGAGTTGTTGGGTACAACATTATTTTTTGCAGTGTTGTATCTTGTGTTGCTATTTTTCCGGAAACCCTTGTCGGAGGGTTCCAATGTGTTTGTAAAAGAGGTCAATCCTCTCATTTCTGATTATATAATGAATGAAATCTTTAGATATATGTTATTCCATCCATTTCTGTAGTTTTCATAACAAAAATAACGTTGTTTCTGCCTCTGGCATTTCTGTTTTATGAAGTATTGGGGTTGTGGTGCTTTTTAGCATATTTGAGTTGGGGATATCTGTTTAGTGTAGCTAGAGTTATTTGTTTCTGATTCCATTCTATATTTAAGCTAAATACAACATATTTTAGAGGATCCAAGCCCCGGTATGCATTATTTTTGCACTGGTTTCCTTATACATCATTCTCATTGGAGATATTGTTGAAATTCTTGAAAAGGAACATTACAGTGGTATCGGAGCTCTTCTCTTGGCTCAGCTTGTGGGGGGGAGATTTATCTTCAACATGGAGAAGGAATACATCTCAATACTCATACTTCAAACCCTACAGAACATTGCAAGGGATCTCAAGGAGATGAGGCATGAAGAGGACTCTTTAAGGTTTTTCCATAAGTCAAACACCAGCACTGCAAATGGCATGGGGCATTCAACTGCATCACAACGCTCCACCATTCCTTCATTTCTAACTAAAGGAGATAAGGAGGGCTCTATGGGGGAGTATTTTGAAGAATATGAACTCCAGTCTCAAAGGTTCAAGGAGCACTTGAGCTTTCAGGAGTTTTACCGGATCAAGGATGGAAGGAGGAGTGATCCTCATCAAAAGGAGGATAACTTGATGCAGGAATCAGCCCTACAACGCAGTATGGTAGGGTTATTCTTACCCACATTTTATGGGACACCTAATTTCACATCAAAAGCATGGGTGGAGAAGCTGGACACATACTTCCAGCTCAACAAGGTTTCTGAGATAGAAGCCATCAAGATAGCTGCGTTGCACCTAGAAGGGGAAGCTCAAGATTGGTGGTTTCATGGACTGAACACACTTGGGCATCATCATATCACTTCATACTCAACTTTCACCTAGAATCTAGTGGAGAGTTTTGATCCAAGGGATCCGGAAGCCCACTTTGCCAAGATAACCAAGCTCAAGCAGGAGGGAGATCTTGAGGATTACATTGCTGAGTATTTGCAGTTTCCAATGATGGTATCGAACCTCACTATGAGCAGGAAGGTATGCATGTTTGTGAATGGGATGGCTGAACCATTACAAGGGTTGGTCAAGTCTACCAAACCAACCACACTTCTTGAAGCTGTGGAGAAAGCTAGAGACCTACAACACATCTTTCCCAGGGCAAGAACCTTTTTGCAGCAAAAGACTCACTCAAGGCCAAGGGAAAAAATCCCTGCTCAGGATTTGGAGGGGAAATGTGTTACAGGGGGAACACATAATATGAAGACCTTCTCCAAGAAGGATGCCAGCGTTGTATAATTCATAGAAGACTTTGCTCCAAGAGGAGGAGCTATTGCAGCGTTAAAAGGAATCCCAAAGTATCTGACCTTGAGGGTGAGAGGCACCATCATGGGGCAAAGATTTTCTGTATTGATAGATAGTGGAGCCACTCATAATTTTATTGATGCACAACTAGTACACAAAAGAGGAATTCCCATGGAGGAGTTTGAGGGACTTTCAGTTTTGGTCCCAGGAGCCATGACTCTACAATGTGCCAAGTATGTTCTAGCACTAACCATTACTATGGGTACCTATACATTGACAGACCACTTCTTTGTGGTAGATATTCCAGACACAAATTTTATATTGGGAGTCCAGTGGCTAGTCAATCTTGGGAGAGTTACCACTAACTGGAGAACCTTGGAGATGGAATGGACTAGAGGGGAGGATGGCTAGCAACAAAGGATCAAGGGTATGAACACATATCCCCCTCAGGTTGTTTCAGCACATAGGATGGAGGCAGATCTGCGTATATGAGATGTTGAATGCGTAGTGAAGCTGCATATATCCGAGGTGAAGGGCAAGGAATAACCAATGCATCCAGATGTTCAATCTCTTTTGGACTGGTATTCTATAGTATTTGGGGATATCCCACTAGGGAGACCTCCTGACCGAGGGTTTGAAGACACCATTGAGTTGGAACAAGGGGTCCAAGAAGTGATCACCACTCCTTATAGGCATCCCAAGGCTTATAGGGATGAGATTGAAAGAGCTATCCAAGAGCTGCTAGCACCAGGACACATCCAGCCTAGTACTAGTCCTTTTGCTTCCTCGGTGGTTTTGGTAAAGAAGAAAGATGGCACATTGAGGATGTGCATTGATTATAGGGCCTTGAACAAGAAGACTATGAAGAACAGGTACCCTATACCCAGGATCAATGAACTCATGGATGAGTTAAGGGGATCCAAATACTTCTCCAAGATTGATTTGAGGTCTGGGTACCATCAAATCAAGGTGAGGGAGCAAGATATCCCCAAAACAACGTTCAGGTGTCACTATGGGAATTTTGAGTTTCTGGTAATTCCCTTTGGATTGAATAATGCTCCAGAAACTTTCCATTCCTGCATGAACCACATCTTTCGGGTTCATTTGAGAAATTTTGTATTGGTCTTCTTTGATGATATTCTTATCTACAGCTGCACTTGGGAGGAGCACTTGCAGCATATTGAGACAGTCTTACATATCCTCAAGGAGCAGAAATTCTATGCCAAGCTCTCCAAACGTGAATTTGGTCTCACAGAGATGTTGTATTTGGGGCATATCATAGGAGTGGATGGAGTGAGGGTACATGAGGAGAAGATCCAAGCTATCAGAGTTTGGCCTGAACCTAGGAATGTTACAAAACTCAGAGGGTTTGTGGGCATATTCAGTTATTACCAGAAGTTTGTGAAAGGATTTTCACAATTACCAGCACCACTCACAGACTTGAAAAATAAGGGAGCTTTCCATTGGACACCTACAGCGCAAAGGGCTTTTGACAAGCTCAAAGAGGTAATGAGTAGTTGTCCTGTTTTGGTTTTACCTGACTTTTCTCAACCTTTTGTGCTAGAATTTGATGCATCAGGTGAAGGTATTTGGGCATTCTTGATGCAAAGAGGGCATCCTATAGCCTTTGAGAGCAGGAATTTTCTCCCTCTTGAGAGGTTATACCCCATATATGATAAATAAATGTTAGCTATCATGCATGCATTAGCCAAATTCTGGCAGTATTTGGTGGGAAATAATTTCAAGGTGAAGACTGATCACAATAGTCTTAGATTCTTCCTTGAACATAGACAACTTCAGGAGAGACAACAGAAGTGGGTCAGAAAAATCCAAGCTTATGAATTTGACATAGAATATGTCAAGGGGAAGAGTTGCTGATGCACTATCTAGGAGGCCTACAACACTGTCCTTGAGGGGCATGGATGCAGATTGGAAGGCTCAACTCTTAGTTGAGTAATCCAAAGATGACTTTGCATGTGAGATACTTGATGGGGTGGTATCAGATGAAAGGTTTAGAGTAATGGATGAGGTTATCTATTACAAGGATCAGATCTACTTGGCTAAGAATTCTAAGCTCAAGGAGAAGATCTTATTGGCCTCACATGATTCACCACTTGCCGGGCATCAAGGTTTTGCAAAGAATTACAGATCTATTAGAGAGAGATTCTCATGGAAGGGTCTCAAGGAGGATGTGCTCCGACATGTCCAGGAATGCACCATTTTCCAACAGAATAAAGTAGAACACACTTACCCTGCTGGATTTTTTCAGCCACTACCTATTCCGGATGGGAAGTGTGAAAGTATCTCTATGGACTTCATCACCGGCTTACTGAAAGTACAGGGTAAGGACTGTATCTTTGTTGTTGTTGATAGACTAACAAATTACTCTCATTTATTTTCCATTTTTGCACATTATACTACTTC
Source organism: Pinus albicaulis (assembly GCA_034641835.2). Taxonomy (NCBI): domain Eukaryota; kingdom Viridiplantae; phylum Streptophyta; class Pinopsida; order Pinales; family Pinaceae; genus Pinus; species Pinus albicaulis. Next base: position 1,079,503,028 of record CM076572.1, on the reverse strand, counting down.
ACAGGTAGCTGAGATCTTCTTCAGAGATGTATTTAGACTCCATGGTCTCCCTAGGACCATAGTGAGTGATCGGGATAGCCGCTTCATGGGTGGATTTTGGCAGGAACTTTTCAGGTTAGTGGGGACTGATTTGACTCCAACTACTAGCTATTACCCCCAAACTGATGGGTTGACCGAGATAGTGAACAAGTGGCTAGAAGGCTACTTGAGGAACTATGTGGCAGGGCAGCAGAAAGCTTGGCTGCATTGGCTCCACTTGGGAGAGTATTGTTACAACACTACTCACCATATTTCTATTGGCATGAATCCATTCTGAGCCTTATATGGGTATGAGGCACTTTCATTTGATGATGTTATGTTTGGGGCAAGTAAATCTCCAAGGGCGAGGGATTGGATTCAAGAGAACCAGGACATACTCAGGGCACTCAAAGACAACATTGCCACTGCTCATAAGCAGCAGAAGATGTATGCAAACCATGGTCGGATAGAGAGATAGTTTGAGGTGGGAGACCTTGTCTACCTACATCTTCAGCCTTACAAATAGTCCACACTCAAGGTGAAGGGAGATGAAAAGCTCAAACCACATTTCTATGGGCCATACAGGGTGAAAAAATGTATCGGTAAGGTAGCATATGAGCTGGAGCTTCCTAAGGGGAGAAAGATCCACAATATCTTCCATGTCTCTTGCCTCAAGAAGGCCATTGGGAGGAATTTAGTTTCCAACATGGAACTTCCTCCTATTAATGATGAGGGCCATTTGATCTTGCAACCAGAAGCAATCTTAGACACAAGGGAGAGGCAGCTGAGAAACAAAGTCATCAAGGAATAGCTGATTCGATGGAGGAATCTACCAGATGAGGATGCCACTTGGGAGGGAGAGAAGATCTTGCATCATCCTTCTTTACTGTTGCTTGTGGGCAAGCAAATTTTGAGCGGGGAGGACTATAATGTTCCCAATTAGCCACTACTACTTGGAACATTATAATTGCTCCATTTTGAAATAAGAAGTAGGAAACACAATAAAATCTATCCCAGTGTGAAAAAGGATTGAGGTAGGAGGATAAAATAAAGCCTCTTTAGTGTGAAGAGGAGCAAAATCAAGGAGCTAGCTATAGTTGACCAAGTCAACAACGCTATCACAAAGGGAGGGAAAGCTACTAGGGCAGCGCAGTTTTGAAGGAGGAAACTTCTCAAGGAAGCTACATCACCAATAAGTGGGGCTCGGGATGGAGAAGCTCACTAAGGATAAAAAGGAAGGGATAACAACAAAGGGAGGCATTCATTCATTCATCTTGTTTCAGTCTTATGACTGATTGCAAGCTTCAGCTGTTTAGTCAGAGTTGCAACACTGTTTAGTGCAAACGGTTCTCATGTGAGAATTCTATCTTTATCATTGATATAGCTGATTGGGAGATCTAAGGAGGAGGTCTTGAGTTCAATTCTAATTATCTATCTTGAGGAGAGCCATCCTCTAACCTTGACAGTGCATTCACTTCCAGTGAATGCGTTATTTCTGCAGCAGCTACAATAGCTGGGGTTGCATCTATCCCATTTGTGCTTATTTCAGAAGAGGAGGAGGTTATTTCCACTCTAGGAGATATACTGAGAAAGGCCTTGGGCCAACTATTGTATTGTGTGTCCCTTTTAGATCATATTAGATATTTCTCAATACAGATTTGCTGGGTACAACATTATTTTCTGCAGTGATGTATCTTGTGTTGCTATTTTGCCGGAAACCCTTGTCAGAGGGTTCCATTGTGTTTGTAAAAGAGGTCAATCCTCTCACTTCTGATTATATAATGAATGAAAGCTTCAGATATATGTTATTCCATACATTTTTGTAGTTTTCATAACAAAAATAACGTTTTTTTCGTCTCTGGCATTTCTGTTTTATGAGGTACTGCGGTTGTGGTGATTTTTAGCATATTTGAGTTGGGGAGATCGATTTAGTGTAGCTAGAGTTATTTGTTTCTGATGCCATTCTCTATTTAAGCTACATACAACATATTTTAGAGGATCCAAGCCCTGTTCTGCATTATTTTTGCACTGGTTTCCTTATACAGCATCCTCATTGGAGATATTGCTGAAATTCTTGAAAAGGAACATTACAAAAAGAAAGATGAGGGAGTAGGAAATCCTCTCAAAATATTGCTCAAGGAGGCACTTGAGAAACAGTAGAACACGATTCTGGATAAATTTTCCAAGATCCTTCAATCACTGCCCACCGATGACACATCTACATCCAGCATGTCCGCCAACAGGTCTGCAACATGCTGGACAAATTCAATACCAAGTTCAACAAAATTTGCCTCTCATAGAGGAACTTAACGCAATGGGGACCATTGCTTCCTAAGGAGGAAGGAATTGTCCAGGTGGATATCGGTGGCCACCCACCTATTCCATTTGGACCCGCACCATCAATCCTTGCATTTTTTCACTTTTAGCATAACTTACTATTTTTAGCAGGTTTTCAGATCGTGCACTCCCAGGGCCGTTTTGGCGCACTAGTGATCCAGGTGGATATTGGTGGCCATGCACCTATTCCATTTGAGCCCCCACTATCCATTATTTTTGCTTTTAAGTTGCATCACAACTTACTATTTTTAGCAATTTTTCAGGTCCTAAACTTCTGGAGTCGTTTTGAGGCCCTAAACTACGTTTTTTGGGAAAGCTATGAGCAACATGGGTCCACATGGGTCCATGGACCCATGTTTCTCACACCAAAATTTGTATTCCTCGGATATATATTAGTAACTAGATATTGAGCGCGTCAAGTAGAGATCAGATGCCAAATTTATATCCCCGGGAAGATGAAACACCAATTTACCCAAACGAAACCCACAGTTTTGGCACTTCATCTCCTAGGGTTATGCATTTGGATGTTTAGGGTTTTACATTGTTTTGCAAAAATAAATAGGTCTTCGAGCCTCATTGTAACACAGTGGAGGGGCATGTAGGCATCACATCTCTTCTTAGAGATACGCTACCTGTGCCCTCGACCGTTCGTTTCCATGATGTTTGTAATAGGGCTTCGAGCCTCAATGTAACACAGTTCAAATACTGGTAGCCAATACATCTCTTCTCAGAGATAAGCCTACCAACGGCCTAGTTGTTTATTTCTATTATGTCTGTAACCATATTTCAGTCAATTTTTATTAATAAGAGGAAGCATTATTTATGCTGCATCTTTGTGTTTATGGTTATATGTGTATTCTGTTGCGTTCCTACATAAATATGGATCAGAGGTATCAGAGCGGTCTGGTCTTTCTATGTTTTTCTTTGCATGTCCCCAACGCGGTCAAGGTATAAGGAGTTTGGGCTCGATCCAGTTGAACCGTTACAAGATCAGCCTCGCAAAACTTGACGACTCCCCATGGCAGAAGAAAAGAAAGACGAGCGAGTAGGAGATACTATCAAAATCTCACTCGAGGAGGCCCTTGAGAAATAGTGGAATGCAATGATGGATAACTTTTCCTAGATCCTTCAACGGCTTCCCACCGATGGCACATCTGCATCCAGCACATCCGTCAATAGGTCTGCGACATCTTGGAAAAATCCAATACCAGGTTCAGTAGAATTTTCCTCTCATGGAGGAACTTAACACAATGGGGACCATTTCTTCCTAATGAGGGAGGACTGATCCAAGTGGATATCGATGGCCACCCACCTATTCCATTTGGACCCACACCATCAATCCTTGTAGTTTTTAACTTTTAGCACAACTTACTATTTTTAACAGGTTTTCGGCTCCTGCACTCCTGGAGCCATTTTGGGGAAAAATGATCTAGGTGGATAGTGGTGGCCATCCACTTATTCCATTTGAACCCCCACCATCAGTTCTTTCTGTTTTTAAGTTGTAGCACAACTTACTATTTTTAGCAGTTTTTCGGGTGCTTAACTTCCGCAGTCGTTTTGAGGCCCTAAAAAATGTTTTTAGGGAAAAATAGGAGCATGGACCCATGTTTCTCATACCAAAAGTTGTATTCCTTGGATATATCTTTCTAACGAGCTACTAAGTGCGTCAAACGGAGATCAGATGCCAAAGTTATGTCCCGGGAAGTTGAAACACCAATTTACCCAAACATGACCCGCAGTTTTGGCACTTCATCTCCTAGGGTTAGGTTTTAGGGTTTTACATTGTTTCCCAACAATAAATAGGCCTTCGAGCCTCATTGTAATACCGTGGAGGGGCTTGTAGTTGTCACATATCTTCTCATATATACGCTACCAGTGCCCTCGCCCGATCATTTCCATGATGTATGTAATAGGCCTCTGAGCCTCAATGTAACACAGTTCAAAGGTCGGTAGCCACCACATATATTCTAAGAGATAAGCCTACCAATGCCCTAGCTATTTATTTTTATTATGTATGTAAGCATATTTCAGTCATTTGTTATTAATAAAAGGAAGCATTATTTCTGCTGCATCTTTGTGTTTATGGTTATATGTGTATTCTGTTGCATTCCTGCATAAATCTGGATCAGTTGTTTCAAAGCAGTTTTCTCTTTCTCTGTTTTTATTTGCATGTCCTCAACGTGGTTATGGTATAGGGTGTTCAGTCTCGATCTGGTTGAACTGTTGCAAGATTAGCCTCGCAAACCCTGATGACCCCCCATGGCGGAAGAAAAGAAAGACAAGGGAGAAGGAGATCCTATCAAAATATTTCTCGAGGAGGTCCTTGAGAAACAGTGAAACGCAATGATGGATAACTTTGCCCAGATCCTTCAACGACTGCACGCTAGCGACACATCTACATCCCACACGTCTGCCAACAAGTATGTGACATCTTGGACAAACATTTGGGGAATTTTGAGGTCTAAAATAGGCCTCCTAAGAAAAATGTACGACCAAAGTAAAATTTATAGTAACCAATAGGATTCAAGATGATGATGCCAACCATGGGGGATGATTCACCATTTTTTAAGAAAAAGGGTAAAAATATTAAAAAATAATAAAATAATAAAACTACTTTTTCAACTCGTATTTTCAACTTATCTCCCAAATTTTTTACTCAAATTTCGAGCAGGAGTACTCGTTGGATGCAAAATTCAATTCCTCATCCAAGGAGTACCCATGTTGCATACTTTCGACGAATCCTGCTACATGAAAAATGATAAATACATGAAAAACGTGATTACAATTATGTTTTTCATTTTTTTCTCATTTTTAATGTAGCAGGATCCATCGAAAGTATATGCAACATGGGTACTCCTTGGATGAGAAATTAATTTTTTCATCCAACGAGTACTCCCGCTCGAAATTTGAGTAAAAATTTTGGGAGATAAGTTGAAAATATGAGTTGAAAAAGTAGTTTTTTCTTTTTTCCCTCTAAAATTTGATGATTGAATAATTTTTTTTTATATTATTTCCACTATTATTTTATAATTTCCTTAGGATGCCCATTTTAGACCTAAAAATTACCCTAATGTCCAATACCAAGTTCAGCATAATTTTCCTCTCATGGAGGAACTTAATGCAATGGGGACCATTTCTTCCTAAGGAGGGAGGAATGATACAGGTGGATATTGGTGGCCACTCACCTATTCCATTTGGACTCGGACCATCAATCCTTTCAGTTTTTCACTTTCACCACAACTTACTATTTTTAGCAGGTTTTCGGGTCCTGCACTCCCAGAGCCATTTTGGGGCACGAATGATCCAGGTGGATATTGGTGGCCACCCACCTATTCCATTTGAAACCCCACCATCCCTTCTTTCGGTTTTTAAGTTGCATTACAACTTAATATTTTTAGCATTTTTTTGGGTCCTGAACTTCCGGAGCCATTTTAAGGCCCTAAACTACGATTTTTTGGAAAACTAGGAGCAAAATTGGTCCATGGACACATATTGAACCCATGTTTCTCACACCAAAAGTTGTAGTCCTCGGATAGATCTTTATAATGAGCTATTGAGTGCATCAAACGGAGATCAAATGCCAAAGTTACGTCCCCGGGAAGTTGAAACACCAATTTACCCAAACGGAACCCACAGTATTTGCGCTTCATCTCCTAGGGTTATTTTTTTGGATGTTTAGAGTTTTACATTATTTCTCAACAATAAATAGGCCTTAGAGCATCATTTTAATACAATGGAGGGGCCTGTAGCCATCACATCTCTTCTTAGAGATACGCTACCAGTGCCCTCGCCTGCTCATTTCCAGATGTCTATAGTAGGCCTCTGAGCCTCAATGTAACACAGTTCAAAGGCTGGTAGCTACCACATATCTTATCAGAGATAAGCCTACCAGTGCCCTAGTTGTTTATTTTTATTATGTATGTAAGCATATTTCAGTCATTTTTTATTAATAAAAGGAATTATTATTTCTGCTGCATCTTTGTGTTTATGGTTATATGTGTATTTTGTTTCATTTCTGCATAAATCTGGATCAGTGGTGTTAAAGAGATTTTCTCTTTCTCTATTTTTCTTTGTATGTCCCCAACGTGGTTAGGGTATAGGGAGTTTAGGCTCGATCTAGTTGAACTGTTGCAAGATAAGCCTCGCAAACCCTGACGACCCCCCATGGCAAATGAAAAAAAAGAAGAGGGAGTAGGAGATCTTATCACATTATTGCTCGAGGAGGCCCTTGAGAAACAGTGGAACGCGATGATGGATAAATTTGCCTAGATCCTTCAACGACTGCCCACCGGTGGCACATCTACATCCAGCACATCTGCCAACAGGTTTGCATTATGGGAATTTTGAGGTCTAAAATGGGCCTCCTAAGGAAAATGTACAATCAAAATTCATTTTATGAGAACTAATCACATTTTAGGGGATGACATCATCCCTAATGGTTGAGGTGGAATTGCTTGAGTTAAAGGTACTTACTTGTCACATTCTCAATGGTGGATAAAAAATCATGGTTAACCATGGTAGTGCTCTAAGTACTTTTAAAGTCATAAAGTAAAGTACTCATAGTAAATGTCATTTCACACTTTTTGAATAAAATATTATTATTGTCATTTCATATTTTTTGAAAGAAACAATGTATATCGCTACACAATCTTCATGTATTTACATACTTTTCAATAAATATTATATTTGTATATTTTCAAATATTTATTTATAAATCAAATCAATTCAATATGTAATATAAAATTCATACATAAAACAATATATTATATTATATTATTTTTATATAGTATATTAATTACATGTTATTATATAATTTAAATAATATAAATTTTAATTAATAGTATATTCTATAATTAATAATTTATGAATTTATATTTATATTTTATTTTAAGTTAGTTAAGTACAAAGGAAAAATGCATTAGTTGTGCAATGATAATGACTTTTTTTTTAAATCTCATTCTTATTTATAGTCACATCAATACAATTTTTCTTATTATTTTATTTGGCACAACTTTTGAATTGAATTTAACCATGGTTACATGGATTTTGGTGCAAAAATTGAATTTCAAACTTATAAATATTATTTTATTGCCTTAGCTATTATTTTATTATTTTCTTAGGAGGCCCATTTTAGACCTCAAAATTCCCCTAATGGCGACATCCTGGACAAATCCAATACCAAGTTTAGTAGAATTTGCCTATCATGGAGGAACTTAATGCAATGGGGACCATTTCTTCCTAAGGAGGAAGGAATGATCCAGGTGGATATCGATGGCCACCCACCTATTCCATTTGGACCCACACCATCAATCCTTGCAATTTTTCACTTTCACCACAGCTTACTATTTTTAGCAGGTTTTCGGTCCTGAACTCCCGGAGCCGTTTTGGGGCACTAATGATCCAGGTGGATATTGGTGGCCACCCACCTATTCCATTTGAACCCCCACCATCAATTCTTTCTTTTTTTTAAGTTGCAGCACAACTTACTATTTTTAGCAGTTTTTCGGGTCGTGAACTTCCGGAGCCGTTTTGAGGCCCTAAACGATGTTTTTTGGGGAAAATGGGAGAAACATGGGTCCATGGACTAATGTTAATCACACAAAAAATTTTATTCTTTATATATATCTTTCTAACGAGCTATTGAGGACGTCAAACAGAGATCGGATGCCAAAGTTATGTCCCCAGGAAGTTGAAACACCAATTTACCCAAACGGGAGCCATAGTTTCGACGCTTCATCTCCTAGGGTTAGGTTTTTGGATGTTTAGGGTTTCAAATTATTTCTCAACAATAAATAGGCCTTTGAGCCTCATTGTAACACAATGGAGGGGCATGTAGTCATCACATCTCTTCTCAGAGATACGCTACCAATGCCCTCGCCCACTCATTTTGATGATGTCTATAATAGGCCTCCAAGCCTCAATGTAACATAGTTCAAAGGTCGGTAGCCTCCACGTCTCTTCTCAGATATAATCCTACCAGCGCCCCATTTTTTTATTTCTATTATGTCTGTAAGCATATTTCAGTCATTTTTTATTAATGAAAGGAAGCATTGTTTCCGTTGCATCTCTGTGTTTATGGTTATATGTGTATTCAGTTGCGTTCTTTCATAAATCCATATCACTTTTCCATATGTTTTTATTTATTATATTGAATATTTTTCATTTAGTCTTCAGAAAAATTATAATACGGTGCTGGCAGGATACTAAAAAAACTTATTCTTCACTTAGTGTGTGAAGATGGATAGAGATTATTTCTGGGTTTACTATCTGTAAAAACGTAGGTTCCCCTTCAAAAAAAATAATCTATAACTAGATATGAATAATAGAATAGCTATAGTGGAAAATCATACATAATATTTTACAAGTTCAACCTAGTTCATTGAGATGTTAATTTTTAACAACTTAGTCACAGAGAAGAGGGATATAACTTAGATATGAAATCCATAAAATATTCTTGCTTATTGCTGCTTATTGGTGAAAAAAACAATGGGAGGGTAGGGATTTGTAGAGTTCAACTCACATGTTTTTCTTGTGTGATGTTCTTTATTTCGTTGTTTTTAGGAATCTTTTTTATTTTGTAATCCTGAGTTCTTTGACACAATTATGTTGTTCTCGATGTTGTCTTTCAGAGAATTTCCTATTTGAGCTAACCTAGTTTCCATTAAATTAATATTTTTCTTGAATATAAAATATAAAAATCAAATTGCATGTAAATTTCATCGAGTTTTTAAGCAAGTGAATAGATAAAGAGGCGATCTCACCTTAGCAATTCCTTCGGTACCTCTGAGGGTTTCAATAGCTCGTGAAATGGAGAAGGATAACTGAGGAAATTTACAACAAAATATGTAGTGTATCGTATCACCCCCGACCTTCTTCTATCCTCAACTATTCCCATATCCGCACCATTCACAACATGTTGAGATTCTTAGAACCATGCATAAACCCATTTCAAGAATCGTTGGGCTTGGATTTGGCCTGCAGTTTTCTCTTTTTCAAATTCCTTTTACTTCCATGGGATCTGAAGAATTCCCGTGTTATGCATTTGAGATCAAACATCCACAAAAGAGTTCTTAGCATGGTATATGTACATTTTATTTCAAATAAATTATCTTGGATAATTTCGATTTGAAAAGGAGGGTTGAGTTGGGTGGTTGATGATGGGGAACAATTTATGGAATATGATATATATAATCTATATAGTAGGAAGATATATAAGACTTAGTTAAGGTTAGGTTTCTTTAAAAAAAAAAAAAAATTAATCATGGTCAGTGATTCATTGGAGTACACCACAAGTATATCCAACTCCCTACAAGATGAATATACTAGGAATATATGACTCAGCAAGAATCAAGATGTCACGTAATGACCGCGAATGGAGTAAATTACCTGTGGCTATCTATTCCTCTAACCTCATCAAAACTAGCTTAACATGTCATTACATGGAAACAAACACAGGTGGTGAGGGAATTAATATCTTGCCTTAACCACCCAGTATACCCTTATTTAACATTGATGTTATGGTTCTTTCACATTAATGTTATATTTTTTTTCCAATTGCACTCACATTATCATTAATGGGTTCTTCCTTTGTTCAGAATTTATGTATGTTTTTGTAATTAATTTTTTTATAATGTAAGGGATAACCCCTCCTATTTCATTTGCATTGGCTTTTCAAATCTTTTTCACCAATGAACCCTTCATCAATTTAAGCTAAGTATGACATCAATTCTTTCTAACAATTATTTTTTATTTTCTATTATCAGTATCCATAAGTTTTACACTACTCAAAGCTTAGATAAATGATATTCAACCTTTTTAAAATATTTTTTAAATAAAGTGTGAAGATTTTTATCCTATTCGACATTTCAGGTGAACACTCAACTCATCGCCGGGGACTAGAAAGTAAACAGATGATACTTTATCTTGTCCATACTTTATTGATTTTCATTTATGACATGCTTCCTTTTTGTAGTTCCATTCGAGGAATAAATTATTGAATGACAATTGATTAATAAAACTTTACCTTCACATTTTTACTAGGTACAAATCATGTTATTGGCCAAAAATAATTAACATTTTCAAGGGATTTATTAATTCTCAATGGTTTTCCAATCAGTAGAGTTATCTCTCTCATCAACCCCTACCTTATTAAGAATAATGAGTCATTCGAGTGGCAACCTAATATTCATAGAAGAAACAACTATCAATGAGTCATTGAGACTATAAATCATGGCCATGAGATAAAAATATAATAGAGTTATTTCTTAGTTTTGAAAGCCCTTTTTTTCTTTAAGTATTTAATTTATATTTCTTGTTTTATTTAAGGAAGAGGGATTTATTTTGGGAGGGTTTTATTTCACATATGTTCATGAGTTGAGTTAATCCATGGAAAATTCCTCTCCAAAGTGTTATCACTCTGCCAGATTCCCAAGGCTGAAGAAGGAATCCCAACAGAGGTAACCATAGACCAACCTTTTAACCTAGTATCTAGCCCTACCAAGTCAGAGAGGGCTCTCTCCACAAAATACAGCCTAGGAGGATGAATAGATTATGATTTTAGGCTAGGTGTGAGTTAAGGGTTTTGCTAATTGATTTTGGTTGGGCTGCTGGATGAAAGTATGGTCAAGGGAGCTATGTCAGGGAAAATGAGATAGGGTTGCAAAAATTCAATGGGGAAATGTAGGCATAAGGCTTTACACTTTAAGATGATTGTGATGAGATGGTTTTAAGACTGATGAGGAGCTAGGAAGAGCATGGGAGATGTATTCTTCCTAAACAGATGAAAATGGACAAATTATGATATCTTTCCCTAAATAGAGCATGAGCAAGCATGTGTTCTGCCTATCAACTTGAAAAAGATCATACAATAGATATTTAATTAACATGAAAAAAACACATTCTAACATATTAAACTAAAGGAAAAGCAATGATAAACATCATACCACATGTATCCCAAAAAATAGCTGCAACTCTTCTTTATTAACTGGCAAAACTGAGTACAATAGTCCTTGATCAATACATTAGCATCCAAACTGATTCCAACCTTTGAAAATGAGTAAAAATTTACATGATATAGGCCTCAAACAACCTCTCCAAACCTCAAGGGTTGAATCCCTAATTTCAGGAGCTCATCCACAATAATCTGAACTGATACCTAGAGTGTAGGGAAGTCCAAGTGACTCTTCACTAAATACATTCAAACTAATTGATTTGACTTAAGGATAACTTTTACCTAATGAATCCACCCCTAGGTAACTTATCCATAGCATAATTACATTTACCATCATCAATTACATAGGTAGAAACATGAATTTCTGAAGTAAATTCAAAATTTTATTGAAAAACCAAAAATATCAACAAATGGTCATTTGCGCTCTCACTGTGTCATTTGCGCCCTCTCAAAAGGATTTGTGCCCTCACAGAAGGATTTTCACCCTCCCAGAAGAGTTCCTTTTTGTAGACAACTTTTGGAGGCCTTCATGGTGTCCAAATTGGGCCCAGAATAGCTCGTTGGAAATATTATCCTATCTACTTTCCCAATATGCCTTTATTTTGCAGAATGGACTTTATTTGACCTGTTAAAAATTTATTCTCCCAAGACTGGTCAAAAAGTGCAAAATGAGGGTGAAAAAATGCAATGTGATGTTGCAAGAAAATTTTGGGGGCCTTCCTCAACTCCCAATTGAGCTCACAATATATCATTGGAAAGCTATCTTTGTCAAGTTATCATTTGACTCATCGAGAAATTCATTTTCATAGTTCATCTAGGAGAAAAATTGATTGTTCGAAGGTCACTTCAGAAGTGCAGCAAACCTTTTGTAGCAACTATATTTTTTACATTTCTCCCAAAACATGATACTTGTGTAAAAAATGAAGGAAATTTTTCTTCCTTGGCCTATGATGGACAAAAAACTCTTTCAATTTTGTCAAATTCATCTCTGTTTGGTCAGAAACATACTTTAAAGAAAAACTGGACCTATGAGTGGAAAATAATTTGACTCTTGGAATGACTTCTTGAAAAATGGCGGGGATATGATATTTATGAGCTAAAATGACCTCATACTTCCTGATATGACCTCACTTATGCATCCTCTACTTAGATGTATCTGATTCTATAGCAAACCCTAGCTCAGTGGGAGAGGAAATTAGGGTTTGGTGTAGGCAAAACAGGGGATTTAGGACTACCTTGTAGAGGGAGGGGAATGAAGGGGTTAGGGGTTGTCTAAATTCTTGGGGAAATTTTTGGGGATAGGGATAGATGTTATAGAGTAGGGGAAAGTGTAATTTCAAGGATTGAGTGAGGGTAAGGGCCCCAAAAGGGAAAAACACAGGCCTACTCTAGAAAAGTGTCAAATTGTAGCAATAGTTAGGGCTTGTGAAACAATGATGATTTTGAGGGATAGGAGTGATGGGAAGTGCTTAGGAAGGTATATTAGGTGTTAGTATGAATCTTTCGTCGTAAAAGACCACTTTAGCTACGCATAACAAATAGCCCTAACATCGATTATGGCTGCCAAATATCTTTAAATCTGCAATTAGGTGATCCAAATAATGCTACACAGATCTAGATCTAAGCATAAAAGAAATTAAGCAGATAAAGTAAAATGTGGCTCCATGCATCCAATAGACAAGACAAGAACAATGTATTTGAAAGAATTTTTGTATTATATTAAAAAGGGGCACCTGAGAGGAAAACAAGAAAGGTGTTTTCTAGTTCTCCTCAATGGGATGGGTTCTTGAAAGTCCTCAGCATTTCAGATCTAAAATTTCTCTCTCTTGTTGGTGTAGAAAACCCAGACAAACATAGAACTCAAAGGGAGCTCACAAGGCAAAAATGGAAAATGTGACCAAGTATAGATCCAGAGTGATCTAATGCAATGGAGGTGACTAATGAATGGGGAAAACCCTTCTATTTATAACGAAATATTAGGGTTATCTAGAACTTGGTGCATGAATCAAATATTATTAATCAAATTCTAGAACCACCCTTTGGGAATATTTTAATATATTTGTTGCAGGGAAAAGGTTTTTTTACTTGGGTCAATTCCTTTATTTATAAACAATAAATAAATAAATGATTTATTTATTATTTTAGGGAAATGGTGGGAATATAATTAAATAAATAATGATTTATTTAATTAATTTCCTTGTTTTGGGTTAAATATGACCAGGAAATATAAACAAATGTAGATTTGTTTATTATTTCCTTTTGGGGTTTCCTGTTTAGACCATAAACAACTTAATAAAGGTGTTTTACTAAGTTATTTCACATAGTGAAAGCAATTTTACTTAGGGTAAAATTGGTCTTACATGGTGTACTTGGTTTCATCTAATGATAAAAGGTTAGATGAACAAAAAATGTTGTAACAGATTGCCCCCCAACGTACGAGTGTTAGGAGCAAATCGTATGACCGAAGTACGTTGTAAGAACTCAATCACTAGACATCAAGAGGGAAGTCAGAGAGAGAAATGGAAGGTAGTCTAATGTGCTAAAGGACTAGACCTTGAGGAGACGAGGCTTACAGGTGCAAAAAGTCTCTAGTTTATGAAGTGGTACTTGTGCTAAAGGCGGCGGGGGAGGCATACCTATGCCCACCGAGACAAAGTACAAAAGAATAGGATGTCGAGTAAACAAGGAACCAAACCATAAAGTACATGCTGGCATAAATACGTGCCAAAAAAATAGAATGATGAATCCCACATACATGTTGTGCCTGGAATAACAGTCAGGACTTATAAAATAATATTTTAGTACATGAGATACAAATACAACCCGAATGCCCCCTACACACTGGGAAGGGCTCACAAGATCTAACTGATACATGCAAATCAAAGAGGCGCTAGAAGCGGCTGAGGCCGATATCATCAAATAGAAGGAGTTGCAGCAAGGGCTGAAATGAAGAAGTCATCCGAGCATGTGGGGGGCTACCTGCAGGGCCACCCCCTCATGAGGGTTGAGACATCTGACACACACCCGGAAATCACCAAAAGCGGTTGCTGCATCACTAGACCATCAAGTATACAGATCACGATCAGGTTGAAAGGAGCTCGAACCAAGGTACACCACCCTCTAGACCTGGCTTCTGGAGTAAATTAGCTGATGTACACCGAAGGAGGTCTGCCATAAGTGAGGTAAGAAGGGATCCCCAACTAAGGCACGAGAGAAAATAGTAGAATGACTAACAGACAGACACTAATGATGATGATGAAATGAGGGGTACTGAGTAGCAGATGGACGACTTCCCTTGTTAGAGCATAAGGAGCATGAATGGCTTGGCAACAACTAACACAATATCAAGGAGGATAGGTGACAATGGTATTGAAGGCCATAATGTGCAACACGAGAGAGGGACCAAGCGATGAAGGATGGAGGACTATAGCGGGGTACAAAGGGACTCGAGATAGACTCCATGACTGATGATGACTCAAATCGGATGCTCTAAACAAGGGCGACTCGATGGTGCTGCCACACAGTAAAGGTCCAATGGGGAACCATAAAAACATGAGTACAATAGGGTGTCTCATGACGAAAATCAACATGAACAAAGACAAGTAAAGGGGTAAAGTGGTGCCCCAAGTACAAGCGTTGTAAGTGAAGAAGTCCGATTGGAAGGAGAGATGAAGAGATCCTTCATGGACAAAATGTGTCCTGGTGAAGTATCAAGTAACCGAAAAGCAATGCACTCGTAGCTCATGAACAGGACAGGTCGCACTTGGGGTCTGTTCTGCGAATTGTGTGCGGTGCAGGCTCAGGCGTAAACCGATGCACTGGCCCCAGATATGTCCCGAAAGTGCGACCTGCTAGAGAAAAGGGGATTTCATTGTCGTTTTTGGCTAAGATCGTGGATTTTGTATGGTTGAGGGGCATAGGTGTGTCCCTCACATGTTAGGGTCATGCCAAAATGTATCGAGAAAAAGGAATCTAAACACATTTTAATGAGGAGAAATGGCTGTTTCCATTATGGTTATGCAGCTTGAGAAGGGAAATGGAGGATTACCAATCTCTTGTTGTTTACTGCATATATGAATCAAATGGACTTTAAATTTTTGGGTTGGCATACTTGGTGTCACTATCCCAAAGAGAGGATTTGGAGATAATGAACTGATGCTCTCCTAGAAAACCTATAGGTTGGTCAACAACAATGTCTAAGAGAATGGGTTGTTGATGTAAAATGAGGGAACGATAAAGGGTATCATCCCGAGAGTGATATGAAGTGGTATGGGACTCTAGAGGTTCTTCTAAATGTGGAAGGAGAATGGTACTAGAGTCGACGTGACCAGATACACTGGGAGAGTTATGGAGAATTACTTCTCCTGGTCTCTCAAATATGGGTGCCCCC
This sequence comes from Pinus albicaulis, assembly GCA_034641835.2. Classification (NCBI taxonomy): domain Eukaryota; kingdom Viridiplantae; phylum Streptophyta; class Pinopsida; order Pinales; family Pinaceae; genus Pinus; species Pinus albicaulis. The sequence continues at coordinate 1,079,487,333 of CM076572.1, read as the reverse complement.
TTACCCAAACATTGGGTTGCAATGTAATGGCCACAAGGTGTATGTGGTTCGAATGCATGGTTCCGATGTAAGGGGGAATAGAGAAAGTCAGGGGAGATGATTCCTTCCATAATGTCATCATCGTGATAGGAGATGGGGTGACTGGTGGAAGAAATACCATCGGACGCGGTGAATCTACCAGAATCATCATCAGGAGAAGAGAGGTTCACATGCACATCGTCACAAGGGGTGATAGAAGAGTAAGCAGATAAAGGATCTACCGATTGTGAGCCCAGGGTGATCACTGAAGGAAGGTCAAGTGAAAGAACAGGGGAGGATTAAGAGGGAATGTTCCCCGAGAGTCTCATGGATGATGATAGGTAGTAAATGGTGGATGAAGGCTCCGTCATCTTGACAGTAGGAGGGGGAATGTCAATGGGAGAAGTCATGTCTGGTAGTTCTGCTGAAGCAAAACGTGCGAATAGGGGAGAGGTGGACTCGTTGTGTTTGGCCTCGAATTGGTGGACCGCGGCTAGAGAGGTGCTGAATTCCTCGAGGCGGGGACAAAGGTGGGTGTAATGGCCATGGAGATCACACAAAGCACAAGGTTGGTTGGTGTGAATATTCTTGGGGTTCTTGGCCGCGGTTGCGGAAGGAACAGAGGCTTCCGGGACCATGGACGTAGGGAACACGAAATTAACCATGGGCTTGAGATGAGGCAATTCAAGACAGGTATGGGTGGCGTGACTGAAAACATCACACAAAGCACACTGGATGGTATGATTTGGAGGCCGAGGAGGGGCAGCCTTTTCCTTTTATGCCCCCTTGTGAGCTTTTCCCTTCTTACCTGAAGCTGTCGCAACAGGAGGTGGTTCCTGTTGAGGTGACTGAGGCACTTGTGCAGCAGGAGAAGTGATGGGGACTGGTTTAACTGGTGTCAAAGCAAGATAAGGTTTGGGTTGACCATGCAGGGTGGCGGCTGGAGGATCAAGGTACCAGACGGGAATCCCAAGTGTCAGGTTAGGAGGAGAGAGGGTTGCCATGACAAGTACTGTGTACACTCCTAGTGGGGGAGCTAGGAATGGTATCTGACCAGAGGGGTAATGGCCAGGTAGGACAGCTCCTAAATGGCTAAGGCTTGGAGTAATTGTTCCAGGAGGGTAAAGAGGCTCATGAGTACTAGCTGGATGGGAAGGTCCAAGTGGAAGAGGTTCGGGCAGTTGAGGCGAAGGGCTAGGAGTGGGTTGCTGCAAGCGAGGTTGAGGTTGCTGACTAGCCGAAGCAGGTTATTTAAGGTCAGCCCGAGACGATTGCATCATGCAAACATTCGCTAAGCTGGGATCAGAGAGAGGAGGAGGAGGAAGACCAAGGAAGGTTCCAAGCAAGGAGGAGTCTTTGTAGACACCGGGGGAAACATTGGTCAAAGAATAATGGTTTGTTTATCAAGCGTAAAAGAGATGGCTGACTCTGTGGTAGGTCTCGAGATTTTGGCTCTTGATATGTCAACTGGTCAATGGTGATTATCTTTCCATTATGAGGGAAACAAATCTTGTGATGGACCATAGATGGGACAGCAGACATGGCATAGGTGTAGCTACGCCCCAAAAGAATGTTATAATCAAGAGGGGTGTCGATGACTTCAATGTCAACACAAACAGTCTTGCCCGCAAGAGTGATAGGACAATTGGCTGCACAGGCCAATGGCTGGGAGGCATGGTCGTCCCATGCACGGAGGGTGATTGTGGAAGGGGCCAGCTCAGGGGATCCAAGTTGTTGCCAAACCGAAGCAGACATCACACAGGTGGATGCTCCCTCATCAATAATACACCTAGAAATGTGAGCGTTCCAGATTTTGACTAGGATTTGGAAAGCTACGGAAGCAGGAAGGGGAGGAGGTTCTGATTGATGGGCGTCAAAAACAATCAATTGGTCATCAGCAGGATCTATAGCGCCCATGGCGGATAGTAGAGCCTTCTTTTGAGAAGGACACGACTGGAGGGGTTCCAGTGTTGAAATGGCAGTAGGAGACTGCGCCAAATCATCTACTATGCTATACGAATGAGCAGCTCGACCAAAAGCAGCATTTCGGCGTAATGGGCCCTTAGGAATCTTGGTATGAACCTAAAATTTTGGCTGAGGGATATTTAAGGGACCATTAGATGTCGAAAGAGGCTCTGTAGAACCTGAAGAAGGTGACTCGGGGACAGACGGAGCAGGAGGCTTGGGGTACTGACAAGACCGAGTTTGAAGGTTAAGGTCGATAGCTAAAGGTTGATCAGAGTTCATCATGAGAATTTGGTAATCGAAGGAACCAGAAGGGGAAGGTGGAGTGGTCGCCTATCCGTTAGGTGGTTGGGTAGCCACAAATCCCTGCTGTGTATCCACCTACTCTTGAGGGGGTGGTGACTGCTGTTGCAGGGGTTGAGAAGGCAAGGGAGGCGGAGGCGCTGATGTTGGAGGAGCTGGAGCACCAAGCTATGGATATGGATAATAAGGGGGTTGGGTAATAGTGTGGTAAGTAGGAGGTTGGGCCAAAAAAGGGGGCTTGCCGTATCCTAGAGACGTGCTACTGGGAGGGGAAAAAGTGCGGGAGGTGCTACCTACCCCCCCAGGAAAACCATAACCCATGGGAGGTTGGGTGTATGTATGAGAGATAGCTCCAACAATACTGTCGGCAGCATGAGGTGCCCCCGGTGCATGGGCATCACCGGGTCTGGGGAGATCAGGTAGAGCAGTATAAACATAACCTATCTGAGCATAGATTAGGTCATATTTTAACGCCATTTGGAGGGCAGCTTCTTCGGTTTGAGGAAAATGTGATGCGACATCTTTCCCAATAGGGGGAAAAAGAGATCTAAGGAACCAGTCCATGTAGACACGGTCTTCGAAGGTAGGAGATTGACATAGGCTCTTTCTTCTCCGCCATTCCTGGACATGATCGGATAGGCGGGTCGCAGATGATTGACGGAAAGAAGTCAAAAGTTCGATACCAGTGTCATAACGAAGGGGAAGCTGGAAGTAAGATAAAAAAGCCCGGGCAAGAGTCGCAAAGGTGGTATGAGAGGAAGTGGGTTGATCAACATACCACTTAGAAGCTTCGCCTGTAAGCGTGTGTTGGAACAATCTAAGACGGATGGAATCATCAATAATGGAATGGGATGAACACCACATGTGGAAAGATCGGATATGGTTGGAGGGATCCTCTCCAGCAAGGCCTTCGAACTTGGGAATGTCGGAGGGGAGCTTGGTTGGCATAGCAGGCCAACTAAGATCATGGCAGATAGGATCATTGATCAACTGATTGAAATCGGGGAGACTGAGGCCTACCATGAAGGGGAGTAAGGGAGTAGTTGAGGTAGTTCTTGTGGCGGTTCCGCTAGTAACAGTCCCAACATTAGGGCCAGGGTTGCCACTAGCGTTAGGCCCTGGACCAGACATGGTGAAGGTAACAGGGGGAGAACCAGAAGTAGGGGGAGAAACCAAAGAATCAGAAGATGAGTCGGAGGGCAGACTCGGGGGAGGACTAACTCAACGATGACGGGAAGGAGCAAGTCGACCAACTGGAAACTGAGGGTGAAGACCAAGAAGTCTCCGGGATAAACGCCTTGGAGGCGTAATGATGACGGGAAGAAGAAAAACCAACAAAGTCAGGGAGGTGCAAGATCAAGTGAGGTCAATGTCGAAACAAGGGCAGAGAGGTTCAGTGTCAATTGATTTTAAAGTCTTTGCCAGGTGGTGTTAACTAGGCTCTTCTTCACTTAGGGTTAGTGTGTGGCGTGTGTTAATTTTAATTTTTAAACCCAGACGTTTTGAGAGTAAAAGAAAAAGTGTGTTGCGTAACTGAAAATAAATCTGTAAAGAATAGTATATAATGCTGAAATAACAGAAAATTAACAGCTAACAGTGCATCAATCTAACCCAAGAAGGCGGGTCTCTCAAAAATAGTCTAAAAGAGGGAAAAAAATATAATCAAAACACACTAAAAACAGGGCAATAGGTCTAAGGTCGGGAGGGACAGGGATCTAAAGGAGAAATCTGCTGAAAAGAGGTGCAGAAAACAACAAAGAGGCAGAGGCAAGGTTGCTGCAACAAAGGGGGAAATCAGCTAAAGGTAGAAGGGACAAGGAGGTGACCCTAGAGGCAAACCCAAACAAAACTATATGAGGTGATTTGAAAGGAAAAGTAGCTGATCTTAAAGGGATCTGGAGATGAGGTATCAGAAATGGCTGAAACTCTGAAAATTTAGACACTTACAGCATCTAAAACTCTTCCACAAAAAGTGGAGGGTACTGAAGCCCTAGAGGGCTAGATTCCCACTTAGTTGAGTAAAATAGAGCAAGAATAGGTCTAAACGGGCGAAGACAGAGGTCAGACAAGCCTGACAGAGGTTCAGACAAAACCCAGAAAAATTTCAGAAAAATTCCAGGTCACAGTTTTTGACCTGTTTTTCGCTCAGGTCGCAGTTTTTGGGCTGTTTTCCATGATCTGAAGCTCCAGGATGTATTTTTTGGGCCAAAAAGTGCGACCTACACTTCCAGCACCCTCGGCGGTAGATTTCAGAAAAAATTGTCGTCTCAGCTGCGGCTAATGTCTGTCACCTGCGCAATAGGGCCAGAAACACACAGAAGTTAAAAATTTTAATGTTTGAGAGTTTTAGAGGTGAAAGGCACCATAAAAATAGGAAAAAAAAACTGAAGAGAAACCCTAGGGTCTGAAATAGCTGGATATGCAGGAATATATAAAATGATAGTGGTCACAAAAGAAAACCCGTGTGGAGTTACCAATTGTTAGTATGAATCTTTCGTTGTAAAAGACCACTTTAGCTATGCATAACAAATAGCCCTAACATCGATTATGGATGCCAAATATATTTAAATCTGCAATTAGGTGATCCAAATAATACTGCACAAATCCAGATCTAAGCATAAAAGATATTAAGCAGATAAAGTAAAATATGGCTCCATGCATCCAATAGACAAGACAAGAAATGTTGTATTTGAAAGAATTTTTGTATTATATTGGGAAAGGGGCAATTTCGTAGGAAAACAAGAAAGGTGTTTTCCAGTTCTCCTCAATGGGATGGGTTCTTGAAAGTCCTCAGCATTTCAGATCTAGAATTTCTCTCTCTTGTTGGTGTAGAAAACCCAGAAAAACATAGAACTCAAAGGGAGCTCACAAGGAAAAAATAGATAATGTGACCAAGTATAGATCCAGAGTGATCTAATGCAATTGAAGGTGACTAATAAATCGGGAAAACCCTTCTATTTATAACAAAATATTAGGGTTATCTAGAACTTGGTGCATGAATAAAATATTATCAATCAAATTCTAGAACCACCCTTTAGGAATATTTTTATTATATTTGTTGGAGGGAAAAGGATTTTTGACTTGGGTCAATTCCTTTATTTATAAATAAATGATTTATTTATTATTTTAGGGAAATGGTGGGAATATAATTAATTTAAATAATGATTTATTTAATTATTTAAAAATGATTTAGTCAAATTTAACTAGGAATATTATTTAAATAATGATCTAAATAACTTATTCCTAAGAAATAATCAAATAAATAATGATTTATTTAATTAATTTCCTTGTTTTGGGTTAAATATGACCAGGAAATATAAACAAATGTAGATTTGTTTATTATTTCCTTTTGGGGTTTCCTATTTATACCATAAACAACTTAATAAAGGTGTTTTACTAAGTTATTTCACATAGTGAAAGCAATTTTACTTAGGGTAAAATTTGTCTTACATGGTGTACTTGGTTTCATCTAATGATAAAAGGTTAGATGACCAAAAAATGAAGTAACATTAAGGATAGGGGAGGGTGTAAGAGCATCAAGATACGAGTCTTGTTGATGATTTAACCATGGAATTTATGAAACCAAGAAAAATGTCCCCAAAATCCTAGGAGAGGGAAATGAGCTTTCCAAGCACAACTAAGAGACAAATATGGTAAACACAAAGCCACTTACTTGGAAATGATAGTTTGGAACCTGAAATTTTTATGCAGAATGACCAATTCTCATGATTTTGTTCCTAAGGATTCAAGGATGGCACAACATGGAAGAATGAGTTGAATGATGACCATGATGACCATGGGACTCTTTCAACAATGAATGACCTGACCATGATGATTTCCATTGACCATGGAGGTGAAAGGAGTAGTAATTATCTCAATATCCTAATCAGTGACTAAATTTTTTCATGACCTAGTGGAATGATAAAACATTTATGAATGAATCCATGATATGAATATGAAAAGAGTGATTTTGATCACTGATGGAAGAATTCAAATTCTGACACTAACATCGGCCTTATTGGGGATGGCAGCTCCTTGGAGGTGTCAAGAACACCGTAGACCAAGTGCCTAACCATTGGGCCAATACAGTAAAAAACAACTCAAACTGAAATGCAAGACTAAATACTAACAAATCAATGACACAAACTAACTTTGAAATTGAATAAAAATAAAAAACTTACTAAACTTATTGATGGAAACATATCGTCGAGGCTTGAGGGGTTCAAATCCTAATGAAAACCACCTATCTGTTTGAAATCATATGTACAATTAGGCGATATCAAAATTCCAATGTAACCAATCAAGAAAATTCCCCCTTAATTGATTCTCCCAATCAGATTCTCTGCACAACAATAGCTATTTACAATTTGGTAGCCAAAAACATAGTTTACAATAATCTTCGTCATCACTGAATACTGCAATAATTACCTTCACTTCTGACTACAATAAACTTTCCACTGGATCTTGAAAAACATGAAAATTTACCTCTTATTGATCTAGAAGAAACAAGGTACCTTTTTCTCTTGATTCTGATCTCTCTTCATAATGTACCTTAGCAAGAGTGTTTTCCTAGTCGTCAAAAACTTCTGAAGAAGTACGTGATAAAATTTCTTCTTGAAATAAAATTCTAAACATGAAACATGAGAAGAAAAATCAAAATGATAGTCCTCAATGCGCAGGTCCTCTATTGTTTTCCCTTCTTCAACCATTGTTGGTTGTTCTTGTTCGTTGTTCTCCAACTCAAAATCATCCTCATATGACATGGCAACTAGATTTTCATTTTCTTATCACACTCATCAGTCTTAAGAAGGAAAAATTCAGATTGTTCTTGAAATTCATAACTAACATTCCTATCATTTACCACATAATCATCCAAAGAATATTTTTCACTTACTTGAATAAAGATCTTATCTTTTTTTTTTGAAAAAGATTGGATTACCTCCTCCTAAAGACTTTGTTATGATGGGATGAGAACACTTAGGTCAATAAATTTGTTTTCTTCATTTGAGGTGATCTAAAAAAAGAGCTCTTCTTTATGGTATTCAGAACAACATACTCTTCATCATCACAATCTGAATCTAGATCTAGATCAGCCAGCTTGAATTCACTACAATCTAAAATTGGAACTTGATTTTCCTGCATACCATCTTCTTTTGCAAGAAGATTTGAAATAAGACCTTGTCTTCCATCATTTTCAACTTTACAAAGACCTTCAGCCTACCAGAAAATTTCCAAAGCATCTTGATAAGTATCCTATAAGCTTTCTTTATTTTTCTAAAATGGATTTTCATACAGGGCTTCCATGATCTCATCGTCCATGAATTCATCATCTTCATAAACTTTATCAAGATTTTCAATAAAAATATTAACATGTTTACAGAAGTTCTGAACTAATATTAAGGATAAACAAGATTATTTATACCTTTCGAAGAACATGGTATGAAAATCCTTTTAATAGTAAATACAAGAAGGAGGCAAACTTTCATACCAAGATCGAGCTTCATCTTCCAGAGTGGGCATGAATATATTCATCAATCAGTATTCAAGAAAATAATTATTTAATCTATGCACATGCATGTGAAATTTCACCAGATGAAGAGAAACATCATTAACTTCACATTTTTTAACTTCGGAAGATATGTCATCCAATTAACTCGAGGCATGCTGTTCGAAAAACCTGGTATGTGATCTCGGCTCATGGGAGCATACCTTCAAGCAATTGAATCCATTTTGACAAAAATGAAGTCACCAAAGAAGTTCTTTAGACTACCGGTTCTTGAAGAGTGGAGTCGCCATGAGAATTTTGAACTTTGGTATTTTTCAATACTAGAGTCATGAGGTGAATGATGCACAACCTTCTTATGCATGATTTTTGTTCACCAACAAAAATCATATCTGATCTTTGTCATTATTTCCCTAAGAAAAAATTTCTTTTCGTTCCCCAAAAACGGTGCTAGAATTTTATCATTTCACTCATCAGGAAATTCATTTGGACACTCCATCTAGGAGAAAAAATGATTTTCCCAAGTTCACTCCAGAAGTGTAACAAACCTCTTGTAGCAATTGTATTTTGAAATTTCTCCAAAACCAGGAAACCTGTGTAAAAATTGAAGGAGGTGTTTCTTCCTTGGCCTATGGTGGACAAAAACCTCTCTCACTTTTGTCAAATTCATCTATGTTTGGTCAGAAACACAGTTTGAAGAAAAACCAACCCTATGTGTGGTGAATGATTTGTCCCTTGGAATGAATTATTGAAAAATGTTGGGGACATGATGTTTATGAGTTAAAATGACCTAATACTTGGTTATATAACCTCCTTTATCCCTCCTATGCTCATATGTCTCTGATTCCATAGCAACCCCTAGCTTAGTGGGAGAGGAAATTAAGGTTTGGTGTAGGAAAAATAGGGGATTTAGGACTACCTTGTAGAGGGAGGGGAATGAATGGGTTAGGGGTTGTTTAAATTCCTGGAGAAATTTTTTGGGATAGGGATAGATGTTAGAGAGTAGGGGAAAATGGAATTTCAGGGATTGAGTGAGGGGAAGGGGTCCAAAAGGGAAGAACACAAGCCTAGTCTAGAAAAGTGTGAAATTGTAGGAATAGGCCAGGGCTTCTGAAAAAATGATGATTTTAAGGGATAAGAGTGATGGGAAGTGTTTAGGAAGACATATTAAGGATAGGGGAAGGTGTAAGAGAATTGGGATATAATTTTGTTGATGATTTAACCATGGAAGTCATGAAACCAAGAAAAATGTCCTCAAAACCCTAGGAGAGGGAAATGAGCTTTCCAAGCACAACTAAGAGACAAATATGGTAAACACAAAAACACTTACTTGGAAATGATAGTTTGGAACCTAAAATTGTTTAAGACCTTTGACTATTACTACTCCTTCAAAATATGAATTTGATGGTGAAATGACCAATTTTCATGATTCATGATTTTGAACAACATGGAAGAATGAGCTGAATGATGACCATAATTACTATGGTACTCTTTCAACAATGAATTTCCTGACCATGATGATTTCCATCGACCATGGAGGTGAATGGAGTAGTAATGATATCAATATCCTAATCAATGGCCAAATTTTTGCATGAATTAGTGGAATGATAAAAAAATTCTGAATGAAACCCTAGTATGAATATGAAAAGAGTGATTTTGATCATTGATGGAAGAATGCAAATTTTGACACTAACACAAAGGTATGTTAAGAACCTTATCTTATAAATAAGTCTCATCTCATGTGCGCTCAAAATAAATGCAAAAGTCCTATCCCTATCTCTTTCTTTCCACTTCAAAGTGAATAAGAGCATTGAAGCTCCTTAATTATCACTCATTATAGCATAACATAAAAATTCAAATGAGTTAATTGGGTTTATCTCAAGTGGTTGGGTAGAATGGATGTTATCTTCCACACCCAAGTTCAATTCCTTGCAAGTGGCATGATGATGAGAAATATTGTTTTAATAGATAGGTTCCTATAAATATTGATGTATTGAACCTCACACTCACCCTCAGGATAAGAAAGAGGATAATTCCCCTTTAAAAATAAATAATTCAAATGAAAGGAAGGAACCATGGAAACTTGATTTGATGGGTAGGAACCAATGAAGTTTTGTTTTTGTGAGAGAAAAATTTGGTGGACCAAAGAGAGAAGAAACACTCCTATTCCCTTGACTGGCCATTTCAAGAGAGGGAGGAGACTGCGTAGGATTTTTCATTTCGACTTCTTGAATTGGCATGCACTTTTCTTTCTTTCTAGATGATTGCCATTATCTAGTAATTATGTGCATTGGGATAATTAGAGTATCATAATATCATAAATAAAAGAGATAAATCATTCAATCTATGCTTTAATTTTGTCATTAACACTTGACTTGTTCATTAGCACACTAACACAATAATGCAAAAAATAAAAGAATAAAATAAAAAGAGAGTAATAAGTAGCTTTATTGTGAAGGTGAATCAAAACCAAGCATAAAAGGCATGCAGTAAAGTAAGCCCTCTCTTTCTTCAAAGGTTAGTTATCTTTCCTCATGTCTTTGTAATGGAAAGTAATGCTTCATTAATTCTTGTTGCATTTGAGATATATACTTTACCTCTACATGCACATGAGCATAAGATGAGTTGGTGAGGTCAGATTTAACTAAGCTCCTTAACGTCAATGGGTGTTGATCCCAAATTTGTGCTACAAGACTATGACAATTTTAGAGTCTTTATCGAGGATATTACATAAAATCATGATTACATATACAAATATCATATAAGTCACTAACATACCTTTAGGTAAATGGGTTGTTAGTCCAAGGCTTTTTAAGTGTTTTGAATAAGTAATGGAATCACCTTAGTTATAGGTAAGGTTCTCCTTATTTCTTCATACTCCCCTACTCCACACACACACACTTCAAATGCTAGACCAAATAAAAAAGCATCGACACCTTTATTCTTGTGAAAATGAGAAGAATCGAGACTTGATCGATATATTGGCCTACCCTCCTTACTTCATGAAGCGTTCACTCACCTTACTGAAATGGTTAGATGATAGTTTAGTTTTTCCTTTCATCATACTCACACTCTCATGAGGGTGGAGAGGACCTCCATATTTTCTCCCTCACCTAAAATGTAATTTAATGAGATCTCTCTAATTATATGTTCCTATATTGATCCCTTTTGTGTGTGAATTAGGTGCTCTCTACTTTCTCATGGTTAATGAATAATATGAGTGAGAAGATTCAAATCTGTTATTAAAGTGAAGAGACTAAGTGATGAAGAGAAAGAGAATGGTGTTTGGTGATGGGAAGGGCATATTGAAGGTCAAGAGCTACATTGGAGGTTCACTTGTGAATTATTTCTTAATACAAGGTTAATTTGTTGTCTTTTTTGAGATTGGGGTGTTTATCATTCCACTGCATGGTTATATGGTCTCATAGCATAGGTGTGATTAGCTACATCATCCATACATGAGTATTTTTATGGGAAATAGGATAGTATGGTGCCCAACAGTAGGGGTGAGTTAGCCTTGATTATTATGGGTAGGGGATTGAAAATATAGAGTGGATACTTTTCAAACCAAAATAAAGTTGTTGTGAATATCAAAAGTTCCTACAAAAAAGAAGGGAACTTTTTAATTAAATCAACATTTCATATCAATTTATAATTTTATATATGTTGAAGGTTGATCTTTGATCATTAATATTTCTATGCTCTTTTTTTCCATCAAATATGTATATCTTAAGGAAACCCACTAGGAAAATCCCCTCATTCTAAATACGATACCCATGATAAAATGGATTCTTTGGGGTTCAAGTCTAATACAACAATATAATTACTAAGGGCTCAACATGTCACTTGTGAGAAATAATCTAGGTGAGAAGGAAGATAAAATTCTCTCAACCACGTAGACTTGATCCAATTGACTAATATTGCTATGCTATATTTCAACTATCAAACCATAACTTGATTAGATTTATCTCAATCACTAAACCACAACTCCATAGACCCAAGAAATAATATTGAACATACAAAAAAAATTGGCAAAATCTAATAAAATGTCATGCCAAAAAAAACACAAAGTTGTAAATTATATGTAGTAATGTGATGAATGTTAGCCTTGGGCACACAAAATAAAAGCATACCATCTTATTTATGGAGGGAGGAAGGGGCTAATGAATCCATATCTAGTATAGGAGAAAATGTGTAGTTAGTTGACTCTAAAGATGATCTTACTGAAGGTCAGCGTATCTTTGATTATTATGGTTATCGTCACCTTATAGATGCAAATTTTGGGATTCCCCATTAGAGGAAATTTTAGCCTAAAAGTGGCGTCCTAAGGAAAAATCATAAAATAATAGTTAAAATAATAAAATAAGAGCTATGAATTTAGCAGCGAAAAAAATAAAACTACTTTTTTAATTGTATTTTTGGGTTATCTCCTTATAGGTTTACTCAAATTTAAAGTATAGGCACTTGTTAGATGCAAAATTAAATTTCGCATCCAACGAGTACTCATTATGCATAATTTGGGAAGACCCACATTGAAAAAAATTGTAGATACATTAAAAAGGTGTGTTCAACATGCTTTTTTAATGTATCTACAATTTTATCAATATGGGTATTCTCAAAAGTATTCATAATGGGTACTCATTGGATGCAAAATTTATTTCTGCATCCAACAAGTGTACACACCTTTTTAATGTATCTGCGATTTTTATCAATGTGGGTCTTCTCAAAAGTATTCATAATGGGTACTCATTGGATGCAAAATTTAATTTTGCATCCAATGAGTATCTACACTTGAAATTTGAGTAAACCTATAAGGAGATAAGCCAAAAATACCCTTAAAATAATAGTTTTTCTTCTTTTCCCTCCAAAATATTTACATGTACCTATTTTTAAATTTAAAGGATTTTTATTGGTTTACATATTTTGACATGGAAATTATGTGAAAATTTCATGGACATTTTTAGGCTAAAATATCCTCTAATATTGACCACACTAAGGGGTCCTACTCTCAATCCTCATAAAATTGTGGTTTTGAGCTCATGGTGGGAAGAATAATCATTTAATTGCATGTGTTAGAAGTTTTTGGGATGAGTTATAAAGGTCAAGATGAAATTGGTAAATGGGAATCTCTTCATGTGGTTCAATCAGCGAAGGAAAGGAAGTAGCAAGTTGCAATTAATGAAGACCGTGTCATATTTTTTGTAAATTGGGAAAATCAATTATATTAATTGAGCAATAAAAAGCATACATCATATTTGATACCTACTGGTCTGGCACTAGCGAAATCAAACCAGTAGCATAACATTACAACTTTTTTCCATATAAATTGGGTGAATTAGATAACAAAACTAAGAAGACAATGTAGCCAAACGTAGTTTAACAATCTACAAACTAAACCAGAGCTAACAACACCTATGATCATATCTATGCTACTACTATCATATATAGTAAAAAAAATATTAAGAACATCTTCTTCAATGAAGAATTGACCTAGATAGTGTTAGGTATATCACTCTCCTCACAGAAGGCAAAGAACTCAAGGTCTGCCAACTTCTTAGCTAGGATTAACACTTTTTCAATTAGCTTCCTTGAGTTCCATTGCATTTCATCAATGTATAAAAGGGTCTACTATTTTTTTTTTAGCATTATACTATAAATTTTCTCATCATGGTTTAAAATGTCCACAATTTGCAAGTATCTTGTTTATTTAGTCTTGATGTTTCCAATATCGGGCACCCACTCACCAACCTCTTCTTATATATCAACATCAATGATGAAACATCATTAATAATTTCTAGCCTCTTACTCTTCTTGTTCATTTTCCTTTCAAATTTGAGGAGGGGTGGAGTGCACATAAACAACCAAAAACCTTTCTACCAAATGTTGAGCCCACAAGTTGGAGAGATTGAACTGATTCCTCCTTTCCCTATAACCTCCAGAATGAGAAATATGAACCATATTTGTAGAAGGACCAACTTATAACATTAAAAATGAAGAGGGAGAAAATCTTAAGCACAAATCACTAAAAGAAGGTTTACATGAGGAGCCAAGGAGAGAGGCAAGGAGTTAAGAAATAAATAAGGATGAAAAAAAATGATCCTACATAGGAAACACAAGAGGCAACTCAAAGAAGACCTACATAAACAATAAATCAAAAATATATTCTTTAAGCACTATCCAAAGTAAACAATGGGCTAAACACAGTAAGTTGACTAGAAGTTCAAAATGAGGCCTCAAAGGAATAACTTCACCTAAAAAAAACAAACAAATAAATAACACAGAAAGAGAGACAAAAGAAAGAAAAATAAAGGGGATATAAGTAAACAAAGAGAACACCTAGTGAGAAACTGCAAGGTTAACCAAAACATGAAAACCATCCTTAGGCTCTAAAGTTATCACCTAGTTTAGAAGCTTGTGATGACCACTCAAATGATTGCTTTCGTTGCCAAGGGGAAGGAAATTTAATTGTGCTCTTTCTTCTAGCCTTGTTTCTTTTCTATTTATAGTATCAAAATGAATATACTATTTCCATGAATATACTAGAAAGGAACATATTGAAATTCTAGATAACAAAAAATCTTTGTATCTTGGATAACCAACCAAGAAATATGCAAATGACCTCAATCAACCAAAAAATAGGGGGATTTTTTCCCGAGTTTCTATATAAAGTTATATTTCATTGTGTTTAATCTCATATTTTCCATGAAACCAATCCATACAAGCACCTTAGTTGTGAGATAATGACACCTAGATGAACAAGCCACCATATCAAACCATAGAGCTACTACCATAATTTCAAGGAGATATTACTTGTATGCATAGCAAGGTTTTGAATCCATGCATTGAGTGGTAGAGGGAATATGCTTCCATTTCCCTCACCCACCACATACCATTGAAACCCCAATATCATCCATGATTGTCACCCACCCTGGGAAAATGAAGGCCATGTCATTAAAAAGGACTCATATTTTTATATTTTTATCTTGTGAATTTGACCTTCTTTTATTGTGATTTGAACACCATACTTGTGAAAAGTTCATAAGGGGAAAAATTCTCTCATCATGGCCCCTTGATGTTGGACACTGGGTTCAATGCTACCCATGTGTTTTGGGACATGGACTAACCACCTCTCCTGGATCCTAACTTTGGCGATTGTAGAGGAGACTAATGCTTGTGGGTTTTGGTCTAACGACAATCTTGATTCCAACAATTGGTATTAGAGCGATAGGTCTCGAGTTAGAAACTCACCCGGCTTGCGTTGGGGGGGAGATTGTTGGACATTGGGTTCCACGCTCCCCGTGTATTTCATGACATGGACTAACCACCTCTTGTGGATCCTAACTTTGGCAATTGTAGCAGAGACTAATGCCTGCAGGTTTTGGTCTAACGGAAATTGTGATTCCAACACTTTATTTAGTGAAATATGGAGGATTTGAATCTAGGTAGTCTGACTAGTGTCAATCCTACTATATAGGCACCTCTAGCCAAAGGACGTAGCATTTCCCCTAAGAATTCTAGAAAGTTAGAAAGTAAGATTAAGAGAGATAAGGATGTATTAAGAGAAAAAGAGGTATTAAGAGAAGGTACTGGGAAATAATTTCAAGTGTTGAATGTTTAAATTATACAAACAATATGTATATCAATGGATTCAATCCGATCATGTGATCTACTAAAGCAATATATTGAATCCTTCTACAAATCAATTGTGGAAAATAAACACAATCACCAATCACAACAAGTAAAGAAACAAGAAAATCAAACCGCAACACAAATATTTTTCCAGGGAAATCTTTCTTCTCAAAACCCCTCTATCTTCTATTGTATATTCACCAAGGAATCATGAAAAAATTACAATGCACTCTTCTCACAAGAGTATCCTTCACTCTTAGAACTATCTCACACTGATCTAGAAAAAATCGTCCAACACTTAGCCAGTTTTTAGGCACTGCTCAGCTTGCCTTGCTTGTGCAGTTCATTTGGAATGAAATCCCTATTATTTAGGAATTTCAGCCTTCCAAAATTGTGCAATGCTCATGGGAAATCCTATGGTTGTCTTACTGCATGCATGCAGCCTAATAATGATACAAACGATATTTAACATTTCTTTAACCTTTGTCTCAACTGGGTCTCCACTGGAACTGACATGCATGCAACTATTAATAGTAAATCATCAGTTTCATGACAGATCACTTCATGTGAATTAAATCTGATTTAATTCACTTGACCTCTCACTAGTGCAAAAAACAGTTACAACTAGTTCAACTAATTTTAACTCAATTAATTGAGTTAATTGATTTCTCATGCATTAAACTAATGCATTAACTACAACTCAAACTCCATAACTAATAGAATCAATTTTCATGCCTCACCAACCAACCTCAACTTGAAATTCATGAACTAACTGAGTTTATCACACTCAGTTAACTATTACAAGTGATTATGAGATAAGATTACATTTTATTGTCTAGTTTAATTAAGGGAAAATTAAATTAGATACAAATTTCTTGTTGACTTCTCAACACTTCCTCTCAACAAGAAAGAGATTATCTGCCACCCCAATCCTGCCTCTATGGTGTTCAAATTTTCTCCCAGCGAGCACCTTCGTTAGAATATCTGCATCCTAATCTTCCGCAGGAATGTACTAAAGTAACATAATGCGTCTATGAATACAATCTCTGAGATGGTGGTACTAGATTTCTATGTGCTTGGACCTATCATAGAATATCGTATTAACCGAGAGTTTAATGCAACTCTGTTTATCACAATGTATCACCATCGAATCCATCTGATGCCCGAACAAACCAACCAGAATCTTCTTCATCCAGATGGCCTCACATGCAGCCTGACCTGTTGCCATGTACTTTGCCTTGGTTTAATTGAGTGCCACAGATCTCTGCTTCCTACTATACCAAGAAATTGTTGTCGATCCTATGTTGAAGTTCCCTCCTGATGTGCTCTTTTTGTATGATAGACTACCTGTCCAATCTACATAGGTGAATCCTTGAAAATTCACTCCCTCTATTTGTCTGTACCATAATCCATACTCTGTAGTGCCCCTGAGATATCTCAAGACATGCTTCCCCGCCTTCCAAAAGAGCTTGGTTGACTTAACCATAGCTTGACTCAGCTGGTTAACTATGTAGAAAATGTCTAGTATGGTGTTCACCAAGTACATTAGTGGACCCACAAGCTTCCTGTAAAAAATAGCGTCCACTACCTCACGTGGAGTAGCATCCTCCTTCCTCCAATTTCCTGGAAGAGAAGTCTCAATGGGTTTACAACTCTCCATGTGAAACTTACTCATAATCTCTTTGGGATACTTGCCATGAGAAACAAATAGCTTACCATCCCACTGCAATATTTCCAAACCAAGGAAATAATGAAGGAGTCCCATGTCCTTCATTTCGAACTGTCTTGAAAGATCCTCCTTGCAAGAATTTATTAGAGGCTCATCACCTATCAAAATTATATCATCAACATAAAGTATGATAATCAAGAGATTACCATCAACCACAATCTCGTAAAGGTTTGCATCCACTTCACTCTTCATGAAGCCCAACCCAGTGAAATAGTTGTCAATCCTGGTGTACCAAGCACGAGGTGCCTTCTTCAGCCCATACAATGCTCTCTTGAGTTTGCACACATGCGACTCACTATCAAAGATCTAAAAACCTTCTGGATGCTCTATGTACACTTATTCCTCAATAAATTCATTGAGAAACGTAGTTTTCACATCCATCTGATGTATCTGCCAGCCCATCTACGCCGACAGTGAAAATATAGATCTAATCGATGAGTATCTCACAACCAGTGCGAAAGTATCCTCATAGTCAATCCCCTCAACTTGTGAGAATCCCTGAGCTACAAATCTAGCCTTGTACTTATCCACACTCCCCTCTGTCACCTGGTTCACCTTATAGATCCATCTAATTCCAACCACTAATTTTCCGACTAGCCTTGAGACAACTTCCCATGCATTGTTATTGACAATGGATTCATACTCCTCAACCATGGCATCAACCCAAATTGGTTGGTGCACTAATTCCTCAAAGGAGGATGGTTCTATCGCAATACACTTGCTCATAAGAGCCATGCATCTAGTAAACTTGTCTAGAGGTTGTCTTTGTCTGAATAGTGAAGTAGGTGCTCCTATATGTTCTACTGCATCAAGTCTCAATCTATCAGCTTCCATGGTGCGCCTTCTACCATGTCTAGTGGATGGATCTTCATGAGTGTTTTCTGCCACTCCATGATCCTCCGCATGTGGCTGCTCCACATCTTGAGGTTCATCCTTTGGAACCAATATTTCCTCATCTACATGAAAATCAAGCTCCCTCTCAAGGGACAATCGCATGGCTTTCTCCTCATCAAATTTTATATCCCGCTTCACAACGATCATCCTATTGTTTGGAAAATACACCCAATATTTGTGGGGAGTATCAATGTACCCCAAAAATATCCCATTCTCAGTTGTTGGTTTGAGCTTCTTCCTATAATATTTGGTCACATGGAAATAAACATATGAGCTAAAAATTTTAAAATATGAAACATCTGGTTTCTTACTAGAAAAAGCCTCCTCTGGTGTACTCATGCCAAGTATCCGATGAGGACTACGGCTTTGCACAAATACCATTGCGTTGCATGCTTCCACCCACAAATGCAACAGTAGGCCCCTATCATGCAACATCACTCGTGCTGCACCCATAATTGTTCTGTTCTTTATTTCAATGACCCCATTCTATTGTGGGTTATGAGGTGGAATCAACTCTCTCCAAATTACTTCTTTGCTACAGAATTTCTTGAATTCATTGGAGATGTACTCACCACCATTGTCTCTCCTAAGAGCCTTCACATGCTTCCCCCTATCTTTCTCCACCAGTGGTTTGAACTCACAAAATTTTTAGAATGTCTGATATTTCTTTTGCATGAAGTAGATACAACACTTTCTATAAAAATCATCAACAAAGATCACATAATACATGTTATTTTTTGTCGAATCTATATAGAATGGTCCACACACGTCTCAGTGAAATATCTCAAGGATTTTCGTTGCTTGATTCTCCTTCTCGTGAAAAGTGGCATTTGCATACTTCCCCATGGTACATCCCTTGAATGTGTCTATCTTTGAAAGAGTAGAATTTGGAAGCCCTGTAGAAATCTGTTGTGTGACCTTCAAGGCTCCATGGTGTAGATGGCCCAATCTTCTATGCCATAACTCACCCTCATCCCAGGTCATCACTTTGTCTTCGTTACCCATCAATGTTGTGCATCCAACTACATCAAGTTTATAGAGATTCTTCACATGAATCCCAATCTTCTTGGCTTGTCCTATGGCTTTGTGTCGAAGGAAATTTTTCCCTTCACTGAAAACCACATCATAGCATCTATCCTCCAACATTGCAACTAAAACTAAATTCTTTTTCAAGCCTATTGCATCCATTACATCGTTTAATAAGAAGGGTTTACCTGACTGTCTCTGGAAAGTAATTTTACCAATCTTGGTATCATTTTACCTCTCGTCATCACCCATTCTGATATGCATCTAGAGGTCCTTCTCCTCCAAGATATTGAAAAGTTCTTTGTCTCCTGTCATGTGGAAAGATACACCACTATCCAAGTACCACACTGATCCCATCGCACTTGACATCATGCATGAGATGAGTGAGAATTCAACTCAAATTGCGAGGCCAAACCCTCACTAACAGAGATCCTGAAGCCTTCCTATTTTTCTTCCTTTGTGGACAATTAGTGGCATAATTTCCATGCTCGTGATAGTGAAAACACTTCACTCTTGACATGTCGTGCTTCTTGCCTTCTTTGTCGGTCTCATATTTGGAATAGGATTTCTTTCCTTTCCCCTTCTTCACCTTACCATCCAAGGTAAAATTTTCTTCATCATCTGTCTTAGATGAAGATCCATCCCTGGTATTCCGTCTGAATTCTTCTTGCACCCAATACGACCAAAGTTGTTCCCAATCTGGTTGCTTCTCCCTCCCATTGATAGAGTCCTGATAACTATGCCAACTCTTGGGAATGCCTAGAAGATCTAGGCTCACCAAGTAATCATCCGTGATAATAATTCTGACTCTCCCAAGATCATATCGACATTGGAAAAACTTGGTTAAATATTTCAAAACATTGTCTCCTTTCTCCATTTTGATTTTCCTAAGATTTTCCTTCAGTGCCAATTTTCTATGGTCACTGCTACTCTAAAACATATATGTTAATGCCTTCCACATTGCATATGGAGTCGCTTTTCCATGGAGACTTGAGACAATGTCATATCATACTCCTTCCAATAAGATCCTCCTCGCCTTTGCAACCTTCTTTTTCCAAGCATGAAGAAGAGTGGCATCTGCTGTTGTGGGTTTTGGAATATCATTATCAATGAATTCTTTCAACCCGTTGTCCTCTAGAATTGCCTCCACCCTGTCTTTCCACGCAATATAATTGGAACTTCCCAATGAATACTCCAATCTCAAGCCATTGAAAGCCATCTTGATCCTGATCCGCTTGTCGCACCAAAGAAATTTTTTGAAAATTTGAATGCTATTTAGTCACAAACTCAATTTATTCTCCACTATAGTGATTTAATGCGCTCTGATACCATGTATAAATTATACAAATAATATGTATATCAATGGATTCAATCTGATCATGTAATCTACTAAATAAAGATATTGAATCCTTCTACAAATCAATTGCCGAAAATAAGCATGATCGCCAATCACAACAAGTAAAGAAAGAGGCAAATCAAACCACAACACAAATATTTTCTCAGAGAAATATTGCTACTTAAAACCCCTCTATATTCTATTGTATATTCACTAAGGAATCATGAAACAATTACAGTGCACTCTTCTCATAAGAGTCTCTTGCACTCTCATAACTGTCTCACACTGATCTAGACAAAATCAACCAACACTTAGCCAATTTTCAGCCTCTGCTCAGCCTACCTTGCTTGCAAAATTCATGTGGAATGAAATCCCTATTACTTAGTAATTCCAGCCTTCCAAAACTACGTAATTATCATGGGTAGTCCTATGGTTGTCTTATTACATGCGGGTAGCCTACTAATGATATAAATGATAGTTAACAACCCTTTAACCTTTGTCTCAACTGGGTCTCCGCTGGAACTGACATGCATGCAGCTATTAATAGTAAATCATCAGTTGCATGAAAGATCACTGCATGTGAATTAAATTTGATTTAATTCACTTGACCTCTCACTAGTGCAACAAATAGTTACAACTAGTTCAACTGATTTTAACTCAATTAATTGAGTTAACTGATTTCTCATGCATTAAACTAATGCACTAACTGCAACTCGAACTCCATAACTAATAGAATCTCTCTGCATGCCTCACCAACAACCCTCAACTCGAAATTCATGAGATAACTGAGTTTATCACACTTAGTTAACTATTACAATTGATTATGAGATAATATTACATTTTATTGTCCAATTTAATTAAGGGAAAATTAAATTAGACACACATTTCTTGTTGAATTTTCAACATTGAAATTTTTCCTTTGTCAAAACTTACAAGCTTAAGTATATTATTTTCCTTGTCATTTTGCGCTTAATTTGCTTGATTTTTTATTGTGCCATTTGTCTAACCTTATACAAATTATTGAGGACTGTAAATCACAATGATTTTTTTTATTAGGTTGCATGTGTAACTAACCCCACCTTAAATATTTCAATAACCGGGGAATACTATGTTAACCCGATTCTCAAGGTTCAATTATGAGAATGGGGTAAAATTCTTTTTTTTCATATATATAAATTTACATACATATTCTGGGTGAAACCTTGGCACCACTATAAATAAATTTGGAAGTTGGGATTCATGCCCTAGGGTTTTCTTAATACTTAGACAAAACTTATTTTAAGTGGTATAATATCGGTTTTTGATGGTTTATTGATACTCAATTATGATGTGTATTTGCATTGTAAGGTTGGTGCAAGTTAGTGATGAAATGCAGGTTGTTTCTCCAATGTAGACAATCACCTTGAGGTTTTTGACCAAGTTTCTTAATTATATAACTTCCTAACCCTAATAAACACAATTTTAAATCATATACTAACCTTAGCTTCCATGTATGGGTCAAATATAAGATTTTGGGGTATGTTATACACCATAAGGCATGAACCAAATGTTAATGCCTCAGACTCGATCATTGGTAGCTTCATGTATCATCAAAAACTTGTTGTCCCTAGTTTCCATATGCACTGCATATATGATATAGCCTAATGTTATAGTTACAAAAATGGATGAATTCCAGTACAATGTTAAGGATAATTCTCTTGCATGCCTCAAAATACCCTAGATTCATAAGAAGACTCTTAGTTGAACTCTTTGTTGATTCTATGCTCAATGCATTTATTAGTACTACAACTCCTTTGCTTACTATTATTTAGCTAGCATGTGAGGATGTTCCTTTATTAGTTGGGAATGGCCAAACAAATTTCAGTGGTGGGAAAAAATCAATTTCCATTCTATCATTTCCAAATTGAGATGAAAATTGTTGTGCTATATGTTAGTCCAAACAAGACTTAGTACACAAGTTTCATTTTTGTTTTTCAAGGTGTTCATACCTAGGTCAAATCCCATAGGAAGCATGATGGGTGCACCCAATGATGTGTGATGTTCAACTGTAAAAAATTGGGTTGGAAAAAAACAAATTTTGGCATGTTCCTAACTTCAGAGATTGAGATTCTCTTTTGAGTAATTTTGAATTCTATGAGGGCTTGAGGATGATAAAAATGGATGCAACAAGGGAAATCAATCACCCAAATTTCCAAGGCATGATAGGCATGCCAAGACAAGTCAAGTGCTATGGCATGCCAAGATGTGCCGAGTGAAAGGGTGTGGCATGAACACATGCTAGAGAGTGTGGGGGCGAAGTTCTATGGAAACATACCTATGGAAACATAAGGGAGCACTAATTTAAAATGCATGGAAATGCAATGTCAATGAGTTACTAGTCTGCTAAGGAGGGAATTACAAGGTATGCTAGGTAGTTCCAAGGCATGCTAGAGTGTTAGGGAAGCATACCAAGATGTGCCAAGTGCCAAGGTGTGCTAAGGATTGTTAGGGAGTGCCAAGGAAACACAAGGGAGAACTAGATCAAAATGCATGGAAATGAATGAATAAGAGTGCATGACAGGGTGTGTTAGCAAGTTCCAGTTTGTCGAAGGATGGATTTACGTGGTATGGTAGGAATCATTGAGTCATGCTAGAGTGCTAATGCGACATGCATCCAGGATGTTATAGGAAGTTCTTATATGCAGTTCTTATGTGGCATGCTACCAAGATATTGGACATGTGTGGCCTAAGATGAGTTATAGGTAGTTCTTAGGTGAACAATACAATCTACTTGTAGTAGGTGCAATTGGTCAAGTTATTGGGGTCGAAGCAGGCCAATGTCACATGAATTGTGGTGAGAAAGGACTTGATAAGGTTACCAAGTTGTGAAAAAATGTAAGGCTAGCTAGATGTGAGGGAATGAGTGCCAAGGCATGCTAGGTAATGCTAGGGAATTATAACATGTTCCAGATAGTGTGAAGGCATGTCAAACATGCTAAGATGTGCTAAGTACTCAAGCATGCTAAGATGTGCAAGGGTGTGACAATGCATGATAGGGATTTTCAAGGAAGAAAAATGGAGAAACAATTTAAAATACAAGGAAATGAACACATGATAGGGTGAATAAGTCATAAATTTACCTTTTCCAAGAGGGGAACGCTAGGCACACCAACACTAGGTGCCAATAGGTTCCAAGTGCCAAGTATTAGTGCATTCTAAGTGCCAAATATTCCTCTGTTTCTTATCATCTACTTTTCAATATTTGATCTCAAATAAATTTAACATTAAACCATGCCAAAGCATACCAAGGCATATCAATGCATGCCAGACATGCTAAGGCTTTCCAAGTGCCAACACGTGCCAAGTGAAAATGTGTGTCAGGGAGTGTTATGCATGCTATGAAGTGGCATGGCATGTCTAAGAGTGCTAAGGTGTGCTAGAGCATGCCAATGCATGCCGAGGAGTGTTATGGAGTGCTAGGACAACACAAGGAAGCACAAGGTTAAAATGCATGGAAGTGAATAAATATGAGTGTGTGTTAGGGAGTGTCAATGTGTGTTATATGTCATGCCAAGGAGGGAGTGGCAAGGTATGCTAAGCACATGTAAGGCATGCTATGGAATATCAGGGCATGTCAAGAAATTCCAAAGTGTGCTAGGGAGTTCTAGGGTGTGCTAACATGTGTCAAATAGTGCCAAGGCATGCCAAGACATGTCGGGTGCTAAGGAATGCTAAGATGTGCAAGGTTCTAGCATATGCCAATGTGTGTCAAGGCAACAAAAGGAATAACCAAGCTAAAATTCAAGGAAATGAACACATAAGATGATTAATAAGTTGGGACTTTGTTTTTTTCAAAATCAGCATGCTACACACACTAATAATAGGTTCCAATACATGTGAAGTGCAAATGTATTCCAAGTTATAATGTATGTCAATGCATGACAAGGTGTTCCAGGGTATGCTAGGGACTACAGGGCATGCCAACACATGTTAGGAGAGTGATATGTTGTGTTAGGGCATCCCAACATGTGATTGGGCATCCTAGTCATGGAAATATGTTCTAGCTACAAAGATGTTTCAAGACATGCGAGGTGCCAATATATGTTAGTGTGTGCCAAAGCATGTTAAGGTATGGCAAGATTTTGAGGAGAGTTAGGTCTCTCTCATTAATAGAATTGAAAGATATTGATTATGTATTAAATAATATATTTTATACACACACTATTGGAACTTTACTTAAATGGAATTTTCTAGATAATAAACCTAATAGAGATGAATCATGTGTTGACTCATAGGATAAATATATTCTCATTACTTGAGGGAAATGATACACACTAATTACTTATTAACAAATCGACTGAATCTAACCACTATAGCCTTGGAAACATAATGAAAAATACTCCACAACAATGGACTTAAATCGTTATCTTTTTTACAAAAAATATAGTAATAAGCACATAGTGCCATAAAAAATTCATTGGAAGGATCAATGATGACGAAATTATTTTGACCATAACCAAAAGTTACCAAAAAGAGCATTGGTGAGGGTCAATAAATGATCATCACTAGAAGTGTCACCAAAGAGAGAATTAGTGATGGGCCTTTAACGACCCTCACTAAAAGTGTCATTGAAAATGGATTTGCTGACAAACCTTAAAACACCATCACTATATGCACTTACAAAAATGTGTTTTTAAGGACTGTCACCATATGTGACATTGGTGATAGACCTTAAATGTCCGTCACATGCATGACCCTCACCAATGACATTTTTTGTTGCAATGTGTAAGAACCAATCAGATGATGAGAGAGGAATTATGTGAGATTGTGATGTCAAAATGAGGATGTATTTAGGTGTATTTATAGGGGTTAACGTGGGGTCAAAATAAATGTCTTTTGACTAAGTGAGCCTACATGAAGAGGGGCCGACCTATGGAGATGATACCGACTTGAAGAAAGGGAATTTGTAGGTGTCCAAAAAAATGTATTTTTGAGGTGAAGGATGATGCCATTAAGGGTATTCTGATGAAGTGACGAGCCATCAAAGGAGGGGCTTCTAGGAAGGGGAATTAGCCCCTAGTTTTACTCTATAAAGATCCCTCTTAACTAGGGAGTAATTCCAACTGTCAACATCCATCCACCGCTATGCCATCATGATCGTCATGTACCATCTCTGCAACTTGTCTTGTATCCGCTGAACATTGATATCATAGACCAATAAGAAGGATCAAAATAAGGTTGATCACAACACCCCACCACCCTTGTGAAAAGGACAGAGACAAGACCTCATGTCTAGGGGTAAAAAGTTAGAACCCCTACTAGGCTTGATCCTAAATTATCAAGTTGTTGAACATCATTCATCCTATTCATAGGGAATACAATAGTACCTAACACATTTTTCGGTAGTACTAATTAACCCTAACCACATTTTCCCAATGCATTAGCCAAATGAGACGTCTTCCCTTGAGTCCCATACTGCAAGGGTAGGATGTATGTTGGGGTTTTCACAAGGGAAGGTGAACCACTCAACCTGCTCTCATATAACTTACTACATAGGGGAAGGTGAACCACTCACCCTACTCTCATATAACATACTCCATAGGGGAAGGTGAACCACTCACCCTATGCTCACATATTTGGGGTATGTAATCTATGAGAGGAAAAGGTGAACCACTCACCTTGTGTTCATATAGCTCCAAGAAGTACCCTGGGCCACTAGGAGCTCTCACAGCTTAATTTCCAACTCAATTCGAGCCCTCATGGGAGGGTATTTCCACGACTCCAAGTCTCTCTCTGATGAACTTTGACTTCCCCAATGGGCTTTGTGAGGATGTCATCAACTTGTTCATCTATCCTGATTTGTTGGAGCCTCACTGCTCCCTGTTGCATCATATCTTGGATAAAGTGATTCCTAATATAAATTTTCTTATCTCGGTCGTGGAACACACAATTCTCTAAAAGGAGAATCACACTTTGATTATCGCAATAAATTATGATGATATCCAACACATGCTCAAATAGCTCACTGAAGAGATTTCTTAACCAAATTTCTTCACAACAAGCCATACTAGCTGTTATCACTTAGGGTAAACCCGGGCTGCAGGAAAAACTCTAAGGTAACCTTAAAACCTATTTTAGGTCAAAATATGGCCCTTCAAACCTGAGAGGTATCTCTTCGTATAACACAACTACTCTATGGTCATTGTAGTACAAGGTTTCACAATTGAGTTTAGTGGCCAGATTTTAGATCATAGGATGAAATTGGTTGGGAAATTTACAAAAAATAAGTTTGGGCATAGAGTCCATTTCTAAACAAGTGACGTTACAGATCTAATGAGCAAGCTATAAAAATCATGATAGCAGCAAATCCTTTCACAAATGGAGAATTTTGAATAATAAGAATGAGGCGAAACAAAATTTATAGTTGACTAAAATAACAAATACTAATGGTTGATAAATACAAGAGAGGAGAATAAATGAGATCCAATATTAGATTCTAACATTTTCATACATGAAATAAAGTTTATAAAACAAAGAAGAGACTGGCAGGGAACTACAACACATGAGTTTCCTTTAAAATGCTCATTAAACATTGTAGGATATTCAAGACTGATCAAATATACTAATATACAAAATGTTTTTTCAAAACAAAATCCAACCATTATTCATTCTTCATAAACTCTCTTATAGAGCTTTACATAAATTGTTTGCAAAATATTAGTCTCTATATTAATTACAATAGTATGAAATATCTAAAGTATCTTCAACTTCACGCATGTAAAACTTTCCAAGCATATTTTTTGTTGCTAGACTCATTGATGGATATAAGGAACAACATGTCGAATTTGATGAGGTGGCCATTAGGGGAATTTTGAGGTCTAAAATGGGAATCCTAAGGAAATTATAAAATAATAGTGGAAATAATGAAATAAGATTAGATTACATCATCAAATTTTAGAGGGAAAAAATAAAAAACTACT
The DNA here is from genome assembly GCA_034641835.2 of Pinus albicaulis. Lineage (NCBI taxonomy): Eukaryota > Viridiplantae > Streptophyta > Pinopsida > Pinales > Pinaceae > Pinus > Pinus albicaulis. Next base: position 1,079,459,971 of record CM076572.1, on the reverse strand, counting down.
TTTTCAACTCATATTTTCAACTTATCTCCCTATGGATCTACTCAAATTTCAAGCGGGAACACTTGTTGGATGCATAATTTGATTGCTCATCTAAGGATTACCCATGTTTCATACTTTTAATGGACCCTGCTACACGAAAAATGATAAATACATGAAAAATTTGGTTGCAATCACGTTTTTTCATGTATTTCTCACTTTTGTGTATTAGGGTCGATCGAAAGTATGCAATATGGGTACTCCTTGGAAGAGGAATTAAATTTTGCATCCAACGAGTACTCCTACTCAAAATTTGAGTAAACCCCTAAGGAGATAAGTGGAAAATACCAGTTGAAAAAGTAGTTTTATTATTTTATTACTTTTTAATCTTTTTACTTTTTTACCCCAAAAATGGTGAGTCATCCCCCATGGTTGACATCATCATCTTGAATCCTATTGGTTCTTATAAAGTATATTTTGGTTGTATACTTTTCTTAGGAGGCCCATTTTAGACCTAAAAATTTCTCTAATGATCCAAGTCACCAACTGTCCATGAGATTTTCCCTCACGAATTCCTGAAAAATAGGGTCCATACATCCCTTCAAAAATTTAAAAAAGTGATAGTGTTTAGAAAATGGGGAGAGGTTTTTGTAAATGGGTCCATTTTTGACAAAAAAATCCTTTGGTTTTGTCAAATTCGTTCTCAAATGTTTGGAAACTGATTTTCAAAATGTGTCTAAAACAAGGAAATACTAAATTGCCAAAATCTCGAAAACCAGGTCTCAATGATTCCTTCAAATCTATCAAAACACTAAACCTATCTAAAAAATTAAAGAGGCTTGTTAAAATGAGCCTATTAACAACAAAAACTCCTTTGGTTTTTAAAATTCTGTTTCCAAATTTGTGTAATCTGCGCCTAAAGTTACTGCCTTTTATAGGAAAAACAAAGTTTTAACTGACAATGTTTTACAAAAATGCTAATAGTTGCAATTTCATCATTTTATGACAAAAAAAAATTAAGAAAAAAATGAAGTTTATTGTGATAACACTAGCTAAAATATATTCAACCTTAGTAGTGCTTAGTGCAACATACTTTTGTTTCTGACTCATCCATGAAATTGAAGCAAATCCCAAAGAGAAACAACACCCAAATGTGATTTTTATATCCACCACACTGCCATCCCAGTCAACATCAGTATATCCATGTAGTATCATATTCTCGATACTATACCTCATTCCATGGTTGATAGTACCATGAATATATCTTATAAGATTATTTTCAGCAACCTTATGTACATAATGAGGCTAAACCATAAATTGACTTAATGTATTAACAACAAAGCATATGTCTGGTTGAGTGTTCACCAATAACATCAATGCTCTCTCAAGTTGTCTATGTCCAGTAGGATTTGCCAAATATGTACCAACATCACTTCCACATAACTTCTTGAAATTTAGTTCCATCAGTGTAGTCACTAACTTGCATTCCACCATGCCACAACTCTCTAGAAGCTTTAAAATCTCACATGGATTTTGATAGACTTACAAGCCTAGGAAGTAGTGGATGAACCCTAGTTCCATTTAAAATTTGGAAGTCAAATCCCTCTTAAATTGATAAATGAGAGGGTCTACACCAGTTATAAATAGATCATCAACCAACAAGACCAAAATAAGTGGCATGTCCTTTTCGACCTTGAATTATAAGTTTGGATCAAAATAACTCCTTGTAAATCCCAACATCATAAGATAGCTATAAATCCTTTGGTACAAAGCCCTATGGGCTTTATTTAACCCTAGATGGATTTCTTCAATCTACATACATGTGTCCTTCTATCCCACTCTTCAAACCCTTGAGGTTGTTCTGAGTAGACTTCCTCTTTAAGTGATCCATGTAAGAATGCAGTCTTCACATCCATTGTATGTAGCCCCCATCGTTGATTTGCAACAAGAGAAATTATGGGTTGTATATTGGTGTATCGAGCAACTGTAAAAACAATATTATGATCAAGCTACTTGTGATGCTTGCACTTCCAAGTGCATAGATTAGAAATAAATATGGTGACATTTATTTGGTAAGCTTTGTAAATACTTTTTGTTGAATTAATTCCTACTTATGAATATGTTTCCATGAACGTGGCCCAGAAAAAATATGATTATTTATGCATATCAAAACATCAAATTATGATTTGAAATATTGTTACTTGTATGGTGCCCAAGTGCATGAACTGACATTATTTTTTTGTCATCATCTTGTTGCAACTTCTGATCTTACCTTAGATCGATTACCTAGACTTTATTGACATTGGAAGGGACTTTTTGCTCCACATCTCCCCTTGTTTAATACTAAGCTCTCCAATATTAATCTAAAAAAAAAGGAATAATGTTAATGACAGTGATCAATTCCCATGGAAATTAATGTCAATGACAATTATCCTGTCCTATGGAAATTAATGTCAATGACAATGATCAAGTCCTATGGAAGTTTTTATAACGATATGACTAAGAACTGAACTTGTTTCTCTCGTCCCAAAAGATATGCAGCGTTGGAATGATTTATAGAACACAAAGGTAGGGATTTAAGATAAATATATCATTGTGTCTTTTATTTCTCTATGTTCTGAAACATGTGGTGCATTCTACCCTACCCATAAAGGTGAAGAAAAAAATGAGTTTCATGGTCATTTTAGTTTAATTTTTTTTTTTTATCATGAATTATTTGGCAGTGGAAAAAACATCTGAGATTTAAGGTAATTGTTGTTTGAAGGGTAAATTTTGACCTTTGGTGTTTCAGAGCTTCAAAGGACCAAAATTTACATAAAGTTATATTTTATCACCATGGAAAGCTTCAATTTCCTCGACAAGTCGAAACCCATTTTCTCTATTATTGAATATTCTAAATGTTGTGGTATAACATTGGAAACATTGAATTCTACCCCTAATTGAGAGAAATTTGTTTCATTTTAGATGCCCATATTTTCAATTTAATGTTCCAAACAACGGATTTTACTGTAAGAATTTATTCTTTTTTATTATTATTTGAATTATGGTTGTGGTTGAGTAAAATTATCAAGGGAAGGTTAGAATGTGATGTTGAGGGTTATACTATTATTGATTTTCGTTATAATTACGAGTATAGAGGTGGTCATATATAGGAAAATTTGAGGACATTATTAATTTTTCACTTATCTGTTTACCAATAAGTTATTTCAATTTTCCCCTTTAGTTATTATTAAGTTTTTTTTTTTTTTCAGGGAGAAATAAATATCAACAATCTAGAGGATATGGACTTTTTTTCAGAAAACAACATCTAAAATGGAAAATATATGCCCATGATTCTCCACTATGAATATTCGTCCATCAGAGCACCTAAGATGTGATTAGCATTCATATTACTGATTTTGTTTTATTTTATTACTCTTATAATTGATTCAGAGATATTGTTTCACCATTATTTGATATTATGTTCTTTTAGGGTTTTCAGATTTACTATTTAACGATCAATGGTAATGCATTAGTTTTTCTATGAGTAAAGAGTTTGTTTTAACTCTGGTAAACAAGTTTCATTTAGTTGAAATGTGAGGAGATATTTCCTTGTATGTATGTAGGTGTTTAATAGGAAATAAGTTAATTTTTGAAGTCTAATTTGAAATAAATAAGGAAAAATAAAGCAAAACCAACCTTGTTTATTTTGTATTTATTGTATGTAATAGATAAAGGAGGGAAAAAATAAAAAAAAAACAAACCTGGTTTTTTTATCTCTTTGTATTTAATAAATATAAAGTATATATTTTTTGAATATGGATTTATATTAGTTTAGATTTATTTTAATCAATATCAATATTAACAAAAAATCCAAAAAAATATTTTTTTTTGTTGCTTAAAAAGACTAGGCCTAAAATAAATATCTAGAGTCTAATTTTACTATAGTTTTATTAGTATTTGAATTATAAAGTTATTAGCATTACAAACATAATGTGAGTGGCATTGTGATATCCTCAAATGGATTCTTTCAAACAAATAAGCATAATGCCTTCTTCTTGATTGCTAAAGTATCATATATTATGTTTACTCTACTTGTTTCTTTCAGTAGAATGCTATCAAACAAATATGTTAAACAAGACTAAACATTTATAGAGATAACTTGGTCCATGTCCGCTATATTAATACCAGTGAGAGAAAATAAGAAACCATAGCTTCAAAGATAGAGGTGGGCCAGAGTGACCTTGTGTTAATTATCATTGTCTTCAAGGGAAATTGGTTTTTGGGAACACTCTCTAGCCTTTTGTCTTCAACACCGCCCGTGTCTTAGTTCTTGAAGGTCATCTGGTGTCTTGGTTATTTCTTTATATATCATTGGAGTTATATATTATTTTTTCAGGGATTCAAAATAATTACATTCCAGAAGTATGTATATTAATGGACCCCATATGAGAAATTTGCATTGGATTTCATGTTGGCTCCATCATGTCCAGACTCTTTATTGGATTTTCTACTCTACACAATTTTTATTTTTATTCATGATAGCAGTTATAAGTCCTATTTTTGTCAATTTTTACTATACCTGTATACAATTTTTAACTTCTTCAATGATTTCATTCATCTCCAAACTTGCGTTAGAGGAGCCATAGAACATGGGGACTTTGAGTTTGTACTTTGGTTAGTCTCAAGTTTAAACAATCGACTTTGATGCTCTTTTTCATGCGGTTGAGCTTATTAACCATGTGAAAGTTGTTTCCTTGTTCTACACCAATTATGATTAGCATATATTGGATGTTTTTTTGTGCCATTTGAGCCAATGAAACCTACAAGACTTTAACAACTTTTATAATTTAATTGAAGTTTTAGAATTTAGAATTTATAAAGTTTCAAGATTTAATTCTTTGAAAGGTGCTAGCTTAAAGGAAGAGAAACTTCTTTACAAGCAGGTGGTTGGTGGTTAGATTCCATCATGCCCTAATATTCATAGGTAATTGATGCAAATTGAAATATAATGTTGGATGCAAAAAGTGATGAAAAACTTGGTGCAAAAGCGGACGTAAAAATGACTCAAATTGGAATGTTCAAAAGGATGTAAAATTTGATGCAAGAAATGGTGTTAAAAATGATGCAAAATTGGTTGTAGCAAATGATGCAAAATGGGATGTGGAAAAGGGAGACATGTCAAATGTAAAAAATGGTCCAAAAAAATATGCAAAAATGGGCACAAAAATGGATGCAAAATTTGGTGCCAAATCAAATTCAACATATGGTGAAAATATAGACACCAAAGCTAGTGCAAAACTAGATGAAAAAAAGATATTTAGAAGCTAAAACTAGTGTAAGACTAGATGCAAAAATCACCACAAACTGGATGCAAAAGAAGATGCTAAATTGGATGCAAAATACATTGTAAACTTAATGTAAATGATGGCGCAAAAATGGAAGCAAAGAATGACACAAAATAGGAAGAAGAAAAAAATGGCACAAAATTAGAAGCAAAACCTGTCATAAAATTATATGCAAATCTTAGTGCAAATTTTGACACAAAAAGTGATGCATAATTTGGTGTAAAAAAGGATGCAAAATATAGCGTGAAAAAGGATGCAAAATTAGAGGCAGAAAAGGATGCTTTAAAAGATGTACAATAGAGCTAGATTTAACGCAATGTTTCTTATCTCAATTGTTAAAAAAATGCATTAAAATTGGGCGCTAAATCTGATGCAAAAAAAAGTGTGCAAAAAAAGAAGCAAAAATTGTCATCAAACCAGATGCAAATACTGGTGCAAAATTTGGAAGGAAATCCTATCGTAAAACATGGTGAAAATCTATATGCAAAAATTTGGGCAAAACTAGATGCAAAATACGGCGCAAAACTTGGTACAAAATTGGAAGGAAAAGTTTTCGTAAAACATGGTACAAAACTAGATGAAAAAAGTGGTGCAAAATTATACGAAAAACATAACACAAAATTGGGTGCAAAATATGATGCAAAAAAAGGATGCAAAATATGGCACAAAAAAGGACGCTTTAAAAATTATACAATAGAGCCAAATTTAGTGCCAGCCTGCTCATCCCAATTGGAAATTTGGAAAAAATATGCACTAAAATCTCGCGCTAAATATGGCACAAATTGCATATTTTTTTGTAGTGTCAACACATTGCCAGTAGATACTTGAAAAAAACTATTAATCCATTCAAATGTGAGAAAAGTTAATGGGTTAGAATAACATGTAGAATTAGCGTACCTAAGCCAACAAGGTAAGATATTGGATATTAATGAATGAGGATGATGTGAATATTAAGAAGAAAATGGGAAAATGGGAAAATTGTGATAAAAACGATGCCAATTTTTTAACCTAATAATAGTATGGCTACAAAGATTGTGTTTTGGTATTAGGTTTGTACAAGAGTGAAATATTATTGGAAGAAAAAATCAATCTCATCATTCAAAGACAAAACATATTGATGTTTAGTATCACTTTGTGAAGGATATAATTGAAGACATGAATGTGCTACTAGAAAAAGCAGACACTTTAAATAATGTTGGAAATTAATTATCAAAATCTATGAGCACTGAGAAGTTCTCTTGGCATAGATAAATAATGGGAGTTATTTCCCTAGGTTCTTGATCATGTACTCCTGCAACCCCCTGTGTGTAAAGGAAACAAGTGGGAGAATATAGGTTATGTGTTATATTATTTGCATGAATATCCCAACATGCTATAAAAATATGTTATGCATAGTGGGGGGATCATTGCGGGTGGCATCCCCTCCTATTTGAGGGGTTTATAGAGGGGGAAGAAACCCCCTTACATGGGGGTTTTGGGGTAGCACCCCTGTAAATTTTTTGGGTGATTTGTTTTTGTGGGACACGCTGATTTTTCCCATGGGTTTGTAGGTTCAATTAAGGAACTATGGTTGCATTCTAATCCGTGTTAAATGGATTAGTGTTTCATGGATTCCATGGGATTTATATTGCATTTTAATATTGTAAAAAATGAGTAAATATTGAAAATTTTCTTGTTGGTTTCCCTGGTTTAGGTATGTAGGGTAAAATCTATGTGTTAATATGTGAGTTTTCCATTGTGTATTTTCTATTTTAATTAATAATATATTTGCAACAATTAATTATACAATATTAAAACCAACAAAGGAAAATTTGGACGACTTTAAATATAGTTGTTTCTCTTCCAATGGTGTTAAGCCCTTTTCAACATGTTGTACATCCTCTTCAGAAGATTTGTTCTAGATTATTATGTCTTCCAAAAATAATAACACAAGTATGCTAAGGAAGGGTTTGAAATTAGAATTTATCAAGATTTGAAATGTTTATGGTTCATTTGTAATTCCAAATGGCATAACCAAAAGGTCTTAATGTCCTTCATGTGTTCTAAAGTTTGTTTTGGAAATGTCTTCTTACATCATTATGATTTGACGATATCCAAAACACAGATCCAACTTAGTAAAGAAAATTGATCCATGCAATTGGTATAATAATTCATTCACAATAGGAATAGGAAACCTTTATTTGATTTGGATTTTGTTGTGTTGCCTATAATATAGACACATTAGATATCATTTTTGGGATTATAATGTGTTAAGAAATTCATTCATCTATGACCACTTCCATGAGAGGTAGTCGTAACTAACTAATTTCTCATGATTTTTAAGTAGCCCACTTAGCACTCGTTGCATCGGGTGATGCTCATAGGGGTGAAGAATTTGGATTGAAACTAGTGAAATGAATCACATAGCGTCAATAATCACTTCTGGGACTTGCACTCGGTAACTAGGACTTCTCGGGAGGTTACCCATCCTAAAACTCCTCTGGCTCAAGCACGCTTAACTGTGGAGTTTTTCCCCACAATCAAGCCCACTTAGCTTGCTACCCCATTTGAAAAACCTTAACAAGTATTGTGCCTCATGAACCATTCAAGTAGAGCTCCCTTTACTCCATGAACCATCCTTTTTGAAAACCATCACCACTTGTGAAGAGAAATAATAATGGCTAGGTTTCATGATGTCAACATCTAACATTTCTTGAACCATACGCTAAATCACGCTCTTTTGTGCATGTGGATACTTGTAAGTCATAATGTTAGGTGGTACACATTCGGGTTACAAATTAATAACATGGTCATGATCTCGGGTAGTTGGAAGACCCTCAAGCATCTCTCCAAATAACTTAAAACAATTTTGATAACTTTTTGGAGATACACTACAGAAACATATATAGATATTTAAAAATCTAATGAACACTATTATAAAATTACACCTTGGTGTCCATTTTTTTTTAAATTTGTCTTGCTATTAGAGCTTAGAACTTTATTGATCCAAATGGATATCGGTGGCCACCCACCTATTCCATTTGGACCCGCACCATCAACTCTTGCAGTTCTCCACTTCCAACATCTTACTATTTTTAGCAGGTTTTCGGGTCCTGCACGCTCGGAGCCGTTTTGGGGAATTAATGATCCAGGTGGATATCAGTGGCCACCCACCTATTCCATTTGAACCCTCATTTTTCAAGTTGCGGCATAACTTACTATATTTAGCATTTTTTCGAGTCCTGAACTTCCAGAGTTGTTTTAAGGCCTTAAACAATTTTTTTTGGGAAAAATGAGAGCTACATGGGTCCATGGATGAATGTTTCTCACACCAAAAGTTGTAGTCCTCAGAAAAATATTTCTAATGAGCTATTGAGTGCGTTAAACGAAGTTACGTCCCCGGGAAGTTGAAACACCTATTTAACCAAACAGGGCCCACAGCTTTGGCGCTTCATCTCCTAGGGCTACGTTTTTGGACATCTTGGATTTTACATTGTTTCTCAACAATAAATATGCCTTCGAGCCTCATTGTAACATAATTTATGGGTTGGAAGCCGACACATCTCTTATCAGAGATAAGCGTTATGAGTGCCCTAGCTCGCTTGTTCCCATCATTTTAGTTCTGTAACACAGTGGTGGGGTCATAAATGATCATAGAAGAAAATCTTATGAAAAGATCTTAAAGATTAAGGGACATGGTTCCAATGATTATAAGCATTAAAACTATAAAACAACATCAAAAACACCCATTTGGATTGAAATCATGAGACTATCTAACAAATACTCCCCCATATTCAGTTTAATACTATCAAACTTCCTTGAAAATTTTATGGTACGTCCATCTGTAATCATTACTTGAAATTTTGGTGCTCGATATACAGAGTAATTAAGAAGTTTTTCCAATTTATAATTAATGGAGTTATGGGTACTATCTAAATTAATCAATGTTGTTACCTTTTTTGTTTTTGATAGTCCCTTCTTTCTTGAGGGTTTATGGAGTACTGATTTCAACCAATATAAGACAAGATATTGTTGGAGTAGTCTCTTCTAGCTCTATATCTTGTGTCGGTTCCACTTTTTATTATTATTCATCTTCATAGTCCATATAGAATACTTTTTTCTCATTGTATTTATGCCCCTTACTATACATGTTATCACATTTGAAACATGTCCACTAATACCATACATGTTGGTCTTGTTCTAAGAACATGGATGCAATATTTACCATTTGAAAGGCCACCATTTGGAGTAGATAAAATTATTTCTTCATACGAGACATCCATGTTATAGGATCATTACCATCAAAATTTATCGTATCGATCTTTGTAGTGTAGTATTTCCTTGGTGTTAACTTGAAGCATTAATGATGCAAATATTGGATTGAAAACTCATGATTACGGTTCCATGATTCAATATTTGTGCTCTCCAATTCTAATAAAATATTTCTCAAAGGCTATTGAGTTCCAACAAAATAGTTCTCCTTACTTTCATGATTTACTTGGATCTTAATATGCATTTAGGAAGTATCTCCAAGAGAATATTTTCCATGGTATTCATCAATTTTTTAATTTCATCCATAATTTATATTTTAAGATTTCTTGTGTACCTAATAAATCCACCTTTTTTAACATTATATCATCCATTTCATTAACTTTATTTTCTAATTAGGAGAAACTAAAGTCCAAGTTTTCACTTTCTTCATTTGTCCGGGATGAGACTTTAGAATACTTAATTGGTGTATTAGATTTATTTGTAGGCATGTTAGAAATTAATAATAGCAATCCTCTTTATCACAACTTTTAGTCACCAAAAAAAATTGGTTATTCTAATCAAAAGTTAGGACACCTATGAGTAACGTACCTTTAAAACCTTAATTTAGAGAATACCAAAATGGATGAAAATTTTCTGGATATATCTATGAGATTTGAGCCCTTATGAATCTAAAAAAAATTTCTATAATATTTTATATATCTTCTCTACAATTTTGTGGGTTTTACCAAAATTTAATATCCAAAGTGAAAGATATAGTAACTTTCCCAAAAATTGCTAATTTTTTGCCTCTTCCCATTGTTGAGATTTTGAGGTAGCATCGAGTGTGCTCTAGCTCAGAAATTTTGCGCAGGGGCTAAGACACGCGAGATATCCAAAACCCAGAAAGAATTCGGATAAATTTCATCTCGTGTTGAAGTTATTCTAATAATTAATTTTTATAATGAGGACCCTAAGTCTAACTTAGGGAATTATAAAAATTAAAGTGATTTTTTTTTTTTTTCTAAATATGACTAATTCTATTAAGAGAAAATATGGTACAAGGCCAGAATACAAACAAGAGAGACAATAAATTGGCCAACCGAAAAGGATAAAATATCCACCTCGGTTCCATGAAGAGAAGGAGAAAAAAACTGTGAGCAAAGGAGCATGACTAAAGAGATGAACGGAAAGAACTGAAATCTACCCAGAATGGGTAGAAGCCTCTAAGCGAAGTTTTTTTCCTTTCTTCTTGATGAATTTTACCCATCCAGCTTGGTGAGGGTGGGCTAGAGCCACTTGTAGACTGGTAGTAGCAGTGAGAGGAGTCTCCTTGTTTTTATCAGAAGAGGAGGACTCATGAGTACATTTCTGGGAGCTCATCGTGTCTGGAGGATCCCCAGGTGCAGCAGATGACAAGCCATTAGCCTGTTGAGCTTGTTCCATTTCTGCATCTATCTCTTCGTCTTCTAAACTTGGAGCTTCAGTGTCATCCACAGACGACGGACTGCATGGTGTCCATCTTTTGGATTTGGATGGAGGAATGTTTTCCTTTTTTTTTGCAAGGAAAATGGGGCAGGATTTTTGAAGATGCCCAGTTTGGTGACAATGTCGGCATCGGAAAGCTGTGTTCTCATAATCTAGGATCTGTGTCTATGCAAAGTCTCCTATTTTGAGAATAATCTGGTTGAGCAAACCTTTGCTAATGTCAACCTCCACACATATTTTGGCATATGTGTATAATCGATGTTACTCTCGATCATAGTCTACCATTATAAAGCGACCCAGGGCATTTCCTATTCCTCGATAGACTGAAGGGTGCTAGAGGTGAGCCGAGAGATTGGGTAGCCTGACCCAAACCAGAGTTCTGATAATCACTTATGTGGTTGGGTCGAAATCCGGGAACCAAGGGGTACTGAACAGCCCCGTCGTTCCCCAAAACCATGAGCCTTCAGTTTGGGCCTTGTGATAATCTGTGATATGATCAAACAGGACTATGAAAAATCCTTTTGAGAAAAATCTTACCTTGCATTTGTGGGTCCAATTGGCATAGATCCACTCATAAAGATCCTTGGTACGGGGCTAAAGGCCATTGAAACTACAGATGATAGCAGTTTCTGCATATTTTTAAAGATCTTCTGCCAGATCTAGATGAGAAAATTCTATGGAGGGAACATCCTCATATTTATCAACCAGAAAAGGTTTTGGGGCTTTAGAAGAAGGGCCAACTTTCCTGGGCTGTGCATGTACAACATCTTTGTAAGAGAAGGCTGGAACAGAAGAAGAGTTTCCAGCAGCTCCTTCTCTCAAACGAAGGGATAAAACTAGAGTAGCATCTCTTTCAATGTTATAGTATGATAGAGAGAAAGAGGCTTCAATTTGTTTACCTCCATAAAGAATCCATTAAAGAGCTGAGGGTATTCCCAACTTGTGCTCAAGGGTGTACATGAGCATCTGAACGCTGTCAGTTGGACGGACCCATAGCAACAGGGATCTGCTCAAAAGAAGAGAGATTTGGATTTGAAAAGCGGAGTAAGGATAAGAAGGCCCCTCTGTACTATTCTCATTCAGATCTAGAAGGCACTGCTGCCGCAGGTCATAAAAGAAGGAAGGATTTGCACACAGCAGTGGCAGCAGTTGGCCCTGAGCTCATTGGGGTTCAGTTTCAGGGGCTATCGCAGCTCCCTTCACCTCCGCAACAACTCATCGAAGAGCCTCTAGCTCTGGATGAGGTGTTTGTTTCAGTGCACCATTGTCACCAACTTCCGCCTCCATTTCCAGGGTCATTGGGGTAAGTGATTGTGTTTGGTGCAGAGGGTTCCAAGAAGAACCAAAGCATGGCAAGCAGCCATTGATGGCCCTGTTCTTTTTTCCGGCTTATGAGTCTCGTAGTCACTGTCTAGGGCAGAGGGTTGTGCGTTCCAACCACCACCTCCTCTGAAGCGTCGCACCCAAGTCAATTGTATCCTGGCCAGGGGATATGGCGTGTATCCTCGTTCTCGCTGGCAGCGAGTTGCCCGTTCGATACTTCTGTGTGCAGAGGATTTCCCACAGTAAATCCCCTTCCCCATCATTCAAAATCGCTTTGTCTTCATTAATCGTGCTGGTTTTGTGAATCGTTGAGGCCAGTCGAAACCCCAGGCATGTGCAGGTGCGAGAGGGGCCCGAGTCTGTAGGGGTCTCATGACAACAATTTCTGCATTGATTCAGAGATTTGTCTATGGTTGGCTGCCCATTCTTGGGGCCCAATACCTCCAGGCCGGTGTGAAGTCTCCATTCCTCTGAGCACTTGTGAGAGGTCGTCCCGGTGCATCCAAGAAAACCAGAGCTGCAAACCCTAATATCTCCTCTCACCATCACTCTTGCATAAAACCTCAAGGTAACAACGACAATATTACTCACCGAAGTGTTGTGAATTTTCCAAATTAAAGTGAATTAATTAAACACATGTGATGAATTGTTCTAAGTGACATGGATCAAGAAGTCTTTTAATATGAGTCGTCGATTAGAGATTAGATCACGGCCATTGGTTTCCCAATGAGAAAAGTATAAGAGAAAAGCTTGGGGTCAGTTGGAGGAGACATACACACTTGTAGAGCACTGAAGCTAAGTCAAATTTCTTGGGTTGGGTTTGATGAGAAATTCGAAGTGATTTTGTAGTGCAGTGAGGGGCAAAGATCGGCAAGGGATGATTTGATCCAAGGCCGAGAATACAACAATAGAGAGGTAGTGAGTACCAGTTAGCGTAGATCTAGCCAGGAGGACGAAGTTCTGCCAACACCATGTAGAGTACTGAGCAGAGGCTGCGGAAGCCCAACTAGGCTGACACAGACCCAACCAGTGCAACTTAGGGGCAACGTAGGACTAGTCAGGGTGACGTAGGCCCAGTCGGGGTGACGCAGGCCCAGTCGAGGCAACGCAACACCAATCAGGGTGACGTAGTGGGGACGTTGGCCAGTGAGGGCTGATGCAGAGGCAATGCTGAGGTTTACAGTGGGCTAGAAAGGGATCGTGATCTGTAAATCCTGTTTGAGGGTGTGATACAACCATATTTTCTATCTCCAAGTGAAAGGTACTAACTGCTATGTAATTTCTCTATAGGGTCAACCATTTCTGGTGCCAAGAATGTTGTATTCAGATTCAAAATAATAATAAAACCCTCTAGAGATGTTGCACTAGTTTTCCTGCATTGGATTTTTACGGGGATATTTGTCCGAAAAATCGTGTGTAATCTTGTCACATGTGTTATTGTTCAGTAAATTATCTATAGATGTGTAGGCTGTAGTTTATGTTTGATTTAATGTTTTTATGAATATTTCAGTTAAATAACTTGTTAATTTAATCAAACAAGTAGGAAAAGTAGATCTAGACACTGCAGTAAGGTTTCTATTTTGAAACTTTCACATGGTATCAGAGGATTGTAGATGAAGCTGATCCACTAGCAGAGTGGCTGAAGAATATTGATGCAGTGAGGGCAACTGAAGCAGTAGAGATCCAGAAAAGGGCAATGCAACACCAAGAGGGACACAACCCAGCCAGCTTGATGCAGAGTCCACACAGAGGTTGCGTTGAACCAGTTTGCTCACGCAGAGGCCATCCAAAGGGATGTAGTCTATGTGAAAGTTGTTTTTCAGATTTGTTGAAGTCTGGAAGCAAAGCTTCTGATCTTTAGAATTTTCTGGTGTGGCATAGGTTCTGTGGGTGCAAAACAATGCCTAGTAAATGTGACAAGAGCGGGAAGACAACAGTCACTTAGCAGATATATGCCAAAAAGATCTGAGATTCGATTAGGATGGTGATCATAGATGATTGATTCAGTTGTTTTTGGCAGAATATTTCCAGGAGGAAAATCAGTTTTCAGAGGGAGAAACTACTATAGAGGGTTTCTATCTTCAAGAAACCCAGATCCAATTTTCTATTGAGTTTTTCAGCAGGAAGAGGGAGAGGAGTATCTATTTCGATAGATTTGAGTAGAGATGATTTCTCATGGACTGAGAGATCAGGACAGGTTAGACGGTGTGTCCAACTTCATTATCTGGAGGGCCAGGATCCTGAGAATCTTGGATGAGTACAACATCAAGGACCATGCTGAAAATGTCCTAGTTGTGCCTACCGATGCAGATCCCCTAAATAAATTCAAAGAGATTAAGTTGCAGGCTAAGCGCTTGATCATGGATGGATTCAAGGATCACGTGGTTCCACATATTGCTGGGAAGAACACGGAAAATGAAAAGTAGACAACATTGGACACGATGTATCAGGGAAGCTCCGTCCAAAGGAAGATGCTTCTGGAGAATCAAATGTGGTTTTTCCAGATGTAGAAGGGTGAGGAAATCAATTGATTCCTCTTTAGTCATCACACTATCTGGGACCAACTGATTGCCATGGGTACGAATCCAGATGAAGGGCTCTTGGTGAGGGTTTCCCTAAATGCAATCAACGATGAATGGGAAACATTTTTCCAAAGAATCTTAGGCAGGGCAGTGTTACCATCCTGGGTGGACATGTGGGAAATCCTTTGTCAGGAGGAAATCAAGATATTTACCAAGAGGAAAAGCAGCAACAACAGTACAATCAAAGTAAAGAAATAGGAGGAGGAGGATGTAACCCTTGCATGAAAAGGAAAAAGGAAGAAAGGGAATAAGAAGAGGGAACTATCCAAGGTTTCATGCTTTAATTATGGCGAACTTGGACACTTCGCCAGAAATTGTCCTAAGAAGAAGGGCAAGGGATCTTCTGAAACCAAGGTAGCAACAACAAAATGGGATGATGGTAGTGACGATGACGTAGCCATGAGTGCTCATGAACTAAGGAAGTGGGGCGATATTGATCTGTAGATCAGCTACAGATGCTAGGCAAGATCCTTGAGGTGCCCAAATGCTTGGATCACATATGAGCTACTGGAGCCTTAAGACAGTAGTGGGACGAGGGGAGCAGTGGGTGCAGAAGATCACAATTAAATAGAGGGTAGAGCTAGGCTGTTGTAGAAGGGAGGAGCGTAGTGCAAAGGCAACAACAACGTAGGAGGGACAACACAGAGGCTAATGGGACTTCAGCAGCGTAAAGGGGAAGTGCTTATGCAATGTAGAGCAGTGGATTTAGGGAGACAACGTAACGTAGCAGCCGAGGGAGCTTCAGTGATGAGTTGTAGCCCAACTAACTTGTCTGTCAAATAATGGGTGTGGTCCTTCAGTTGCTTACTTCTTAGAAACTGAGTTGCAATGTAGCAGTTAGCAATGGTAGTGCTATGGGCAGCATGATGCAGCAAACTGAGAGGGAGTTGTAGTAAAGATGTAGCAGTGTCAATGGTAGTGACATAGGCAGAAGTACAAAAAGTAATACCGCACTGGATGGAGGGAAACAGGCCAAGCATCAACAACGCAGAGACTGCTGCCAAGATCAAGCAATACTTCAGTGTGGATGTATTTCTAGAGCACACTCCTCTCTAAGAGGGAGTGTTTAGATTTTTGGGTAGCATCAGGTGTGCTCTAGCTTCAAAACTAAGTGGAGGGGCTAAGAAACACAAGATCTCTAAAACCCATAAAGAGTTTGGAGAAATTTCATTTGGTGTTGAAGTTATTCTAATAATTTTTTTTAATGAGGACCCTAAGTCTAAATTAAGGAATTTGAAAAATTAAGTGATTTAATTAAACACATGTGTTGAAATGTTCTATGTGACGTGGATCAAGTAGTATTTTAATCTAAGTCGTCGATTAGATATTAGATCACGACCATTGGTTTCCCAACGAGAAAAGTATAAGAGAAAGGCTTAGAGTCAGTTGGAGGACACACACACTGGCAGAGCACTAAAGCTAAGTCGAATTTCTGGGGCGCGATTTGCTAAGAAATTCAAAGCGAGTTTGCAATGCAGTGAGGGACAGAGATCAGCAAGGGGTGATCTAATCCAAAGACGATAATACAACAGGAGAGAGGCAGTGAGTACCAGTGAGCTATTTGAATGTAACCCTCTTATTCTACCTATCCTCTCTTTAGGAGGTGAATTTATGGTAAGGAGGTTTTTGAGATTATCTAATTTCCTTTGCATCCCTTGAGATCATATTTTGTATCATGTTTTCTTGTTATCTCTTTCATATAATCATTAATTTTATTTTTGATATTATTTTTCAAACCTTGGAATTCTATTTACTTACTATTTTTTGATATCAAACTTTATTTTCCTTATAAACTTGAAGCTTTCACTATATCCTCCAACTTGCACAACTTAAACTCCATCTCTTAATTCTCTATTTGTGTTAAGGATGAGCCTTTAAAATCCTTTCTAGGAGTCATATTTAACTTATTGTGTCTATACATGATGAGCTTGCGCATTGGGCACTATTTTGATCACTAAAATTTCAACATGTTATAATTTATTAAATTTTAATCTTTTATTAATGAAGCTTTTATAAGGAATACTTTGAGATGCTCTTTTCAAGATGGAATTAATTCTATGTAATTTGGACCTTGTATAGGAAATTTATGGTGGAATTATCATAATGTATTCTTGCCCCCTACCCTACCCCACCCCCCCACCCCCCCCCCAAAAAAAAAAAAATCACAAGATCAGACTTTTTTGGACTTCTATATCACGAACACTTTCTTCCTAAGTTTAAAATTTAAACACAGAATAACTCATTATATCTACTTTCCAATACCTCTAGTAGAACTCAATTTGAAACACAAAATATTTGGATATAGCTATTTTATCATAACTACTTGTTTAAATCAAGTTCAAGAACTATATAAAACCGTAAATTTCATCACATGGAATAATAATGAGAATATATTAGACCAAAATATGAATATTTTACCCAATATACTTTGTCATGTCCTTTCTCCACCTTAAAATTTTCTTTCAATAAAAATAACACAAAAAAAATATAAAATATTCACCTTAATGCCATATGTTATTATGTTATTGTTCAAAAAGCTCAAATGACATACAAATAAAAAGAATAAGAAATTTCACTACTCAGACATGGTGTCTAAGTAGAAAATAAATGAATAAAAATTCTCTTAAAGAGGGAAAGCTCATTTTACTCTAAATTAAATACATAAAACAAAATAATATCTAAAACTAAGTGTTAAAAATATATATTTATTTTTTAATAAATTGCAAGTGAATTAAAAGTATTATTATTATAGTTATCAATATCCTAATACCTGATGCTTAATAATTATGGAGAAAATAAAAATATGAATATTTTAGCCAATATACTTCATGTGAACTTTCTCTTAATAAAAATAATCCAAAAAAATAGAGCACCATATGTTGTGGATAAAAAATAAATCATTTGGAATAAAAATAAAAGTAATAAGAAATTCTACTACTTGGAAATGTTAGAAAATGAATGAGTAAGAAGTCTTTTAAAGTAGGGTAACCTCAATTAAATGTACACGACACAATGGTCATTAAAACTAGGGCTTAGGGCTTATTTTATATATGAGATAAATGTACAATTACAAATAATGAAATTAATGATTAAAAGTTATTAATGATTAAAAATGTTTAGGGAGTTAGGATATTTATACTCAAGGTATTTTTATGATGGATTTGGTTGGGTAGATTTGACCAATAAGATATGCCTATTTTTATTCATCTCTCTAAATAAAAATTGACATGTATATTTTCATCTTCCTCTCTCCAAATCAAAATTGTCACGTGATGCAGCTGTCATAGAATTAGCTAGGAAATGTGTTGTCCTTTAAAGTTTTCTAAATCTCATACTAAATAAAAAAAGAAAGATTCCAATCTCTAAATTTTGAGATATTTTGATTTTTCACTAGTTTTTAAATTAATTTATCATAAAATTAAGTTTTATTGAGTTTTGAAAAATAAATCTATAAAATAATAGGATAATAATTTATAGCTTTTATATTTAAATATTTTATAATCAATTTATAATAAAAAATTTAATATTTATTATACAAAATTTAAATATATAAGTATTTTTGACACTTACACATGGAATTGGTTAGTAAGTGTGATGTTGTTTAAATTTTTCTAAATCTCATCTTAAATTTAAAAAAGTTCTAAATATTGAGATATTTTGATTTTTCAATGGTTTCTAAGTTAATTTATTATTAAATTAAATTTTATTGGGTTTTAAAATATATATATATATATAATTCAATTTATAATAATTTTTTAAATATTTATTATACAAATTTTTAATATATATTATTAATATATAAATATTTTTTATTCTTTTATTATGATTATACTATATTATGATATTGTAAAAGAGGTAACATAAAGATTTAGCAACAATGAAGAATGACACAAATATGTGATGGGGCTTCAAACTAGAACAACACAAAAATATGATGGAGCTTCAACTAAAGTGTAAGGAAATATTTAATTCTTGTAGATTAACCATGGAGTAATGTTGATTTTGTGTCGCCTTCTTTTAATCAATCTGATGGATTGGATGTGCCTGCAATCTATCAAAGATTTGGGAAAAAATAATGCCATAGGTGTTGCTTTTACCCCAAAATGGAAAATTATGGGGACTTGGATGGTGATTTGAAGCATTCAAGGATTGATAGTTTTATTCGCAAGCCCAAGCATGAGATCATAGACATTGTGCTTGAGATTTCACAAGCACGACCTAGAAATTGCTTGGTGAATTCAAGATTGTCTACTTTAGAAGATAAATCCTATTCCAAAAAAAAATTATGTAATTGCAGTAACCATAGATGAGCTGTGCTACCCATTTCGCTTAAATTTCTTTTTTTCTTTTAAAAATACTTTTATATTATCATGGTTCCCATATATACAAAATTTAAAACTTAGAAGTTCAAAACTAGCACATTGAACTTAACCAGAAAATTATTAACGAAATTAGATTGTTTTTCTTGGAAACAAATAAATATTTATGTCACTCTACTCCAATTCCACCTCCTCTATTGTCATTCCTATTCCTCTTGCTCCGACATTGGACTGTACTAGAGGAATTGACAATGACGTCTTTCTGAATTCTGAAAATTCCTTCTTCAATCATAATAGCATCCTAATTCTGCTTATCAGTCGTTAAATCTAACAGGTAGAGTCATCTTCAGAGATTTGTTTGTCCCTTTCTAACGTATTTGAGTGGCTTTAGATATATGTCATCTACATATTTTTATAGAGAAGAAATTTTGTTTCACTCATAAAAACGATTAACAATCCTTGCATTGGAATGAGTGGCAAGATAATCTTCCCAAATCTTCTATTCTTTTAATGTACTTTGCATCTTTAAAAACAATTGCTAATATTACTATAACATATAATATCACAAAATCTAAAACTTAACAATTATAGCATTTATTATAAATTACGGATATATGCAAGTGGATTATCCAATTACTAAAATGGAATATGCATCATTAGTGTATGACTTATATGATTTATTTTGATGAGTGCTTATTTTAAGATAAAGTCACAATTACCAATAATGAAATTAATGATTAAAAAATATGTATTTATGTTTAACAAGTTGTAAGTTTAAATGAAAAGGGAGTTAGGATATTATTATTATAACTATTAATGTCACAAAGTCTAAGGTTTAACAACTATAGAAATTATTATAGATTTGGGTATATGCATGTGGATTGTCCCATTACTAAGATGGAATATGGATAGTTGGTATATGATTTATTATGATGAGTGCTTGAGGTGAAAGCGTATATGCATTTTGAGATTAATATCTAGGCTGGGGTAATTTTTTATTATTAATTATTAACCTAGAGTTTATGTATATTGTACATGTGGATTTTCATTCATTGGTATAAAGATCATGATATATTAAATTATTTGTTTTTATTTATATGGATGATATATTTTAATTAATGTGGGATTTTTAATGATTTAATAATTATAGTATATTGAATTATTTTTCTAAATACTTAGTGTATTTTAATCAATTTTTGGGTATTAATTTTGTTTAAAATATGAGTAGAAATTGTTAAAATTGTAAATTTGATTTGTTGAATTTATATAATTTAAATATTCTATATTTTTTAAACTTTGATTATGTGGAGAGGGGTTCTCTAGCCCAATATAATAGAGATGTTGTAATGTCCTCTCTTGCCCTTTATAATATTTTGACTAGATCAAATTACATTAAAATTAAAATTAAAATTAAATTAAATTAAATTAACTCTCATTAAAGTAAAATATTTAATTTAGCATTGTCATTTTTCAATTCTAGATCTTGAATATAATATGTTTATATATATATATATATATATATATATATATATATATATATATATATATATATATATATATATATATATATATATATATATATGTGGTAGAAATATGTAACTTAATGTAAAGTAAAATATGTAAACATTTCAACTCGGTGAAAATAAAATAAAAATAACAAAATAAAATAAAATTACAAAAACAAAATAATAAAAAATAAATAAAAATGACCCATGATATTCATGTGAAATATAACTTATTTAAGGAGGAAATTAAACTAACCTGGATAGATCCAGCTTAGTTTGATGTTATATTTAGATACATAATTAAAGGTAAAACATTTTTATAGATATGTTAGCATTGAACATTTGTATGAAAATAACAAAATAACAAAATTAAATAATTGTACAAAAATTAAATAATAGAAAAATAAATAAAAATTGCCCATGGTAATAAGAACTCATGGTATTAATGTGAAATATAGCCTAGTGAAGGGGGGACTTAAACTAGCCTAGGTCCATCTTAGTTTGATGTTATATTTAGATGGCATAATTAGTTGTAGAAAATGATGGTATTGAATCCATGTGGCCTGCGAAGGTAAAATATTTTTATGGATATTTTAGCGTTGAACATTCTTATGGATTTGTTCGAAAGCCCTAAGTGAGCCCCCCTAGAAACACCCATTTTTCCCAATTAAATATTGTCCATAACCTAAATTAAATATATGACAACAAAATAACAAAATAAAACAATCCTACAAATATTAAATTAAAAAAAAAAAAATGGCTCATGATATTCATGTGAAATATAACTTATTGAAAGAAGGAAGTGAACTAATTTAGATCAATCTTAGTTTGATGTTATATTTAGATACATAATTAACTATATAAAATAATAGCATTGAATATATATATATATATATATATATATATATATATATATAAAATGTAAAGATAAAACTTTTTTATAAATACGTTAATATTGAACATTTGTATGGATTTGCTCAATAACTCTAAGTGCGTTGATGTAAAAACACTCATTTTAAATAATTAAATATGGTCTAATAATCTATTTTATTTTTTATAAATAAAACAAAATAATGAAAACATTTAAAATTACTTTTCGCAATACCCTAAACTAAAGTTGACCTCGCATTGCAACAAAATGTTATATGAATAAAATTGTATTATATTAGTTTTAAAAATATATACAAGTTGAATTTCAATTTTTGGGAAGTAAAAAAAAAAAAGAAGAGTACAAAATCTTGTTCATCCCTTGTTGCTTTTGATTGGAATACCGTAACTGGTCTCACATGAAGAATAGGAATGCGTATTTGTCTACATTTAAAATTATTATTATTATTATTATTATTTTTAAATGGGAAGAACATTTTGGATTTCCTCATTCATGTTTTCTTTGCAACTTTTTAGATTTCTTAATACTCACTTTGCTTCTGGACTTATTTTTGTCATTAGATTTTTTAGTGGTAGTTATATTTTAGAATTTGTTTGAGTTTTGTTTGTTATTATGGATGATAATGAATAATGTTGGCTAAAATTAATGTAGTCTATTGGACTTTAAGAAGAAGAAATAATCTAAGTTTGATTCTTCAAAATTGCTGCACAATTGCTATAAATGAGTTTCATCTTCCACCTATTTAGTATTGTAAATATCTCACTTTAAAGCTCATAAGACTTAATTCTTATCCTAAAGATATTTATATGGTAACATGAAAAATTAAGTTAATATGATAAAGTTAATCATTTTTTCCGAAAATTATGATTTAAAATTATAATATTTTGTTATTTAATTTATATTTTTAAATATATAACTAAATTTAGTAATATCAAAAAATAACTTAAAATTACAATTTCAACAAAATTATATTTTAAATAAATTTAATTAAGAAATTAAATCTTAAAGTAATTTAAATACCTTTTCAAACTCAAACAAAACACTTATTAAAATTTAAATTTTCAATTATTAATTATTACCTAAACATTACTTATTATAAATTTAAATAAACATTACTTATCTTTAAAAAAAAAATTAACAAAAAAATAGATTCCAATGGTTAATATACAAGTGAACCAAAACTGGACACTTAAATTTGGTTGGTATACGGTTACACATCACGGGAACACTTACATGGTATAGAGTTTATTTACAAAATACGTGTTAAAATTAAAATTTTCAATTTTTAAGTATCACGTGAAAATTATTTGTTGTTAATTTAAACTATAAATTTAATTATTATATAAACATTACTCGTTAATAATTTCAAATTTTCAAAATAAATTAACAAAAATTGGATCTCGGATCTGGGTGCTTTTTTAAGTCACAATGCCAATGATGCCTCTTATTCCAATGCACTCTAAAGCATTAATGGACGGGGATGGTTGGTGATTTTTCTTTTGTGAGCCTTGTAGTTCACATTCAAGGCGGGGAAGGTGACGAACGGACAAGGAGTGGGCATTCACATCTTGGTATAAAAAAGAAAATAAAATATAATTGAAAAAATAAAAATAAAGTATACAAATAATGAATTAATTATTAATTAAAATAATTAGTTAAAATACTTTGAGTCAGTCAAATTACATAAAATAAAATTAATAAATAATTTTTAATTATTAATAATTAAATTAGTTTAGATTTATTTTAACTGTGGATCTACCAAGTGTCAAGAGGGATCAAATCTTTTTTCATTCTAAAGTGGTTTATGTCTCAAGAGACTTGATCCCTCATAGCACTTGGTAGATACGGAGTTAAGAAAGATTTAGGCTGGTAGGGACATTTATTTCCACACTCAAACCACTTTGCATGTGGTTGGTCTTTATTGCATTTGCAGAGCAACGAAGGTTGAGAAGCTTAGCAGTGAAGAAATTTATTTTTCTTCCCTGATTACTATGGTTCACGAACGAGGATCCGCCAGGAGAGGAGGTCGAGGTCGTCATCCTCCCTCTTCGTGACATGGCCAATAGGCAAAACAATTCGATGAAGATTTTCCATAACATATCAAATTCTTTGTCACAACTATGGAATCCCAAGAGCTCAGGAACATTGATAATTGTCACAAGGCAATTAAGAACTTGCTTGGTTGTCATTTGAGGGATTGGGAAAAGGTCCTATGTGTCATGGAAGGAACAATTTCAAACATAGATGTCTATCAAGTCCAAGCTTGATCGGCTTTGCGTGTCCTCTCATGGACTTTGAGAATTCAATTCCCTCCTTCACTCCCTCCTTCAGCTTCCTCCAACTCACCAAATAATTTAAGATAATTCAAAATCGATCCATCAAGGTACCAAGCCTCTTAACCCTGAAATCCATGGTCTCAAAAAAAGAAGGGAAAGTAATCAGGAAGTCCTCACTCTTCCGAGCATGTGGAGTAGGAGCATACTATTGCGAGCAAGACAGTCATAGTGGATAATCCAAAAGGTGAAACCTTGTGGCAAGAGGCCAACACCAGTAAAGGTTGAACGTTTGTGGAGTAGAAACAACCTCCATGGTTGCGTGAAGGTAGGAAACACCTTCTAGTATCTCTCTTAGCATGACCAAGCTTGCTAACAATCTACAGGAAAGGCTTTCTTGGCTTCTACTAATTTGTTATTTTTCCTGTGCTCTTTTGTTGTCACTACCTACCTTTTTTCTGTTGCTCTTGTTTTTTCTATGGTTTTATGATGTAAAAAATTGATCTTAGGACTCTCACGGAGACCATATGGTTTCCGACTTTAGGAAAGCTACTCCCTCAAAAAGTACTCATCTCAGACACATCTCACTCATGTTTATCCATATATGTAATCTATGTAGACTCTTAATAATTTAATAACATTTTACTTGCTTATTAAAAAAAATTAAATGATTAATATACAAGTAAAAAAACATTGTAATTTTAAATTCAGATAATATACCATTCAACATAAATAGTACACTTAAATTATATAGAGTTTATGTAAAATCTATCTTTTCCAAAAGAATGTTGTAAAAAGAAATTTATATTTTGTAATAGTGAAAATTCAAAAAAGTGGATTATGGAAATTAATATATGGATGAGCGTTTGTGCCAAATGTAAGTGGCCATCTACTTAAAATTCATGATAGGTATTAAGTTATAAATTTATATTTTTAATACGTGTGAATTTGAATCTTGGAATTTTCAGTTTTGTGAGCACTCACAGTACTTCAATTACCAATTCCTCTCGCCCATGTAACTATATAATTTTATTTTTATTTATATAAATTTTTTATATTTACTTTATATTTATAATAATTTTAAAATATATATTTCATTTATAATAAATAAAAATTATAATTATTTATATATAAAATTTAAATATATTATTATTATTAATAAAATTTGAATATATATATATATATATATATAACATTAAAACTACAATATTTTAATAGCTACATTGACTATCTTGATTTTCCACATCAAATTTATAACATTTTTTAACATAATTATAACATCATAATAAAAAAATAAAAAATAAAACTTTATATATTCACCATATGATAATCAAATCTCCTCTTGCCCCAAAACTCTAATTCTTCGTTTAATACAATCTTCCATCCTCTTCTTTTATATATATATATATATAATCATTTTTATTTTAGGAGTGAAGGTTGAGGAGCAGCTAAGGTCGAGGAGCTTAACAATGAAGGCAATGATTTTTCTTTCCTGATTGCCATGGTTCGAATGAGCTAGGAAACGAGGACAAGGTAGAGGCCGTCATCCTCTACTGCGTGGCAAGGCCAAGGGTGGAACAATTTGATGAAGATTTGCTATAACATATTAAATTCTTGGTCACAACTATGGAAGTGGAGGAGTTTAGGAACATTGATAATGGTCATAATGGAGTTATGAACTTGATTAGTTGTTATTTGAGGGATTAGGAAAAGGTCTCGTGTGTCATGGAAGGAATAATTTTGAACATAGATTTCTATATAGTCCAAGCTTGATCGGCTCTACTTCTCTTACCAGACACTTTGGTAATTCAATTCCCTCCTCCACTCTCTCCTTTAGCTTCCTCCAACTAAACAAATAATTTAATACAATTCAGAATCGATCTATCAAGGAACCGAGCCTCCTAGTCTCATAAAAATAAGGGAAAGCAACCAGGGAGTCTCGCTCTTCCATCCATGTGGAGGAGCACACTATTGCCAGAAATAAAATCATAGTAGATAATCCAAAAGGCGAAGCCTTGTGGCAGGAAGCTAACACCAGCAAAGTTTGAATGTTTGTGAAGTGGGAATAACTTCCATGTTTGTGTGAAGGTTATGTGAATTGAATATGGACAAACTTGTTATTGCTGTGTGAGCTCCCTCATCAGTATTGTTAAGGATCATCTCATGTTAACCACTTGTGAAGGGGTTTATGTGTGCAATTTCATGTGTCTTTGATGATCAAATTATGAGTATTATCTTTTAAAAACTCCTGAAAAACAAATGAAATGCAGAAATATAACTCACGGTAATGACATAACACAATGGATGATAATGGATTTCACCCTTCGTGTGCTACATCTCCATGAACCTGCCTTAACTAGGTAGGCCCTCTTGGGATTACGAGTCAAATGTATGATTACAAGCATTTGTATTGCTCCAATGGATTTGATGATTGCACCATTTGCTTCAGAACACTCAAATACCCCAAAAATGACTATTCAACCTCTGAATTTAGTTACCAGCTCCTCTAGGTTTGACCTCCCATCTTGATGGCCTTGGGCTTATTTAATCTTCAAAAGTGACAAAAGTACCTTCAGATGTGCTCCAACACATACCACTATGTTCAAAGCATCAAATACATCAAAAATTGACTATTAATTCACTCCTTTTGGCCTTCGGCTAATCTAGGCATGGCCTTCCCTCCTCGTGGCCCTAGGCTTGAAAAATATTCAAGTGACCAAAAACACTTGTAGATTTACCATTGCTTCTACAAGTTGTTCCAATGGATTCAGAACATGCCAATCTGCTAGGAATGAATATTCTTGAGCCAACATTGGTCGAAAATTTCTCAAGATAGGCGTCATTTTTGTTTTCCCTAGATTCTGCCTCTAAATCTAGAAAACTGCCAAGTAGCCCCGACAAATCTGGAAGTGGCACTGGATTTGGAGATTCTGACAAAATTTCTGTCATATTTAATGGTGCTAAGTGCGCATTAATCCACACTTAGTGGGGTGCTTAATTCGAGGTTATATGATGAGGTTACATGAGGAGGAGGGTTGGCCCCTCTCCGTTCCACTGCCCTAAGATCCTACTGCATAAAACATATAGGTTCATGCACATCTCTTTCAAATGACATGGGCATGGTCCAATGGTAAAAAACAGAGATAATTGAGGGAGGCCACAACGTCAAACCCCGATCTCCACCCCTCCATATGTTTTTACCCAACATTTAAATAATACACATTCAAATCTTTAATAATCCGGGAAATTTGGCATATAATATTATAACTCCATCGTTTTAAAATACATGCTCCAAACTTATAGCATGCCATTGTAATGTATTAAGAATATGGTTCGACCATATGTTTAATACATGCCACCATATACGTTAACCCATAGTTTGAACATACATATGCATCACCATAATAAGTTGGGGTTATTATATAGATAATGTTTGGAATTTTATATTCAAATTTGATATATATATATATATATATATATCCAACTTTAATTAATGAAAAATAATTCCAACACATAAATATCATAAATCTACATTCAGTCTTGGAGGACATTGGAGAATATTGGGCAATTTTCATCTTCACAAAACAAATTGGCGAATCCAGCAGTGATACTTATCACAGTTCCATTGGACAAAAACTAAAGAAGATTCTCTACATGCTGACTGGGCTGCCATGTCATTAGTTTTACTTGTTCTACAATTTTTCTTTTTTAATTTGTTTGTTCTGAGCGATGATCAGCAGATCATAACTTCTTCATCCAAACTCGATTTTTGACGAAACGAGTTGCGATGGATTCCTTGCACGGGTCGGTCGCTTTTGTTCTAGTTTGGTGCAATTCCAAAAACTTTCATTTTTGAACCAAGTTTTGCCCTTGATCCAAATTCCGATCACAATGACAACCCCTTCTTGTATCTCTCTCAGCATGACCAAGCTTATGAAGAATCTCCACGAAAGACTTTCTTAGCTTCTACTAAATTGCTATTTTTCTTGTGTTCTTTTGTGTCATTGCCTACCCCGTTTATGCTACTCTTGTTTTTTTTGTATGGTTTTATGATGTCAAAAATTGGTCTCAAGACTCAGGGAGACCATATGGTTTCAGACTTAATGGCATATGCTCCCTCAAAGCATACTCATCTTAGACACATCTCACTCATGTTTATCCCTGCATGTACTCTTTGTAAACTCTCAATAATTTAATGAAAGTTTACTTATTAAAAAAAATTAAATGGTTAATATACCAGGAAAAAAAAAGTGTACACCTAGATTTGGTTAATATAACGTCCAACATAAATGGTACACTTAAATTGTACAGAACTTATGTAAGACCCATCTTTTCCAAAAAAAAAAGAAAAAACAAATTATATTTAGTAATAGTCAAAATTAAAAAAAATGAATTATAAAAATTAATATATGGATTAGATTTCACAGTTTTCTCAATACTCATAATACCTTGATCACCAATTAATCTACCTCATATGACTATATGATTTTATTTATATTCATATAAATTTTGATATATTTACTCTATATTATAAATTTTTTAAAATATATATTTCAATTATAATAAAATAAAAGTATAACGATTTATTTTTCTCTCTCTCTCTAAAAAATTATAATGTTATTAATATTAATACATTTACAATATTCAATAACCTTTCTACCCATCTTATAACATTAAATCTATAATATTTTAATAGAGCTGCAATGACTATCTTGTTTTCGCCATCAAAATTATAACATTTTAAAACATAATTATAACATCATAATCCAAAAAAACCTTTATTTTTTAACCTTATTATAATCAAATCTCCTCTTGCCCCCAAAACTCTAAAACTATAAAAAAAATTACCGAAAGTAATTCTTCTAAGTCTTCGTTTAATACAATCTTCCATCCTCTTCTTTTATATATAAAAAATGTTTTTTTATTTTAAATCGTTTTAATTAAAAAAATAGAACAGATTCCTTTTTCTCCCAAAAGTAACTTATAATATCAAAATTATAATATTTTAATTTAAATATATCGTTTAACTCACCTTAGTTTCCAAGGTCAAAATAGGAACATTTTTAATGTATAATGTTAATTTTTAATATAACTATAATTACCGCATCAAAATAGTAACATTTTTTTATATATAATGCTAAGTTTTAATATAACTATTAACAATAAAGTCCAAAATCCAAAAAACTTTATATATCCAGCACATGATTCTATGACATTTGAATTTCGTCTTCGACCTCAAAAGTCTAGTCTAAAACTATAAAAGACATAAAAATAATTTCATAATTTCAACATCCTTTTCATATATATTAAATTGTTTTAATATTTTTTTAAAAATAATTTTAAAATATCAAAATTATTTTAATATAATTATTTATTGATCCACCTTATTTTCCGAAATCAAAATTGTAACATTTTTAATATTAATTATGACATTGTAATCCAAAAAACTTTATATATCCAACACATGATACTATATGACAATCAAAACTCTTTTGTCCCCCAAAACTCTAAAACTATAAATATAGCCAACCCAGACAATCAAAACTCTTTTGCCCCAACCCCAACCCCCAAAACTATAAAAAATAGCCAACCCACCAAAAAAAGACTTACTGAATTTTTGCTTAATACGATCTTCCATCTTCTTCTTTCATATATAATTTATAATTTTAATTATTTTAATTAAACAAAATCACATATTTTTTTAAATAATAAAATAATTAATAATTTTAATAATTTTTTAAAATAATGAAATAAATTAAAATTTAGTTGTGAATGTTTGCATATCAAATGACATTCTATATGTAATGCAATACAATTGGGTTATATAGAAAATTTGGTTAATTCACAAGAGATCACCGAGGTGATTGCTTTTGTCACATGGGAGTTTTGGGAAGGACAATCCATCTTAAATTTAGTTTACGAAGGTACCTCAAAGTTAATTATCGAAATTTTTGGGTGGTTAAACAAGTATTATGACACAGGGTTGTGGGAGAAGATTATATCTTGATCCCAAGGTGGAGAGCAGCATGATAATTCTAGGTTAATAAATGAACACTCTCGAGGGTTCTCAAGAGATTTTTCGGCTAGGAGGCACTAGTTTAAAGGGAGCGTGAGCTAATATGGGTTCTACAATGGAGCTACCACTGCATGTAGGCCCAAATGTGCTTTTCAGCTAGAAATTAACCAACACCAATCATGTCACCTCTAGGCTGATATGAGCTTTGCTAAGGAGTTTCAGGTTCAACCTTTTTTAGTCTCTGTTTTTGTTTTTTTTTTGGTGAGTTGTGTGAATCTATTAATTCAAAAAAATATAAGTACATAGTTTACAAGCAAGGTTGGTAAGTTGCGCTTAACCAATCCCTTCCTTTGTTACACTGATTATGGGCTGCCACGAGGGAGGGGGTAGGCCCAAACAAAACTTGCGAGCAAAAATTACTGTGTGTGCAGTTGTGCTGATACATTTAGGAGCATGAGAGGGGGACATGACAGTGTAGCCCTGCGGGAAAAAATTACAAAAAAAAATAGGACTGAACATCAACACAAACATTACTCATCCTCATCATCACTGCGATGGGGAGATTCCTCAAGAATGGTGCAGGCAGGGTCCTGCGCGATGGTTTCTTCCCTTGTAGCTTCCACTTCAACAACATTTCGAATGGGGAGATTTGATGGAGCGCAGAGGATGGGGGAGTTTGGATTTACTCCATCCGAAACCTTCGTCCAGATGCTGTCGGAATCCATGATCCAAATATCCGTGTCTTTGTCTGCTTGCGCAAGGCTATTTGGGGGTACTGGAATGCGTTGTGACGAGGGAGCCCTGGAGATGGAGGTGGACCTCCTCACGCCACATCTACTTATCTGCACCGGGCTCCTGGCAAAGTCTGTGCACTAATCAGGAACAAAAGGATGGCTAGCAGAGGGGTTTGACGAGGAGCCCTCAAGCCATTCGAGACGATTGTCCTCGCCGCGATGGTAGCGGCCTAGGAGAGCCCCACATTGACCACTACAAATTGTGTGTTGGCGCAACTTGGGAGCCATTGCACACTTGGGAGGGGTATCGAGGGATGCAAAGGGGCAAGAAAAACTGCAGAGGCTGGGGGGCAGGTGCGCAGGATGCAATGCACTAGGCAAAGGGAGGTCGCGTAGCTTCATTCCAAGACTTGGACTTCGTAGCTGATTGTTATCAGTGAGCATCCAAATCAGGAGAGAAAAATGCAGCGGAGAGCAGGTGATGGAGGGAAGGAGCCGAGAGTGGGAGGATAAATAGGATTGCATATGAGGCATGTTAGAGAGGCTATGAGTGATCTGCGTGTGAGAATCAAGCTATTGGGTAGATGTAGTGGGATAAGAAATGTTGCAGTACTGATTATGCCGCATGGTCATTAAATGAGGGTAAGGGCAAGGTGATGGTCCGGGTTAGGAGACACCAGGCCTGTCCAGTCTGCGTGATTGGTGTTTTTGCGAGGATCGTGCGAGGCGATAACAGAGATTGGATCTGCAACATGTGGGGAATTGCTTTGGAGATCTCCGCAGTCCACGTGCATTGGGATTTGCTGTCCACCCGTGTCAAGCATGTCACCCGCATCTGCGATTTTTAGTCTCTGTTATGAATAATGCCTCGTTAGCAAAAAAAAATACAATCTTTTGCTTGCATCATGGCATAATATTGGTTTGATTTTTTCTCCCCTGCCTTGGATTGATAATTATGGGTGGTATGTTATTTTAATTTCACTTCTAAGAATTTTTCTTGAGTTTTTATTATTGTGCCTCACCTTTCTTTCTTCACCTGGTTTGTTGAAGAATAGGTTTTTTCCAATTCATTTCTTCCTGTTGCCTTTCCATCTCTCTCACTTTTGCTTTGGTGCACCTCTTGTTTTCCACCCTATTTCTCCTCTCAATCTCATCTCAATCTATGAGCTCTCAGTATCTTCCTCCTTCTTTCCCCCATATTCATTCTTCTCATTTCATTGCTTGGTGATGTCTCTCCTCTAGTAAGCGAGTAAGTAGAATAGGTTGTCCTTCCCACTCTACAACCATTGATACATCTCTCCCTTTTACTAGTTAAACCCATGCCCAAGCAACTGCTTGCACTTCCATTACCAAATACATGGATTTCATCCTTGAAGTGGTTAAGAGAGAATTTTTTAATTTTGAAAACCAAGTCAAACATGCTAGAAGATTCATTAATGTCATCCAAGTTCATTGGGACAGTAGGGACTGTATACCTGACATAGTAAACTCTACCAGAGCTCGTTATTCCTCCTACGTTCAAATCATGAACTTATATTGGCATATAAAAATTCTCCCTAACAATAAAATTTATTTCTTTGTGTCATTACCTGTAAGGTCTTGTATCGTATAGTGAAGACTATTCTCTTGGTACTCCCATATATGTGTCAATACGTAAGGGCCATTCACATGTATTTTCTTAAAGAACACGTTTATTTTCCCATTTATTTTTCTATAAACATAAAAAAAAAAGATACACTACCAAATAATTTATTTTTGTTCAAGATATCCTCTATCTAACATTCCCCTTTCATATATTTAATGAATAATAATATTATTTATAATTTGGATTTAAAAAATTTCCTTATGAGTAATCAAATCTGAAAGAGTGTTAAATCTATAAAATCAAGTTTATTATTGTACCCTTGTTTATAGTTATTTTGAATTTTCAAATGAAATATTGTTAAATATTTTTACTATTAATCAAATTTAAATTTTTAGTTATTATGTGTTAAAATTTCTAGGTGGAAGGGGATGGAGGAGTTATGGCATGTGTGACCCTAGTTAGGGTTTCATACACATTAATATTGATGAATGTTTTTAGTTCACACTCTAAGAAGACATCGTGAATACACTTGTGGTGGGAAGGGAAAACATGGCTACACAATCCAGTCAATTGGAAGTGGGGACAACCCATAAGATGGAAATACTAGCAAAGTAGTGAAGGAAGTGAATCTTGGGACATTCAAGGATGGGGTGATAGTCGTTTCTCATGAAATCCCAAAAGATGCAGTGATGAGGGGTGCAAGGAAGCTTCAACTTGATAAGAAGAGCATAGAAAGAATGATTAAGACAATCGAGCCAATTGTGGGACATGTGGTCAATGGTTGCATAGCTAAAGCACCCAAAACCCCTAGGTATGGGACCAGTTCAAGAAGGATAGGTGAGAATATTTAATACATGAGGGATCATGCTTTAAAATGCAAGTTCTTGGGTATCTAGCCCTTTAAGAAGTGTCTAACCCAATGGATAAAGGCTAGATATAAAAATAAAGGCTAAATGGAATTGAAATTAGGCTCAAAAGGGTTCATCACAATAATATTTTACTATGCATAAGAAATAGAGAAGGTCTATGAGAAAGGAACTTACTTCTACAACTTGACAAGAATACACCTAAGATACTAAATAAAGAGATTATCTCCCAAGAAGGAATCCTTCACCTCAACACTAGTATAGATTAGGTTTTATTCTAGAATTCAAGTATTTGGAGACACTAGAGGGAATTGGAAACACTTTGGAAAGGTGTGTTAGTATCTTAGATATAAAGAGAGTAGAAATATATTCCATATTTTGTGTTTGCATGGATATTATTTCTACTTTATTGAGATCCATAGTCATATCATATCAAGATGTATATTGGCTTAAATCCATTGATTTTGAACTCATCCTATTTGAGTGCAAAAAAATTCCATTAACATGGCCATCTCTTCAATGCTCCAAAAATACCATAAAATTTGAAAGAAGCTTACGATGGGAACTGATTTATCAAAGTTACAACTAAATGCAAGACCAATTATAAAATAAACAAGTATCTAGGAAAATAACATCAAGTGAATCACCCAAAGGAAACCCTCTTAATCCTACTCAACATAGCCCAGAGGAAATGGAAAAACACAACAAGAATATAACCAATTTAGAAAATGACAACCCTGGGAGGAAGATGAGATTAGAATGGAAGATGACTTAGAGATGTCCAACATCCAAATAGATGGATAAATAGAGATTTTAACTATGGATAACAAGTATCTATCAGAACACACCTTGATGAAGAAGTAGGAGGGTTTTAATCCCAAAAAATCCTAGGAGAAAACTATAATAATATCATACTAGGTAAAACTAAACATAAATCCAAAATTCTCTTTAATATAGCTTCGCAAGCTTCCACAAGGAGCTTGGGTATTATAACCACTCTACTCAAGTTAATAAAGAAAGATGGGAGTTGGAAAATAAATAGGGTCAACACACTACCATACAAAAGTTGGAAGAAATGAGATCCCTTCTTATGACTTGGGATAGATCCTAGGTATACGAGACAAGTATTTTTCCAACCTAGCCTAAAATTAATTAATGAATATCATCACATGAAACAAACAAGGCCTCAATGCCTCGTCAAAGAAAAGGGTGTTATACATAGGAAAAACTAGGGATGATTATTCTTTGGGAAACAAAATGTGACTCCTCTACCATGAGGAGAATAGCAACCAAAATATGGAAAGTTTTCGGAGTTGTAGTATGGGGTGGATCCATAGGAGTAGGTAGACTTGGTACTATATGGAATCCACGTCAAACTCAAGTATATCTCTTTGAGGCCTCTCAATGGATTTTATTAGTTAAGTACATAGTGTTGGATTTAGGTGAAACAACA
Source organism: Pinus albicaulis (assembly GCA_034641835.2). Classification (NCBI taxonomy): domain Eukaryota; kingdom Viridiplantae; phylum Streptophyta; class Pinopsida; order Pinales; family Pinaceae; genus Pinus; species Pinus albicaulis. The sequence goes on along the minus strand of CM076572.1, from coordinate 1,079,425,408 downwards.
ATTCGATTCAATATATATATCCCCTCAATCTTATTAGAAAAAACGATCTTCCTAGTTTACTTCAAAAAACCTAGACCTGACTTATTGAAAATTTCCCATGGATAGCAATGATAAATTTCAATATGATCTAATCTATTTAAGAAAAATGTGGAGGTATCCAAAAATTAAATATGGATACCCAAACCTTTAAGGATTATATTGGTCATATACACATGATAGAAATCCTAGGTAGTAATGATCTATTGATCCGGGTAAATTCCTAATACCCTTAACCAAGACCTTTACCTCAGCTGATGTGTTAGAATTGCATTTAATTAAAGCGTTAATGAACATAAATGAACAACTACATGTTGTAAAGAAGAGGAACATAACAAGCATGAGCAACATAAGAAATTGATAACGGAGTTCGTCCAAGAGGGAATACATCTCCAGGCCTCGGTGTCAAGATGGTGTAGGCCACTGCATTAAGTGTTGTAAGGAGTGAAGATGTACATGGATGGTGTTTTATCTACCATACAAGGAAAATTCCCTCATGCAGAAGTGGTTGGATCTCTCCATGAGATGTTCCGCTACAGGAACTCTCACTCACAAAAGGACTCCTATCAGTATGAAAATAACTCACACATAATGAATATGAGTATCCCACCAACATGGAAAGAAAGGGATCTCAATCAAAAATACATGTGACAATGAGTATCCTGCGAACATGGCAGCAAAGGGATCTCAAATATAATACAAATCCATGATAGAAAGTACATCTCACATCAAGAACAAAACAAGATCCAACATCAAACATCAGCATGGATCTGTACAACACAATGCATCTTAGAGACAAAGAAGTACATGAAATCAATGCATCATATACCTCACATTGAAGATGACTGAAGAATGGGTTGCTCTCCTGTTGGATCTGAAATCACCATCACAATTGTGGCATCGAAAGGTGTGAAATCGACTGCTCACTCACTGAATGTTGACACCTCCACTCGACTTTGAAAAGTGGCTGAAAAATATTAAAGCTCAGATGGAAAATCATAATACACCATCAGATTTGTGGCATCGAATAGTGCAAAATCGACTGCCAAATTTTTGAATTCTGACAAAGTGAAAATCTGGGCTTAAGGAATCTTTTAGATTCCCCTATATTCCTCAAAGATGATGCTCCACCAGGTATCTGTAAATTTGCAACTAAAAACAGGAATTTGATCTCACCATTGAGATCCTTGCAAAATTTTGAGAAAAATGAGTATAAAGTTGATCTCATTTTGACACCAGCGAATTTTGGCCTCCAAGGAATTTGAAAGATTCCCTCAAGATTCCTAAAGATTTGCCTCCATGCGGAATCTACAAAACCACTGTTCAAAAGGAAAATCTGGGCGCACCATCACGTTCCCTATGAAATTCTAGTTAAAATGCATATAAAGTTTGATACATTCTAAAAATGTTACCTCCCTGAGATCAAAAGATTCCCTTGGCCTTAACCTAGAGTTTGTCTTGAACTGCGTGCCTGCATATGCATTGGTTTGGCCTCTGCTCAAAATTTGTGCCTGTACTTATCCTACCTTGGCCTTAATGCATCTGATAAAGATAGTTTTATATGAAAAATGCAGGTAGACTTAACCACATGAGGTGGTTGGCACATTGGTAAATATAAGTAAATTATTCAGGAGGGGTCGAGGGGTCAAATCCCATCCCTCCCAACATAGCACGAAATCCTTTTAAAAAAAGGGATGCGTTTTTTTTGTTGTTGCAAAAATGTTTAATTTTAGGGGGTCGGGCCCGCATTGGGCGGCCTGCCCCCATCCATCTTCGCCATATGTGTTTTATATGGTATAAAGGGGGTTATAGTTGGTGCGTGGGTTCCATGACGTGGGGTCCCATTGTATGGAGGGCTGCCGCGTGGGAGGGGCCGACCACGGGTTCAACTCCCGCCATCCTTATAATATTTGGCATTTGGTTGGGGTGGTGAGGTTGGCTGGCGATCACCCCACCATTAATATGATTATGGTTGCCGTGGGATCCGATGGGGGTCATGGCCCGTCGAATCTTTAATACATTTTTTATTTATTTGTTTGATATGAAAAAAAAACAAACTAGCCATTTTTAGAAAACATGAATTTGCTCGTAGGAGTCACATTTAAGAGGCCACAAATTTCCCAAAATCTGGCTGGAGCTGGCCAAAACTCAGTGGCCCGAAAAGGTCGAAATTGTGCCTTTATTAAGCCTTCCAAGTCACCAAGTCAACCCAAAACTTTGACTGCTTCTAAGTTTTGCATATGAGCTTGATTTGATGAACCATTCACACTGCTGCGATCAGGGCAACAATATCTACGCTTTGGTCCTAATTAAAAATCATTCTAAACACTTTTAGTTTTGAGCTTTCTCAAGCCCTCTTCATCTTGTGTGTGTCTCTGGAGCCACCTGGATCAATCCTACCCATTGAGGAGATTTTGGTCCTCCAAAAGCATCAACAAGAATCTGCAACTGATGTGTACTATGTCTACACCACAAGTGTCTTGAAAAGGTCACCCTTCCATCTCCTTCACCTTTTTTCTTCAGAGCCTTAAGCGATGAACTGACATCTGCACCTTCTGCAAACTTGTAGTACAATCCCCTGCAAATTACATGCTCAAATTATGACCAACTATGACCCAAAGCATTTCCCATACTTGTCACGAGTTTATAACATGTACTTGGTGGTCAAGCTTACTTCAAAATGGAAATCACACCCCAACTATCATTATAAGACCAAAAACATCATCATCGCATTTCAAAGTGATGGAAAATTCCTCATCACTTTTACATGAAAGAAATGAATCATACGATTTATAGAACAAGGACAAAATATCATTGTTGCTTAAAAAAGTGATGGAAAAACACATCATTACTTTTATAGTTAAAAATGCAAGATATGATTTACAAACATGGCCATGAAAAGCTAACATGTATAGAAAACAATCTAGAAAAGCCTTCTCTCACTTATCAAAGTGAATGGATCGTTTCCTTGTGGCACATTTTCTTTTCGAACAACTCTATGCACGAGCGCTTTACCTTAAGGCGTTTCCTTGGACGGAGTCTCCAGCACATAGCTCTTTGATGGCCACTTTGGTCACAATGGGTGCAAAAGGTCTTTTTCCTCCAAACCTGCTTAACCAAATTTTTCTCCCTACTGTGGAGAAGGCTTACCATGCCTCATTCTCCTCCTTAGAAAAACACATGGTTATGTAAACCACAAAAATGACACATTTTTTGATGCCATGATTTACGATCGTGGTTATCAACATCCTTATAATCAAAATGCACTCTCGAATAAAGAGACTTATTATACATTCTCTGGTGTGTTATCTCTCCATAATTCTGAGGTTGAAGGCAGAATCCCAGAGGCAACATCAAAACCGCTTTGAGCCTAGGATCTAGCCCTCCTAGACCCAGAGAGGGATCTCTCTATTAGATATAGCTTTGTTGGATTTGGCCTTTTAGGCTAGCTATTAGAGGCAAAGTTTCGATTTTGAATTTGGTTTGGTGGGGAAAACAAGGGAAAAGGGCCATTGGGAAATGGATTCAAAGGGCTCAGGTGACCATTTTGCAAAAGTAATCAAGCATGAGTGAAACAAGGCAAGCTAGGAGTACTACTTTGGATCTCTGAGAATAAAGTGGAGTGTGGGTAGATACAAGAAAAGTGTAATTCAGCAAAAATTGAGGAGCAATTAAGAATTCAAAAACTAAACTGGAGTGTAAGATTCAACAGAAACCAAGGAGCAATTAATAATTCCTTGGTTTGGCATCGGTGGAAAATATAAAATATTGTAAAATAAGCTAGAATAGGGTTCTTAGGAAGCAAATCCAATTCATTCTTTTATGTTCTACAAATTAGAATTCAAAAAAACTAAGACAGGAAAACAATGGATAACACATTAAATAGGAGAAACTTCACCATTTTGTACACCACATGAATCCTAAAAGCTTCTCTTGTATTACTTTGCAAGAAGTCACAACATTACAGAATGGGACTCAGTCCCCCATTGCAGATTCGGCCCCCCCCCGCTTACTTCCAACCGTCCTCTCTATATGCCAATCCTACTCACTCATTACAATCTACACTGTCACTAATAGTTAATTTCTTTCTCCACGCATAATGAAGAAGGCCTAGTATTATTTGACATGCATAAATAAACCGCTGGAGTTATAAGGATTGTTGGACATCTGGCATTTCTTTGATTCTTCTGAAATCAGGCTTGCCATATGTTAGAAGGTGTAACATCTATCAAGCCTTAATGCTTGGGATGTCTAATAGTCCTTTGAGCACTACAATTTGGAGCTAGGTATTTATATAATTTCATACCTTGAAACTCTCAACTTGATCGAATAACCCATCTTCTTAAAAATAGGAAAGACGGTTACAGAGCTGAAAACTGGGCTGAATTTTCTAAGAATAGGGGCACACTCAGACATTTATTTCTTCCCAATGGAGACACCTATGAAAAATATGTTAGAGTTTATTGTTATTTTTCCTGTGCTGGTAAAAACCCTCTCTCATATTTTTAAAATTCATCTCCATCACTCCACAACAGTCGCCGCAAAATCATGCCTAAAAGTAGGGAAACTAAAATATTGAAAAATGGCTCTCAGACATGTCTTCGATTCTCCCTGCTCCTGACACCTGTGTAAAATCAGAGAGAATTTATTGTTCATTTCCCCATGCTATTCAAAATCCTCTCTCATATTTTCAAATTTCATCTCCATTTTATTGTTGTGTGTCTTTGAAGTTAATGTCTCTGACTGCGGACAATGGGCAAAAATCCCTGTTAGTAAATTGCTTTCCATTTGGAATATTGATGTCAACCAGTGACGAAATTACTTTCAGCAAATCCTTTAATTGCAATAATATTTGAAATGCATCCCTTTTGTGTATATTTTTTTTATTCTTGAGGTCATCTATCATTTTCTTTGTAAATTTCAATGTTACATTTCTCCTTCTATTCTAGCACCATCACACTGGGGCTCTACCTTTGTTGAATGAAAATCAATGGATTTAACAATAGAATGGTTCTCAAGATCATTTATTGAGCTGGCCTCAATAAATCTAAGCTTTTGGATTGCTTTCTCAACTTCTTTAAGCTTCTGGGTGGCCTCAGGATCATTGGGATTAATTCTCTTAACTTGCTGAAATCTTTTAGTGCTTTCTTGAATTTTCCCATGGCTAGATATGCAACACCTCTGCATTAGTACCCTTTCATTTGTTTAGGATAAATTTAAACATATTTTTTTGCATCCTGAGTTTCACTTCCATACTCCTCCAATTTGTATGCACAAAGGAAGAATTCTCCCAATACACTACCATCTGACTGTTCAACTCAATGGCTTTAGAATAGATCTCTATGGCTTGGTTACATTTGTGAGCTTGAAATGTCGTATTAGCAATAGATTTTATTTCCTTTGCCCGCTCAACATCTGATGTCGTGGCCCTGTACATGTTGTACATTTCTCCAGTATTTTTGTCTCAAAGCGGAAAGCTCCTAGCTACGAATGTACAAACTCCCTAATTAACTCTCTAATCATTAACATAACTACCATTTCAATATTCCAATCCTCAAGCGGAAAATTGAAGTGAACACAATTGTAGGAGAAGATGTTTCTTTGCACTATCATGGATTATAAGGAAGAAGGATGAAATTAAGTATGTTGAGGGGTGTGAAAATGTCCCTTTTCTTTCTCTCTTTCTTATGTTGAAAATTCTCCAACCAAATTTCCTTTTTGGGAGTCTTTGGTTGGAATAACAATGAAAACATGGCACAATTTGCACTTATTTTTGTGTCTTGCATCTGTAATCTCTATTTGGTTCCTAATTATACCATTCATGAGATTTTAGATATAACATTTGACATTTTTTAAAAGTTTTGTGGTGGCCCAAAAAAATTTCATAAGTCATCTTTCTTCGTGCCACCTTTTTGAGAAATTATTCCAGGCACCTTTGAGAACTTAGAGGACAGGGCTTTAGGATCATTGTAGGGACAGGGTGTATGGTTTTCCATTAGGAGGAGTATTGAGAGCTATTAAAAATCATGTTGGGTGTTACCACCAATGCCATGTGTAAGAGTACCCATCATATGCTTGGCATATTTTAGTGTGATAGGATTAGGCTCCCAATGCAATGCATCGAGTATGACCACCATATAAAAGCATATATAAATGCTTTAGGTGCATCTCCAGGTTTCAATTAAATTTCTGGTGTTAAATCTCATGGGACATGACTTCACCCTCAAACATAAATCTTTTCCATACTCCTGCCTTCGTGATTTCCTCTTGAAAGATACAGTCTAGTTGGACACATGCACTTGAATGCGAATAGCACAAGTGTGACTTCAACTGAAAATGATGCTTGATCAACAATCGACACTGGAATAGTGCATCCATCATTTCGAATGTAATGTAGTAAAGCAAGCCAAATGCCCATTCATTCTCTGCAAGAATATTTCAGAAGGTTGCCCCCAGTAATTTGCTAGGCCTTTTAGATCAAAGATCAAGCATCTGAATTAGTATGAACGTGATGCTTACACCAACAACAGAAAACTGATACTCCCATGTGGCTCTATATCCCTTTTTCTTTTGAAGGAGGTGTTGAAAGGATTTAGGATAGTTATTTGCAAATAAAGCAGATTCTCCAAAGATATAAAGTCTAACCCCCTAAAATTAGTGAATGGATCTTTCCCTCGCCATCCCATGTCCTTCCACTACTCTTGAAATCAAACCATAAGACTCGTACCCAAGCAAAAAGCAGTAAACCGTAGAGCCTTAATGCCTCTTGGTGATCATCTCTACAAAGGAAATTCGAGCATCGAGCAATAACACTCTTTGGAGCACCTGTGTAGAGATCAAAACAACATTTGTTTGCATGTTTAACCATAAGTCATCACCACGACATGGCAAAACCCTGAAACCTGATTTCAAAGAGCCCCTTCAATGATGAGCGGTATTACGAGGGGGGGGGGTGAAAATTAACCTCTATTTTCCACGTGGCTTAGAAAAACAACCCATTTCAGACCCCCCCTCATCCATTCAACTTCGAAATGCATGGGGGGGTCTGAAATTTATTTGAACAGTCTATTTCGACCTTTGATCATTGTTCATGAGCAGAAATATGCCTATGATTTAATTAAAATAATAAATTTATTCAATAATATAGAACTAAATAACTCTATATCATTAAATAAAAAATAATTTCACTTTGCATAAAATTGATAAGGATAGATCCATGCAACACTAGAACAATAAAGGCATATGAGAAATACTTATTTTGCAGCCTTCAGGAGTAGTGCAGATGAAAATTTTATCATTTTCTCCTTTTAAATATGTTCCATGACGAACTTGATTTGGGATGCTTTTGAATGTGAACCCCACTTTGTAGGGTAAAAAATGGTTTTCGCCCTGCAAATCCAAAACACTATATAAAATTTAGCAGCCTTGATTCCCCTATAATTATAGGTTCCTAACAGTGGCTCCCTCTGGGGAATACTATCCTCCCAGCAAGGCAGCATAGAACCGCTGATCTCTAAATCCATCGACCAGTGCCTTGGTGATTAAGGTGATAGAAATCTGAGCTGCCACAAGAATCCTCCAACTAAACACTTTATTCATTTGTTCTACCCCTCAGACAAAAACTTGAACTGTGAACTGCAAACCATAAAACTGAAATCACTGCAGCACCTTGAAAATATGAAGGTTGAACCTTGAACTATGCTAAAATTGAGGTTTGGAAACTCTTGAACTGTCAACTGAGAAAGCAATATGGAGCTAAGATTGGAAAAAATTCTCAGAGCGCTGAGCTTATTTGCACATCTTCCTACTCTAGTCTGAAAAATTATCTCATCAAATAATAATCAACTTTCCAATGTAACTAGTCAAGAAAATGAGTGCTTGAATGATTCTTGCTCCCTTCTTTGAGCAGATTGTGAAAAAAAATGACCACTCCCATCTTATATGCTATTGAACATAAGTGTTAAACTTTTTCCTTGAATGTTGCAGCAAACCATCCATGGCATAATACAATCCTTCTCTGAATGATTCTAAGAGGCCAACAAAGGGACATTAGACTAACACCTGGTATTGAGGATTCACGTGACCAGCTTCAACTATGACTGCTCTTTTTTCCAACTTGTCAGGCTTAGCATCCTTCTCAAAGAGAACATCTATACATTCATCATGATTATATGATATGGCATATTCATTGTATATCGACATGTTGTCCTCAAGCAAGCCTGATATATCTTGACTGAGATTGTTGAATTCTGTTTGAAGGACATCATTTGGATGAACATAAGTACTTTCTACCAACAAGCCTTCTTGTGAATCTAAAACAAGCTCAATATCAATCTGTTCTACATATGTTTCTTCAGGGGGAATGACTTCAATACATAGATCAACAGTAGAACAAATAGAATTAATCTCCTGATTACACAAAGATTGTGAGGCTGGTTGCATGCTTAGAATCTGATTAATCTCTTCTTTAGTTAAAGGAGGAGGTTGTCTTTGTTTTCTTTGGATTAAATATCATTTGTTTGCTTTCTCTGGTGAAGATTTCTCATGATTCTGAATGTCTTCTTTAGCTTTATACAAAAGAGCAGATAAATTATCATTTTTCTTTGAAGATAGATCATGTGAACCTACTTTCATTTCTTGATTTATCTCAAGTTCAACTAACTTTGCTTGACTATCATGATAGTTAACTTGAGAATGAAATCCATAAATTTCATCTAAGATATCCTCATCATTCATATCTCCTAGATCTTCATCAATACTTTCAATGTATTGTGTGAAATATTCGAACTGATCACAACAATTTTCCACTAATGACAAAGATGGGGAATATTCTTCATAATGCTCATAAAACACTTTGTGGAAATGCTTTAAAGAAAATAACCTACCAAGGTTTAAACCTTCATACCATTATGTCGCTTTTCCTTCTAATGTTTCCATGTACATGTTCATGTGGCAGTCCTCATGCCATTCAACTTTCAACTTCCATAAATGTATATTAAATTTAATTAGATGTAACAAATCATCATCAAAATCCTCATCTTGAAAAATAGGAAGATTTCTTTGCCAATTTACCAGAGGAATTCTGTTTGGGAAGCCTGGAATGTAATCTCTATTCATTGGAGCATATCTCCTTGCCACTGATCCCATTTTGAGCTTGTGGAGTCGCCAGTGAATCTTTTTTTCTGGATTTCGCTTCCAAGGGAGTTGCCAGGTGAATGGAACAACCTTTTGGTGTTTGACTTCCGTTCACCATCAAAATTCAAAACTGAAATTGATAAGTGTTACTGAGCAAGATAAACTCGTCCCAAGTATGGACGCCACTATGTTATCACTTCGTAATTCTGAGGTTGAAGGAAAAATCCTGGAGGCAACATCAAAACCACTTTGGGCCTAGGATCTAGCCCTCCTAGACCTAGAGAGGGATCTCTCTATTAGATATAGCTTTGTTGGATTTGGCCTTTTAGGCTAGCTATTAGAGGAAAAGTTTGGATTTTGAATTTGGTTTGGTGGGGAAAACAATGGAAAAGGGCCATTGGGCAATGGAGTCAAAGGGCTTGGGTGACCAATTTGCAGAATTAATCAAGCATGAGTGAAACAGGGAAAGCTAGGAGTACTACTTTGGCTCACTGAGAATAAAGTTGAGTGTGGGTAGATATAAGAAAAGTGGAACTCAGCAGAAATTGAGGAGAAGTTAAGAATTACTCAACTAAACTGGAGTGTAAGGTTCAAAAGAAACTGAGGAGAAATTAATAATTCCTTGGTTTGGCATCGACAGAAAACATAAAATATTGTAGAATAAGCTAGAATAGGGTGCTCCAGAAGAAAATCCTATTCATCCTTTTCAGTTCTACAAATTAGAATTTAGAAACACTAAGACAAGAAAACAATGGATAACACATTAAATAGGTGAAAACTCACCATTTGGTACACCACTTGAATCCTGAAAGCTTCTCTTGTAGTACTTTGCAAGAAGTCACAACATTATAGAATGGGACTCAGTCCCTCATTTCAGATCCCCCCCCCCCCCTCGCTTACTTCCAACCATCCTCTCTATATGCCAATCCTACTAACTCATTACAATCAACAATTTCACTAACAATTACTTTATTTCTCCATGCATAATGAAGAAGGCCTAGTATTATTTGACATGCGTAAATAAACTGTTGGAGTTACAAGGACTGTTGGAAATTTTTCATTTCTTTGATTCTTCTGAAATCAGGCTTGCCATATGTTAGCAGGTGTAACTCCTATCAAGCCTTAACACTTGGGTTATCTTATAGTCCTTTGAGCGCTACAATCTAGAGCTGGGTATTCATATAATTTCATACCTTGAAAAACTCAACTTGATCGAATAACCCATCCTCTTAAGAATAGGAAAGATAGTTACAGAGCTGAAAACTGGGCTGAATTTGATAAGAATAGGGGCACACTTAGACATTTTTTTCTCCCCAACGGTGACACCTATGTAAAATATAAGAGAGGTTATTATTCTTTGCCCTGTTCTGGTCGAAATACTCTCTCGGATTTAAAAAATGCATCTCTAGCTCTCCACAACAGTCACAGCAAAATCATGCCTAAAAATAGGGAAACTAAAATCTTGAAAAATGGCTCTCTGTAATGTTCCAAAATTTTAACCACCAAGCTAAATGGAACATTAGAGTTAGCAGCAGCTCTAGTCGGTGAATAATGGGAAGAAAAGCCCATAATTTTTCTAAGGAGGAATAAAATACTCCAAATGTGAAAGGGGACACTCTTTCTAGCTCAATAAGACACCTCCATGTGTGAACATGGTTAAATTCAAGCTGCTTTGACTAAGTCAACAACACAGTTTTAGTGGAGGAGGAATCCAAGGATGAATAACGCAATTTTGGAGGCAGATGTAACTTGGGTTAGAAGTAACCCAATTGAGTGGGGCCAAGGGAAAGTAAACTCATGTATTATATAAGGAAGAGGATGGTGACATTATTCTTCATGTTCTAGCTTATCATTCTTGTCTGCCAAGACTTGTTGTTGCTTTGCTGCTTAGCAAAGTTGCAATGATGTTTAGCACTAGGTGTTCCCGAGCAGGAATCCCACCTCTCTCCTTGAGGAGCTTCATTGAGAGAGTTTGTATTCATCATTCCACATTAGGTTTTTAGGCCAAGCTTCAGCCTACATCATCAGCACAGCTTTTCAAGAGATTGTGCAGTGTTGATAGGTGCAGCAGTGGAAGGGATTGGAATCCCAACTTCTGAGCTAGTTTCTCATTGGAGGAATCTTTCCTTCACTTGAGAGATTTTTTTGGGAGGCTCCAGAGCTTATTTCAGATCTTTGGTATCAGACCACACATTTCCCATACATTCCCAACGTTGTTTCTGCCAGGGAATGTGTTATTTTGGAGGCAGTGCTTAGTGCATGGTTTGGTGGCTCCGTTGTTGAGTTTCCTTGTGATTGAGAGGTTCATACTTTCATGGGAGGAATCCTTTGAGGGATATACATCATATCAAACATTATTTCAGCCTTTTACACTCATGTGCTTCAGTGTTTTAGTGGTGATTAAGTAAATTACTGAATATCACATTCTTGTATGTAGAGTGTTTGACAAGAAACCCTTGCCGGTTTCTTTTGTTTTTTGTATGAGGAGACTAGATCTCTATTCTTCAGTATTATTAATTAATATATGAGTAGATCTATTTGTCCTCTTATTTTCTAAGTTATAACCCTTATAAGACTGCATAGTCACTTTATGCAGCAACTCCGGTAAAAATGCAGTTTTGGGGTTTTTAGTCATTTTTAGCTACACTAGTGTGGGAGGTCTGTTTAACCCACCTAGTTTCATTTCTTTCCGATCTCCTCTTGTATTTAGATTCTAGATGGATGTATCTATGGGATCCAAGTGATAATTTCACTGTTTATTTGCATATGTTGCTAGAAATGCATTTTTAATTCATGATTCATGTGCTGTTCCATATTTGGAACATTACAGTGGTATCAAAGCATGATCTCTAGCTCAGCCTATGAGATCCAGCTATCAGAGGAAGGAGAAATGGATAGAAGCAAAAAATCTTCAGTATGTGAAAGGAAAAATGAATAAAAGCTCACACAGCTTCTTCCAAAATCTATGCAGGGCTTTCAAGGAGAGCTGAATAAAAATTCTATATTTTCATAAGAGTCAACAGCATGCGTACATACATAATGCTGATGCGATCAGTTCCCAGAGCTATCTTGAGATGGATGGGAGGAGGAAAAATGCCTAAGAGGAGGACTCTTAGTGATTTGCTGCAGGAGTATGAATCTCAAACTGAGAGGTTTAGAGATCACATTCATTTCCAGGAGTTTTGAAAGATCCAAGTGGAGAAGATCAAGTAGAAGGATGCAGATATATTTCTTCTATCTACTTTTTCCGGATCACCTACATGTTCAGCTAGAGCTTAGGTGAAGGAGCTGGATTCCTATTTGCAGGTGCACCACATTTCCGAAGATGAAGCCATCAAACTTGCAGCGCTTCATTTCAGAGGTAAGGCTCATGCATGGTGAATTTTTTAATCTTAATCCTTAAAGAATTCCAACACTTTCTCTTATGCAAGATTCATAAGAACATTGATGGAGAGGTTTGGTGAAAAACTTCCTAAGACACATGTGCAAGGAAAACTTGAGAAAAAAAAACCCTTGCATGTCATGGAGGGAAATCCATTTTAGAAAACCATGGGAGGACCTGATGTCTTGCATTACACATTGTCGGAAGCAAAACCTCCAGTTCATATTCTTGAACAAAAGGGCATGAGGATCACTTTTTCACAAAGGGATCCAATTGTTGAGATGTTTCCTACACACATTGATGAAGAAGAGGGAAACAACGTTGTCACATCTAGAGCACATCTAGTGCCTCATGCAGAGGAGGGAGGAGCACATGCTCCAATAGGAGGGATTCTTGTATCCTTACAAGAAGTTCCCCAGGATCTCATACATAGAGGTCCAAGCACAATTAATGAGCAGCATGATTGTGCAGCATTGCAACTGGATGGAGGAGGTAGGGAGGAAGAGCAGCATCAGTTGATGAGAAGCACACACCCTTCTCTATTTCAAAGAGCTAGTGCAAAGAGGAGGCAGACTATATTGCGTTGTGAGAGCAAGGGAAAGGTTGCCCAACCCCATGAATAGTCTACTGTTGACATTGATGTCTCACTACATGGAGGCATTCCACCTGGGAGGCCACCTGATCTTCAGTTGATGAGAGATATATTGTCTTTGGGTTCACCACTCTTTGATTTTGGAGAGGTGAAGAGTTTGGAGGAGAAATTTGGCATGGGAGATGTCAAAGTAGCAGGCAGCAGCATGAGTGGAGCTTCACATTCTAGATCATCAGCACTGCCACTAAGGAGGATTGATCCTTATTGGAGATATCATCTCTTGGTAGAGTACTCCAAGGATCTTGGTGCATGCATGATTCTTGATGACCCGGATGGAGATGAAAGATACATGGTGGATGATGTGGTCATCTATTTACACGATAAAGTCTTCTTGACTAGAGCTTCTAGTCTTAAGGAGAAATTGCTACATGCAGCACATGAGGATTTCTCTTCCATGCATTTTGATGCATATCTTTCCTTGGTAGAGGATTTCACTTGGGAGGGCATCCTGCATGACATATATCAGCATATGGAGAGATGCATAGCCTATATGGTGATAGAGAGGATGTCACAGCCACCTTCCTACTCATTGGGAGTGAGGGAGAATTTCCAGTTGAGCCATTTCAGCTCAAGACCTCAAGTACATGATGGAAGAGGTATAATTTCACATTTTGTATTGTACTTATTTTCCTTATTTGAGCAACATGATGTATCAAGAAGAGTTGCGTCTTCTTGCATATTGTATGATGATGTACTTGCAACTACTTGTAGCATTGACTTTGGCTATCCTTTTGATGAGCTGTGGGGGAAGTCACATGTTTCTTGGTGTGCACCATTGACATCATATTGTAACTTCATGTTTTCATCTTATGATATGACTGTGGCAGCAAACAGGTGGCTGGGAAAGTGCTTGTATTTTATTTTGATGCAGGCCAGGGATGCACTGCGTTGGTTCCATGAGAGGGACCATGATTCACTCTCCGATTGTCAATTGGCAACTTGTTTTTATTGTATGTTGCTTCCATGTATTTCTGATGTGTTTTTTCTCAAGGGAAGCTTTGTATGGAGAGAGAAACTAATTGGATGGCATGGCACCCATATGATAGAGCAGCAAAAGACTAGTTGGTATGGGGAATCATACAAGTTGACCATTATGATCTTACTTCATGGCTTGTATGAGGGAGAGATGAGGCAGCAGAAAAATTTGCTGTTGCCATGGTTGCACTTGGGAGAGTATGGGCAAAATTCGTCCCATACTTTTCATGAGATTTCTAAAAATAAGGAAGGCACATTCATGGTGCAAGGAGGCTACCCTTCAGCATTGGAGGATCATGAGAGGCTTCCCTATAGGAAGAATATCTTCTCACATAGAAGTATAATGGTGCATGACTTTGGCATATGGAATGTCAAAGAGAGGATTCATGGAGCCTTATTACAAAGGCCTACAACACTGTCACATAGGAGCATGTTCTCATGGATGAAACATTCCAAGGAGAGGAGGTATTCCTTCTTCTTGCAAATTTTTATGAGGAGATTCTCATGGGAGGACTCATTGGAAGGTCTCACTCTCATCCAACTCACTATGTATGGTAGATAATGCATTTCTGTACTTGTTGATTACTGCATGGAGTATTTGTACTTTCTCACCATGTTTGCACAGTGCATTTCTCCTCAAAAGAGGAAGAGTATTTTTGGGTTTCATGCTCACTTTGGGGCCAATGTTTATGATGATAGTAGCCCATCTATACATGAATTTGGGCAAGTGTATTGTTATTCTATCTATGTACAGCCAATAGACATTGATGCTTACTTCCCCATGTTGGGAAAACAAACATCTACAGCTTGTAACTTGTTGCAGGAACACTTACCACATGACATTCTCAAGCAGCAGTTGGGAAGACTGCGTAATATCCACTTGGAGAACCTTTAGTACCATCCAAAATTGCACATAACTTTCAAAAATTTTCTGATTTGGAGGCCAAATGGTGATGATGTGCCATTCATCTTGAATGGAATGGTTTGGGCTAGCATGTTTCATGATTGTGGAGGAAGAGTCCTTGGAGGCTCAATCTTTTCCTTGCCATTGGAGGGAAATCATGTTGTAGCCCTAGATCAGTATGCCCCCTACACTTATCATGAGTGGAGAGGAGGATAGTGTGGGATAGGCCCTCTTGCTTATCATTTTAATTTATTCAGCCCACCTACAGACTTTTCATGAGTTGCCATGTTGGAGGGTGACTCAATTCATTTGGATGATAGCATGGGTGAGGGAGGAAATCATTCACCATGTTTATCATCACCCCTAATTTGTGGAGGCCATGAGCCAGCTAGTAGGTTTCCATTCACACTTTCCACCTTTGATTGATGTAGACACTTTGGTTTTGCACACTTGGGAGGAAGAATTGGATGAAAGTATATTTGAAGATTATCTTGATGAAGTGATGGAGGCTATTGGTGGAGGCCACATGAGGAAGAGGGTAGATATTTTTTTCTCCTTATGCATTTTCTTGAGGGCAAGAAAATATTTTGGAGGGGAGGACTGTAATGTTCCAAAATTTTAGCCACTAAGCTAAATGGAACATTAGAGTTAGCAGCAACTCTAGTCGGTGAATAAATGGGAAGAAAATCCCATAAGTCTCCTAAGGAGGAATAAAATACTCCAAATGTGAAAGGGGACACTCTTTCTAGCTCAGTAAGACACCTCCATGTGTGAACAGGGTTAAATTCAAGCTGCTTTGACTAAGTCAATAGCGTAGTTTTAGTGGAGGAGGAATCCAAGGATGAATAACGCAATTTTGGAGGAAGATGTAACTTGGGCTAGAAGTAACCTAATTAAGTGGGGCCAAGGGCAATAAAAATCATGTATTATATAAGGAAGAGGATGGCAGCATTATTCTTCATGTTCTAGCTTATCATTCTTGTCTGCCAAGACTTGTTGCTGCTTTGCTGCTTAGCAAAGTTATAGTGCTATTTAGCACTAGGTGTTCCCAAGTGGGAATCCCACCTCTCTCCTTGAGGAGATTAATTGAGAGAGTTTGTATTCATCATTACACATCATGTTTTCAGGCCAAGCTTCAGCCTACATCATCAGCACAACTTTGCCGGAGATTGTGCAGTGTTGCTGGGTGTAGCAGTGGAAGGGATTGGAATCCCGACTTCTGAGCTAGTTTCTCATTGGAGGAATCTTTCCTTCACTTTAGAGATATTTTTGGGAGGCTATAGAGCTTATTTCAGATATGTGGTATCAGACCACACATTTACCATACATTCCCAGTGCTGTTTTTGCCAGGAAATGTGTTATTTTGGAGGCAGTGTTTAGTGCATGCTTTGGTGGCTCCGTTGCTGAGTTTCCTTGTGATTGATAGGTTCATCCTTTGATGGGAGGAAAAATTTGAGGGATATAAATCAGATCAGACATTATTTAAGAATTTTACACTCACATTCTTCAGTGTTGTAGTGGTGATTAAGTAAATTACTTAATATCACATTCTTGTATGTAGAGTGTTTGACAAGAAACCCTTGCCAGTTTCTTTTGTATTTTGCATGAGGAGACTAGATCTTTGTTCTTAAGTATTATTCATTAATATATGAGTAGATATATTTATCCTCTTATTTTCTGAGTTAGAACCCTCATAAGACTGCGCGGTCACTTTATGCAGCAACTCCAGTAAAATGCAGTTTTGGGGTTTTTAGTCATTTTCAGCTACACTAGTGTGGGAGGTCTATTTAACCCACCTAGTTTCATTTATTTTTGATATACTATTGTATTTAGATGATATATGGAGGTATCTATGGGATCCAAGTGATAATTCCACTATTTATTTGCATATGTTGCTGGAAATGTGTTTTTAATGCATGATTCATGAGTTGTTCCAGATTTGGAACATTACACTCTCAAACATGTCTTTGATTCTCCCTGATCCTGACACCTGTGTAAAATAAGAGAGAATTTACTATTCATTTCCTTGTGCTGGTCAAAAAACTCTCTCATATTTTCAAATTTCATCTCCATTTTCCTTGTGCGTCTTTGAGGTTAACGTATGAAACTGCAGAAAATGTGCAAAATTCCCCGTTAGTAAATTGATTTCCGTTTGGAATATTGATGTCAACCAGTGATATAATTTCCTTTAGAAAATTGTTTACTTGAAATAATATTCAAAATTCATCCCTTCTTTGTATCTTTTTTTGACTCTTGAGGTTATTCATCATTTTCTTTATAAATTTCGATGTTACATTTATCCTTCTATTCTAGCACCGTCACACTGGGGCTCTACCTCTGTTGAATGAAAATCAATGGATTTAACAATATAATGGTTCTCAAGATCATTTATTGAGATGGATTCAATAAATATAATTTTTTTGGTTGCTTTCTCAGCTTCTTTAAGCTTGTGGGTGGCCTCAGAATCATGGGGATCAATTCTCTTAACAAGCTGAAATATTTTAGCGCTTCCTTGAATTTTCCCATGGCTAGATATGCAGCACCTCTACATTAGTACCCCTTCGAATGTTTAGGATCAATTTCAACAAATTTTGTTGCATCCTAAATTGCACTTCTATACTCCTCCAATTTGTATGCGCAAAGGCAGAATTCACCCAATACACTACCATCTCATTGTTCAAATCAATGGCTTCAGAATAGAGCTCTACGGCTTGGTTAAATTTGTGAGCTTGAAATGATGTATTAGAAATAGATTTCATTTCCTCTGCCCACTCAACATCTGATGTCGCAACCCATGCATGTTGGACATTTCTCCAGTATGTCTGTCTCAAAGCTGAAAGCTCCTAGCTACAAATGTACAAAATCCATAATTAGCTCTCCAATTATTAAGAGAACTACCATTTCAAGATTCCAATCTTCAAATAGCAAATCAAAGTGAAAAAAAATGTAGGAGAAGAGTTTTCTTTGCACTAGCATGGATTATAAGGAAGAAGGATGAAATTAAGTATGTTGAGGGGTGTGAAAATTTCCCTTTTCTTTCTCTCTTGCTTATGTTGAAAATTCTTCAAAAAAATTTACTTTTTGGGAGTCTTTGGTTGGAATAAAAATGAAAACGCACAATTTTCACTTATTTTTGCATCTTTCACCTGTAATCTCTGTTTCGTTCCTAATTATACCATTCATGAGATTTCAGATATAACGTTTGACATTTTTGAGAAGTTTTGTGGTGGCCAATTTTTTTTTATTAAGTCGCCTTTCTCCATGCCACCGCTTTGAGAAATTATTCCAGGCACCTCTAAGAACTTAGAGGACAGAGATTTACGATCATTTTAGAGAGAGGGTGTATGGTTTTCCATCAGGAGGAGTATTAAGAACTATCAGAAATCATTTTGGGTGTTACCACCAATACCATGCATAAGAGTACCCATCATATGCTTGGCATATTTTAGTGCGATAGGATTAGGCTCCCAATGCAATGCATCGAGTATGACCACCATATAAAAGCATATATTAATGCTTCAGGTGCATCTATAGGTTTAAATTAAATTTGTGGTGTTCATTCTCATGGGACTTGACTTCACCCTCAAACATAAATCTTGTCCATACTCTTGCCTTCGTGATTTCCTCTTGAAATATAGAGTCCAGTTGGACACATGCACTTGAATGTGAATAGCATAAGTGTGAATTCAAATGGAAATGATATTTGATCTGAAATCGACACTAGAATAACACATCCATCATTTCGAATGTAATGCAGTAAAGCAAGCCAAATTCCCATTCATTCTCTGCAAGCATCTTTAAGAAGGTTTCCCCAAGTAATGTTCCAGGATATTTAGATCGAAGATAAAGCATCTGAATTAGTATGAACGTGATGCTTACACCGGCAACAGAAAATAGATACTCTCACATGGCTCAGTATCCCTTCTGCTTTTTAAGGAGGCGTTGAAAGGATTTAGGATAGGTCTTTGCAAAGAAAACAGATTCTCCAAAGATATAAACTCACCCCCCCTAAAATCAGTGCATGGATATTTCCCCTACCATCTCATGTCCTTCCACTACTCTTGAAATCAAAGCATAAGACTCACACCCAGGAAGCAAGCAGTAAACCGTAGAGCCTTTAATGCCTCTTGGTGATCATCGTTACAAAGGACATTCAAGCATCAAGCAATGAAACTCTCTAGAGCACCTGTGAAGAGAGCACAACAACATTTGTCTGCACGCTGAACCATAAGTCAGCACCGTAGCATGGCAAAACCACAAAACCAGATTTCGGAGGGCCCCTTCAATGATGAGCATTATTACGAGGGGGGGTGGTGCGAATTAACCTCCATTTGCCACGTGGCCAAGGAAAACAACCCATTTCAAAGCCCCCCCCTCATCCATTCAACTTTGAAATGCATGGAGGGTCTGAAATTGATTTGAACAGTCTAATTCTACCTTCGATCATTGTTCATGAGCAGAAATATGCCTATGATTTAATTAAAATATTAAATTTATTTAATAATTTTGAATTAACTAACTCTATATCATTAAATCAAAATCAATTTCACTTCGCATAAAATTGATAAGGCTGGATCCATGCAACAACAGAACAATAAAGGCATATGAGAAATACTTATTTTGCGGCCCTCGGGACCAGTGCGGATGGAAATTTGATCATTTTCTCCTTTTAAATATGTTCCATGATGAACTTGATTTGGGATGATTTTGAATGTGAACCCCACTTTGCAGGATAAAACATGGTTTTCGCCCTTTAAATCCAAACCACTATATATAATTCAGCAACCCTGATTCCCCTATAATTATAGGGTCCTAACAGTGGCTCCCTCTAGAGAGTGCTATCCTCCCAGCGAGGCAGAAGAGAACCGCAGATCTCTGAATCTGGTGACCAGTGCCTTGGTGATTAAGGTGATAGAAATCTCCTCTGCCACAAGACTCCTGCAACTGAAAAATTTATTCATTTTTTCTACCCCTCAGACAAAAGCGTGAAATGTGTACTGCAAACCATCAAACTGAAATCACAACTGCACCTTGAAAATATGAGTGTTGAACCCTGAACTATGTTGAAATTGAAGTCTAGACACTCTTGAACTGTCAACTGAGAAAGAAATTTGGAACTAATATTGGAAAAAATACTCAAATTGTTGAGCTTATTTGCACATCTAACTACTCTAGTCTGAAAAATTATCTCATCAAATAATAATAGACTTTCCAAGGTAAGAAGTCAAGCAAATGAGTCTTGATTGATTCTTGCTCCCTTCTTTGAGAAGGCTGTGAAAACAAAATGACTACTCCCATCTTATCTGATGCTGAACATAACTGTTCAAATTTTTCCTTGAATTTTGCAGCAAACCGTCCATGGCATAATACACTCCTTCTCTTAATGATTCTAAGAGGTTAGCAAAGGGAGCTTGGACTAACACCTAGTATTGAGGATTCATGTGACCAGCTTCAACTATGACTTCTCTTTGTTCCAAATTTTCAGGCTCAGGATCCTTCTTAAAGAGAACATCTATACATTCATCATGATTATCTGATATGGAATCGTCATTGTGTAATATTCCTAAATTAGCTTGCAGCTAATGGGAATATTAAGGTTTTTTTTTGTCACTTAGATAGGTGAATAAATGAGTAGGGAGACCCATAAATCTCTTTATGAGGAATACAACCACTTTGCATGTTAAAGTGGATCATCTTTTTGGCTTAATAAAGCACCCTAAGGTGTGAACAGGGGCTAAAACATGTGGACTGGGTCAACTTTGACCAAATCAACAGCGTTGTCATGGAGTAGTGGGCATTAATGGAGGGATAGTGTAATATTCTCAAATGGGAAAAGCAGGAATATAGTGCAAAATGATGGAAAAATAACACAGATCATCATTTATAAAGGAAGAGACCAATATGGAGGCCTTTCAGATGTTATTATAGCAGCAAAATGTACATAAGAAATGGGCCATAAGATGTATAATAGGGAATACAAGCCTCCAGTGAACAAATTCATGCAAAAAGAGGTGTTGCAACCATGTATAAAAGCTGGAAAACCCTTACAACATTATTTTATAGCCTATGCAACAAAAGTAGATTATACATCAGATCTAGGGCTCCTATGTGCCTCAAAAGTTAGATCTATATCAGATCCATGCACTATACAAGCTCCTCTAAAGAACCCCTCAAGGGTTTTCAACAAAACACCCAATAGAGGTTGTAGCTCTGAGATTTAAGACTGTAGATCTATTGAAAAATACAAATATGGAAAGTGTGGCTAATATGATATGATCAATACAATAGCCTCCTCCAATAGATCTCGAAAGTGAAGGGAAGACCCCCAACACTTGTAAACCAACTCTCCAAATGGTGTGCTAAACCACCCTGCAACTTCACCTACAGAAATAACGCAGAGCTGGAAGTGAAACTACGTTGTAGGGATCAAAATAAGGTTCGATTGATGCCAAGATTTGAAAAAGGGATTAATACCCTCCAATACTAACCTCCCAATGAAGTGGAAACCTCCTCCACTGAAAAGAAGCACTGAAACGGCCTAGATCTAGAGATCTAGTCTCCACTTGTTGCAGCTTGCAAAGACAACCAAACCCTCAACAGGATCTGCGTTATAGTTGAAAGAAGAAGCGTGGCCTTAAGCCAGATAGTGGACAATGTAATACAAACTCTCCCAAGAGCTACTAAATGGGAAGAGGTGGGATCCCCAATCAAGAACACCCAATGCTAAAAAACATTCAATCTCAGCTAAATAGCACAAGAAAGATATATGTCTAAATAGACCATATATTCAGAAAATATCATATACATCAACAACCTTCTAATGCTTCCATCCTCTTCCTTTTATAAATCAGGAGCTTGCAAACCCTAAACCACAACCAATGATAGCACTCCTTTCACACAAAGCATCTCCATCTAAAACTACGTTGTGCCTCATTGATGGCCATTCCTCCATGATAGCGCTGTAGATTTGGTAAAGGTTGACCTAGTCAAATTGATCCAGCCCCTTTCACACGAAGGGTGCTTTAGTTAAGCTCCCAAGATTTGTCTCTTTCACATTTGGCATTGATTTATTCATTATTAAGGAGAAATATGGACCTCCTTTGCCCTCTTGTTCTTTAAACAAAGAAATAAAACAAAAATGAATATTCCAATTAGCTCATGACTAATGGGAATATTACAGTCCTCCCTTCCCGAATGTCGCTTGTCCTCAAGCAACTGACAAGGTGAGTGCTGCAATTCTTCTCCTCCTCCACTGGTGACAGCAACATGTGATAAGATTCCTCCATAAGCTAAGTGTTCACCAATCCCATCCCTCCATGAATTTCTCCTCCAAAGTTCTCATGAGATGTAAATAGTCCATCCCATAAGGAGACAATAGTTCAAATGAAACAAGCATGGTTTGCCCAATGTTATCCCTAAAACATGTAACATAAGATACATGGAGAATATCCATCCCATAGGGCACATACATACCTCCCATCCTCCCTCCATACATTACCATAAAAAGTACCAGTACATCATCAATGTATGGGATAAAAATTAAATACATACATACAGAAATTTGTGCATATGGAGGTGGTTCATAGTCCCACATGTGGAACCAGCGCAGTGCATCTCCTGACTGCATTATATCATGATGTGGTAAGTCGTTTCTCCACCACTTTCTATCCAATTCATCTCACTATGGCTGAAAGTGTGAGATATATTTGGTGCCTTAGGAATGCACCCATCATGAAACAAAATCTCCCTCTGTCCTCCAAGGGAGTGGCCATGTTCATAAATTTTTTTGGCCCAAAGTTGGCCATGAAGTTTATAAGGTACAATACTCCTTCTTAGAGTTATGGCCTGCATATACAAGGTGAAAGAATGCAAACAATAATCAAATGAAATATTATTTACATGCGCATATTCTTCACCAAAATTCCTCCTTAAACAAATGGAGTGGTGCATAGATCTATCCCCTCTCTCAAAAAGAGAAATAGATGGTTGAATTAACTCCTTTATAGAGTTATGTTGCTGCCCCATATCCACATGGTACATGCATATTTGAAAATGATGATATATTTCTCCTTCAAATCCCTTCCAAGTATAGCTTCTCATGATGATGTTGTAGAATCTCATGGAATATGTTTGGTTGAAACAGAACTCTTCATAGGCCCTTTGTAGCAACTTCTCCTTGATTTTGGAGGCTCTATATGAGAATATTATACCATGATAATAGATGAATCCTTCTTGGATTAAATAGCCCTCTTCATGTAGCTGGTCATCAAGTATCATGCATGTGTGAAGATCCTTGGAGTAAGCCACGAACAATTGGGATTTCCAATATGGATCAATCTCCCATAGTGACAACACTAATGATTTATCAATAGAAATGTTTTTCATATGGCTGCTCTCCTCCTTGAAATATCCCATGCCAAAGGTACATGTTGTAAGGTCATTCCTTCCATGCTTCTACTCCCACAATGCAGAATTTGAAATGAGAGTGGTTAATGATGATAGTGGAAGAAATCTTCCTCCTCTTTGAGCCTACCCAAGACTCCTAGCATTGTCTCATGGTCTTCTAATTCTCCCATCCCTCCTGGATCTATGCTTGGAGCATCGTGTTGTGAGATATCTCCAACAAGATCTGAATCAAGTGGCCTCCCAGGTGGTTTGCCACTAGATAATAGTGTCCCATGCAACAATCTCATGAGCATGATAGATGGGACTATAAGGTCCTTGCTTCCACCACGCAAATCCATCTATAATTTCTGTGTGGAAGTTGTATGTGAGGGATATGTATGCATTCCTTTGATCATTTGAGTCTTACCACTCTTTTTATCCACCCATTCCATTTGCAAAGCCAATCAGTGGTGACTTTTCCCAATGTAATCAACCATTGAATACCCAATATCACATTGGTGTCAGGTATGTCAACCACAAAGAAGTGATCAATCAATGTATATGTCCCCATGGTGACTGATAAGGATGGGACATAATGCATGAATTTCATTGTTCTATCTCTTGGGACCAAAACAGAGAATCCCTCAAAAGCATCAATGGGTATTACCCTCCTTTGTGCACTAGTTGGGCATCAATAAAATTGTGGGCAGCTCGACTATCAACCAATACAGAGACCCTCTGATTCAAGATGGAAACTTGAACTCTTAAGGTCAAGTAATTAGGTACTTCTCTCAAAGATGCAAGAGCCCCTCCAATAGGAGCAAATGCTTCATTCCCATCTCCTAATGGTGTTGGTTCCCCTCCCTCAGTGTTAACGTTGTGACCTCTTCTTGGTTCATCGTCTTCTTCCTCCTCATCATTTGAGAAGGCCTTTATGTAATGTGCTTTTCTAGCTACACATCTATGTCCAGGTGCCCAAGCTTCTTGGAAAGCGAAGAAAATATTCCTTCTTCTTAGATCTCTTCAGAAATCATCATCAAGAGGTTTCTTATATTGACTCTCCTTTGAAGGAACAACCTTTTCTTCCTTTCCCTTTGAAGGAAAAGAGGGCTTATGTTGAAACGTTGCATTTTCTTTTGGCAAGGAATCTTGAAGGTCTCTAGCCCTTTCAATAGCATCGTGTAGGGTAGTGGGTTTGGTAGACTTAACCAACCCATGAAGTGGTTCATCTAACCCATCAATGAACATATACACCCTTCTTGCTGCAGACAAATCAGGAACCATAACAAAAATTCTTAAAAATTGAGAGATGTAAGTTTCTGCATTACCCGATTGTTTCAACTTTGCAAGGCTCATGAATGGTGCTTCTGGATCTCTTCTATCAAATATTTCCACCAGCCTTCTAGTGAAATCTGAATAAGCAGTCACATTGGCATGACCCAATGTAGACAAGCCATGGAACCACTAGTCATGTGCTTCACCCTCAAGGTGCAGTGTTGCAACCTTAATGGCTTCCATTTCTAGAAACTTGTTCAACTAAAAGTAGATGTCAAGTTTCTCTACCCAATATTTGGCAGTGCACTTGGATGACCCATCAAAGCTGGGTAAAAAGAATCTTCCCATAGTGTGGTGTCGATCATGATTCTGAATGAATCCACCACCTCTATGATGATGCCTTGGTCTTCTATTGTCCTTTATTTGAAAAAACTCTTGAAAACTCAAATTATATTTGAACCTATGATTTTGATATTCATAATCCATGAAATAGTCTTCAAGGGATTCTTACTCTTGAAACCCTTCATTTCCCACAGCAAAAAATGTAGGCATGGTAGAGCGTTGGGAAACTTGTGGTTGATGCATTGGTTGATCATTCTAGTGGTGAGACATGCCAGAGCCTTATCCATGTTGAAATCCTCTAGGGTATTCCTTGAATCTATCCATTCTCATCTCCTTGATCTCTCTAGCAATGTCTTACATGGCTCTAAGAAAGATCTTAGGGAACTCCTTCTCTTCATTTTCACCTCTAGATAAAGGGGTTTTACCCTTGTCTACTTTCTCATTAGTATAATCAAAATTTATGTGTCTTATCTTTTGATACCTCTTCTCTCTGTCAGTAAGAGGCTCTCCTTCTTCAGATGACATATTGGCTTTTAGAAAGCACAAGCCATGCCAAGATGATGCTCTAATACCACTGTAATATTCCCAAATAGGAAAAGCAGGAATATAGTGTAAAATGATGGAACAATAACACAGATCATCATTTATAAAGGAAGAGACCAATATTATGGCATTTTAGATGTTATTACAGCAGCAAAATGTACATAAGAAATGGGCCATAAGATGTATAACAGGAAATACAAGCCTCTAATGAAAAAATTCATGCAAAAAGAGGTGCTACAACCATGTATAAAAGTTGGAAAACCCTTACAACGTTATTTTATAGCCTCAGTAATAGTAGTAGATTATACATTATATCTAGGGGTCATATGTGCCTAAAAAGTTAGATCTATATGAGATCTATGCACTATACAAGCTCCTCTAAAGAACCCCTCAAGGGTTTTCAACAAAACACCAAGTACAAGTGGTAGATTTGAGATCTAAGACTGCAGATCTACTGAAAAATAAAAATATGGAAAGTGTGGCTAATATGATATGATTAATACAATATCCTCCTCCAATAGATCTCCAAAGTGAAGGGAAAATCCCAAACACTTGTAAAATAACTCTCCAAATGGTGTGCTAAACCACCCTATAACTTCACCTACAAAAATAACGCAAATATGGAAGTGAAACTGTGCTGTAGGGATCAAAATAAGGTTGGCCTGATGCCAAGATCTGAAAATGGGCTCAATACCCTCCAATACTGACCTCCCAATGAAGTGGAAGCCTCCTCCACTGAAAGGAAGCACTTAAATGGCCTAGATCTAAAGATCTAGTCTCCACTTGCTGCAGCTTGCAAAGACAACCAAACCCTCAACAGGATCTGTGTTGTAGTTGAAAGAAGAAGCTTGGCCCTAAGCCAGATAGTGGATAATGTAATACAAACTCTCCCAAGAGCTACTCAATGGGAAGAGGTGGGATCCCTAACCAGGAACACCCAATGCTAAACATCATTCAATCTCAGCTAAACAGCAAGAGAAAGATATATGTCTAAATACACCATATGTTCAGAAAATATCATATACATCAACAACCTTCTAATGCTTCCATCCTCTTCCTTTTATAAGTCAAGAGCTTGCAAACCCTAAACCACATCCAATGATATCACTCCTTTCACACAAAGCATCTCCATCTAAAACTGCGTTGTTCCTCATTGATGGCCACTCCTCCATGACAGCGCTGTAGATTTGGTCAAGGTTGACCCAGTCAAAGCGATCCATCCCCTTTCACACCAAGGGTGCTTTAGTTAATTTGCCAAGATTTGTCTCTTTCACATTTCACATTGATTTATTCATTATTAAGGAGAAATATGGACCTCTTTTTCCCTCTTATTCTTTAAACAAAGCAATAAAACAAAAATGAATACTCCAATTAGCTCATGAATAATTGGGAATATTACAGACATCACAGTTTTAGATGGAGACACATTGCAAGGAAGTAGTGTCATTAATGGATGGGGCTTAGGGTTTGGAAGCTCATATCTTATAAAAGGAAGAGGATGGCAGCCACTTTATTCATCTTGGTATATTTGATATTTTTATATATGGTCTGTTTAGACATGTAGCTTTCTTCAGCTATTTAGCTAAGATTGTATGTGTTGTTTAGCACAGGGTGTTCCTGATCGGGAATCCCACCTCTTCCATTGAGAAGCTCTTGGAGGATTTTTCACCATAATTCCACAATCAGGCACCTAGCCAAGCTTCAGTCTCATGTACAATACAGTTTTGTTTAGAGTTGGGTTGTGTTGCAGGGGTGTAGCAGTGGAGGAGAGAGATCTCCAATTTCTGAGCTTATTTTCCAGTGAGGGGACCAACCCTTTACCTATTGAGTTTATTGGGTGTTGTTTCAGCTGATAGATCATTCCTTCAGCCCCATATCAGCAGTCATTCCCAGGGAGTGCGTAATTCAGGCAACAGAAATGTAGTGAGCAACTCAAAAAATGCCGAAAATCCAAACTTAAAATCTGGCCAAACCATTTCCGGGTTTTTCCTGGGTTGTTTGAGTAGAATCCGTGGTTAAAAGCCTAGATCATTCTAAGTACTCTAACATCCTTCCACACATGTTTCTTCTCCTTAATAGTAGCAGTTTCCAGTAGCAGTAGTTGTAGCAGCACAACATTTCCAGTGCTTGATTTCTTTAGTGTATTTCAGCCATCTTGTGGTTTGAGTGCATTCCTTTTGGAGCATTATGTAATTTCATTTGCTGTTATATATAATGATATGGCCCCATTGTTTTCTGCTCATAGATTATGATGTATTATTGTAATTTCCAGTTGTAGCATATTTCCATCATTTTCTAGATTTTACTGCTATGTTCCTATTTTGATTTATTTGGAATGTTGCATATGTTCTATATTCCTATCTTTTCCAATTTAGAATATTACAGTGGTATCGAAACATAATCTTGGCTCAACCTGTGTACTTTAGCCATTATGTCATTTAAGGAGGCTTCTCATAAGAAGGAGAAGATCTGTAGAAGAAATGAAGGCAAAACCTCATTTTTCAAGAGGGAAGGAATTTTCAAAACTTATTCTTCAAACTATGCAGTGCATTAGCAGAGACATCAAAGAGATGAGAATGGAGAGATGTAGAGATTCTCCAAGAGGGCTTGTATATGAAGAAAGCTCCAGATTTTCACATTATTGGTGTGAGAATTTAGCTACACCATCAGATCTACAACGTGGCACCATGCCTATGGTCATGGCAAGAGAGATGGAGGAAGCAGATGTACCAAAGGAGGAGACTCTTGGTGACTATCTTCAAGAGTATGAATCTCAAATTCAGAGATTTAGATATCATCTAAAATTCCAAGGGTTTTGTGAGATCAAGGAGGATAGAAGATCTAGCAACCATGATAGAAGCACAAGGTACAAGCAACATGATGTGGGTAGATTCTTTTTATCTACTTTTGATGGATCACCTAGATGTTCAGCTAGGGCTTGGGTGAAGGAGCTAGACACCTATTTGCAGCAACACTAAGTTTTAGAAGATGAAGCCATTATATTAGTAGCACTGCACCTTGAAGGTAAGGCTTATTCCTGGTGGTTTTATGAATCTTCTTGATTAAAAAATGCAAATATGTTTACTTATGAAAGGTTCACTAGGAATATAGTAAATAGATTTGATGAAAAACATTATAAAACTTCCTTGGTTGAGCTATCCAAGCATACACAAACAAAACCTTTGCATGAGTTGGAAGGATCTATAAATCAAACTCCATTTTGGAAAACTATTGAGTGGATTAAAAAATTGCATAATACCTTTCTAGAGGCAAGATCCCCATTTCAGAAAGAGCTATCTTCTCAAAGGGAAGACATGGAGGAACTAAACAAAGAACCTCTTAATGATGATGAGGCAACCTCCATTTATGATGAAGGGGAAGGGGAGAAAGGAAGTAACAACGTTGTCACAACAGTAGAAAATCTAGTACCTCATGAAGAGGAAGATGGAGCATTTTATCCAAAGAGAGAAACTCTTGCACTCTTGCAAGGAGTTCCAAAGAATCTCACATATGGAGATCAGGGCACAGTCCATGTGCAACATGTGCCATCATTAACAGATTGTGAGATCTTGAAGATAGAAGGAGATAAAGGGTAGGACAAGAATCATATGATGAGGAGCACACACCCCTCTCTATTTTAGAAGATTGATGCACAGAAGATGCAGGAGGATTTGTGCAGTGAGGACAAGGAAAAATCAGTCCACTCACATATACAACCTGCTCTAGGCCTTAATGTTTCATTACATGGAGGAATTCCACCAGGGAGACCCCCTGATTGGAAGATGAATGCAAAGTTCTCTCAACATGGTGAAACATTGATATATTTGGCTAAGGAAGGAGCCTTGGAAGGAGTTAGCACAGTGGAGAGAACCCTTGATGGGTTCAAAGGAGAGGTGAGCAATTTTCTAATATGGACATTGAAATCTCCCACTCAGCTATTTGCGCTAAAATATGATGATTCAGAAATATATGATGACATGATCATGGTGTCAAAGGGCTACTCCATAGCCTTGGAGTAGCAAATGATACTTCAACACATGAGGAATATTTCTGAATATGACAAGAGGCTATTGACACTCTTGCATGCATTGGCCAAACTATGGAAGTTTGGGATGGGCAATACCCTCCAAGAGGAGGATGAACTCCATATACTTCAGTCTTTTCTTGGGAAAGATCAGTTGCAACAGAGGTAGCAAGGGTGGGGTAGAAATACTCCAACATGTGGCTTTGGCATTAGGCATGTCAAAAGAGGAGAACTATGATATGGCAGGTGCTTCATTTCAGATTTCTACAATGTTGTCATTGTTGCGAAGCCTAGATCCATATTGGGAGTCCCAACTATTGGTAGAATATTCCAAGGACCTCTTCACATGTAAGGTTATTGATGGGTAAGTGGAAGATGGGAGGTATAGAGTGGTTGATGGAGTCATTTATTTTCATGATCAAATCTACTTGACTAGAGGCTCCAAGCTCAAGGAGGGGATTCTACATGCAAAATATGAGGCACTCTCTTCAGGACATGTAGACTTCATTGAGTCTTATCACACCATCATGGAGGGATTCTATTGGGATGATCTCAAAGAATATGTGCACCAATATATCAAGATACATGTAGCTTGTTTGATGTATGAGGAGGAGAGCAACCACCTTGCAAGGTTGTTACAGTCATCTTCCCTTTTGATGGAGAAATGGGAAGGTTCATCTATGGACCTCTTCACCAAATTGTCTAAAACATATGGTAAAGATTGTATTTTGATGCTTATTTATCAGGTAACAATGTATGTGCACTCCTTTACCATGCATTTGCAGCACATGTCTGCATAGGAGAGAAAACCTCTTTGTGGATTTCATGGTCCTTTTGGGACTACATTCAGTGATGGGGATGACCACTTTATGGAGGAATTTGGGCAAGATATGTTTTACTTGGGTCATATTCAGCCAACACCTAATGTCCTCTACTATTTTCAAGCTTTTGAGAAGCTTATGGCAACAAGGAAGTGGTTGGATGGCCACTTATCACATCATGTTTTGAGATAACAAGAAGAAGAACATCACTGTTCTGACTTGAGGGACTATTGTCACCATCCAATATGTCATATGACACTTATCCCATGTTTCTTTTTGGGCCCATATGGTGATGACACTCTATTCACTGTATGTATGAAGGACTGGGCAAGAAGGTCACCTAGAACCAATGAGTGGGATCGTGAGATTCCAAGTATCTTTTGGTTTCATGAGGACTATATTATTGCAGCTCAAGATCAATAGCTCCAAATTTATCATAAATGGAGAGAGAGATAGCATAAGTTGAACAATATTATCTCTCACTTTCAGCCATGCAGCCCCTACACATTTCATAAGTAGGGGATTGGTGATTGTTTCTATGAGCTACCAAGGATGGCTCACTTTGTTTGAATGATAGCATGGAGATTGGAGTTTCTCATTAGGGTTGAGGCACCCAACATTTATCATCTCTCATGCCTTAAGAATGTCAATGGAAAACATATAACTCTTTCCATGTATCTCCCACTTTTTCATGATGAGAGCCATTTGGTTTATCCACCAAAGGAAAAATTGTATTCTTGGGAGCCATATCCATTGGAGATTTTGCAGTATCCTTGTAGTTGTTGAGGACAAGCAACATCTTGGGGGGGGAGGATTGTAATATTCCTAAATTAGCTTGAAGCTAATGGGAATATTAAAGTTTTGTTTTGTCACTTAGATAGGTGAATAAATGGGTAGGGAGACCTAGAAATCTCTTTATGAAGAATAAAACCACTTCTCATGTGAAAGTGGATGATATTTTCAGCTTAATAAAGCACCCTAAGGTGTGAACAGGGGCTAAAACTTGTGGACTAGGTCAACTTTGACCAAATCAACAATGTTGTCATGGAGGAGTGGGCATTAATGGAGGGACAACGCAGTTTTAGATGGAGACACATTGCAAGGAAGTAGTGTCATTAATGGATGGGGCTTAGGTTTGGAAGCTCATATCTTATTAAAGGAAGAGGATGGCAGCCATAATATTCATCTTGGTATATTTGATATTTTGATATATGGTCTGTTTAGACATATAGCTTTCTTCAGCTATTTAGCTAAGATTGCATGTGTTGTTTAGCAAAGGGTGTTCCTAATCGAGAATCCCACCTCATCCATTGAGAAGCTCATGGAGGAGTTTGCACTATACTTCCACACTCAGGCAGCTGGCCAAGATTCAGTCTCATGTACAACGCAATTCTGTTTAGATTTGGGTTGTGTTGCATGGGTGTAGCAGTGGAGGAGAGAGATCTCCAATTTATGAGCTTATTTTCTAGTGAGGGGACTAACCCTTCACCTATTGAGTTGATTGGGTGTTGTTGTAGCTGATAGATCATTCCTTCAGCCCCATATCAGTAGTCATTCCAAAGGGGTGCGTAAATCAGGCAGCAGAAATGTAGTGGGCAACTCAAAAAATGTCGAAAATCCAAACTTAAAATCTGGCCAAACCATTTCTGTGTTTTTCTGTGTTTTTTGAGTAGAATCTGTGGTTAAAAGTGCAGATCATTATGACCACTCTAAAAACCTTACACACATGGTTCTTCTCCTTAGTATTAGCAGTTTCCAACAGTAGTAGCAGTAGCAGCACAACATTTCCATTGCTTGGTTTCTTTAGTGTATTTCAGCCATCTTATGGCTTGAGTGCATTCCTTTTGGAGCACTCTGTAATTTCATTTGCTGTTACATATAATGATATGGGTCTACTTTTTTCTGCTCATAGATTATGATGTCTTAACGTAATTTCCAGTTGCAGCATATTTCCGGCATTTTTTAGTTTTTAGTGCTATGTTCCTGTTTTGATTTATTTGGAATGTTGCATATGTTCTATATTATTGTCTTTTCCATTTTGGAATATTACACATTGTATATCAACATGCTGTCCTGAAGAAAGCCTCATATATCTTGACCAATATTGTTGAATTATGTTTGAAGGCCATCATTTGGATGAATAGAAGTATTTACTACCAACAAGCCTTTTTGTGAATCTAAAACAAGCTCAGCATCAATTTGTTCTACATTTTTTTCTTCAAGGGGAACGACTTCAATAAATAGATCAACAGTAGAGAAAATAGAATTAATCTCCTGATTACACAAAGATTGGGAGGCTAGTTGCATGCTTAGAATTTGATTAATCTCTTCTTCAGTTAAATGAGGAGGCAGTCTTTGTTTTATTTGGATTAAATAGCAATTGTTTTCTTTTTCTTGTGAATATTGCTCATGATTTTGAATGTCTTCTTTGGTTTTATATAAAAGAGCAGATAAATTATCATTTGTCTCTGAAGATATATCATGTGGACCTACTTTCATTTCTTGATTTATCTCATGTTCAACTAACTTCGTTTGACTATCATGAAAGTTAACTTGAGAATGAAATCCATAAATTGCTTCTAAGATATCCTCATCATTCATATCTCCTAGATATTCATCAATACTTTCAATGTTTTGTGTGAAATATTCAAACTGATCACAACATTTTTCCACTAATGAAAAAGATGGGGAATATTCTTCATAATTCTCATAAAAAACTTTGTGGAAATCCTTTAAATAAAACAAGCTACCAGGGTTTAAACCTTCATACCATTCCCTCGCTTTTCCTTCTAATGTTGGCATGAACATGTTCATGTGGCAATCCTCATGCCATTAAAATTTCAACTTCCATGAATGTATGTGAAATTTAATGAGATGTAAAAAAGCATCATTAACATCCTCATATTGAAAAATAGGAAGATTTATTTTCCCATTTAGTCGAGGTATTCTGTTTGGGAAGTGTTATGAAACAAACTCCAAAAATAGAAGAAAAGAGAGATCAACGCCTTAGAAATGGCCACTTTGAGGGGGCAACCTCCAATACATTACATAAATGAACAATTCTTGGATGATACAAATGAAAAAACCTCCTCTCTATATATAGGAGTCCATGGGGCCACAATGTAATCCTAGTGGGGCCACAATGTAATCCTAGCCGACCTAACAATAATAATGTAAGGGCACAATAATAACAATATGGGGGTTATAGGGGTACAACAATAACAATAAGGGGGTTAAACTGACAACAATAAGGGACTATACTAGTAATATAAGGACCTAACATGATCCTCTCCTTCAAAAAAGTGTTGCTTCTGTATAAAATTTTCATCCTCCCATGTAGAATCTTCAGTGGGTAAGTTCTTTCATTTCATGAGATACTATGAAATTGATCGATTTCCTAGCTGTCGAGTTCTTGTTTCCGTCACTGCTTCTGGTTCCAATATGGTTTTTCCTTCCTCATCAAGTTCTGGCAATATTGTTTGAATTGGAATTTTGTTCCCTATAACCTTTTTTAAGCATGAAACATGGAAAACTGGATGCACTCATGAAGAAGCAGGAAGCTTTAATTTTTATGCAATAGTACCAATATTTTGTAATACCTTGTAAGGACCATAGTACTTTGGTGATAATTTAGCTTGCTTGAGGAACATTTTTTTGTATGGTTTTAGCCGAAAAAATACCTAGTGTCCCACATCAAAACTTCTCTCACTGCGATGTTGATATGCCTATTGTTTCATTCAATTTTGAGCCAAATTTAGTTTATCCTTTAAGAGTTGGAGAACTTCTTGTTGATGCTCGATGTGATCCTCCACTGCTTGAACCCTATAATTTTCCCTTAAAGAAGATGTGATGGATGGTGGATGATATCCATAAAGTGCCATAAATGGGGTCATTTTTGTTGCAGTATGGAAGTAAGTGTTATACCACCATTCAACGAGAGGTAAGCACTTGGCCCATTTTGCTTGCTTATTAGATACAAAAGAACGAAGATATCCTTCCAAACATTTATTCACTATCTCTGTTTGACCATCGAATTGAGGATGAAAAGATGAGCTATGAGCTAGTTGAGTACCCAAACAAGAAAATAATTCCGTCCAAAAATTTCTTGTAAAAATAGGATCTCTATCACTTACAATAATCTTCGGGTTTCCATGTAGCTTTTGAATTGTTTCCATAAATGAAGTAGCAACTGTACTTGCTTTAAATGGATGAGATAATGCACAAAAGTGTGCATACTTGGTAAGTCTATCAACTACCACCATGATGACACTCCTTCCTTCGTACTTAGGTAAACCTGTGATAAAATCCATTGAAATTTTAGCCCAACGTTGACTTAGAATGGATAAAGGTTGTAGAAGACCCAGGGTCTTAATTGTATCAACTTCATTTTGCTGGAAAACCAAACATTCCGCCACAAAATTCTGAATATTAGATTTAAGTCCATCCCAAAAAAATTATTTCTTCACTCTATGGTAAGTTTTTAAAAATCCTGAGTGTCCTCCTAAAGGAGAAGTGTGCAATTCCAAAAGAATATTTTGTTTTAGTTGGGAATTCTTGCAAATATATTAGTGATATTTGTACCATAAGGAATCATTTTTCCAACTAAATGTATCAGATGTACTAGGATCTTGCTGCAAATTTTGAATGAGTGTCCAAAATTCTTTGTCCTTCTTCCATGCATCCCTTGCTTCGGTTATCCAATCTGGTTCGATAATAGAAATGGCACAAAGCAATGTTTCCACCTCTTCATCCTTTCTTGAGAGTGCATCTGCAACAACATTTAGCTTCCTTTTTTTGTAGATGACTTAAAATTCATAACCCAACATCTTTGTGACCCATTTTTGATACTCTTACGAAGATAGTCTTTGTTTTAAAAAGTGTTTAAGACTATCATGATCATTTATTACCTTGAAGTGTCTTCCCATTAGGTAAGGTCTCCATTTCTTTAGTGCATGTAGTATTGCCAACATTTACTTATCATAAATAGCCTTTTTTGAATACTTTCCTTTGATTGAACGATTTTCAAAAGCAATGGGTCTTCCTTCTTGCATTAAAACAACACCAATTCCATCTCCTGAGGCATCACATTCCACAATAAAGGTTTTCGTGAAGTCTGGCATATCTAAGACTAGTGCTAGGCACATTGCCTCTGTAAGATGTTCAAAGGCCTTAGTTGCTTCAGGAGTCCATGAAAATGCATCTTTCTTCAATAACGTTGTTAGAGGTGCTACTATTCTCCCATAATTCTTAAAAAAATTGAGATAAGACCCTGTTAACTCAAGAAATCCATGCAACTTCTTTATGGTTGTGGGGACTTTCCATTCCTTAATGGCTTTAATTTTGTTAGGGTCTACCTTAACAGCCTTGTGAGATACAATATGACCCAGATATTCCACCTCTTGTACTCCAAAGAAACATTTCAATGTTTTTTCATATAATTGTTTCTCCTCCAATAGTTTGAGCACCTTTTCAACATGTTGAACATGATCCTTCCAAGACATACTATAGATTAGTATATCATAAAAAAATACTAGCACAAATTTTCTAAGGAAGGGTTTGAAAATGGAATTCATCAACCCTTTAAATGTAGAAGGTGCATTGGTAAGGCCAAAAGGCATGACCAAAAATTCATAATGACCCTCATGAGTTCGAAATGCTGTTTTTGGAATATCTTCAATCTTCATTCTAATTTGATGATATCCTGAACGAAGATCCAAGTTGGTAAAATAAATTGCTCCATGTAATTCATCCAATAATTCATCAATCACAGGAATGGGAAATTTATCTTTAATAGTGAGCTTATTGAGCTCCCTATAATCTGGTCACATGTGCCATGATCCATCCTTCTTGTGCACCAATACTACTAGAGTAGAGAAAGAACTTTGACTAGGTTGAATTATACCAGCCTCTAACATTTCTAAAACCATACGTTCAATTTCACTCTTTTGAACATAAGGATATTTGTAAGGCTGAATGTTTGGAGGAACACTTCCTGGAATCAAATGAATTGTATGATCATGATCATGAATATTTGGGAGTCCTTTGGGAGTATCAAACATCTTGGAATGATTTCCCAAGACTTTTTGGAGATCTGGGGAAATAGATGATTTTGATGTTGGAACTTCTAGTGAGCATAATTGTGTAATTACGCCTTGTTGTTATTTATTTAGAAGCTTTGTCATGAAATTAGAGCTTATTATCTTTCCTGACTTCCCTATGATATCCCATAATTCGATTTCCTTTCCTTCTAAAAAAAAATTCAAGAAAATTTCTTGAAAATTAAAAGCTACCATCCACAAATATTGTAACCATTGTAATCCTAGTACAACATCAGCACCTCCCAGTAGGATGGAAAGCATTGGACTATTCAATACATATTCCCCCATGGATAGCTTGATATTATGGAATTTTCCAGAGCAATTTATAGTTCCTCCATTTGCAACCATCACTTGACATTCTGGTGCTAGGTATAGGAAACAATTCAATTCCTTGGCTACCTTACAATGAATAAAGTTATGGGTACTACCCTAATCAATCAAATCTATTGCATTTTTCTTCTTGATATGTCCTTCTATCTTGAGAGTTTTAGGAGTGGTAATTCCTACCAATGAATTACATGATATGGTCGGACTCATTTCATCTTCTTCTAGGGTTGCTTCCTGGTGTATATCCTCTTCTTTTGAAGTTTCTTGTTCATTTTCTTCCTCCTCTTCACAATCTATGTAAAATAATTTCTTCTCAGCACACTTATGACCTTTAGTGTATTTTCTATCACAATTGTAGCAAAACCCTTTTGCTCTTTTTTCTTCCAATTGTTGTGGTTTCAACCTTGTAGGTTGTGGAAGTCTAGGAGTAGCAACACTTCCATCTTTATAGATGTGAGTGGTAGGCTTCCTTGTCGCCATAAATTTACATTCAATTTTTCTTGCCAACTTGAATGCCTTCTCTAATGAATCTGATTCCCAAAAGTGAACTTCATGTTGGATGTTATCCTTTAAAGTCCTTATGAAGACATCAATCCTGTGTTCCTCTAGAATATCAGTTACCCTTATATTCAATTTTTAGAAGTCCTCAATGTGCTCTGAAATTGAACCCTTTTGTTTGAGGTTTATCAATTGGCTAAAGAAGGTGTTGCTCTTTGTATCCTCATAATGTGCTATCATTTCCTCCATAAAAATTGACCAAGTGACAATTTTTTTACGGGAGCAAAGCCATCGATACCATACAAATGTATTTTGTTTTAAATTTAAAGTTGCAATGCGTACCTTTTGTGTGTTTTGCACATTATTGAGATCAAAATATTGCTCCATCTATAGTATCCATGTTATGGGATCCTTGCCATCAAAATTCCTCATATCCATATTTGGAATATGGTGGTTCTTTAATCCAAAATTAGAGTTTATTAAATCATGATTAACATTTATTTTGTTCTCATCATGAGTTTCCTTTACTATCTTTTGGCCATTAGGAATCATTTGTTGTATCAACTTTGATAAACCTTCCTTCAAACCTTCCATTTCTTCCTTCAAACCTTCTATTTTTTCTTCCATACCATCCATTTTTTCTTCCATACTACTCTTCAAACCATCCATCGTAGCTTCCATGCATTTATTCAAACCATCCATCTTAGCTTCCACGCTTTTCTTCAATACATCCATTTCATTTTTTGTTTCTCTTTGTGAGAGCGAATTTTGGTGCACTTGCTCTTGTAATTTTGATAGATCATGTTGCTATTCTTCATCTTCATGAGTCATCGTACAGTACTTTAAGGGATTAATGGGTTTTTAATTCTTTTTAGGAGGAATTTTAGAACCCAATACTGATATCTATTCTCAATAGGCCTTTAGAATCACCTAGAACTTATTTTTCAAACAAGATTTATGCAATTTGAAAAAAAAAATACACACCTTTTTCTTGATTTTGAGGAGCTCGATATTGAAACCAAATTATGTTTGTGATTTTGGATCTTCAATATCTAAAATTCGGCCTTGAAGTAGCCCTCTGAATCTTATTTTGAATGCTATAGGGCTGACCTAATTTGGATTCTTGAAGGCAAAGTTATTCTCAATCTCCTATGATGACCTAATTATCGACTGGTTCAGTAGAGTGAACTTGTACAACTTGCCACGTGTCACTCTTTCCTCCTTTGTCTTTGAAATTGATATAATTAAATCTAAAGTTTGTTTACTTGTGGCCACTTTTTACAGAATCCTAATTCAATGCTCAGAGAGAGAGTTATGACGTTTTTCCCACGGTCACCTCTTTGAGATGAAATTTGGGAGCCTGAAACAATCCTAACTTCCACAGATCATATCTCAAAAAATATTTTGAATCAACATATGAAATTTTTACAGGAGGTTCCTCAGACTTTCTTCTTCGTTCTGTCAAAATTTTAGCTTCTAAACCTTGTAGAAAAAATGTTATAGTGAAAATTCCGTGATGACCTGTTTAGGTTAAATTGAGGAGCTTGCAAAAAGCCTTAACTTCCACAGATCATATCTATGAAAATATTGCGAACCAAGCTCTGAAATTTTGCAATGATGTTTCTTAGGATTTTGGCTTCACACTCTAAAACTTTCAACTTTTGAATCTTCATAGAAAAAAATTTATAGCGAAAAATCCACAATGACTTGTTTGGAGCAGCAAAAACCTAGAATCCAAAGCTCTGATACCAAATGTTATGAAACTAGCTCCAAAAATAGAAGAAAAGAGAGATCGACGCCTTAGAAATAGCCACTTAAAGGGGGAAACCTCCAATAAATTACATAAATGAACAATTCTTGGATGATACAAATTACAAAACCTCCTTTCTATATATAGGAGTCCATGGGGCTACAATGTAATCATAGTGGGGCCACAATGTAATCCTAGCCACCCTAACAATAATAATGTAAGGGCACAAAAATAACAATATGGGGGTTATAAGGGTACAACAATAACAATAAGGGGGTTACACTAACAATAATAAGGGACTATACTAGTAATATAAGGACTTAACAGGAAGCTTGGAATGTAATCTCTGTTCATTGGAGCATATCTCCTTGCCACTGATCCCATTTTGAGCTTGTGGAGTCCCCTGCAATGAATATTTATTTCTATATTTCGCTGCCAAGGGAGTTTCCAGGTGAATGGAACAACCTTCTAGAGTTTGACTTCCGTTCACCATCAAAAGTCAAAAATGAACTTGATAAGTATTACTGAGGAAGATAAACTCGTCCCTAGTATGGTCGCCACTATGTTATCACTCCGTAATTCTGAGGCTGAAGGTAGAATCCCAGAGGCAACATCAAAACCGTTTCGGGCCTAGGATATAGTCCTCTTAGACCCATAGAGGGATCTCTCTATTAGATATAACTTTGTTGGATTTGGCCTTTTAGGCTAGCTATTAGAGGCAAATTTTGGATTTTGAATTTGGTTTGGTGGGGAGAACAAGGGAAAAGGGACATTGGGCAATGGAGTCAAAGGGCTTGGGTGACCAATTTGTAGAAGTAATCAGGCATGAGTGAAACAGTGCAAGCTAGGAGTACTACTTTGAATCTCTGAGAATAAAGTGGAGTGTGGGTAGATACAAGAAAAGTGGAACTCATTAGAAATTGAGGAGCAGTTAATACTTCCTCAAATAAAATGGAGTGTAAGGTTCAGTAGAAACCAAGGAGCAATTAATAATTCCTTCATTTGGCATTGGTGAAAAACATAAAATATTGTAAAATCAACTAGAATAGGGTGTTCCAGAAGAAAATCCTATTCATCCTTTTTTGTTCTACAAATTAGAATTCAGAAACACTAAGACAGGAAAACAATGGATAACACATTAAATAGGAGAAAATTCACCATTTGGTACATGACTTGAGTCCTAAAAGCTTCTCTTGTATTTCTTTGCAAGAAGTCACAACATTACAAAATGGGACTTAGTCCCTCATTGCA
This sequence comes from Pinus albicaulis, assembly GCA_034641835.2. Taxonomy (NCBI): domain Eukaryota; kingdom Viridiplantae; phylum Streptophyta; class Pinopsida; order Pinales; family Pinaceae; genus Pinus; species Pinus albicaulis. The sequence goes on along the minus strand of CM076572.1, from coordinate 1,079,385,010 downwards.
GATTCCCCCCCCTCCCCCCCAACTTACTTCCAACAGTCCTCTCTATATGCCAATCCTACTCACTCATTACAATCAGCATTGTCACTAACGGTTACTTTCTTTCTCCACGCATAACGAAGAAGGCCAAGTATTATTTGACATGCATAAATAAACCATTGGAGTTACAAGGACTATTGGACATCTAGCATTTCTTTGATTATTCTGAAATCAGGTTTGTTATATGTTATCAGGTGTAATTCTTGTCAAGCCTTAATGCTTGGGCTATCTGATAGCCCTTTGAGCGCTACAATCTGGAGCTAGTTATTCATATAATTTCATACCTTGAAACGCTCAACTTGATCGAGTAACGCATCTTCTTAAAAATAGGAAAGATGGTTACAGAGCTGAAAACTGGGCCGAATTTGCTGAGAATAGGGGCAAACTCAATTTTTTTTTATCTGCAACGGTGAAACCTATGAAAAACATGAGAGAGGTTATTTTTCTTTGCCCCATTTTTGTCAAAAAACTCTCTCTAATTTTCAAAATTCATCTCCAAATCTCGACAACATTCGTCGCAAAATCATGCCTAAAAATAGGGAAACTGAAATCTTGAAAAATGGCTCTCAGACATGTCTTATATTCTCCTTGCTCCTAACACCCGTGTAAAATTAGAGAGAGGTTATTGTTCATTTCCCCATTCTGGTCAAAAAAATCTCTCGGATTTTTAAATTTCATCCCCATTTTCCTGTTGTGCGTCTTTGAAGTTAACGTCTCTGACTGCGGACAATGAGAAAAACTCACTGTCAGTAAATTGCTTTCCATTTGGAATATTGTTGTCAACCAATGATGGCATCACCTTTAGAAAATCCTTTACTTGCAATAATATTCAAAATTCATCCCTTATGTGTATATTTTTCTGATTCTTGAGGTCCATCATTTGCTTTGTAAATTTCGATGTTACATTTCTCCTTCTATTCTAGCACCGTCATACTGGGGCTTTACCTCTGTTGAATGAAAATAAATGGATTTAACAACAGAATGGTTCTCAAGATAATTTACTGAGATGAAATCAATAAATATAAGCTTTTGGACTACTTTCTCAGCTTCTTTAAGCTTCTCAGTGGCCTCAGGATCATTGGGATCAATTCTCTTAACCTACTAAAATCTTTTAGCGCTTCCTTGAATTTTCCATTGGATAGATATGCAGCACCTCTGCATTAGTACCCCTTCGTATGTTTAGGATCAAATTAAACATATTTTTTTGCATCCTAAATTGCACTTCCATACTCCTCCAATTTGTATGTGCAAATGCAGAATTCGCCCAATACACTACCATGTGACTGTTCAACTCAATGGCTTCAGAATAGAGCTCTATGGCTTGGTTAAATTTGTGAGCTTGAAATGTCGTATTAGCAATATATTTTATTTCCTCTGCCCACTCAAATTCTTATGTCACAACCCCGTGCATGTTTTACATTTCTCCATTATGTCTGTCTCAAAGCTGCAAGCTCCTAGCTACAAATGTACAAACTTCATAATTAGCTCTCCAATTATTAACAGACCTACCATTTCAAGATTCCAATCCTCAAGCAGCAAATTGAAGTGAACACAATCGTAGGAGAAGACATTTATTTGCACTATCATGGATTATAAGGAAGAAGGATTAAATTAAGTATGTTGAGGGGTGTGAAAATGTCTCTTTTATTTCTCTCTTGCTTATGTTGAAAATTCTCCAACCAGATTGCCTTTTTGGGAGTCTTTCATTGGAATAACAATGAAAACATGGCATAATTTGCACTTCATTTTGTGTATTTCATATGTAATATCTATTTGGTTCCTAATTGTACCATTCACGATATTTCAGATATAACGTTTGACATTTTTGAGAAGTTTTGTGGTTGTAATATTCCTTTTTTCAGGAATTTCAACAAGGTGTTCAAGAAAAACGTTGTATAAGTAGAACTGTACAAAAATAACGTAGATCATGGCTTGTTTGCCCTAATTTATGTTGTATGTGACTTATATATGGAATTTCATCAGAAAAAAATAAGTCAAGACTATTTAAACAGATCTCCCAAAAACTTGACTAGCTAAAAAGCACCCAAAGAGGAAGGCCGCAGCAAAATGCAAGCACTGCTTCAGGAATTGCGCAGTTTTAGCAGATGTTTAGAGGAGATCAGAAAGGAGACTTATATTTCAGTCTTACATCAGAAAATCAACATTATAACAAATCCCTTTCATTATACAGTAGAATGCATGAGCCAATACAACAATAAATCTTCAGAAAAGAGAGTAGGAACACAAGTATATTTGCAGAAATGCTTCAACAATGTTATTTTTTAGGAGCTTCAGCAACTAGAAGTTACAACTCAGATCTAGGAAAATCTATGGATGAAACATCAGATCTATATCATATCTAGAAACTATATAGTTTTCTCTTCAAGAACCACTTGGAATTTTGTCAAAATCATGCATGAATAAGAGTAGATCTGAGAAACAAGATGCAGATCTGGAAACTGCTGTAGTAAATTTTTGATTATAACATTTCATTACAATGGATCATATTTGAACAGAACATATATCAGAAAGCTAATCCATGGATCACCAAGTGAGAGGAAAAGCCCAGCACAAGAGATCTCTGATCTAAGCTATGAGCAAGACACCATGTAAACCCTCATACATAAATAACGCATTTTAATTATAGGGACAGTGTTGTAGCTCAAACGACACAGAAAAATAATGTAAAATTGAAAATCTGAAGTACAAGAAGCAGAGACACTCTTTCAGGAGGTTAAATAACACCTTCCATGAGAAGAGGCTCCTAAAAATACGCTAGATCTTTGCAGATCTAGACTCCCACTTGCTGTGGCTTAAAAGACAACTCAGCCCTCAGGATGAGCAGCGCTGTAACGTAAGAAGGAGCTTGGCCTCAAGCCTGATAGTGGTTCAATTCAGCAAACTTTCCTCCTTGAATCCTCAAAGGAAGAGGTGAAATCCCTGCATAGGAATTCCAAATACAATCCTCCACTAAACATCAGAGGATGGTGTTTGTCTAAGCAGACAAATAATCAGAAATATGATCAATCAAAAACCTTCTCTTGTTGCCCTCCTCCTCCTTTTATAATATGAGAAAGCCTTTGCAAACCCTAAACCATCTTGATGAGTTAGCCCTTTTCACATGAGAGGCTCCCTTCTAGAACTGTGCTGCCCCTTTTGGAGATGTAATGAACCTAGAAAACGCTGTTGATTTGGTCAAGGTTGACCCAGTCTTTAGCTCAAACCTCTTTCACACTTGCAAGTGATTATTTGCATGGCCCTAATTTGTCTTTGTTCACATGGGCATTGATTTATTTAGACTTTTTAGGAGTTTTACATGTCCTCCTTTATTCATTTATTCATGAAACAAAAATTAAAACAAAATTGAATGTTCCTCTTAGCTAAAGCTAAGTGGGAACATTACAGTCCTCCCCTCCAAAATGTTGCTTGTCCTCAAGCAAGTGACAGGGTAAGAGCTATAGTTCTTCTTCTTCTCCATTGATGGCACCATCAAGGATCGAGTTTTCATCATGGACCAAGTGCTCATTAAGCCAATACATCAGAAATTTCTCCTCTAATGCTAACATGATAGGGGCATAGTCTATCCCTTCACGAGTGTAAAACTCAACAAAAATAAACATAGGTGAAGCAATGTCACACCTAAAACATGTATCATGAAGTACAAGGTAGAGTTCCATCCCATGTGGTACATATACATTGCCCACTTTTTGCCCATACAAACCCATAAAAAATACCAATATATCATCTATGTATGGAAGAAAAATCACATATATGCAACCTGAAATGTGCACTTGAGGAGGTGGGTCACAATCCCACATAATATACCAACGCAATGAACTCCTTGTCTTGAGTAAATCTGAGTGTGGTAAGTGGTATTCCCACCACATATTTTCTGCATGGCTCACTTTGACATGGCTGAAAGTGATACCCAAGTTAGGTGCCTTTGGGAAGCACCCATCATGATAGAGAATCTCCCTTTGCACCTCAAGGGAAAGGCCAAATTTAGAATTTTTATTGGCCTCATCAATGCCATGAGATCTGCATGTAATATCGCTCCTTGTAGGAGCCATGGCTTGCATACATATGGTAAGAGAATGTTTCAAATCAGAAAAATAAACATGCTCCATAAGATCAGATTCTTTACCATTCAAGTCTCCCACACACATGGAGTTAGGCATGGGCATTTCTCCTCTTTTAAGAGAAGGAAGAGATGGTTGAAATGTATCCTACATAGAGTCCTTTGGCTGCCCCATCTCCTCATAACTATTGCACTCTTGTAAGTGCTGATGTAGTTCCTCCCAATCATAGTGCTGATGTAGTTCTTCCTTCATACCCTCGAATCAAAACTCCTCATGATTAGGGAGTAGATCTTTGCTGACTGCATATAGTTGGAAAGGAAATATTTGTGTGCTCTTTGTAGTATCTATTGCTTAAGCTTGGAGGCTTGAGACAAGAATACTTTAACAAAATGATAGATGACCCCTTCATGGACCAAATAGCCTCCTCCTTGCTTCATGCCATCTAATATCATCCCAGTGTGCAGATCTTTGGAGTACTCCACAAGGATTTGAGACCTCCAATATGGATCTACAAAACTCAACAAGGACAGGGTTGCTGATGCATCTATGGTGGTGCTTGCCTTGTTGTTGATTGTTTCTTTGACATTAAACATGCCAAAATTGTTTGTGGGAAGGTTGATCCTCTCCTTTACTTCCTCCCACAACGCTGTGGCTTTCTCTTCCATTGCTCCAGCACTTTTTGAGGCTTCCCCCACATGATCAGAATCTAATGGCATTCCAAGTTGCTTGCCATGAGGTAGGAATGTTCCTTGCAACATTCTCATAAACATGAGAGAAGGAACTGTGAGATCCTTACTTCCACTACGCAAATCCAGATCTATTGTTTGTGTGGAAACATCAAGTGCAGGATAAGTGTGCATGCCTTGAATTATTTGTGGTTCCCACTCTTTAAGTCCACCCACTCCATTTGCAAGGCCTTCCAATCAGTGGTGACCTTCCTCAAGGTAATCAACTACTGGACACCCAAGATGATATTGGTGTCTGGTATGTCAACTACAAAGAAGTGATCCACCAAGGTGTAGGACCCTATAGTGCCAGAAAGTGATGGAACATATTTCATGCACTGCATAGTTCTATTTCATGGGACCAAAACATAGAACCCATCAAAAGTATCAGTGGGTATCCCTCTCCTCTGCACAAATTAAGCATCAATAAATTTTTGGGTTGCCCCATTGTCAATAAAAATAGACACTCTCTAGTTCATGACTGAACCTTGTACTCTTAGGGTCAAGAATTTGGGAACTCCTCTCAAAGAAGCAAGAGTCCCACTTGTTGGAGCAAAAGCTTCCTCTTCACCTCTGGATGGTGATTGATATTTCTCCTCATCATCACCAGTGCTGTGACCCCCCCTAGGTCCTTCATTCCCATCTTCCTCTTCAAAATATGATAAGACTTCTATATAGTGTGCTCTTCCAGCATCACATTTATGTCCCAGTACCCATGGCTCTTGACAAGTGAAAAACAATCTATTTTTCCTCAACTCCCTCTGGAGATTAAGGTCAAGAGGTTTCTTCAGTGAGCTCTCCTTAGGTGGAGCAGCTTTCCCCTTAGAAGAGTGAGGGGTTTTGCTTTGGAAAGTTGCCTTTGCTCTTGGCAAGGCATCTTGGAGATCTCTAGCTCTCTCAATGGCATCATGCAAAGTGATGGGCTTGGTAGACTTAACCAACCCATGCAAAGGTTCCTCCAGGCCATCAATGAACATGCAGACTCTCCTTACTACTGATAGATCAGGGACCATTACTGAAAACCTCAGGAATTCAGAGATATAGGCCTTTGCATCTCCTGTTTGCTTCAGCTTTGCCAAGCTTATAAAAGGGGCCTCTGGATCTTTCCAATCAAATCTGTCCAATAGTCTCCTAGAGAGCTCAGCATATGTAGAAACATTGTTGTGTCCCTATGTAGATAGTCCATGAAACCACCAGTTGTGGGCTTCTCCCTCAAAATGCAGCACAACAACCTTGATGGCCTCTACTTCGGGCACTTTATTCAACTAGAAATAGATGTCAAACTTTTCCACCCATGCTTTGGCAGAACAAGAGGATGTTCCATCAAACTTGGGCAAAAAGAACCTTCCCATAGTATGGTGTCTGTATGGTGTCTCCCCTAGAAGAAACCACCATCTCTGTACTGCTGCCATGGTCTCCTTCGGTCCTTGAGATGGAAAAAGTCTTGGAAGCTCAATTTATCCTTGAACCTCTGACTTTGTGAGTCATATTCTACAAAGTACCCTTCCTGGGAGGTTGGATCTTGTAGTATTTCATTCTATAGAGCCAAGAAGGTAGGCATGGTAGATCATTGTGAGGCCTGTGGAGCTTGTGGCAAGCTCACAGGTTGACCAATCCCAAAATGGGACATGTCAGAACTTTCTCCTTGATGGAATCTCCCAAGGGATTCCCTCATTCTATCCGCCCTCATCTCCTTTATCTCCTTGGACAGATCTTTCATAGCCTCCAAGAGAGTTTTTTCAAACTCTTATGCTTCCTTATATTTATCATTCACAGATTCAAGGGCTTTCCCCTTGTCTTGACCCTTGTCAAGATCAACAGTGGTGTAGTCATTCTTTCTATGACTTCTATTTTGGTACCTCCTCTCCCTCTCAGTGGGAGAATCCTCTTATTAAAAATGCAGCATGATTGGTGCTCCAATGGAAAACACAGGCTATGCTAAGAGTGGAGCTCTGATACCACTGTAATATTCCCTTTTCAGGAATTTCAACAAGGTGTTCAAGAAAAACGCTGTATAAGTAAAACTGTAAAAAAATAATGCATATCAGGGCTTGGTTCCCCTAATTTATGTTGTATGTGACTTGTATATGGAATTTCATCAGAAAAAAATCAGTTTATACTATTTAAACAGATCTCCCAAAAACTTGACTAGCTAAAAAGCAACCAAAGAGGAAGGCTACAGCAAAATGCAAGCATTGCTTCAGGAATTGTGTAGTTTTAGCAGATGTTCAAAGTAGATCAGAAAGGAGACTTATATTTCAGTATTACAGCAGAAAATAAACATTATGATAAATCCCTTTCATTATACAGTAGAATGCATGAGCCAATATAACAATAAATCTTCAGAAAAGAGAGCAGGAGCACAAGTATATTTGAAGAAATGCTTCAACAGCGTTATTTTTGAGGAGCTTCAGTAGTTGGAAGTTAAAAATCAGATCTAGAATAGATCTATGGATGAAACATCAGATCTATATCAGAACTAGAAACTATATAGTTTTCTCTTCAAGATCCACTTGGAATTTTGTCAAAAGCATGCATGAATAAGAGTAGATCTGAGAAACAAGATGCAGATCTGGAAACTGCTGCAGTAAATTTCTGAATATAGCATTTCATTACAATTGATCAGATCTGAACAAAACATAGATCAGCAAGCTAATCCATGGACCACCAAGTGGGAGGCAAAGCCCAACACAAGAGATCTGTGATCTAAGCTATGAGCAAGACACCATGTAAACCCTCATACAGAAATAACACAGTTTACTTAGTGGGACAGCGCTGTAGCTCAAATGACACAGAAAAATACTGTAAAATTGCAGATCTGAAGTACAAGAAGCAAAGACACTCTTTTAGGAGGTTAAAGAACACTTTCCATGAGAAGAGGCTCCCAAAAATACATTATATCTCTGCAGATCTAGACTCCCACTTGTTGCAGCTCACAATACAGTTCAGCCCTCAAGATGAGCAGCCCTGTATTGTAAGAAGGAGCTTGGCCTCAAGCCTAATCGTGGTTCAATTCAGCAAAATTTCCTCCTTGAATCCTCAAAGGAAGAGGTGAAATCACTGCATAGGAATTCCAAATACAATCCTCCACTAAACAGCAGAGAATGGTGTTTGTCTAAGCAGACAAATACTCAGAAATATGATCAATCAACAACCTTCCCTTTTTTCCCTCCTCCTCCTTTTATAATATGAGAAAGCCTTTGCAAACCCTAAACCATCTTGATGAGTTAGCCCTTTTCACATGAGAGGCTCCCTTCTAGAACTGCGTTGTCCCTTTTGGAGATGCAATGAACCTAGACAACGCTGTTGATTTGGTCAAGGTTGACCTAGTCTTTAGCTCAAACCTATTTCACACCTGCAAGTGATTATTTACATGGCCCTGATTTGTCTTTGCTCACATGGGCATTGATTTATTCAGAACTTTTAGGAGTTTTACATGTCCTCCTTTATTCATTTATTCATGAAACAGAAATTAAAACAAAATTGAATGTTCCTCTTAGCTAAGGCTAAGTGGGAACATTACAGTGGTGGCCCAAAAAATTTTCTTAATTCTTCTTTCTTCGTGCCACCGCTTTGAGAAATTATTCCAGGCACCTCTAAGAACTTAAAGGATAGAGCTTTAGGATCATTTCAGGGAGAGGGTGTATGGTTTTCCATTAGGAGGAGTATTGAGAACTATCAAAAATCATGTTGGGTGTTACCACCAATTCCATGCATAAGAGTACCCATCATATGCTTGGCATATTTTAGTGCGATAGGATTAGTCTCCCAAGGCAATGCATCAAGTATGTTCACCATATCAAAGCATATATAAATTGTTTAGGTGCATCTCTAGATTTAAATTAAATTTGTGGTGTTAACTCTCATGGGACTTGACTTCACCCTCAAACATAAATCTTGTCCATACACATGCCTTCATGATTTCCTCTTGAAATATAGAGTCGTGTTGGACACGTACACTTGAATGCAAATAGAAAAAGTGTGACTTCAAATAAAAATGATGCTTGACCAACAATCAACAATGGAATAGTGCATCCATCATTTCCAATGTAATGCAATAAAGCAAGCCAAATGCCCATTCATTCTCCACAAGCATCTTTAAGAAGGTTTCCTCTAGTAATGTGCCACACTTTTTAGATCGAAGATCAAGCATCTGAATTAGTATGAATGTGATGCTTACACTAGCAATAAAAAATGGATACTCCCACGTGGCTCTATATCCCTTCTGATTTTGAAGGAGGTGTTGGAAGGATTTAGGAAAGGTCTTCGCAAAGAAAGTAGATTCTCCAAATATATAAAGTTTCCCCCCTAAAATCAGTGTATGGATCTTTCCCTTGCCATCCCATTTCCTTCCATTGCTCTTGAAATCAAACCATAAGACTCGCACCAAGGAAAAAAAGCAGTAAATTGTAGAGCCTTAAGCCTGAACTGTGTACTGCAGACCATCAAACTAAAATCACTACTACACCTTGAAAATTTGAATGTTGAACCCTAAACTATGTTGAAACTGAAGTCTGGACACTCTTGAACTGTCAACTAAGAAAGCAATATGGAACTAAGAGTGGAAAAAATGCTCAAAGCGTTGAGCTTATTTTCATATCTACCTACTCTAGTATGAAAAATTATCTCATCAAATAATAATTAGCTTTCCAATGTAACCAGTCAAGCAAATGAGTGCTTGATTGATTCTTGTTGCCTTATTTGAGCAGGATGTGAAAACAAAATGACCACTCCCATATTATCTACTACTGAACATAAGTGTTCAAATTTTTCCTTGAATGCTGCAGCAAACTGTCCATGGCATAATAAACTCATTCTATGAATGATTCTAAGAGGTCAAAAAAGGGATCTTGGACTAACCCCTGGTAATGAGGATTCACATGACCGGCTTCAACTATGACTGCTCTTTGTTCCAACTTGTCAGGCCCAGGATCCTTCTGAAAGAGAAAATCTATACATTCATCATGATTATCTGATATGTCATCTTCATTTTATACCAACATGCTGTCCTAAAGAAAGCTTGATATATCTTGACTAAGATTGCTGAATTCTATTTGAAGGTCATTATTTGGATGAACAGAAGTACTTTCTACCAACAAGCCTTCTTGTGAATCTAAAACAAGCTCATCATCAATCTGTTCTACATTTGTTTCTTTAGGGGGGGTGACTTCAATACATAGATCAGCAGTAGAACAAATAGAATTAATTTCTAGATTACACAAATATTGTGAGGCTAGTTGCATGCTTAGAATATGATTAATATTTTCTTCAGTTAAAGGAGGAGGCAGTCTTTGTTTTCTTTGGATTAAATAGAAATTGTTTTCTTTCTCTTGTGAATATTGCTCACGATTTTGAATGTCTTCTTTATATTTATACAAAAGAGCAGATAAATTATCATTTTCCTTTGAAGATAGATCATGTGAACCTACTTTAATTTCTTGTTTTATCTCATGTTCAGCTAACTTCATTTGACTATCATGAAATTTAACTTGAGAATGAAATACATAAATTGCTTCTAATATATCATCATCATTCATAACTCCTAGATCTTCATCAGTACTTTCAATGTATTGTGTGAAATATTCGAAATGATCACAACAGTTTTCCACTAATGACAAAGATGGGAAATATTATTGATAATGCTAATAAAACACTTTGTGGAAATCCTTTAAAGAAAAAAAGCTACTAGGGTTTAAACCTTCATACCATTCCCTCGCTTTTCCTTCTAATTTTACCATGAACATATTCATGTGGCAGTCCTCATTCCATTCAACTTTCAACTTCCATGAATGTATGTGAAATTTAATGAGATGTAACAAAGCATCATCAACATCCTCATCTTGAAAAATAGGAAGATTTCTTTGCCAATTTACCTGAGGCATTCTGTTTGGGTAGCCTGGAATGTAATATTTATTCATTGGAGCATATCTCCTTGCCACTGATCCCATTTTGAGCTTGTGGAGTTGCCAATGAATCTCTATTTTTGGATTTTGCTGCCAAGGGAGTCGCCAAGTGAATGGAACAATCTTATGGTGTTTGACTTCCGTTCACCATCAAAAGTCAAAACTGAACTTGATAAGTGTTACTGAGGAAGATAAACTTGTCCCTAGTATGGTCGCCACCATGTTATCACTTTGTAATTCTGAGGCTGAAGGAAGAATCCCGGAGGCACCATAAAAACCACTTTGGGCCTAGGATCTAGCCCTCCTAGACCCAAAGAGGGATCTCTCTATTAGATATAGCTTTGTTGGATTTGGCCTTTTAGGCTAGCTATTAGAGGCAAAGTTTGGATTTTGAATTTGGTTTGGTGGGGAAAACAAGGGAAAAGTGCCATTGGGAAATGGATTCAAAGGGCTCGGGTGGCCAATATGCAGAAGTAGTCAAGCATGAGTGAAATAAGGAAAGCTAGGAGTAATTCTTTGGATCTCTGAGAATAAAGTGGAGTGTGGGTAGATACAAGAAAAGTGGAACTCATCAGAAATTGAGGAGCAATTAAGAATTAAAAAACTAAACTGTAGTGTAAGGTCCAGTAGAAACCAAGGAGAAATAAATAATTCCTTGGTTTGGCATCGGCGGAAAACATAAAAATATTGTAAAATCAGATAGAATAGGGTGCTCCAGAAGAAAATCCTATTCATCCTCTTATGTTCTACAAATTAGAATTTAGAAACACTAAGACAGGAAAACAATGGATAACACATTGAACAGGGGAAAATTCACCATTTGGTACACCATCTGAAGCCTGAAAGGCATTACTTTGCAAGAAGCCACAACATTATAGAATGGGACTCAGTCCCTCATTGCAAATCACTCCCCCCCCCACTTACTTCCAACCGTCCTCTCTATATGCCAATTCTACTCACTCATTACAATCAGCACTATCACTAACAGTTAATTTCTTTCTCCACACATAATGAAGAAGGCCTAGTATTATTTGACATTCATAAATAAACCGTTGGAGTTTCAAGGACTGTTGGACATCTGGAATTTCTTTGATTCCTCTGAAATCATGCTTGCCATATGTTAGCAGGTGTAACTACTGTTAAGCCTTAACGCTAGGGTTGTCTGAGAGTCCTTTGAGTGCTACAATTTGGACCTGGGTATTCATATAATTTCATACCTTGAAACTCTCAACTTGATCGAATAACCCATCTTCTTAAAAATAGGAAAGACAGTTACAGAGCTGAAAAATTAGCCGAATTTGCTGAGAATAGGGGCACACTCAGACATTTGTTTCTCCCCAAAGGTGACACCTATGAAAAATATGAGAGAGGTTATTTTTATTTGCCCCATTCTTGTCAAAAACCTCTCTCATATTTTCAAAATTCATCTCCATCTCTCCATAAAATTCGCCGCAATATCATGCCTAAAAATAGGGAAACTGAAATCTTGAAAAATGGCTCTCGGACATGTCTTCGATTATCCCTGCTCCTGATACCTGTGTAAAATCGGAGAGAGGTTATTGTTCATTGACCCATGCTAGTCAAAACCTCTCTCATATTTTGAAATTTCATCTCCATTTTCCTTCTATGCGTCTTTGAAGTTAACGTCTTTAACTGCGGACAATGGGAAAAACTCCCTGTCAGTAAATTGCTTTCCATTTGGAATATTGATGTCAGCCAGTGACGACATCGCCTCCAAAAAATCCTTTACTTTCAATAATATTAGAAATTCATCCCTTCTATGTATATTTTTCTCATTCTTGAGGTCATCTGTCATTTTCTTTTTGAATTCCGATGTTACATTTCTCCTTCTATTCTAGTACCGTCAGACTGGGCTCTACCTATGTTGAATGAAAATAAATGGATTTAACAACACAATGGTTCTCAATATAATTTACTGAGATGGCCTCAATAAATCTAAGCTTTTGGACTACTTTCTCAGCTTCTTTAAGCACTGGGTGGCCTCAGGATCATTGGGATCAATTCTCTTAACCTGCTGAAAAATTTCAGCGCTTCCTTGAATTTTCCCATGGCTAGATATGCAGCACCTCTGCATTAATACCCCTCATATGTTTAGGATCAATTTCAACAGATTTTGTTGCATCCTGAACTACACTTTCCAATGTAGACATTTATTAATACTGATAGTATTACCTGATTCTCCTGATCTAGCAAATTAATCTTATGTTAAATACAAAATCCTTCCACTTAATTCTTTTTGGAAATTAAATTGCCAATTTCAAAACTCATGAAGAAAATCAATCACACATAAACACAGTTTTTTAATGGGAATACTTAAAGCTAAAAACCCCAACTATCATATATTATGTATATCATTGGATCATGTAATAATCTCATACAAATATTAGTAAATCAAGCTCTCAGTACAATCAACAATCATTACACACTGTCATGCAAAAATTTTCATATCTATGCACCAATTTCTTGCCTCTTGATAGTCTGCGTCCACTACGCAATCCCTGCTGAAGAAGGCTCCTGAATGAATTCGAATTGGCCTTGCCTTGACTGTACAATCCTCATTGGCATCTCCAATGTGTGTTAGATGCATTAAATGCATCACTATAGTCACAACAGATAGTCCATCTCACCCTTTCACCTATCTCTCCACTGGGTCTCCACTAGAACTGACATGCAAGTAGTTAACTGTTGTACTTGTTCAGTTGAAAGTGAGTCTCTAGTTATGAATTAATTAAATAATTAATTCACTAAACTCTCATTAGTGTATCTTTCAGTTAGACTAGATACAACTAGATCAACTGAGTTTAACTCACTTAACTGAGTTAAACTAAATAACAACTCCATTAACTGCTTTTCCAACTATGTCACAACTTTGCCACTTCAGTTCTAACTGAGTCCTCCATGCATGAGTCACCAATAACCCTAGGAATTGCATAATTCCTTCAACCCACTGATTTTCCAAATCTGTTCACTGAAATAAAGTGCTCCAGGAGAATAAATTTATATTTATTATCGGATTATTATTAAGGGCTAATAATAATCGACAAGAATATATTTTTAGATTGAAGATCTATAAATAGACTTCACCCAATATTATAAAAATAGAATTTCATCTATTTTTGAAATTTGATCAACCATCTACAATTAGCATCCTGCAACTTATAGAATATGCTCACCATGTCTAAAAATAGGCATACACCTAAAAATAGCCTGCGGGCCCCACTTAGTGAAGGTGCTTACTTTTCACTAAGCTCATCATCTTGTTGAATCTTAACACTCCCTCTCAACAAGATAGGGATTATCCTTCACCCCGATCCTGCCTCTATGGCATTCGAATTTGCTCCTATTAAGCGCCTTCGTCAGAATATCTGCATCCTGATCTTTCGTAGGAATGTACTGAAGCAACATGATCTTCCGTTGCAAACAATCTCTAATATGATGATACTGGATATCAATATGTTTACATCTATCATGAAACACAGGATTAATAGAGAGTTTAATTCAACTCTGATTATCACAATGTATCATTGTACGATCTAAACAATAACCGAACAAACTGACCAGGGTCTTCCTCATCCAGATAGCCTCATATGCAGCTTGACTTACTGCTATATATTCTGCTACCGCTGAACTAAGTGCCATGGATTTTTGTTTCCTATTGTACCAAGAAACTGCTATAGATCCGATACTGAAAATCCCTCCTTATGTGTCTTTCTGTCCATTGGGCTGCCTTGCCTATCTGCATCCGTGAGGCCATGCAACTTCACCTCATCCATCTGTCTGTACCATAATCCATACTCCAATGTGCCCCTGAGATACCTCAGGACATTATTTCCTGCCTTCCAAAAGAGTTTGGTAGGCTTAACCATCGCTTGAATAAGCTGGTTCACCGCATAGCATATGTCAAGTCTTGTATTAAATAAATACATGAGTGAACCCACCAACTGTCGATAAACAGTGGCATCCACTACCTTTGCTGATGTAGCATCCTCTTTCCTCCAATTTCCTAGAAGAGGAGGATCCATGGGCTTGTAGTCCTCCATGTGAAAGTTACCAAGTATCTCCTGAGCATACTTGCCTTGAGACAAAAACAGTTCACCTTCTCGCTGCCATATTTCCAATCCAAGGAAATAATGAAGGAGGCAAAAATCCTTCATCTCAAACTCCTTTGCAAGATCTGCCTTGCATGAGTGTATCAACTGCTCATCACCCATTATTATTAAATCATCAACATAAATAATAATGATTAAAATCTTACCCTCCACCACAATTTGGTACAGGTTTGCATCCGCCTCACTCTTGGTGAAGCCAAGTCTGGTGAAATAGTTGTCGATCTGAGTGTACCAAGCACGGGGTGCTTGCTTTAGCCCATGCAATGCTCTTTTGAGTCTGCACACATGTGACTCGATGCTAAATATCTCAAATCCTTTAGGCTACTCAATGTACTCTTCTTCCTCAATGATCCCATTAAGGAACATAGTCTTCACATCCATCTGATGAATGTGCCAACCCATCTACGCTGAGAGAGAAAGGATGGTCCTTATGGAAGAATATCGTGCGATAGGTGCAAAGGTTTCTTCATAATCAATCCCCTCGATCTGTGAGAAGCCCCAGGCAAAAAATCTTGCCTTATACTTCTCGACGCTCCCATCAATAGCTTTCTTTACCTTGTAGATCCATCTTCAACCTACCACTGATTTACCCACTAGCCTTGGAACAATCTCCCAAACATTGTTTCTGACAATAGAGTCATACTCCTCCACCATGGCATCTACCCATGTGGGTTCCTGCGCTACTTCTTCAAAAGAAGATGTCACGATACACTTGCTCATAAGAGCCATGTATCCAGTAAATCAGTCAGGTGACTGTCTCTGTCTACGCTGTGATGTAGGGACTCCTACATTCTCTACTGCATCAAGCTTCAGTCTCTCAGCTTCTGTGGTACGCTTTCTGATTGTTCTGATGTTTGGTTCTACATGAGTGGACTCCTCCACTCCATGAATATCCTCCTATGGCTGATCCACATCTAGAGGCTCATATTTGGGAACAAGTAGCTCCTCCTTTGCATGTAAGTGTAGCTCCCTCTCAAGCGACAACTTCATGGCTTTCACCTCATTGAAATTTATATCCCGTCGCACCACAATCATTCGACTGTTTGGAAAATACACACGATAATTATGTCCTGTTTCTGTATACCCCAAAAATATCCCAAATTCTGCAGTCGGCTCCAGCTTCTTCCTAGAGTCCTTTGTCACGTGAATGTAAACAGATGAGCCAAAAATATTCAAATGAGAAATATCAAGCTTCTTACCAGTAAAAGCTTCTTCAGGTTCACTCATGCCTAGTACTCTATGAGGACAACAGTTTTTCACATAAACCACAGTGTTGCATGCTTTCGCGCACAAGTGCATCGGTAGGCCCTAGTCATGCATCATAGCTCATGCAACACCCACGATCATTCTATTCTTCCTCTCTGCGACCCCATTATACTGTGGTTTATGAGGCACTATGAGTTCTCTTCAAATTCCTTCTTTGCTACAAAATTATTTGAATTCGTTCGAGATATATTCACCACCATTATAACTTCGCAGAGTCTTCACTTACTTCCCTGACTCCTTCTCCACCAATGCTTTAAACTCACATAACTTTGAGAATGTTTTGTTCTTCTTCTGCATGAAGAAGATCCATCATCTACGAGAATAGTCATCAAAAAATATAACATAATACATGTGTTTTTCTATTGAAGCAACCGATAAAGGTCCACACATGTCTATGTGAATTCTCTCTAGGATCACCGAAGCATGGTTCTCCTTCTCATGAATGGTGGTCTTCACAAAATTACCCATAGTACATCCCTTACACTGATATGACTGTGCAAGAGTACCCTTGGGAAGTCCAGTAGAAATATGCTGCAAAATATTCAAGGCACCATGGTGAAGATGGCCCAATATCCTATGCCATAATTCGACCTCATCCTGGCTCACCACTTCTTCTTCTTTGCCCATCATTGCAGTTCAACCATCTACCTCCAGATTTTAGAGATTCTTAACTCGAATCCCTATCCTCTTGGTTTTACCCGTTGTTTTGTTGTAGGAAGGATTTTCCCTTGCTGAAAACAACGTCATAACCTCTGTCCTCCGACATAGCGACCGAGACCAAGTTCTTCTTCAGACCTGGAACATGCATACCATCTTTCAATAGAAATGGTTTACCTGACCCCCTCTCAAAGGTAATGGTTCCAATGTTTTTCGCACTGTATCTACCATTTTCGCCCATCTCTATATGAATTTGGAGATCCTTCTCCTCCAAGTCACTAAACAACTCCTTGTCTCTCGTCATATGGAAGGAAGCACCACTATGAAGATAATACACTGATCCCATTGCGCTTGAAACCAAGCATGCGATCAAAGAGAAATCAAGTTAAAATTGTGAGGCTAAGGCCTCACCCGCTGTAGCTCTAGTAGCCTTCTTGTTCTTATTTTTCTGTGGGCAGTTAGTGGTGAGATGCCCATGTTTGTGACAGTGAAAACACTTCACTTTGGACAAATCCAGCTTTTTTCCTTTAGCCTCAGATTTTGGATGGGCTTTATTCCCCTTCCCTCTCCTTGCTTTGGTAGCCAAAGCGCAAATCTCTTCATCATCATTCTTTGATGAAGAGCCATCCCTAGTATTCCGCCTTATCTCCTCCTGCACAAGATCTGACCAAAGTCGCTCCCAATCCAATAGTTTCCCCCGTCCATTGACAGATTATTCATAGCTTTGCCAACTCTTTAGAATCCCAAGGAGAGCCAAGCTCACCAAGTCATCAGCCGCAACTGTAATTCCCTACATTGGACAAACTTCTTGAGATATTTTGGAATATTGTTTCCCTTCACCATTTTGATTTTTTTGAGCTTATATTTCAGCAAAAAATTCCTATGGTCACTACTGCTTTGGAAAAGATCTGTCAAATCCTTCCATGTTGCAAATGGAGTGGATTTTTTGTGAATTTTTGACACAATATGGTCTTTCACACCTTCCAACATAATTCTTCTTGTCTTCGCTACCTTCTTTTTCCATGCGTCAAGTAATGCAATATCGCTAGAAGTAGGCTTATGAACATCACTATCGATGAACTCCTTCAGTCCATTATCTTCAAGCACCGCCTCCATCCTATCCTTCCATGCTATGTAATTCGAGCTACCATCAAGGGCATACTCCAATTGCAACCCATTGAAAGACATTTCAATGAATGCTCAACTGTCGCACCAAGAAATTTCTGCAGCAAATTCAAATTGTCCACTAGCACAAAATTCAACACCTCTTCACTATTGCCATCTCCACTGATTAAAATTGCTCTGATACCATGTAGAAATTTATTAATACTGATATTATTATTGGATTCTCTTGATCTAAAAAATTAATCTTATGTTAAATACAAAATCCTTCCACTTAATTCTTTGTGGAAATTAAATTGCCAATTGCAAAACTCATGAAGAAAACCAATCGCACATAAACACAGTTGTTTAATGGGAAAGATTAAAGCTAAAAACCCCAACTATCATATATTATGTATATCAATGGATCATGTAATAATCTGATACAAATCTTAGTACATCAAGCTCTCAGTACAATCAACAATCATTACACATTGTCATGCAGAAATTTGCATATCTATTCACCAATTTCTTGCCTCCTGACAGCCTGCCTCCACTACGCAATCCATGCTAAAGAAGACCCTTGAATGAATTATAATTGGCCTTTAATTTAATGTGCAATCCTCAATGGCATCTCCAATGTGTGTCAGATGCATTGAATGCATCACTATAGTCACAACAGATAGTCCATCTCACCCTTTCACCTATCTCTCCACTGGGTCTCCACTGGAACTGACATGCAAGTAGTTAACTATTGTATTTGTTCAGTTGCAATTGAGTCTCTAGTTATGAATTAATTAAATAATTAATTCACTAAACTCTCACTAGTGTATCTTTCAGTTAGACTAGATAAAACTAGCTCTACTGAGTTTAACTCACTTAACTGAGTTAAACTGAATAACAACTCCATTAACTACTCTTCCAACTCTGTCACAACTTTTCCACTTCAATTCTAATCGAGTCCTCCACGCATCAGTCACCAATAACCCTAGGAATTGTGTAATTCCTTTAGCCCACTGATTTTCTAAATCTGTTCACTGAAATAAAGTGCTCCAAGAGAATAAGTTGATATTTATTGCCAGATTATTATTAAGGGCTAATAATAATCGAGATGCATCTATTTTTAGATTGAAGATCTATAAATAGAATTTGCTAAGATTCTAAAAATAGAATTTCATCTATTTTTCACATTTGATCAACCATCTACAATTAGCATCTTGCAACATATAGAATACGCTCACCATGTCTAAAAATAGACATACACCTAAAAATAGCATGTTGGCCCCACTTAGTGAAGGTGCTTACTTTTCACTAAGCTCATCATCTTGTTGAATCTCAACATCCAATTTGTATGCGCAAAGGCATAATTTTCCCAATACACTACCATTTGATTGTTCAACTCAATGGTGTCAGAATAGAGCTCCATGGCTTGGTTAAATTTGTGAGATTGAAATGCCATATTAGCAATAGCTTTTATTTCCTCTGCCCGCTCAACATCTGATGTTGCAGCCCCGTGCATGTTGGACATTTCTCCAGTATGTTTGTCTCAAATATGAAAGCTCCTAGCTACAAATGTACGAAATCCATAATTAACTCCCCAATCATTAATAGAACTACCATTTCAAGATTCCAATCCTCAAGAAGCAAATTGAAGTGAACACATTTGTAGGACAAGACGTTTATTTGCATAACCATGGATTAGAAGGAAGAAGGATGAAATTAATTATGTTGAGGGGCGTAAAAATGTCCCTTTTCTTTCTCTCTTTCTTATGTTGAAAATTCTCCAACCAAATTGTCTTTTTGGGAGTCTTTGGTTGGAATAACAATGAAAACATGGCGCAATTTGCACTTCTTTTTGCGTCTTGCATATGTAATCTATGTTTGTTCCTAATTATACCATTAATGATATTTCACATATAATGTTTGACATTTTTGAGAAGTTTTGTGGTCACCCAAAAATTTTCTTAAGTCGTCTTTCTCTGTGCCACCACTTTGAGAAATTATTCCAGACACCTCTAAGAACTTAGAGGATAGAGCTTTAGGATCATTTTAGGGAGAGGGTGTATGGTTTTCCATCAGGAGGAGTATTGAGAACTATCACAAATCATGTTGGGTGTTACCACCAATTCCATGCGTAAGAGTACCCATCAAATTCTTGGCATATTTTAGTGTGATAGGGTTAGGCTCTGAATGCAATGAATTGAGTATGACCACCATATAAAAGCATATATAAATGCTTCAGGCGCATATCCAGGTTTAAATTAAATTTGTGGTGTTAAATATCATGGGACTTGACTTCACCCTTAAACATAAATCTTGTCCATACTCCTGCCTTAGTGATTTCCTCTTGAAAGATAGAGTTCAGTTGGACACATGAACTTGAATGCAAATAGCACAAGTGTGACTTCAACTCAAAATTATGCTTGATCAGCAATCGGCACTGGACTAGCACATCCATTATTTCGAATGTAATGCAGTAAAGTGAGAAAAATTCCCATTCATTCTTTGCAAGCATTTTTAATAAGGTTTCCCCCAGTAATGTGCCAAGCTTTTTATATCGAAGATTAACCTTCTAAATTAGTATGAACATGATGCTTACACTAGCAATAGAAAATGGATATTCCCACATGGATCTATATCCCTTCTTCTTTTTAAGGAGGCGTTGAAAGGATTTAGGATAGGTATTCACAAAGAAAACAGATTCTCCAAAGATTTAAAGACAGGACCCCTAAAATCAGTGGATGGATATTTCCCCTGCCATCCCATGTCCTTCCACTACTCTTGAAATCAAACCATAAGACTCGCGCCCAAGAAAAAATCAATAAACCGTAGAGCCTATAATGCCTCCTGGTGATCATCGTTACAAAGGACATTAGAGCATTGAGCAATGACACTCTTTGGAGCACCTGTGCATAGAGCGCAACAACATCTGTCTACACATTGAACCATAAGTCAACACCGTGGCATGGAAAAACCCTGAAACTAGATTTCAGAGGGCCCCTTCAATGATGATTGGTATTACGAGGGGGGGTGCGAATTAACCTCCATATGCCACGTGGCTAAGGCAAACAACCCATTTTGGACTCCGCCTCATCCATTCAACTTCGAAACGCATGGGGGGTCTGAAATTGATTTGAAAAATATATTTTGACCTTCGATCAATGTTCATGAGCAGAAATATTCCTACGATTTAATTAAAATATTAAATTTATTTAACAACATAGAATTAACTAACTCTATATCATTAAATCAAAATTAATTTCACTTCGCATAAAATTGATAAGGGTGGATCAACGCAACACTAGAACAATAAAGGCATATGAGAAATACTTATTTTGCAGCCTTCTAGAGAAGTATGGGTGGAAATTTTATCATTTTCTCCTTTTAAATACGTTCCATGACGAACTTGATTCGGGATGATTTTGAATGTGAACCCCATAAAACATGGTTTTCGCCCTGCAAATCCAAACCACTATATATAATTCAGCAGCCCTGATTCTCCTATACTTATAGGGTCCTAACATGGTGGTCTCTGGTGCGATCATGGTGATGGGAGCTTGCCTCAGCTCTGCAACATGCACTACCATGGAATGATGGTGAATTTTTTCCATCAATCTTCTTCTCTCGTGAAGTCAAAAACTTATGTTTTCCTTTGATTTCCTTCGAACATCCCTCTTCAGTGTATCCCAAACCTACATAGAGAGGTCTCTGCAGCACAACCTCCAATGGTTGGGTTATGCCTTGGCCACGAACGCCAAGTCCTCCTCATTTGTACCCCATCTTGGTGAGGAGTCTCATTTCGGTTCTTGTAATGGGTATCTCCATCCTTCCAACAGAAATGATATTAGATGAAGATGAAAGTGAAGAGAAATCAACATTGTTTAACTTAGCTATCGATTTTGACACAGGTGAAGATGGCTTCTCTAAGCCTTCGTTGCGCTTCACTTGATCTAAGGCCTCTGTCACGGCTTGTAGCTAAAGCTACAATCGTTGCTTCTCCTCCTTCTCTTCCTGTAGGAGTTCCTTCAATGCATCATGATTTTCTTGAATACTTTCATTGTTGTGCTTCAATTCTTCCAACACCTCTGTCATGGATTGCAACTGAAGCTGCAATCGATGTTTGTCCTCCTTCTCTTCTTGTATGAGTGTCTTCTATTCAACGTTATTTGTTGCTTGTTTTTCATAATATTCGTAAAACATGTTTGATTTCTTGAAAACCCTGAGCATGGTTTCGTACATGTATTTGACATCCTCCATTTCTCAACTCAATGGATGTTCAATAGTTCACGCCTGCAATCCAATCAGCAAGAAGACCTACTCTGATACCACTTGATCTGGGTAAATTCCTGATACCCTTAACCAAGACCTTTATTTCAGCTAATGTGTTATAATTTCATTTAATTAAAGTGTTAATGAACATAAATTAACAACTTCATGCTGTAAAGAAGAGGAACGTAAAAAACATGAGCAACATATGACATTGATAACAAATTTCGTCTAGGAGGGACTATGTCTCTAGGCCTCGGTGTCAAGATGGTGTAGGCCGCTGCATTAAGTGTTGTAAGGAGTGAAGATATACATGCATAGTGTTTTCTCTACCATACAAGGAAAATTCCCTCACACAGGAGTGGTTGGATCTCTCCATGAGATTTTTCTCTACAGGAACCCTCACTCACAAAAGGACTCCTATTAGTATGACAATAACTCACACCTAATGACTATGAGTATCCCACCAACATGGAAACAAAGGGATCTCAATCAAACATACATGTGACAATTAGTATCCCGCCAACATGGCAGCAAAGGGATCTCAAACATAATACAAATCCATGATAGAAAGTACATCTCACATCAAGAACAAAACAAGATCCCACATCAAACATCAACATGGATCTGTACAACACAATGCATCTCAGAGACAAATAAGTACATGAAATCAATGCATCATATAACTCACACTGAAGATGAATGAAGAATGGTTTGATTTGTTGTTGGATCTGAAATCACCATCACAATTGTGGCGTTGAAAGGTGTGAAATTGATTTCTCACTCATTGAATGCTAACACTTGCACTCCACTCGAAAAGTGGCCGAAAAATATAAATCTCAGATGGAAAATATGAATACAACATAATATTCATGGCGTTGAAAAGTGAAAAATCGACTGTCAAATTTTTGAAAATTGAAAATGTGAAAATATGGGCCTTAGGGAATCTTTTAGATTTCTCATAGATTCCTCAAAGACATTGCTCCACTAGGAATCTGTAAATTTGCAACTCAAAACTAGAATCTAATCTCACCATTGATATCCTTGCGAAATTTTGAGAAGAATGAGTATCAAGTTGATATCATTCTGACACCGACGAATTTCGGCCTCTAAGGAATCTGAAAGATTCCCTCAAGATTCTTGAAGATTCTCCTCCACAGGGAATTTGCAAAATTGTTGCTGAAAAGGAAATTCTGGGCACAACATCGCGTTCTCTGCAAAATTCTAGTTAAAATGCATATAAAGTTTAATACATTCTGAAAATTTTACCTCCCTGAGATCAAAAGATTCCCTTGGCCTTAAACTAGAATTTGTCTCGAATTGCATGCCTACATCTGTACTGGTCTAGCCTCTATCTCGAAATTCATGCCCATACTTCTCCTGCCTTGGCCTTAGCACATATGAGAAAGACAAGTTTAAATGAAAAATGCAGGCGGACTTAACCACATGAGGTGGTTGGCGCATTGGTAAATTTAAGTAAATGGTTGAGGAGGGGTTGGGGGGTCAAATCACGCCCCTCCCAACATAGCATGAAATCCTTTTAAAAAAAAGGGGCACATTTTTTTTTATTTGAAAAAATGTATAAGTTTGGGGGGCCAGGCCCACATTAGACGACCCTCCCCCAACCATCTCTTCCATATGTGTTTTATATGGTATAAAACGGGCTATGATTGGTGCATGGGTTCCATGCCATGGGGTCCCATTTTATGGAGGGCTGCCGTGTGGGCGGGGCTAGCTGCGGGTTCAACTCCTACCAGCCTTATAATATGTGGCATTTGGTAGGGGTGGTGGGGTTGACTGCCGACCACCCCACCATTAATATGATTATGGTTGCTGTGGGATCCGGTGGGGGTCATGACCTGTCGGATTTTTAATACATTTATTTATTTATTTGTTTTATATATAAAAAAAACCAATCTGGCCATTTTTAAAAAAATCAAATTTGACCGTAGGAGTCAAATTAAAGAGGTCACAAATTTTTCCGGAATCCAACCAGAGCTGGCCGGAATCCAGTGGCCGGAAAAGGTCGAAATT
The DNA here is from genome assembly GCA_034641835.2 of Pinus albicaulis. Lineage (NCBI taxonomy): Eukaryota > Viridiplantae > Streptophyta > Pinopsida > Pinales > Pinaceae > Pinus > Pinus albicaulis. The sequence continues at coordinate 1,079,360,813 of CM076572.1, read as the reverse complement.
ATGCCTTCTTTAAGCTTGCCGAGTCACCAAGTCAATGCAAAAATTTGTCTACTTCTAACTTTCACATACGAGCTCAGTTTGACGAATCATTCACACCATTGTGATCGGGACGACGAGATCTACACTCTGGTTTTGGTTTGAAAGCATTTTGAACACTTTGATTTTTGATCTTTCTCAAGCCCTCTTCATCCTGTGTGTGTCTCTAGAGCCACCTGGATCATATATACATATTGAACAATTGGAGGGGAGGAATCCACCAAATAGTAGTAATATTGGATTAGTTCCTAGTGTATGAGCCATAAGTTTCAATCAAAAACCATAACAATGACATAAATCCTTCCCTTTATGGGCTCATATCATTAGTTGATGCTACTAAGATTGAGCCCAATAACGGCCCCACCATTTCAATTTTGATACGTTTTGGCTAGAACATCCCAGTTTTATGCCTAGTATGACACAATGGTAGAAAGAACATGACATTGTCTCAAGTACCAAAATGTATCAAATTTAGTAGAGTAACATCATAAGGAATGTTTTGGGAATATATTTGAAACAAAGAGAAAATTGGACTAAGGAAGTGCTAAAATACAACAATCCCTATTTCAAAAAGGAATCAATGAGGCTCTCCTTCAATGTGAAGAAAAAATAAGAAAATAACTATACAAACAATATCTTCAAGAAGGGATCCTATGGAAGGAAAATTTAAGAATAAGATGGCTAAAATAAGAAGATCATAACAAAAAATTATTCCTTAAATCTCTCCTTTAACAAGAGTTCCAATCACATCTCCTTGCTTAAAATAGAGCAAGGAATTAAGCTTGAAAGGCATGAGGATTTGGAAAGGGAACTAGTTAGACTCTTTGACTCCTTACTGCAAGAGTGTATGGTGGTTCAAATAAGGTTATTAAATGGATCTTGGAGGATATTACACAACTAGTAATAAAATAATAGAATAATAATTTCATGTAGTCAAGATCCCCTAAAGGTGTGGAACATGTAGCCAAAGATTTAGCTCCAGATAAATCTCCAGGCCCATATGGGTTTACAACAAACTTCTTTCAAGCTTGTTGGCATATTAAAGGAAGGGATATATGGGAAAATTTGGAGGAATCAAGGTGGTGAGGATTGATGCTTTAAGTTTTCAATTGAACATTATTGGATTTCATTCGTAAGCATAAGGAGCTAATGAAATATATACTTTTTGATCCATCTCCCTTTATAATTTTTTTACAAAATTGTAACTTAGTTTATTGATAATTTCTTAAAACCCCTCTTTCACATCATCATATCTAAGGAATATGGAGGCTTTGTAGAATGTTTCCAAATCCTTAATGGCATTATCAAACACCTTGAGAAAGCATAAACACCCTAGGATGCTTATCAAATTCAACATGTCGAAGGCCTATGATTAGCTAAGCTAGAAATATCTCTCCCAAATTATTCAAGCCTTAGGTTCGTAAGAATTGAATCTCTTGTAACATGAGCTTAATATCCTCCACCTCCTTATTTTTCTTGATCAATGGTTCACTGTCCAAACCTTTTAAACCCTCTTAGAGAATCTGCCAAAGGAATCTACACTTTCCAATTCTCTATATCATTATATTCAAAGATCTTTGCAAATTTATCAAATGTGACATTTTTACATGATTCATTCAAGGAATCTCTCTTGCCCATAATTTGGAACCCCTCTCCCACCTTCAATTTGTGGATCATAATATACTCCTAGTAACACCCTCTATTAAGGAAGATAAATCCTTTAAATATGACTTAGATACTTTCTTATAGGCCTTAGGAGAAAAAAACATCAAATCCAAGTCCCATATTTTATTTTTTAATAACCATATTGATATGCAAATAAATATCACATGTCTTGTGGGTTTTCAATGAGTCTTTCTCCCCTCCAAATACGTTATGGCTCCCTTGCTAGATCAAGACTTGAGAATTTCCTCCTAGAAAGAGCTTCTACTCAAATTGGATACCAAAATCTCAAGTTGTACTTTTATGTTTCTATACCTCATAGGAAAATTTCTCCCAGTTAAATCCATTTTTTATTCTATTCCTTTGTATATGTTTTCTATTTTGGCAGCTCCTATGAATGTAGTTAAGAAAATAAAGAAATTGCAAAGGGTATTTATGTGGGGACTTACCCAGAAAGAATGTAAATGTGATTAGTGTCCTAGGATAAGGTGTGTCATCTTAAGGGAGAAGTAAACCTTGGTATTAGAGATCATGTTCTAGTGAGTAAAGCGTTAGAACCTAACCTTTGGTGGTGATTGATAAAAAATCAAAGGGGAGATTTGGGTGATATTTGGAGAGAAAAATATAGCCCCAACATTCATGAAAATTCCCTTGTGTGCATATATGGAAAATGTCTAATGTATCCTATCTAGAATAACACTTAAATAGAAATATAGTTCAAAACCACTGCTTCTAGGACGTGTGTAATGGAAATTTAGTCCTCTTTTGGGAATACATATGGTAATAAGAACCTATCCTAGCCAAAAAAGAGGAATTAGCTTCAATATAGCTTATGGTTAGGAAAGTGGGATGGACTAATATTAACTAATATTTTGACATGGTATGGAAAATAGGTCAATTAAAGATACATAAATGGATACCTGGAAATAAATTTCCTAGTCAATGGAGGAATGAAGACTACTGGAAAACAGATGGAATTCTCCAATCCCATCTCATTAACATTAGCATAGGGGAAGATATTTTACAATGGTAGTGGAGTAGAGATAGCAAATTCAAATTCAAATAATTATATTGTTAGCGGTTGGATGCATTTAAGATAATCCTTCTCGAGAATGGGACTCAATATGGAACCTAGAATTATGGATGAAAATATCAACCTTTCTGTGGCTTCTCAAACTCATGGAAATATAACTTGGGACAAGATTATTCAATGGTGTTTTATAGGACCATCGCGATGCCCTTATGTTTAGTCAAGGAAGAAACCTAAAACAATCTTCATAACATGCAATGCATTAATAAATCAAAGCGGTAGAGTGGAAATGATTTTTGATCAATTACATAAATATTTCATGGTGATTCATGATACCATAGATTGAAGGAGGAAATATCCATTAAAAAAAAACATCCTCAATCTAGAATGGAATACTTTCTTGGGATTTTTGCGAAGGAATGTTTGAAAATAAAGGAATAGGAGGATTTTCAAAACCAAATCCCTCGAGGAAGAACAATTCTGGGAGCTCATCCGCAAAAAGATCAGGGAATTAATTACAACAATGTCTTAGAATATGGAATCCCAATTAACATCTAGTTTAAAGTTTTTATTTCTGTAAGAGATAAATATTATATGGATCTATCAATGGGTGCCTCACCAATCTAGAACTATATCAGCTCCAAACAAATGTTATCCCCTTTCACTTGGACAAATAAAATTGAATTTCAATGGGGCAAATAAAGGTAACCTTGAACAGGCTAGGTCATGAGTAGCTTTATGAAACCATGAAGTTTGGGTTATATGCATGTTCTCTAAAAAAATAGGATACAAACTTAATAATGGATTAGAGATAATTTATATCATTAGGGAACTGCATTTGGATTTCAATAGGGGATTTAAATATCACATAGTTTACACATAGTTTAAGGAAAATCATTCTTGACAGTCCAAGTGGTCTGCAAGATCAAATATGGAACCAATCAATTAAATATCTCAAATAATTGGTAACTCATAGTAGGATATTCCAAGGTGGAAAAATAGTTAAATATTCTTCCTATTTCCATTCCCTAATACATCAGACAATATAGTATTGCATTGGAAAATAGGTTGGCCAATGAAGGGGTATCTCAATCCACTCCAATGAAGTTATGGAATTCTATAACATATCCCAAACCCACTTCAATTTTAATGTTTTTCTATCTTTATTAAATACAATCAACTCCTGGGTCAAGGGATATATCATATCCTAAATAGCTGGCAAGAGAGGGAGCACAAGGTGGTTGCGTAGGAGTGACACGCATAAAAGTGGATGGAGGTGGCGGAGGTAGGTTATAACTCTAGAAAGCATACTCTATATTGATTCATATTGGATCATTATATTGTTTTCCATTCATCTAAGTTCTTTTAGAGTAGAAAAAAGTGAACGAATAATATCACAATACCATCTTTGCTAGTGGGACCAAAATTGGAAAATTGGGGTATGAAACCTTTTCGAGAGTAGTTTGAGGCATCAAATTGTGATTATTACCGAAAGAATTCTATACAAGCATCAAATTGTATTATTTCCTATTCTAGACATAGATACCTTTCAAATGGTGTAAGAATCACCTCAATCATAGTCCATATGAAAAATTTATGCCACTTGAAAGTTGGCCTTATTTTTTTAACCACCATAATTAGGGAGGATGCAACATCAACCCCCATTACTATAATTCAATTCCCTCACAAAGAACTAAACAACACAATAACTTCCATTATGTAGAAGACTCTATAATAGTTAATATTTTACAACTAGTTGACAGTTGAGGGAGTAAAACTTAACCACTAGTAGTCTATTGGGATTAACTCGGCCCCTAAGAGGAAAAGGTGTTCCATTATATTCAAGTTCTTTTTTTTCCGGAGAAAAGAAGATTAGCCGAGAGAAGATAAGGAGAGAGAAAACATATATGATTTGTGTACTATAACAACCTACTAGTGATAGGCATCACTTCTTTGTACTTGTATCCATTCCACATTTAGAGAAGGAGAGTATAGAATCCTCACCTTCGAGTAGGGCTTTATATTGAAAGGGTTTCCTAGGATATATATTGTGTCATTTATGGTTTTTGAGTTTTATTTAAGTTTTCTCTATTTTCTAAATAATTATAATTTATATACATATGTAATAAACAATGATTTACATATCCAAAAATCTAAGGAGAAATAAACTGTCATGGTGTAGATTTCAAATTTCATAATATATTCTATTAGATCTATTATGACAATTTGTCTATTATAATATTTACTTTAGTTTACATATCATATTGGTATCATAGTAGTGGTATATTGTCAAGATTTATAGCCCAATTTACAAAGCCAAAAGTCATAAATCTATATCCATGGCTGATGAATCTTTAAATAAACCTATTGATCTCACAAAGGAGAGTTTTGTGTATCTAGAAGCACAAGTTGCAGATGAAAACGATTATGTGAAAATCCTCATGGTGGCCTTGATTGATAATCTAGGGCTATTTAAAGAAGATGTGGTTTCTAACACAAAGGTCCAATCAGAGCATATATTAAGATATTGGGAAGAAATTGAGGAGGAGCCAAAGAAAGAAACTAGGAAAATCAACCCAGTTCGACTGTTGTGAACCACTCATAGTCCCTATTAAAAAAAAATGGAAAACTTGATATAAATTATATCAATTTTAGATTGATGCTATAAAGCTAAGCCAATAGTTGCATCAATTACAATTTTATTTTAGTTTTCATTCTAGAGGGGAATAATAGAATATTTCACTTTCTAAATTGAAATTAGAGGGTCATGCATCGAGCTAGTAGGAAATTCGCATGGATACCTTGAGGTTGGAGGGATATTCTCCAATGAATAAGTGGGAGGAATTCAAAACCATCATAAATTCACAATTTTATCCTATAGGGTATATAGAACAGTGGATATGATGGCATTATTATAGTTAAAAGCAAGGGAAGAGTGTATAGGAGTACACTAAGAAGTTTAGAAAGATGGCCATCATATTGAGATCTCCCCAAAGAACCCAGACGTACTCCTTAAGTATTTGGGGGGTATACAAAACCATCTATGAATCAAGTGTTGTTTTTCAAACCTAGAATAGTCACACGAGGCTCATGCACAAGCACAAAAACTAGAGAGCATAAGCTAGAAGAATGGGAAATCAAGTGGGATAATGTAGAAGGAGCACTCGGATGCTTCTAAGGAGGGGTATAAGAAGTGGAATGGGTGGAAATAGAAAAATATGGTGTCCACAACACACTAGTGAAAATATCCCAACAACCATTGCAATTATTATAAATCAATCATACATAGGATATATGTTGTAAGTTGCATCTAGAGCTTAACCCGAAGAACAAAAAGAAAGATAATAAGAAGAAGAATCCCATGGCCACTAAGTAAAGAAACCATGCTAAAAATGTATTGGATGTGGATGAGAAGATATTGTGTACATGAATGTATAAGGAGGTCAATTTGAGTATCCTTCAACAACAAGAAAAGAATGAAAATACTAGGATATTCCATATAAAATTATAGGTCAAGAAGAGAAACATTGGTGCCATGTTGACTCTAGATCATTGGAAATATCACTGTAGTAAATTTGGTCAATAAATTGGGATTGGAATTTCATGATCATCCAAGCATAAATCCATTGGGATGGATAAATACGGATGCCAAAATAAAGTTAACTGAATAGTGTAAAATCAAATTTTCAATCAGTGCTTATTTTGTTGATGAAGTAGAACTGGATGTAGTTCCCCTTGATTTATGTGGAATGGTGTTTGAAAGTCCATATGTGTACATGTAAGATTCAATATTCATGTGGAGATCCAACCAATACTACCTCATCGAGGATGGATAACCATTCATAATCAATGCACACAAGAGTAAGTCCAAAATTTCATTGGTAAGTCCCAGCCAAGCCAAGAACTAATTAATTCCAACAAGAATTATTTTTTATTTATAATAGAAAATCAATCTATGGAAGATTTAATAAGAGAAAAATATTCCTTGGAGTGGTGTACTAAGAAATAGAAATAATAATCTAAATAGTTTCTACAAGCATATATGGATGTGTTCCAAGAGCCTAAAGGGCTACGAACTAAGAAGGAAGTGGAGCACAAGATATAACAATTGTTGAATTCCCCATTGCTAAAAATTGGGCTATACAGGTAATTTGTTATAGAAGTGAAATAGGTAAAGAAGTAGTCGTAGTAGCTACTAGAATACGGTGTCATTCAACTGAGTACATTATAATGTGGGTCACCCATCATCACTATGACAAATATGGATGAAACTTGGAAGATGTGCATTGATTACATATCGTTGAACAAAAGCACACTCAAGAATAGGTACCCCTTCCCAAGGATAGATGATATACTGGATCAGTTGTAGATATCACCAAGTTCGAGTTAAAGAAGAAGATACCTGGAATACTGCCTTCAAAATCAATCAAGGTTATTATGAGTAGATAATCATTGCATTTTTCCTGTGAAATTCACCAACTACATTTAGAAGGTTAATGAATGATATACTACACCATTATATAGATTCATTTCTTATTGTATATTTGGATGACATGAAGGTATACAATGCTACTAGGCAGGAGCACATCTCATAGTTAATGTAGGTGCTAGAGATAATAAAGAAGTGCTAACATCTAGTAAATCTCAAGAAGTGTGAGTTTGCATAGAATTCATTGGTGTATCTTGGGTATGTAATAGGTGGAGGAGAGATGAAGATTGATATTTCCAATATGGAAGCCATCATGAAGTGGTCGGTGCCTACTAATATTTATAATATTGAGAGTTTTTTTTAGGTAGAAGAGTACTTGAGAAAATTCATAGCCTCATTTTCAGTAGTAACAAAACCATTCCACACCATAACAAGAAGTGGTAATAGTTCCCAGTGGTGAAAGGGCCAACAGAGGGAATTTTATGAGTTAAAAAGAAGATCAATCAAGAACTATTTATAGCATTTCTAAACTTGTAGAATCCCTTCAAAGTGGAGACAAATGCAAGTGGGCATGTTATGATAGTGGTATTGATTCAGGGACGAGGACATATATGCTACCATTTTGAAGTATTTCAGTGGGAAATTCTTAACTACCCTACCTATGACAAAGAAATTTATGGCCGAGTTAAATTTGTGTGAAAACACTACTTGATGGGAAAGGAGATAGTAATCCACATAGATCACCAACCACTACCTACATGCCTAAATTAAGATACAACATACCATTAATTACAAGTGGATGGGGTTTTTTTATTTGTTTTATTTAATGATCAAGTATATGAATGGAAGCACAAATAAGTTGGTTGACATATTTTCAAGGCCACCCACATCAAAGATCACAGTTTTGGAACTCATATGCACATGGATCCATTCACCCATGATGCATATCGAGAAGAATATTCAAAGGATGAGGATTTCAAGGAGGTATTTTTTTCAGTTGTAGAGACAAAGTCATATGCACTATTTTTGGATTGAGGGGTCCTAACCCAGGTTCAAATTTAAGCATAACCAACAAAACCCTCTTAATATTGGCCCTTTCGGTAGTGACCTACTTGCTCAGGTCAAAGTATCACCCGAAGCAGTATGGGGGGGGGCTAGAACTAGGTTTCCACACCCTGAGAGAGAATTAAATGATGTGGGTGCCCATAGATCTAATAATAATAACATAATGTACTTCACACCAGAAACCCTAATCAAAAACATATCTAGGTCAATTTACGCTGGCTACCCTATGCGTACATAGATAATGGCTTCACAATCCCTTCAATATTCTTAACAAAGTGATATTCAGAACTTATAGTAATAGATATATGCATCTAACAATCATATTAAGCAATAAAATAGGTACGTAAATAATCCAATCACAGATAACATAAATCATAAGCAAAAAAATCACAAAAACATATCACATATGCAATTAGTACTCAGAATTTTCACAAAACAATTCTTTATTCATCAACAATCTTAAAACTCTTTACAATTCTTCAGATTCGCTCATGCACACAGCTAGCAGGGTCGGCACACAGCCAGACTAAGGTCTCCGTGCACACAACCAACAGGAGCCTTTCAGACACAAACACTTACAGATTCACCTTAAAAGTTCAGAACATATCATAGTCTTACTTCAAAAACTATTTTATTTGACTCGATCTAGACTCCTATTTATATCTTCGCCTGCACTCATCGTAAGGTCCACAAACTGTGGTTTGCGACTCCTAGTTTTACTATTTTAGCCCAGTACAACTCATGAAGGGGCTTTGACCCATCCCAAAGCCCCTTGACCATGGTCAGCATGCACAACTAAAAACTACAAAAATACTTATTACATACCCAAAAATGCGGTCCTAAGGAACCCTGCTCCAACAATTCCCCAATGCAATCTTGTGACTTGTCCCGAGTCATAGAGGTAATAGGTTCTTCATCTTTGTCTTCAATTCCTCAATGGAAGAAATAAAGGGTGAAAGGATGCATGTGCTCTGATCGGCTGCACTCGGCGTTGTATCCACTAATTTATGAGAAGTTAGCCCTTCTGCTGCAAGATTGACGCTCTGATATGTCTTGTTCAGGTTTTTCACGGAAGCATCCAAATCTTGCGATAGCTTCATCGCTTCATCTGCCCATGACTTCATGTGGTCTGTCACAATGTGCTTCTTTCTTCACAGGTCCTTAACCTCATCGCACAATATCTAACTTATCTGCAATAAGGCCATATGCTAAGCAGGTACAAATGAACTTAGTGCCTCTTGAAGGTCATCAAACGCTTGCACCTTGGTGCACAGTACTTGTGAAATCTGTTGGACAAGGGGATCCATTTGCACGGATGTCCACAGTCCCATAGTTGTCTCCAGTAGCTCGGTTCCCTTGTCAATTTTGGAATAAATACTTGTTGAAGCTTCGTTGAATAAGGCCACACGTTGTGCTCACACTTCTGGCAGAGTTTCTGGTTGAAGCTTGGCCTACAACTCCGTGACCTGCTGCTCAAAGTCTACCTTTATTGCCTACACTTTAGACCTGGAGGCCTTCATATCTGTTACTATACCTTCAACTTTATTTTGGGGCACAGCCGAGGTAGGGATAGAAACCTCTGGTAACCACAAAGTCTGTCAATCAAAGTCTCTGATTCTGCGTGTTGTGCCACTACTGCCTCTCGTGTCGTCTTGGCCTAGAGAGACTCTTCCGTATTATCTGTGATCTTCTGCTTAGCCTTAGTAATTTTCTGGTGCAAGTGTGCCTCCCTACACTACAACTCATCCATGATGATCATTTGAATGGCATGCAACTTACCACTGGGCCGTATTGAAAAATCAATTCCAACTTTGGCGCAGGTTTTCACCTGCGTGTGCAATGCAGGTTGTTCTACAGTGACTATTACTCCTGGGAAGGGGAAGATCTTGCAATCTGATGTGTTGAGGATCATGTTATTTCTCTCACTCAATTGAATCTACCTCTCTTGATTCACCCTTTCTTGAATGTTGTCGGTTTTCAGTGGCAACACCTGCAATGATTCTATAGCAACCTTGTACTTCTATTCCATCGTAGTCCACCTATCTTCAAAGACAGATGCTATCACATATACAATATTATCAAGGCCATATTTAGTTAGCGTAACATCTTCTATTACTTCGACCATCAAAACTTTCCTCTTCTTGTGTGGGCCCTTGGGGTTTTTTGTGCCATGCTTAGTACCTCTGGGAGACTCAGCTTTGGTACCATCTAGGGCATCTGTTCCTCCAAGATTCACCTCATATTCTTCTTCAGGCTCTTACTATGTTTCCTTGTCTATTTCTTTCTCAGCCTCCTTCTCTGTGTCTTTTCCGTTGCACTTCTCAGCTTCTTTATTCTTTCCAGTAGTTTTTGTCTCATTGTCGGACATTGAGGCTGTGACGAGATGGGTGGAGTTGAGCCTAGCCTTCCATGCTTCTAGCCAGGTCATAATGACTTGATCAATTTCCACCTCTGTGACCATATACGAAATATTGTACCATGCAAGGTTGTGGTGCGCCCAGATCTCCATGTGGTGCATGGTCACTTGGAAATCTGCAATAGCTTTGTACTTCTCATATGTAGTTGGGGACAACCAGTGTCGCATGTATATAGCTGCTGCCAAAGCTCCCTTGAAAGATACCTAGAAGATCTTATTCTCTTTGAATCTCTTCTGGTCTAGTGAATCCCACAGATTGTGTAGAACACCCCTTCACACGCACCAGGTTCCACCTCTGGGAGAACTGCACCCTCTGGTGTCTCTCATGCCACCAAAGAAATTAAGAGCAGTAAGCACGAGTAACAAAACTTCTTCCCTTCATCTTGCTCCTCACGCATGTTCTCCAGAAACTCCTAGAAGAGGTATTGGGACTAGTTGTAGCTCACCCCCTTCTCACACTATCCTGCTAGAACGATGACATGCACAAGGACTACCTTAGGGTGACACTTGCACATCAAATTACATCCTAGGACTAAGGTTCCTAGGCATATTATCGAGTCTTCGAGTTGCTGCACCAGGAATCCTTTGGAGTCTCGCCCTACCTTTTAGTATTTCTTGACTCGGGAAGCTACCTTCAGCTCCTGTCTTTTTCCATACTGGGCCATGGGATAGGGCCCCATTCTTGGGCAGGCCAGTGATTCGGTGGATCAACATGGAATAAATTAGAAATATGTTTTGGATCCATAGGCACCCATCGTGCACTAGTGCCAGCAGATAGCGCACGCAGACAATCATGATGGGGTACCTCCCGAATTGAGGGATACTCATCAAATTGAGAATCTCGTCATTGCTCAACCTATGCGTCCATGGCATGGGCTCTACTTTCACAACATCATCATATAATACCCACTCTAGGTAATACTTAGGCGCTAACTCAGGGAACATCTCGTCATTCTCCAAGTCATAATCATCGAACTTCACTAGAGGGATTTTTCCAAACATGTCTCCTTCGAAAGGGATTGTCTGCGGGATTAGTGACATCTGCAAGTAGTTGCACACCACATCTACATCCTTTGGGACTCACACCAAGGGTCTGCGTAGCTTGAACTGCTTCGGGTGCCATGAAATTGGCTCGAAGAACGCGACCTCTTTAGTGGCGCCCATGGATCTCTTGGCTGGGTCACCCATAGAAGACCTATTCTTCGTTGCTTGACGTGGGGACATAAAATTTTTGGGGGATGTACTCGACTTTGAGGTTGAGACCTTAGTCGAATTTCCCTTTCCTTTGGCGGGTGTCAAAACTACTTCTTGAGCCTCAGAGATAACTTCATGAACATCATTAGAGTTGGGCTCTGTAGACGCTATGAGCAACACCAAGTGCTCTTCAGATGGTGTGCTCTGAGGATTGATGGCCATCATTCTTGGTTTGAAAATGAAATCGGGGTTACTCACATCGGATGCAGGGGTCTCACGGACAGACATACAGTATTCACTGATGAATTCAAAGCACAACTCGTAGAGAATTTCAAAGCGCAATATACTCAAACAACAAAGGAATAGAATGTGACCCACACCCTTCCTTTTATAAGCAATCCATGGTAAAAATGGTCAAAACTTCATTAATTTCACCTTATCCCTATAAAAAAGGTCAAAAATCCTGTAAGATCTCCTCATTAAATGTATAAAACCTACGTTATCCAATGGTAAAATCAAATTTTCACCCAGATTTACTATTCCAACGACTAGTTTCTCCTACTGTGCACTACCTCTGTGCTCCAGTCGCACTTGTTTACGTATTCCTCTGCACAGCGTGAAAACAAGTGGATTCCCATTCTTTAGCCATATAGTGATTTGGTAGGCACATGATTATCCCTATAGGGCTTTAGTCATCTTCTGTTGATGTACCCGCGAAGACTCTCATTGCGCAACATGGCCAAGCACACCGCACCTCCATTAGTGATCTCTTTCACAATGTATGGCCCTAGCCAATGCTTTCTGAACTTCCCTGGGTGGCACAAAAACTGACTATCATATAATAAAAAAAAATCATCTTCTTTGAATGCCTTTTGTTGAATGTGTCTATCGTGCCATGCATTTTTGCGTGTCTTCTCTACTTGTGGATGGAATTTGGCAATGAATCGATCTTCTTATAAGGCAACCAATTGCACTAAACGTTCCTCCATGATTTCTGGCTTAGCCATATTAGTGAATGCTACGATGCGCAGAATTGGGACAATATATTCCATTTGCATAATTTCTTCTTGTCCATAAACCATCTTGAAATGTGTTTTCCCAGTGAACTTCTTGCATGTGGTCCTATAAGCCCATAACACAGAAGGGATGTGCACGTCTTAATCATTCTAATTTACATTACAGATATTTGTGAGTGCATTCTCTAATATTTTGTTGAAAGCTTCTATTGCACCATTTTCCTGAGGGTGGTAATGAGCACTCTTTTGGTTATGTATCTAGAATTCCTCTGTCAGAGCTCCAATGGTTTCATTAACAAAGTATGTACCCCTCTCACTCATCAATATCTTTGGGCACCCAAAACTAGTCAGGATATTTTCAAAAATGAAATGTGCAACAGTATCTGTGGTGTTATCACTCTATAATTTAGAAGATTGGCAATAATAAACTATAAAGCACAACATCAAAACTGCTTGAAGCCTAGGATCTAACCCTCCTAGACTCAAAGAGGGATATCTCTATTAGATTTAGATTTTTTTGAGTTTATTGATGTTAGGCTAGTTAACTTGATTATAAGAGTTTGTTTGTTTGATTATTCTTGGTTGGATGAAAGAGGTCTTTCCTAAATAGTTTCCATTGGGCTATGGAGTCAAAATAGGCTGGGTGTACACATAAAATCCTAGAGCTATTGCAAGGCGAGCTAGATGCGAATACGAGTGTTTATATCTGAGTGTAATTATGGGGTGGATAAAGTGCTTTCAGTAATGACTCAAGAGCAATTAAGAATTCGTAAATCATACATCAGAAGAAAACATTGAAATTGTAAAGACAGTCAGAATTAAGGTACTCTGAAACAACAAATCTTAATCTAACCTTCCTTCTTTAAAAATGGAATTATAAATGGACACATGAAGAGATTATAATGAAGAAAACATTAAACATGAATGAGGGAAAAACATCACCAAGACACAACACATGAATCTTGCAGAATAGTCTCTTTATTGATGCTCCAACTTGAAAATGGGAATTCTTGCAATGAAAAGTGTTTACAAAACTAAGGTCCAACCCTTGTTACATAATAGAAACTTGTATTTATACTATTCGCACTAGATTTCCATTATTGGAAGGGAAATCAGTTCATTTACAAATAGGGGTAACTGAAAAACGGGTCTACGCGTCTCAAGCATGGACACATGTGACTATTTCTATACAGATGTCTGAAGTAGGAGTGGAAGTGTCCCTTTGTTGGAGTGGCCTTCTCGAAGGTTCCCGATGTCCTCATCGAGTCGTTATCTAATGTTGTGGCGACTTGCTGTGCTGAAGGATTTGATAAATTGGACTTGCTGTTACTGACAATTCACTGAGTTGTCCACTTCATCACTGAACTGAGTTTTCATCCTTCCTGGAGCCTGGATAGATTTTCCCAACTTTTTGGAGTCGGGATCTTGGTCCTGTTCAGCTTCTTGTAGACTGTTTCGGTCTCTGTATACTTCACGAATGTTGGTTTCTACTTAAAAATGCACTTCACCTCGTGCTGTATGAAGACATCATTTTTGATGGTCTCATAGAATGCTTTCCCGGTCATGGTGTTCTTCAGATTTGTGAATTTGGATGTGTCCTTAGAGATCTCTATAAGCTTATTTACATAATCTATCCTGGACATCATTTTATCATTGATGAAAAACAAGGATGGCAAGCCTATGTTATATAGTGGCTCGATCTTGTTAAAAAACCTACTCACCCCGACCTCCAGCTGATGGCATATTTCTTGTAACTGTGTGACTAGAATCTTATTATTAAAAACTCTTTTAACTTCAAGAACATAGGATCTTCTATCAACTGCTTCCAGTTGGTCCTATTCATGGTTGCTCTTGGAATTCAAGAATGTGATGATGTTATTGGTAGTTCGGGGCTTATCTCCAAGTTCTTCATTTTTTTTCTTGATGGCCACCATCACTACATCAATCAGATCCCTTTACTAAAAAATAATCTTAATTAAGGGCCATATATAATTTATAGACTCAATTATATCCTACCATATGATTTTCTTGACTCTTCCCATCATGCTGCCAATTGAGGACTCCTGAAGAGACTTCTACAAACTTTCATTTATCCTTTTGCTAATCTTCAATACTGTGGCATGTGCAGTGTATTTTCCTTTGAGTTTCTCTAGCAGATCATTGAGTTGATTCTACAACCTTTTAATCTATGCTGACTGTAGAGACATGTTCGTCATTGCCTCAGCTAGTTGTTCAGTACTTTCCCCTGGTGCTCTTGTGGATGTTGTGGCTGCTGGGATTATTGTGAGAAGGACTGCTTATAGGGGAATCATGGCCTTCGCTGATTCTTTTTCATCCCACTTCACTGCATCTGTTATAGCTTTATGTATTTCTTTGATCATTTTTCCCATCTCATCCTCCATTTTCTTTATCTAATATGCTTGTTCCACAATTAATTGCAACATATCTAATTTTTGTGCCTCAGTCGCTTCTATCTCCTTAGCCATAAGGTCTTCTATTACTGGCATCTTAAGCTACCTCCTCAAAGAAACTATGTTTGCATTCTTCTTCCTCAAAGGGATTTGTGCCACTGCTATGTCTGACGGATTGTACCTAAGCTGCATAACTAATTCCTCCAAAGATTTTATCTTAGAATCTTTGTCCATGGCAGAGATATTTTCCAATTTTAATTGTGATTGTGTGTTGGAAAAGGTCACCTATAGTTTTGAGAGACTCATGGTTATGCTATTTAGGGTGGAGGATACCATTTCCCCAGTCTGCTTGTGCATCTCCATTTGGTCTATTTGGTGGATGTTCTTTGCATTAAACTCAAATGATGTCTTCTTATAGTCCGCTTCACCTTTGGGCTGAGGAAATTGTGCTTCCAATAATTCCATCCTCATTCTTCCCTTCTCAGAGTCAAAGGATGATAGGAGTCTACTCTAGGAGCTGCCTATTTGTTTCCAAAATTGATTGTAGGTATTGGTCTTGAGAAAATCATTCCTTCTCTTGATCTCCCTGAATGTGCCATAGATGTCTTCCTTCTCTTCTTCTGCAGTGGAAGTAGGTGTGGGAGTTTGCACATTCAGCTATTGGAATGGCATGGTGGCAGAGGAAGTGAAGAAGATTTGGTGGCCACCTACTGAAGATGAACTTGGTGAATTCCCAATTGTGATAACATTTTTCTAGTTTTTATTTTTTCCTTGGTCAAGGCCCATGTTGATTCTGACTCTCTTCCTATATCTCATTTTGAATTCCTTAGTGGGGGAATCGATCTCCATCTCTGTTTTATCCTCCTGGGTCCTCTTGCTTACTATTTCCTTTTTAGGATCCTTTCCTTTGTCTTCTTGAACTCTACTATTTCCCTCTCTTGTGGAGCTGATGTCTTGATCCCTAAAGTAGAGATGACCTATTCTTCAGCCTCCTCGAGTGTGTCTGCCACCCATTATTCTTGATTCATGTACTTCTCTATATTTTTTCTGTGGGTATGGATGTAGGGAGTGGACTTGTGTTCTACCCTCTTCTTGGATATGATCCCCATTGGATCATAGGACCAGGTGAAACTGGGTGTGAATTTCATTTCTTTCAGTATTCCATCTCCATCTCCCCCTGTTTCCCTACTGATGTAGATGAATGGGCCTATTTGGAATTTGATCCTGAATTGTGATTCCTTCTTGGTCGAAACAAAATTCATCTCGTCAACATCTATCATTTGCTTTATGTATTCAAGGTCAAAGACCCTCATGGAGACGTACTTGTGTAGCTTATGTTAGCCACCTATAATAATTTGTCAAAGCAAATAGTTGGCTAAACTTATCATCAAAACTTCAAGTGATAAATTTCCTTGAAAAATATATCATCCTTGAAGTCTTATGGTTTTTCTATCCTGGAGGTTCATCTTCACTATTGTTTCCATCTCAAAACCATGATTGATTCACCAAAGAAAGTTGCTCCAAAGGCCTCTGAAACTGCCTGTTTTCACTTATTTCCCCCCATTTTCATAAAGCCTTATTTTCATCTTTCAACCCTCCATTTAGCCTCTAAAAGCCTAAATCCCCTTTAAACCTTCAAATATTCATTTACAAGTTTAAAAAACCCTTTCTTTTCTTTCTACCGAAAGTAAAAAAACCTTAAAAATCCCTGTATTTAGGCCTAAAAGCATTCTTTTACACCATGAGGATATTAGCCCCAAGGGCTTAACATCCCTTAGCCCCTTCTACACATGACCTGTGCTATGACCAAGCACCGAGACCTCTTCGCAATCTCTATTTCCCAAACCCTCTTCATTTTATCTCTGGAGCGATCTCAGCCATCTTCTCATGCAGATCCAACGGTTTTCGCATATCCCGACTGCCACCCCGCCATCTGCTCCACGAAAAAAAATATCATGTCATCTCATGGCCCACCAGTTTCTCCACCCATGCACATTTCCGTTATCGCATGCAACCCGCACCGTCCAATCTGTCACCTCAGATCCAACGGCTTAAACTTCGTTTCACAAAATTTTTGTGCCCAAGAGTTAACGTTTCAATTTTTTGTGAAATGGGCGATTTTAAAGATCCACGTGGTGACCAATGTATGGAATCACATTCCATCCACTCTAAACTGCCTCCCCCATTTCATTTTGTGAAAACCATCCCCGGTTTTCTCCTATACCACTGCCCTCTACAGCGTTGCTCACGATTTGATCCTAGCCGTCGATCTCTGAGATCACACGGTCCATGTTATATCGCGACACCGTTCAATTTATTTCCATATGTCTCCCGAAATGCTTCATCGGACGATCTCCACCGTAGGTCACTTGGATCTAGCGGTCCTCATTCCCTGTCCCACCCAAACCTCCATTGGACCTGGTTAGCTACTCTACCAGGGTTTTCTTCCCATTTTTCTGCTACAATCACCATCCGCACTGCTCCACGCCCTCCAGCTAAGCCTTCCACAAGCAGCCTAGCCAAATTCGTAGGATTTCTTAACATGTTTGTGCTATGTTGTAGGTTTAATGGTGATCCTTCGCAGCTTGTCCCACAGTCACGAAAGGTGACAAAAAAACTTAGGTGACGACCCTGTGGCATAATAAAATACAAAAGGGGCCAACAAGGTTGTGTTTTGTGTCTCAAACGATGGATCATGACCATTTTTCGCACGACCAAATCCCCTAGACATCAAAAACATCACCGCAGAAATCAAAGTTAAAGATCAAAGAAATTAGTGTAGTACATTGAAGCTTTGATGCCTAAGCCTCAGCTACAGATAGAGGTGCAATTCATAGACCATAAAGAAGACCAAGGAAGCTTAATAAAGTTTAAAACACGGGTTAGACACAAATCATTGACCACAGCAGTGTAGAGGACATATTAGCAAAACATTCCTCTACTGAAGAAAAGACTGATTTCTAATACCCATCCTCCATTCTTCATCGAGCCTAGAGCAGCTATTACTCTGACAGAAGTCCTTAAAACTGTCAGTGCATTACTTATAAAGCATGGAGGACCTGAAAGAAAAATCTTCACCTTACTTGTCTCAGATTATAAACAAGACATCTCAGCTAGGAAAGTACTTCCAGAACACACCCTAGAAGTTATTGTCAACCTGAAAAAGACTTCTAGATCGACTAAAGGGTATTGAAAGTTAATGTAAATATATTAAATAGAATGGCATTCGAAGACATTTCTCCCTTTGTTTTAATGAGTCATTTAAATCCTATCTACCACTACAATCGCTCATTCACCTATAAGAACCCATGAGAAACACATTGAAAATGTTGGTTGGTTGTTGGAAAATCACTGATTGTAAGTTGTTTTACTGAGTTAGAGTTTTGTGAGTAGTAGTTGTAAATAGGCTGGGAGATGATTTCTGGATGATATCAAGCTATTGTACAAGAATGTATGTGACTGGTTTTACTCATTCAATATGACAAGCATGTTCATAGGATCCTGATCTAAATTAGTGGTGATGTGTCCCTTCTTTGTTATTGTTTTCCCTCTATTTTACATAATGTTTAATTTTCTCTAATAAGGAACAACAAATTTAGCTTGGGATATACTGCTGCAAGTACCCTAATGCTTCCTACACTTTCTTATATTTAATGTTTTCTGTTAACTGTGTATCTTAGAACAAATCCAACATAATTTAACCAGTATAGAAGTTGGTTTGTCCATGCTTATTGATGTATGAATTTAGAGGTTGTTTCTTAGATTTTCTTGTTTGGCTTTACTGAAAGAATAGGAGAATAGGGAGATTTAGTGATTAACCCTGTCCCCTAAGTTCCCTTTCCAATAGTTAGCCTTTCTAAGATCCCTTTGAGTTGAATGCCAAAAGCAGAGAAGGTTAAAATTCTTTCTCTAATCTTATACTTCACTATGTGTTTGAACTTAAGTGTTTTCCAATGTTTGAAAGTAGTCAGGAGGACTGCTGGATTGTTGTCTTCGGAGTTAGCCTCATCAGGAGTTTTGATCATAGAGGTATAAGGTATGCCTTTTCCCTTGACTTACTCCGAAGTGGTCACCTTGGAAGGTTTTCCTTGTCATTCCCATTCATTTCCTTATTGTTTCATCCCATACTATCATCTTAAAAGATCCTCTGTTTTAGATGAATAGCCCTTTGGAAGCCTTAGATATTTGAATTGCAAGTAAACACTTTTATGACCCCATTGCCCAATGGACTTGTATTCTCTTTTAACTATCTCCCCATTGCCAAAAATCCTTCTCCACTCATTCCTTTATCTTACATTGAACCCTTATGTCAATATTCCCAATCAAACAAACAAAACAAAACCCTTGTGCCCTATAACTTTCCTAATACCTTAAATTGAACATCAAAGATATACATTTATTTACCTTTATAGAGAGATCCCTCTCTGGATCCAGGAGGGCTAGATCCTGAGATCCCAAAGTGATTTGATGTTGTCTTGTCATTTGGTATTGCCAGATTTTCCAAATCACAAGAACCCCAACATAATGGAGACTCCACTGGGGAACTATTGAGTAAAATGTCTATAAGAGCTCAAGAAGACTAATTAGCCTCGATTTGGTATAGATTGTTGATGGTGGATGGCAGCCTGCTTCAAAAAATTTTAAACCCTCCCCCTGGCGACTCCACAGTTCCTAAATGACCAAAAGACTCCACTAGTGATCAATAGGCCTGCTGATTATCTCTATTTTCACAAGACTCCACTGGGAGACTAGCTTCATCACAACATCATCCACACTAAAGGTAACTCTAAGGATTAAGTTTCTTTGTTTAAGGATATTTTTCCTCTTAAAGATTGTCATATCTAGCTAGCTTTCTCCTTTTTGGATCTGAAACTTAACATACTAGCTTCAAGAAGAATCCATACCATAACTTATCCTGATCCAAACCCTCCTGAAATACTTGAAAATCTAGAAAGCATTCTTTGGAAGTCTCTCACATCTAGGGATCCAACTATTGTCAAACCCATTCATAGAGCTAACTCAACACCTGAAAACCTTGTGGTTCTATCAGATACTCAATTTGATTTATATTTACCAAGTAATTTACCAAGAACTAAATCATTCAATGGTATAGATCAGACAGATTTTTAACCTCCAAGTTCACCACCACATAGTGGCCAACATATTAGTGACAGAGAAACCCCTCCATCAAAACCTCCTGATATCCACTTCATTCATAACTTGGGTCTCTCTCACCCTAAGTCTTCTCGACGGTCTGTGGTTGGTCCAAGCAGTTTTGCCATCCATATACCTGCTACTCAAGCTACCCCTTCACTCCCACAGAATCTTGCCATGGAAACCTAGTACGACCCCCTAGTCCTTCCTGCTCAATTAGTTTCCTTAGCCAAAAGATTTCAGACCTCTATTCCATTATATGAAGCCACAGGCTCAATAATTGCCTCACAACACATAGGCAAAATGAATGACTATTGTGATCGAAATGAGATAGCTGATGAGACCATTAAGCTCAGGTTGTTTGCTTAAAGTCTTGGGGGAGAAGTTAGGAAATGGTTTAAAAATATAGCTCCACATAGCATCCATGACCTCCCTGCCTTTCATCAATTATTTCTAAACAAGTGGGAAGTCAGGAAGAAACCTCTCCAAACTTTATCTGAATATGAAAACATTAAGAGAACTACGGGAGTAGGGGTCTAGGATTATTGTGCCAGGTACAATAGTATTTACAATGCTTTACTAGCCCACATGAAACCTCCTCAAGGGTTAGCCCTCATGAAGTTCCCTGATGGATTCGATCCTGAGATGGCTTACCAAATAAGGGAAAGAAACTATAACACATTAAAGGATATGCAAAAAGGGGCAGTGAGTGTGAAGGCAAACTTAATTGCCAAAAGAGTCAGGATGAGGGCTGAAAAGAAAGTAACCTACAGGGAAGACACCACAGCTTCTATATCTGATTTCAAATTATATAATCTAGCCAAAAACATGGATAGGCTAGAAAGAATGATGGAGAAAATGGTTATCCAAGCCAATAATCAGAATAGAAATTAGTCTCAAAACCAGAACCAAAACTTTAGGAGAAACACTCCTCCCAATAGACAAAGGGATTCTGACCTACAAATCATACCCCCATTCCAAGAAAATTTCCTTGATGAGGATGAGGGAATAATAGAAGAGTCAAAGGGAACTATTATAAATATGATGGAAGTGGATAACCAAGATCACACCTGTTTCACATAAGACAACCAGACCTCATACACACATTGGGATGAGGAAGGGTTAAAATTTGAAGACTATAGGTTAGGATTCGAGAATTCCATCATGTAGGTCTGAGAACAATATGATCTCAGAAGCAAGAAAAGCCCAGAAACTCCCAGACCAAAAACCTCTGAGGTCACTATCAAGAAAAGGCTTGAAAATACTCCTAAAAAAACTACTGAAAATACCAAAATAGTAGCTGAAAGTTCTGGTAAAACCAAGGGTAAGAGTACTCAATCCACTGATAAACCAAGTCAAGAATCCAGTAGCACTAGCATTGCAGCTAATGCTCCTAATTAAATAGTTTCAAATAATGTACATAGTGAGAATCAGCAAGCTGATTTTGCCAATAAAATAGTGACTAACAAAACAGATTTGAACCTTTCAAAGAGTCAGTCTCCCTTCAATCTGGAGAGTGAAATTTCCAAAATCAAAATTTTTGTTCCTCTCACTGATTTGGTCACCCAAGATGTATATAAATGTCAAATTTTGAAAGCTTTAAACTTAGGAGAAAATAGTGACTCTGTTAACTTGAATGATGATCAACCGGCTCTCTTGTTTGGCCCAAAAATTGAAGGGAAATTTCAGGAAGGAGTAGTGCCTCCTTTCTATGTCAGTCTAAATATCCATGAAAAAATCCTAAATAATGCTATGCATGACTCAGGGGCTTCACACAACCTCCTGCCAAAAGTGATCATGGAAAAATTAGGCCTAGAGATAACTAGACCATATAAGGATTTATATTCTTTTGACTCTAGCAGAGTGAAGTGTTTGGGCCTGATTAAGGATCTCTGTGTAAATTTGACCCAAATCCCAGCCAAGTGCATGGTAATGGATGTTGTAGTGGCTGATGTACCTCCCAAGTATGGCATGTTGCTGTCAAGATCATGGGGTGCTAAGCTACAGGGTACAATGAAAATGGACATGACATATGCCACTAGTCCTATTTTAGCCAACCTAGAAGACTATATAGGGAAGCACACATGAAATTCATGGTAATCAGCCCAGAGAAACTAGAGAATTCCCCTCTTTACTCTGTCCATACAGACCTAGACTCTTTTATCCGTTACAATGATGAGTTTACAGATGAGCAAGAGCTATAGAAAAAAATTTAAATAGTAGAGTAGAGGCCACAAATCCAAACATAATGACAGCTCTGTATACAGGGGAAAACAGAGGAGAAACATTTGAACAGTTTGCAAAATTTGAAAATCAAAACCAAGACTATAGGGAGCAGATTACCCATCGGATTGCTGACCTCAGGAAACAAAATGATAGTAGGGATGAAACTGATAACAAAACTGCAAACAACCCCTTATGGAGCATGAGCTTTGATGGGTCTTGCACTACAAGGAATGCAGGAGTTGGGGTATGGCTGCACAACACTAAAAACATTTATGCCGAGAGCCATGCATTCAAGTTAAATTTCAAATGTACAAACAACATAGCAGAGTATGAAGCTCTCCTTTTAGGGCTGCATCTATTGAAAAAACTAGGAGCTAAAAGGATAGTTGTTCATGGAGACTCAAAACTGGTCATCAAACAAATAAATGGAGAGTACACTGCCAAACATCCTAGGCTAAGGGAATATAGGAATGATGCCATGGATCTTTTGAAAACATTCGTAGAATATGAACTTGTGTTTGTCCCTAGAAGTAAAAACATACTTGCCAATGGATTGGCCTGTGCTGCTAGCTCATGTCAAAGGCCACATAATGATAAACAGTTCATTGTCCAAACAAAATACAGACCAGCAGTACCAGATAATGAAAAATAATTGGAAATTTTTTTAGGGTGATAAACAAATAGATGATTTCCTACTTTCCAGGAATGAGTTTGAATTGCCAAATTCAAACTCTAAGTCTGGTGAAATCTGCTTGGATGAAAAGCCTCCTGATGAAAAAGGGCCATTCCCTACTGTAGAAATAAACATTTTGACCACAGAGTTTGAAAGTCAAAAGAGAGAGGGAGACATAGAGGTACTGTAGTCTAAAGACAAAGGCATACCCATAGGACTGGCACTCCTTGAAGACCTCTTCGATTTTAACGATGTGGAAAAGAAGCCAACAATAGAACCCACTAAATTTGACATTGAAGAATGCAATATAGGTAGCAAGGACAAGCCCAAGATGATTAAATTATCTAAAACCTTGCTAGCTCATATCAAATAGAAATACATTGATTTATTTAAAGAGTTTGTTGATGTTTTTTCTTAAAGCTATGAGGAATTGAAGGCCTATGACACAGAGATCATCCATCACAGGATCCCATTGAAAGAAAACCAAAAACCTTTCAGGCAGAAGCTGCGCAGAATAAACCCTGTACAGTTAGCTCTGGTAGAAAAATAAATTAAGAAAATGTATGAGGCTGGAATCATAATCCCTGTAAGGTTTTCAGACTGGGTATCTAACCTTGTGGCTGTAAGGAAAAAGACAAGAGAAATTAAGCTATGTATCGATTTCAGAAACTTGAACAGAGCCTCACTAAAAGACAATTACCCTTTACCCAAAATGGAACACATCCTGCAAAGGGTAGTTGGTTCTAAGAGGATTTCTCTGCTAGATGGCTTTTCAAGATACAACCAGGTCTTAGTACTCCCAGAAGATCAACTCAAAATAGCCTTCACAACTCCTTGGGGCACTTTCATGTATGTGAAGATGCCCTTTGGATTAATGAATGCTGGTGCTACCTTTCAGAGAGCCATGGATATTGCATTCTCAGAAGAAATAGGTCACTTCATTGTAATTTACCTTGATGACATTACTTTTTATTCCAAAACTGATTAAGAGCACCTTAAACATTTGAGGAAAGTCTTTGAGAAATGCAAAAGGTTTGGGCTATCTTTAAATCCCAAAAAGACAGTGTTTGGTCTCCAAGAAGGTAAACTTCTTGGTCATATCATATCTGAAAAGGGGATTAAAATAGACCCAAAAAGGGTTGAAGGTATATTGCAAATTGGTCACCCTAGAAACATCAAGGAATTGTAGTCCTTCATTGGGAAGATTAATTTCTTGAGGATGTTTATACCAAACCTAGCATAACTCCTTAGAAACATGACAAACATGCTAAAGAAAGAAGTAGGAGTTAAATGGACCCTAGAAGCCAAAAAATCCTTTGAACTGGTAAAACTTGCACTCACCCGAGCATCAGTTCTTATCAGTCCTAATTTTACTAAAGATTTCCTCATATTCTCATTTGCATCAGAGCATAATCTGGCTGTTGTCTTATTGCAAAAAAACTCAGAAGGACAAGGCTAGCCAATTGCATTTTTTAGCAAGGAATTAATAGATGCACCTCTGAAATATAATATCATGGAAAAACAGGCCTATGCTTTGGTAAAGGCTTTGAAGGATTTCAGAATGTATATTTTACATTCTCATATTGTTGCCTTTGTGCCTAATATAGTGGTGAAAGACATTTTGTCACAAGATCCAGATGGTAAAAGAGGCAAGTGTATTGTTGTGATACTAGAATATGATTTGGAAATCAAACCCACTAAACTCATTAAGGGTCAAGGATTAGCACAATTAATGGCTGAATCCAACTTACAAGCCCTTGACATAAATATGGTATATGCTTTGGATGAACATGAAGGGTTTCCAGCTCCCAATGTTGAAAAACAGTTCCAAAACTCACCCCGATATGCTGACATTTTGTATGTGCTTACCAATCTCAATGCCCCTCCTGATTTATCTAAGACAAAGGCAAGGTTTTTAAAGTTGAAAGCTATAAATTATTGCATTTTAGATGAATTTTTATATTGGAAAAATGCCAATGTTTTATTTCTTAAATGTTTTCCTGAAGTTGATGCAGATAGAATCAAGCATGAGTTTCATGAAGGAGAGTGTGGAGGCCATCTTTATTGGAAAACCACTGCCAATAAAATACTTAGAGCTGGCTATTACTGGCCCACCCTCTTCCAAGATGTCCACAAAATGATAGTTTCCTGCCACAAATTCCAAATCTTTGAGGGAAAAGAAAACTCCTTCCTTTACCTTTAAAACCAGTCACTGTTGAAGCTCCTTTTCAACAGTGGGGCCTAGACTTCATTGGGGAAATTCACCCCGCTTCATCTTCCCAACATAGATGGATACTCACAACCACTAATTATTTCACTAAATGGATAGAAGCCATCCCCTCTAGTAATGCCACAGACTCAGTTATCATAAAATTCCTTGAAGACCATATCCTATCTAGATTTGGTTGCCCTAAGAAAATTATCACTGAAAATGCTGCTGCATTTGGTTCCAAAAAGATGATTGATTTTTGTCACAGATATTATATTGTACTTAGTCATTCCACTACTTATTAACCTCAAGGTAATGGGCTGGCATAATCATCAAATAAGATTTTGGTGACTGTTGAGCTTCAAAGATGTTCTTCTCTGCCACCACATTCCACTTCATTTCCTTTGTCCATTATTAATTTGAGGCTTAAATGATCAATAATATTAGTTAAAATTGCTTTGAAATTTTATATAATATCTAACTTGCTATTTTTTCATGATTTCGTTGTTGTAGTACTTTTTGACTACACCTAGCTACAGAATGCAGACATTCTGTAGCTAGTTGCCGATTCTGCAGTTGTCTTCATGTCTACGCAGGTTCCAGGTGTCATCTCAGGGAAAAACACATATGGTCGTATTCCACATCATTCCTTTATCATTTGTTGCTCCCCATGAAGTCTGAGTTAAAGTATCAAAGCGGTTATGCACGAAGAAGAGAGGCAGTTTCCTATCAAAACACGGACTCTACAGATGTCCGCAGTAAAGCATAAGACTGTTAATAAGAGTTTTAATTTGATTAGGAATGGGAAAGACACTTATCCCTGTTTTTCTCAAGAATTAGTTATGTAATTTCATTATAAGTATGACTCAGGAGACCGAGAAACTGTTGGTTAGATTGTGTTTCTGTTGCTAGATTTTGGAAGGCTGTAAATACTCTGTTTTGAAGAATTTCTCCTTTAATGAAAGAGACATCATTTTATTGCACGAGCTGAGTCAATCTTGAGTAGATCTGCGTGCTGATCCGGTGGTAGAGGGCCCCTACTGCCTGTGAAGCGTTATGCATTTGGTTTAGATAAGTAGCCGTAGCTTTGTTTCATTCTCAATTTAAATAGTTTTATGAACTTTGCTTATAGTTGATACTACAGTTTAGCTTTGTTCTCATGAAGTATTCCAAAAGATCACTAATCCGGAATGAGGCATAATTGTAGCAATTTATAACTTTACATTTTTTTGTGTTCAATTGTAATTAGTTGTTACGGCTAGTCCTATTCTCATTAATCTCTTCCAAAATATCACTAAATTTGGATAAGGCTTAGCTGTAGTGTTTTGGTTTACTTGCGTATTGTTATGTTTTTACGCCCATTTTCACTGAATGATACAGCCAGACTTGTTTGTACAAACTATTCCAAAATATCACTCATCTTGAACAAGACAGGGTTGTAGTATTTCATAGAATTAGTTGCATTTTAGCTTAGTCAATACTCCGGAGGTATATGTCATTCTAGTTTAATTCTGTCACTATATTTCAAGCTTGATAATGGTACTCTAGTTTAACTTTGTTCACTGTATTAGTATCATTCTAGTTCAGCTCCAATTCATTTCAAGTTAGATAATAGCACTCTAGTTTAGTCTTAGTTCATTGTATTAGCATTCTAGTTTAGTTGTTATCCATTGCATTTTAAATTGTATTAGTTGTTAAATTTAGATACCACAGTCTTCATTATCTACAAAACTTCTTTTGTTCTAACTTCATATTAATACATCATCATCTGGACAGAAGCTAGTAATGTCAGTTTAAGGCCTTGAGTATTTTGCAACCTTTTTACAATTTCACAAACAAGCCTTCTCTCAAAGACTATTCTAAAAAGAAATCTGTAACTTTTGAATAAGGCCTAGTAGTGCTAAATTGAGTTGTAGAATAGAATTAGAAGTTAGTTTAGAATAGAAATCTTATTGTGCTACAAATGTTCTTTTCCAATTATGTTCCAATAAACCTTTAACCATGGATGAGATGTTGTAACATTGTAAGTTGATTGTTGACTTAGGAAAACCTCAATTGCACTAAAAACTTATCCTTTTCTCAAGCTATTCCAACATATCTCTAAATGAATGAATTGGATGAGTTCATGATATGGGTTACTAAGTTCATGTTGTGATTTTTTTCTTTGTTGTGAGTCCTTATCAAGCTTTGCATTTTCTATCCTCTAGTGCACACTTAGTTTAGAATAGTTTCACTCTATTTTAGTATAAACTTCTTAGCTCTTTTTCAACATAAAAACCATAAAAGCAAAAACATCATAAAAACACTAAACACAACGTAGTGAGAAACAGATACCTAGGCACATACAGTGCAC
This sequence comes from Pinus albicaulis, assembly GCA_034641835.2. Taxonomy (NCBI): domain Eukaryota; kingdom Viridiplantae; phylum Streptophyta; class Pinopsida; order Pinales; family Pinaceae; genus Pinus; species Pinus albicaulis. The sequence goes on along the minus strand of CM076572.1, from coordinate 1,079,332,939 downwards.
CACACTTCAGCAGTTTACTAGCCCTGGTTGACAATTAATGACCTCAATTTAGGAACACTAAGTTGAGCACAACATTTTGGCGCCGTTGCTGGGGAAGTGTAACTAGGTAGCCTTGTTTCTTATCACCCAAAAACAATGATATGCATAGAGAAAGAGACTCAAGGGGTAGATTCATAAGAAACAGAAGCTTTATTCCTAGAACACCACTTGTTTCACCAAGACCTAGAGCCAGCACACCTCCAACTCAAACCCACATTCCATCCTTTACTGATCCTAGACTTCCAGAGAACTTAAGATCAGATATTCCATTAGAAAGACCTTCCACTTTACCCACTGAACCTGTCTTAGAAGGAGATTCAAGAACCCCTGCTAGGGACATAAACTTTTCAACTTCTACAGAAGAATCAACTATGGCAGAAGAGGGGGGAGGAGGAGTTTTTAATGGAGAACACACACTATTTGGAGGGGGTAGAGGTAGAGGTAGAGGAGAAGGAGGTAGAGGTGTAGAAGGAGAAGAAGATAGAGGAAGAGGTAGAAGAGAGATGGGAAGCTCTTTTGGGTTTCCTACAGTAGATGAAGAAACCAATGCAACTATGAAAAAAATTTCACCCTCTGTCGTTCCAAACTTTTATGGACTTAAAACTGAAGACTACTTACAAGATGCTCAAAAACTTAAACTATTTCCTTCAACATTGAAAGGAGCAGAATTGAAGTGGTTTATGAGTCTGATCAACAGTTCTATTAGGACATGGGAAGACATGAAACAAGCATTTCTAGAGAGGTATTTGGATTATTGTATGCCAATAAATCATAAGGAGGAAGTGTTTAAGATGCTACAAAAAGAAGATGAAAACTTGGAAGATTTGTTGGAAAGATTTCATTACAACATCAAAAGAGAAAAAATGGAAAACTTAGACCAAGACACCTTAAAAGCTCTCTTGTTGAAAAAAATTAGGGATGAATGGTTAGATATCCTTAACATGATGGGAAAAGGGGATATATCTTAGCTCACATTACCTGAAATAGCTGAATTATGTATCAACCTTTCAAGAGGGAAATCTAAAACTGTAAAAGGACCAAGAGACCCTGCTCTTGCAAGGGCAAGTAAGTCTACTTCTGGGACAGTAAGTAGGGTAGAAATAGGACATATGCTTGATGAGTTCAAATCTGATATCGTGGGGAGTCTTAGTGAACAGATAGACACCCTTAAGTTACAAAACAAGCAAAAAGCTGAATCTGATGCCTTAGCAATCTTTTGTCCCAAATGTAGAAAGAAACATGCCCTGAGAGAGTGCCCTTTGGATGCCAAAGTTGTGGAGACTTGTGTAATTTGTTTAGAAAAACATGAGACCAAGAGTTTTCCTTCACTTCCTGGTCTTAAAGCTATCCTTCAAGAAGATACTCCTACAAGTTCCATAGAATCTCTCAATTTTGTCTCTAGAAGGCCTTGGCAAGGACCTCAAACACAAGGATTCCATGATCAAATGTATAATCAACCTCCACCAAATTGGAATTCTTGGCAGCAACCTTGGCCCCAATTTCAAAATCAATCACAAACCTGGGTGCAAGGAGCACAAAATCCCTATGGAAGATACTCTCAGTATTACCAATATCCACCATCCTATCCACCATATCTGCATTTCTCTCCTCAAAAAAATCCTCAAAATCCACAACATCAAAATCAACCACTTCCATTACCATTTCCTCAGAAAAAAAATCAGTTGCCTGCCTAACCCATACCAAACCCCAACAATAAAAATCCTCAGAACACATACATGATAGAAGGCCAACAGTTTCCAACTTATTTGATCACTCCTTTAGACCTTAGTGATGTTCAACTTAGGTCCGGAAGAATACTTGAAAAGAGGAAACCTTCTGTAATCATACAAGAACAAGAAAATTCTGAGGAAGATTCTCTACGGATAAATAAAAGTCTTGAAGAGAACACAACTTTCCAAGACTCAACCGTTGAAAAATCAAAACAAAAAGAACCAATAATTTAAACTCCTATATTAGAGCATCCATCAACATCCACTTCTACACCTCCCTTCCCAGAAATATTACAAATTGATAGGGGTGTAGAAAAAAAAATTATGGTGCCTAATTATGATTTCCTAGATGAGCTGAGAAATGTTTGTATTAAGATCCCATTATTGCAGGCCATCAAGGAAATTCCAATCTTAGCAAAGACAATAAAAGAGTTGAGCATGAAGAAAACAAGAAAAAGAATAAGGGAGATAAAGAAAATTCAACTGGCAGGAAAAATTGCAGATATCATGATGGGTAAGATTGCTATTCCAAAGTATCTAGACCCAGGAAATCCAGTTGTTAAAATTCACATCAATGGTATTGAGATCCAAAACACACTCATTGATTTAGGAGCAGCAATCAATATCATGAGTAGACAAATCATGGATAAACTGAAACTTCCTAATATTCTTTTTACACCCACATTATTACAATTAGCAGACAGATCTGTGATTAAACCTGATGGGGTAATAGAAGACATTCCAGTGTCCCTATATTCTTGGGAGTATCCTGTGGATTTTATGATCCTAACTCCTAAGAATAATCTAGGAGGACACCCTATTATATTAGGAAGACCTTGGTTAGCTACAGCTAATGCTTTCATTAGTTGTAGATCCAGTGATATGTATATCTCTGATGGTAGTTCAACCAAGAAATTTACCTTGTATCCTCCAACAAGAACAATTAAAGAATTAGATGATACTCAATGGATAGAGGATGAAGAAGACTTACAACCTCTCTTCACAATTTCAGAAATTAGTGAAGATAGCCAAATTCTAAATACCTTGGAAAACTTTGAATCCTCTTCGAAATATAAACATGAACAAATTCAAGAAGAATCCAACATTGAGTTTTTTTCATCAAGGCAGATGTCTCTCTATTCCATGGATAAATTTGACAGCTCTACAATTGAGATATTTCCAGGCAAAACTTTAAACATAAACAAGAACCTAGAGAGATCTCAATAGGAAGAGCTAGTCAAAATATTACAGAGACATTCTTCTGCATATGCATGGGAGTACACTGATATGAAAGGGATAAGCCCCAAGACTTGCACTCATCACATCTACATAGAGGAAAATTGTAAACCAATCAGACAACCTCAGAGAAGGATGAATCCAAATCGTAGGGAGATTGTTAAAGAAGAATTGCAGAAATTATTGAATGTCAACTTTATCTATCCTATTTCAGATCGTCAGTGGGTTTCTCCTTTGGTAATTGTGCCAAAGAAAAATGGTAAATGGAGGGTATGTATTGACTAGCAGGAATTAAACAAAGCTAATCTTAAAGATCATTTTCCCTTACCCTTCATAGATTAGGTGTTAGACACATTAGCTGGAAAAAAGTACTTCTCATTTTTAGATGGGTTTAGTGGTTATAATCAAATCCAAGTAGCATCGGAAGATCAAGACAAAACCACATTTACCTGTCCTTGGGGTACTTATGCTTACCGAGTATTGCCATTTGGACTATGCAATGCACCTGCAACATTTCAAAGGGCAGTACTAGGAATCTTTTAAGATCTAATACATGATTGTGTAGAGGTATATATGGATGATTTCACAGTTTATGGAAATACATTTGAAGAATCCTTAGCAAACTTGGAAAAAGTCTTAAAGAGATGTAAAGAAGCAAATCTTTCACTAAGTCATGAAAAGTGTTTTATGATGTTTACTGAAGGAATTGTTTTGGGTCATCAAATTTCAGGGGATGGGATTAGAGTTGATGAGTCAAAAGTTGAAGTCATCTCTAACTTATCTATTCCAAGTTTCCAAAAAGATGTTAGGAGTTTTCTTGGATTTATAGGATATTATCGAAGGTTTATAGAAAACTTCACCATGATAGCATCTCCACTTTTCAAATTACTTACCAAAGACTATGAATTCAAGTGGAATCCCGATTGCCAGTTAGCCTTTGAGACCCTGAAAACAAAAATCTCTGAAGCACCTATTTTAAGGGTACCTAACTGGAAGCTACCTTTTCATATTTCAACAGATGCCTCAGATACAGCTCTAGGAGCAGTATTGGGACAAAAAGACCTGATTCCTTATGCCATCTACTATACCAGTAAAAATTTGACTCCTTTAGAGTTAAACTATAATGTAACTGAAAAAGACTTTTTAGCTGTTGTTCATGACATAAACAAATTTAGACACTATATAACAGGCTATGAAACTTTTGTTCACACAAATCATTCTGCAATTAGATATCTAATGAATAAATCAATTACTAATGGAAGAGTCATAAGATGGTTATTTCTTTTACAAGAATTCAACATTACCATTCTAAATAGGTCTGGAAAAAAAAACACAGTAGCTGATTTCCTAACTAGACTCCAAAACATCTAAGACAATACCCCAGTTGAAGATCAATTTCTTGATGAATATCTTTTTGCAATTTCTACTCAAACTCCTTGGTTTGCTGACATTGCTAATTATTTAGTTTCAGGGAAATTTCCTTCAATAATGAATGCAAGAGACAAAAGAAAGATCATTTATGACACTGCAAAATATTCATGGGTTGCTTATGAGTTATACAAGACAGGTCCAGATTTTATCATTAGGAGATGTGTTCGGGAAGATGAGATACCTGAGATTCTCAAAGCATGTCATGATGAACCTTGTGGCATACACTTTGCTGATAAAAGGACAACCTATAAGATCCTTCATTTAGGATATTATTGGCCATCCCTTTTTAAAGATGCTAAAGAGTATGTCAAAAGGTGTGACAGTTGCCAAAGGGTAGGGAAACCTTCTCCTTCAAGTGAGATGCCATTACAGCCTCAGGTACATATTGAACCTTTTGAAAAATGGGCTTTGGATTTTGTAGGACCTATTAGTCCTCCATCAAGACAAAAGAAATATATATTATTTTGCACTGATTATGTTACTAAATGGGTAGAGGCCAAGCCATTACTTTCTGCTACTGAAGCATCTGTAGTTAATTTTCTTTTTGAGGATATTTTTACTTGTTTTGGTGTCCCAAGGGAAATTGTTACAGATCAAGGAGCTCAATTTACATCAAGGCTAGTGGAACAAATGATGGAGAGGTATAAAATCAGACACATAAAATCTACTCCCTATCATCCACAAGAAAATGGTCAAGTGGAATCTACTAATAAAGTCATTGAAGGGATCTTAATGAAGACTGTCCATTTACATAGAAGAGATTGGGTAGATAGGCTTCCTGAAGCCTTGTGGGCCTATAGAACTACATGGAGAAGCACAACAGGCCATACTCCTTATGAACTTGTTTATGGAAAGCAAGTTTTGTTTCCCATAGAGTTCCAGATTCAAACTTTCAGAATGGCAGTTCAGCTAGGACTTGATCTATCAGAGGCAAAAAATCATAGATTGGAGCAGATTAATGAATTGGATGAGATCAGACAAGATGCAGTTTAGAAAACAAGTATAGTCCAACATCAAAGGACTAGATGGCATGATAAGTACATCAAGGAAAAGAAATTCAAAGAATGTGACTGGGCTCTCTTGTTTGATTCAAAGTTCAAGGATTTCCAAGGTAAATTCCAAACACATTGGCTTGGGCCATATGAAATTATAAGAATTTTTTACAATTGAGCAATAAAAATCAGGACAATAGATGAAGAAGAAGCCACTTTTCTTGTGAATGGTCATAGATTGAAGCTGTATCACAAACCACTCTCAAGAGAATAATTTGTCAAGAGATTCCAAGAAAACAGTGATGTGAAGTTAATGAAGAAGAATTTTTCTTCTTCATCAACTTAATTAAATTTTTTGAAGTCACATGATTGAAAATAAATAAATAAATAAATAAATAAAGTATAAACATGAAAACCAATCACTGATTGGCATGTTTATACAGAAAAGGTGGAGTGAAAATAAGAATCTTTCTGACACTCTCTACCTTTTCAAATCTGTTCTTTTTGCAAGCAGTTATTACAAAATCATAAGTGTAGATCCATTTCACTTATGATCCATCTCACTCCATTCATCCATATTCCATTTCATTTCATACTCCATTTCATTTCATTCATCCATACTTCATTCATTTGATTCAATGGTCCACCTCATGTCCATCTCAGAGTTTTAAGTTTGATGTCTTTTTGCAATTAAATAATACGCATCATGAATTGCAGACTACTTTTCACACTCCACTCCACTTCATAAGTTGTGATCCATTTCACTCCATTATTCACTTCATTCATATTCCATTACACCATATTTCATTATCCATTTTCACTTATTCCATACAACATTCCATTCATGCTCCAAACCATTCCATTTCATGTTTCAAGTCTTCTGCAGGTACATTCTGCAATCAATCAAACATTCTGTAGCTAATCAGACATTCTGCAGCCAGAGATCCTGAAGGCACTGTCCAGTAATTATTTGATCTACAACAAAATGATCCTGCATATCCATGACAACAAGAAAAATCAAGGGAGTTATGAAGACTCAAAGATTAATGATTCTCAGGGGAGAACAAAGCATATGAAGATCACAAAAATCAGAGGAAAGACAAAGGTTAAAGTTATGAAATTATTATAATGATAGATCATGAAAAATTTTAGTATAGTTAAGTTATGTATAATTCAAAAAGTTGTTTTAATTAATTGTGTTGATCATGCCTAAAAAACCTCTCATAAAAACTTTGGATAAAATTCCTTCTATTCCGCCATTCCAAATCCCATATCCGATCATCATTTAAAAACTTAACAGTTAAAGTACTGAGGTGATTGGATTAGTCACGTCACTAGGCCAAAGAATTTAATGATGAATTTGAATTTCCTACGAAATATCTCTTTGGTCTTTTCTTCCAAGATATTTCCCAACTCATTAATTCATTTACATCACCCTCACTTCATTATACTCATTCCGTAACCACTCCATATCATTCTTTCCTGTAGCCAACTCTTAACCATTTCGGTCTGTAAAATAGAGGAAGCATCTGTGGGGCAAAAACATCTCTTTAACAGTCATTTTCACCGTGAGCAGAGGAGTAGTAATTTGAAGGTTGGAAAGAAAAAAAACTATGGGTCTCATAGTGAGGACTGAACCGGTTGGAACTAAGTACTTGGAGGGATATCCACAAACCAGAGAAATGTTACAGCAAGCAGGTTGGTTGCAATTTTTGGAGAAATTTAGGGGTTTTCACAAAGAGGTGACTAAAACATTTGCAAGGTCCTTCAATGGAGCCGAGGTCGAAATAGGAGACATTAAATTCAATGTTACAGAGGCTTTCATTGAAGAGGCAACGAAACTACCTAGACAAGGAGAAAGGTGGTTCAAAAATAGAGAATTCCATAACGAGACATGGAAGCACATAATCAAGTCACCAGGTATGGATGTTTCCATTTTTAAAAAGGGTATTCCTAGCTCGGCATTAAAGAATAAGTGGAGGAACATGTTACTCATTTTGCAAAAAATTATCACTTGTAAAGGTAGATTTGGTACCTTCTATGTTTACCATATTCGATTAATGATGCATTTCTTAGAAGAAGAAATCAACTTGCCCTTTTTCTTGCTTCATAGTTTAAAGAAAATGGCCTCAAGTGTTCAATTTATGGAAACAACCTTATACCACCATGGTTTAGTCAAAATCTTGATTGAATATCATTTAAGAAAAATGGGAGATAATTGGGATGAGTTCTTAGTGAGAAATCACTTTGAAGAACCCAAGGAACCTCCACCTGAAGACAAATCTACAAAAAGAAGCAGAAGATGGAAAACCTCCAAAACTGAAACTAAAACTGGTAAAACAATACAAGAGGATAGTGAAGAAATGATTTCTGAGAAATTGGCCCAAATTAAGAAGCAGCTTAAGAAAGAGAAGATAATAAGGAAATCTGCCAGAGAAAAAGGAGAAGGGCCATCTCAACCAAGATGGAGCCACAGACTTAGAGGGATACTAAAGAAAATAGAGGTTAGACAAACTGGAATTATAAACATTGAGGATGAAGAAACACCTGAGCATCAGTATGAGGAGGATTTTAATGAAGAAGCTCCTAAAATAGACCTAGCACAGCAAGAAATTTACAATTATGTTGAGACACTAGAGAAGAGAGCTTTAGAAAGTAGAGATAGAACTCCTAGCCCACCAAAATATGCAATTGATATCCTAAGAAGAGATAAATATGAGTTAAAAGTACTCAATAGGAATATCAAGAATGAGAATGAAATTCTAAGGGAGCAGGTTAAGCTAAAAACTGATATGAATTCAACTCTGTCTCTACAATTGCAAAAGTTGTACAAGGCCAGTGAAAAATTGAAAAAGAAAAATGAAAGGTTAACCAGGGCACTCACAAATTTGAGATTCAAGTTAGTCATAAGGAAGCCCAGAAGGCCATTGACTGCCAGGAAAAGCAGAAGAAGAGGATTGGATGTCCTTGCAGAGGTCTCAAAGTTCATGGAATAGTTGCATGAGGACATGCAAGAACCTAGCAGTGGGGGTATGTTGAGCTTCAAAGATGTTCTTCTCTGCCACCACATTCCACTTCATTTCCTTTGTCCATTATTAATTTCAGGCTTAAATGATCAATAAGATTAGTTAAAATTGCTTTGAAATTGTATATAATATTTAACTTGCTATGTTTTCATGATTTCATTGTTGTAGTACTTTTTTACTACACCTAGCTACAGAATGCAGACATTTTGTATCTAGTTGCCGATTCTGCAGTTGTCTTCATGTCTACGCAGGTTTCAGGTGTCATCTCAGGGAAAAACACATATGGTTGTATTCCACATCATTCCCTTATCATTTTTTGCTCCCCACGAAGTCTGAGTTAAAGTATCAAAGCGGTTATGCACGAAGAAGAGAGGCATTTTCCTATCAAAACACAGACTCTACAAATGTCCGCAGTAAAGCACAAGACTATTAATAAGAGTTTTAATTTGATTATAAATGGGAAAGACACTTATCATTGTTTGTCTCAAGAAGTAGTTATGTAATTTCATTATAAGTATGACTTGGGAGACCAAGAAACTGTTGGTTAGATTGTGTTTCTGTTGCTAGATTTTGGAAGGCTGTAAATACTCTGTTTTGAAGAATTTCTCCTTTAATGGAAGAGACATCATTTTATTGCACGAGCTGAGTCAATCTTGAGTAGATCCGCATGCTGATCCAGTGGTAGAGGGCCCCTACTGCCCGTGAAGCGTTATGCATTTGGTTTAGATAAGTAGCCGTAGCTTTGTTTCATTCTCAATTTAAATAGTTTTCTGAACTTTTCTTACATTTGATACTACAGTTTAGCTTTGTTCTCATGAAGTATTACAAAAGATCACTAATCCGGAATGAGGCATAATTGTAGAAATTTAGAACTTTATGTTTTTTTTTGTTCAATTGTAATTATTTGTTACAGCTTGTCATATTCTCATTAATCTCTTCCAAAATATCACTAACTCTGGATAAGGCTTAGCTGTAGTGTTTTGGTTTACCTGCGTATTGTTATGTTTTTACGCCCATTTGCACTGAATGATACAGCCAGCCTTGTTTGTACAAACTATTCCAAAATATCACTCATCTTGAACAAGACAGGGCTATAGTATTTCACAGAATTAGTTGCATTTTAGCTCAGTCAATACTCCGGAGGTAGATGTCATTCTAGTTTAATTATGTCACTATATTTAAATCTTGATAATGGTACTCTAGTTTAATTTGTTCACTGTATTAGTATCATTCTAGTTCAGCTCCAATTCATTTCAAGTTAGATAATAGCACTCTAGTTTAGTCTTAGTTCACTGTATTAGCATTCTAGTTTAGTTGTTATCCATTACATTTTAAATTGTATTAGTTGTTAAATTTAGATACCACGGTCTTCATTATCTACAAAACTTCTTTTGTTCTAACTTCATATTAATACATCATCATCTGGACAGAAGCTAGTAATGTCAGTTTAAGGCCTTGAGTATTTTGCAACCTTTTTACAATTTCACAAACAAGCCTTCTCTCAAAGACTATTCTAAAAAGAAATCTGTAACTTTTGAATAAGGCCTAGTAGTGCTAAATTGAGTTGTAGAATAGAATTAGAAGTTAGCTTAGAATAGAAATCTTATTGTGCTCCAAATGTTCTTTTCCAATTATGTTCCAATAAACCTTTAACCATGGATGAGATGTTGTAACATTGTAAGTTGATTGTTGACTTAGGAAAACCTCAATTGCACTAAAAACTTATCCTTTTCTCAAGCTATTCCAACATATCTCTAAATGAATGAATTGGATGAGTTCATGATATGGGTTACTAAGTTCATGTTGTGATTTTTTTCTTTCCCGTGAGTCCTTATCAAGCTTTGCATTTTATGTCCTCTAGTGCACACTTAGTTTAGAATAGTTTCACTCTGTTTTAGTATAAACTTCTTAGCTCTTTTTCAACATAAAATCCATAAAACCAAAAACATCATAAAAACACTAAACACAATGTAGTGAGAAACAGATACGTAGGCACATACAGTGCACCACACTTCAGCAGTTTACTAGCCCTGGTTGACAATTAATGACCTCAATTTAGGAACACTAAGTTGAGCACAACATTGACCATTATCAAGAAGTTGCTTGAAGATAATAAAAAATCATGGCATAATAAGTTGGTGCATGCTTTATGGGAAGACAAATTTACAACAAAGAAATCCATTGGAATGTCTCCTTATTAGCTAGTTTATGGAGCAGATGTAGTATTCCCTACTAGTTTGGGAGTACCAGTGATAAAATTGGTCCAAGAAATACAATCAGAGGAAGATAGCATGGTAAGGGGAATCAATCATACCATACATCTCCAGTAAACAAGGGAAGAAGTCTACAACAGAGCTTAGAAAGTGCAAGAGAACATCAAAATGTTGTTTGATAAAAGGACAAAGGCCTGTGATTTCAAAATTGGGGACAAGGTACTCAAATGGGACTCTAGGAGAGACAATAAGGGTAAGCATGATAAGTTTAACAATCTATGGCAAGGCCCTTACATCATTCAATCTGCCATTGGTCCCAATGCATTTCTTCTGCAAGAGTTGGATGGTATAGATCTGTTTGGGGATCCTGTCAATGGCAGGATGCTCAAGCATTATTTATGCTAAATTTCAGTTTAAGTCTTCACTTCCATTGTAAATATCATTTCTCTGTTTTGGTTTTGAAAAGAAAAAATATATACTAAGAAAAAATAGAAAGGAAAGGTTCAGACAAGCTCAAATCTTGAACCTATGAAGTTCTAAAAAGAATGGCTCAAACTAGATCAAAACCTGAGCCAGGGAAAAGGGAAAGGTTGGTTCTAACATGCTCAAAATTTGAACCAGCAAAGAAGAAGAAAACAGCTCAAACAAGATCAAAATCAGAGTTAGAATGAAGAAAGAAAGGTGACTCTAAAAAGCTCAAAATCTGAGTCACAAGAAGAAGGAAGGATGCTCTTAAGTTTCAGAATTTAAAGCCTTCACAATTTTGTTTCAATTTTCTGCAAAGTTTCAGTTCATGTGCAGCTTGTCTTTATGCCATGAACCCACAGCAAATACGACAGTCTAATCCTAGTTTGGCTATGTTTCAATTTCTGTTTTAGAATATAGAGAATGAAAATCTGCCAGACAGTTTAATCCTAGTGGATATTAGTCTAGGTAGAGAAGCTCTGAGTCCAACTGTTTAATCTGGTCTCATGGATGAATAAGGGTAGAATTAGATTAGTTTTTGCTTTCAATAAAAAATAATGATGTGAAAGGTCTGCAAGTCTAAGTGCACCTTGAAGAAAAAAGGTTAGGACAATAGGATGGGTAGGTAGTTGTTTGGGAAAGTATTGTTGCTGATATAATGCTTTTCACTTATGTAGCAGTTGATCAAAGAAGAAAAAGATGGTCAAGGACCAGGCTCTGGCCTACTTCCAAAGATTATATCTGAGGTTCTTGACACCTTCAATAAGATTCCATCCCCATGTGGAGCCACTATTAGCCACCTATAATAATTTGTCAAAGTAAACAGGTGGCTAAACTTATCATCAAGCCTTCAAGTAATAAATTTCCTTGAAAAATCTATCATCCTTGAAGTCTTATGGTTTTTCTATCCTGAAGGTTCATCTTCACTGTTGTTTCCATCTAAAAACCATGACTGATTCACCAAAGAAAGCTGCTCCAAAGGCCTCTGAAACTGCCTGTTTTCACTTATTTCCCCCCATTTTCATAAAGCCTTCTTTTCATCTTTTAACCCTCCATTTAGCCTCTAAAAGCCTAAAACCCCTTTAAACCTTCAAAGATTCATTTACAAGTTTAAAAAACCCTTTCTTTTCTTTCTATTGAAAGCCAATAAACCTTAAAAATCCTTGTATTTAAGCCTAAAAGAATTCTTTTATACCATGAGGATATTAGCCCGAAGGGCTTAAAATCCCTTAGCCCCTTCTACACATCACCAGCGCAATGACCAAGTGCTAAGACCTCTTTGCAATATCTATTTCCCAAAACCTCTTCATTTTATCTCTGGAGCGATCTCAGCCATCCGCTCATGTAGATCCAATGGTTTTCACATATCCTGACCGCCACCCCATTGTCCGCTCCGCGAAAAAAATATCACATCATCGCATGGCCCACCAGTTTCTCCACCCGCACACATTGCTGCTATCTCATGCAACCCGCACCGTCCAATCTGTCACCCTAGCTCCGACGGCTTAAACTATGTTTTGCAAAATTTTTGTGCCCAAGAATTAACGTTTCAAATTTTTGCGAAATGGACGGTTTTAAAGATCCACGTGGCGGCCAATGTATGGAATTGCATTCCATCCTCTCTAAACCGCCTCCCCCCATTTCATTTTGCGAAATGTGTGGTTTTGAAGATCCACATGGTGACCAATGTATGGAATCTCATTCCATCCACTCTAAATCGCCTCCCCCCATTTCATTTTGCGAAAACCATCCCCGGTTTTCCACAATACCGCTGCTCTCCACAACGTTGCTCCCGATTTGATCCTAGTCGTCGATCTCTGAGATCACACAGTCCATGTTATATCACGATGACATTCACTTGCTTTCCATTTGTCTCCTGAAATTCTTCATCGGACGATCTCCACCGTAGGTCACTTGGATCTAGCGGTCCTCATTCCCCATCCCACCCAAACCTCCATTGGACCAGGTTAGCTACTCTACCAGGGTTTTCTTCCCATTTTTCCGCTACAACCACCATCCGCACTGCTCCACGTCCTCCAACTAAGCCTTCCGTAAGAAGCATAGCCAAATTCGTAGGGTTTATTAACATGTTTGTGCTATGTTGCAGGTTTAATGGTGATCCTTCCCATCTTGTCCCACAATCATGAAAGGTGACAGAAAAACTCAGGGTGACGACCCTGTGGCATAAGAAAATACAAAAGGGTCCAGCAGGGCTGTGTTTCGTGTCTCAAACGATGGATCATGACCATTTTTTTCACGACCAAACCCCCCCAGACATCAAAAACATCACCGCAAGAATCAGAGTTAAAGATCAAAGAAATTAGTGCAATACATTGAAGCTTTGATGCCTAAGCCTCAGCTGCAGACAAAGGTGTAGTTCATAGACCATAAAGAATACCAAGGAAGCTTAATAAAGTTTAAAACATAGGTTAGACAAAAATCATTGACCACAGCAGTGCAGAGGACATATCAGCAGAACATTCCTCTACTGAAGAAAGGATTGATTTCTAATACCCATCCTCCATTCTTCATCGAGCCCAGAGCAACTAGTACTCTGACAGAAGTCCTTAAAATTGTCATTGCATTAGTTATAAAGCATGGAAGACCTGAAAGACAAATCTTCACCTTACTTGTCTCAGAGTATAAACAAGACATCTCAGCCGGGAAAGTACTTCAAGAACACACCCTAGAAGTTATTATCAACCTGACAAAGACTTCTAAATCTACTAAAGGGTACTGAAAGTTAATGTAAATATATTAAATAGAATGGGCTTCGAAGACATTTCTCCCTCTGTTTTAATGAGTCATTTAAATCCTATCTACCACTACTATCACCCATTCACCTATAAGGACCCATGAGAAACACATTGAAAATGTTGGTTGGTTGTTGGAAAATCACTGATTGTAAGTTGTTTTACTGAGTTAGAGTTTTGTGAGTAGTAGTTGTAAATAGGCTGGGAGATGATTTTTGGATGATAACAAGCTATTAGACAAGAATGTATGTGACTGGTTTTGCTCTTTCAATATGACAAGCATGTTCATAGGATCCTGATCTAAATCAGTGGTGATGTGTCCCTTCTTTGTTATTGTTTTCCCTCTGTTTTACATCATGTTTCATTTTCTCTGATAAGAAACAGTAAATTTAGCTTAGGATATACTACTGCAAGTACCCTAATGCTTCCTGCACTTTATTATCTTTAATTTTTTTTGCTAATTGTGTATCTTAGAAAAAATCCAACATAATTTAACTAGTATAGAAGTTGGTTTGTCCATGCTTATTGATGTATGAATTTAGAGGTTGTTTCTTATATGTTCTTGTTTGGCTCTGCTAAAAGAATAGGAGAATAGGGAGATTTAGTGATTAGCCCTGTCCCCTAAGTTCCCTTTCCAACAGTTAGCCTTTCTAAGATCCCTTTGAGTTGAATGCCAAAAGAAGAGAAGGTTAAAATTCTTTCTTTGATCTTAGACTTCAATCTGTGTTTGAACTTAAGTGTTTTCCACTGTCTGAAAGTAGTTAGGAGGACTGCTGGATTGTTTTCTTCGGAGTTAGCCTCATCAGGAGTTTTGATCATAGAGGTATAAGGTATGCCCCGTCCCTTGACTTACTCTGAAGTGGTCACCTTGGAAGGTTTTCCTTGTCATTCCCATTCATTTCCTTATTTTTTCATCCCATACTATCATCTTAAAAGATCCTCTGTTTTAGATGACTAGCCCTTTGGAAGCCTTGGATATTTGAATTGCAAGTAAACCCTTTTATGACCCCATTGCCCAATGGAATTGTCTTCTCTTTGAATTATCTCCCCATTGCCGAAAATACTTCTCTACTAATTCCTTTATCTTACATTGAACCCTTCTGTCAATATTCCCAACCAAACAAACAAAACAAAATGCTTGTGCCCTATAGCTAGCCTAATACCTTAAATTGAACATCAAAGATATACATTTATTTACCTTTATAGAGAGATCCCTCTCTGGATCTAGGAGGGCTAGATCCTGAGATCCCAAAGTGGTTTGATGTTGTCTTGTCATTTGGTATTTCCATATCTACCAAACCACAAGAACCCCAACAGCTTATAGGGAGCCAATTCACTGCCACAAACTCTGATCTTTGTGTAGTTCTAGGAGAGATACTAGTCTGTTGTCCTAATCTGATCTGTCAGCTGCATCACTTTCTTGATTTATTCACTGACCATAGGCTATGTGGTGCTTCTAAGTGCACTGATTTCCGGATGAACAAATAGATCCACAAAGCCCTTGTATGAATAGTCTTCCTGCTCCTTTCTCAATAGAGTTTTCCAAAAAATGATAGATTGGGCTTGAGAGTCTTCACCTTGCTTTTTCATGTCGAATTTTAACTTGATGGATTGAAAATAGGTGAAAATGTGCACCAAAAAATATGTGTATTTGAATACCCATTCTGCCTGAAAATTCATGAATTGATCATGGATTGCATCAGCAAGGAACCGAGCATAGTTGAACATAACAATGCGGTAGGCTTCTGTAGAGAGGATGGACAAGAAACCAATTATGGCTTCCTCCATCCACTGATTGTTATGATAACCTAAAAAATATGATAGGATACTGAAAATATGTTGGGTCCTTTCTAGGAAGAAGTATGATGGATATGGGTGACTTGTAGCAAGTATTGGGGCATGGTGGGTCATGCAAAGCTCTAAGGTTTTGGTCCTGCTGAAAGAATCTAACTCTTGGTATAATCCTATAAGGGCCTCATATGAAAAAGGGATAGTCTTCTCAACAATGGATGCTTGCAACATTTCTTGGATGGATGGGGAATTTACATGAAACATGATGGAGGATGTGGCGTGACAGAATTGGCAACAGTCACGGGCGACAAATATTTAGGGAATTTGGAAACTGCCTTTCAGAGGGGGGCCTTGATGGTAAGCGGTAAGAGTGAAGGGGGGTGTGAAACAGTAGAAGCGCAACATGTTGAGGGGTGGCGGTAATGGATACTGCCCATTTCAGACCCCCCCCCCCCCCCACCTTTTTTAACACATGTATGCTTAGGGGGGGGGCGCAAAATGAATGGGTCGCCATTGATGGTGAGGTGAGGGGAAGAAATGAAGGGAAACGAGGGAGATGTTTAGTGGTGCTACGACAGGGGTGACGTGACCGTGGGCCAGGGTCAGGGGATGAGCGCTGGGGGGAGAACGTGACGTGGCAGAGAGATGGGACCCAACAGATATCACACATCGCACATCAGAGGATTAAGCTGTGTGCAGAAAAAGTAAAATTTAAATTCTACGAAGTGCGAAGTGCGGGGAACGGGGAGGTGACGTGGCAAGGAGGGCTCCACTACTATTGTAGATTGCGCTTCGAGGAAGTTAGTTATCAGCACTAGGGGAAAAGATTTAAACTTGTGTAGCGCAACGTGCGGGGAAATGGGAGGTGACGTGGAGGGAAGGTGGGGCCCGACTGCTACCTGTAGATTGCAAATGTTATATTTTTGTTATAAGTGGTGGGTGTTATACTTTAGAACTTGCAAAGTGTGGCATGTGGGGAAAATGACATGGACAGAATTTGGGGCCTAGATGCATTGCACATCGCATATCTTTACCTTGTCCCTTTAGCGCTACCTTTTGAAAATTGCAGAGCACGGAGCATAGGGAGGGGGAAAGCGATGTGGTAGGAAAGGTGGGACCTCCCACAGCCCGCAAATCACAGTCTTTAGCATTTATTTTGGCATTTTCCTTTTGAATCCATGAAATGTGATTTGGTGCTTGGCGGGACTGGCACAATGCCTTAAATGGAGTGGACACCCCTCAGAGGATTTTGAATTCATCCTTTCATTCCTTCCTTTTGCTTCCTCCTCTTTTGCATCTTTAACTACCTGAACTACTTACCTAAAATTTTTTCCTTCCTTTGTAGGGTGTACTTTGGCTTGCAAACCCTGAACATTTTCTTATAACATTCTAACCTAGCCCCTATCCTTATTTATCCTATTGGTTCAGATTAAGCTCTTGAACCAATCTCATTTTCTACCTATATACTGATAAGCCAAGATTAAACAGTTTGGAAAATATTTATTCTCTAACCTGTCCACTGATGAGCCAAGATTAAACATTTTGGAAAATATTTATTTCTCTAACTTGTCCACCTATAAGCCAAGTTTAAACAGTTTTGAAAATATTTATTTCTAACCTATCAACAGAAATTGAAAACTCCCAGCCATGATTAAAATGTATGACTCGACAAACCTATCTAAAGAGTAGTGGCATTTGGGTTTGCAGCACTTTCAGTTTTATTTCTTTTTTGGGGTCCTTCTTTCTCTTTTTCATTCTTTTTCTTTTTCTTTTCATTATTTTCTCTTTTCTTTTAAACCCTCTTTTCTTTCTCTTTTTCTTTTTCTATTTTTATTTGAAATCATTTGAATTTTGAAAGCCTTTCAATAATGAAAACATTGCACGAAAATGAAGTACCCAGTCACCTTGAGATCCTATAATTTATAGGGTACTAACAGTGGCTCCAGCTGGGGATGGCGCTTCCTGAAACAAAGTGTCAAGAACTTGAGACCAGTAGCCTTGGATGTTCCCTTTTATTCATATATTTATCTGCTTTCCTTTCTCTTTCAACTGATTTCCTTTCTATATTATATCGGCTCATCGAACTAGGCTTAGGGCCTTCACTTCGGGCTTCAACCTCGTCCTATGAATTATTGAAAACTATAAGAAATTGCTATTTAAACTGATGACAATTTAATCCCAAATTTAGAAGAAATATTGTTTTAGCATCCTACCATTGACAGGACCTCCAGGTACTTCGGTGCCGTCCAAATCTTTGAGAAATTAGGCGTTATTTCCCCTGAAAGCATGAATGATGTATGACCCTTGCCATAGATTATCAAACTTTCCATGTTTTCCCTTATCTTCTCTCTTGGAATCCCATTTCAGAACCTTTCCACCTAAGCTGAAATCATCCGCCTTGATTCTCTTGTGAAATATCTTCTTGATATTATCTTGCGTTACTTGGGTTTTGTTGTAAACTTCTTCTCTAGACTGCTGCAGAT
Source organism: Pinus albicaulis (assembly GCA_034641835.2). NCBI lineage: Eukaryota > Viridiplantae > Streptophyta > Pinopsida > Pinales > Pinaceae > Pinus > Pinus albicaulis. The sequence continues at coordinate 1,079,314,780 of CM076572.1, read as the reverse complement.
CAATGGTGTCATTAATCCTTCTTTGGATGTCATTTGGGTTGGCTTGTATTTATTGGATTAGTTTCATTAATGGAACCCCCAAGGAAGAAGGAAATACTTCATCCATTCCATAAACCAATTGGTATGGAGACATGTCAATTGATCTCTTTGTGGTGAGTCTATCAGCCCACAGAGCATTGATCAGCTTGTTGTGCCATGATTTATTTTTCTCCTCCAAAAGATTTTTGATGATGGTCACCAGGCTTTTATTGGAATATTCAGCTAGTCCATTACCCTGAGGGTAGTAGGCTATTGAATGCCCCAATGTTATATGATATTTGTGATAGAAGTCAACCATCCTTTTGGATCTAAAGGCTGCAACATTGTCTATAATGATTTTCCTAGGACAGCCAAATCTAGACATGATGTTGGTTTCTAGGAATTTTATGATGACTAAGTCAGTGGAATTCCGGGAATGGGTGGCCTCTATCCATTTGGTGAAATAATGCGTAGTAGTAAGGATCCATTTGTGTTGAGAAGATGATGGAGGGTGAATTTCTCCTATGAAGACTAACCCCCACTGCTGGAAAGGGCTTTCTACAAAAATGGGTTTCAGGGGCAAGGGAAATAGTTTCCTCTTTCCCTCAAAGATTTGACATTTATGACGGGTGCTAACCATTTTATGGACATCGGGGAAAATGGTGGGCTAATAGAAACCAAATCTCATGATTTTTTTGGTAGTGGTTTTTCAGTAGAAATGGACACCACATTCGCCTTTGTGGAACTCTTGCATTCCTATTTTAGCATCATCCTTTAGTAAACATTTAAGAAAAACACCTCCCATATATTTCCAATACAAAAAATTTTCCAAAATGTAGAACTTAATAGATTTGAATTTAAGAAACCTAGCCTTCATTTTAGATAAACTAGGAGGGGCATTTAGATTTGAAAGTACATACAAGATGTCAACATACCATGGAGAATTTAGGAATGCTTCATCGACTGGTGGACTCACCAGTTCTTCTTGATTGTCTAATGTGTGTACCATGTTGATTTATAGTGTGTGTAAATTAGACTCTACCATCAATTTAGCTAGCCCTTGGCCCTTGATCAATTTGGTAGGCTTGATTTCCAAATCATACTCGAGGATCACTGTAATCTATTTCCCTCTTTTTCCATCATGACCATTTTGTGTTAGGATGTCTTTGACCACTGCATTTGGAACATAAGAAATGATATGTGAATGAAAAATATAGACTCTGAAGTATTTCAGTTCTTTAACCAATGCAAAAGCCTATTTTTCCATTATGTTATATTTCAGAGATGCATCTCTTAATGCATTTCTAAAAAAGGCTATTGGTTGTTCTTATCCTTCATCATTTTTCTGTAACAAAACAACAACAACAGTGTGTTCAGATGCAAACGAAAAAATCATGAAATCTTTAGTAAAATCTAGAGTGATTAGTGCTAGGGCCTTTGTCAGTAACAGCTTGACCAGGTCAAAATACTATTTCACTTCCATGGTCCACTTTATTTCTGATCCCTTCTTTAGCATGTTAGTGATCTTTCTTAAAGTTCTGCCAATTTAGGTATGAATCTTCTTAGGAAATTGATTTTACAAATGAAGGATTGGAGTTCTTTCAAATTTATATGATGGCTAATTTTCATTATTCCCTCGGTTCTGCTAGGGTCAATTTTGATTCCATCCTTAGAGATAATATGGCCTAATATTTTTCCCTCTTCTAAGCCACACAATGTCTTCTTCGGGTTTAGGGAGAGTCCAAACTTTCTACATTTCTTCAAAACTCTTCTCAAGTGTGTTAGATGTTCTTAATTGGTTTTAGAAAACATTGTGATGTCATCCAAATAAATCACAATAAAATGGCCGATGTCATCAGCAAATTCAATGTCCATGGTTCTTTGAAAGGTAGCTCCAGCATTCATTAGTCTAAAGGGAATTTTCACATACGTGAAAGTTCCCCAAGGACTTGTAAAATTCATCTTATGTTGGTCATCAGGGTGCACTAACACTTGATTGTAGCCAGAGAAGCCATCCAACAGCGATATCCTACTCGAGCTCACTACCCTTTGTAATATGTGATCCATCTTAGGTAAGGGGTAGTTTTCCTTAAGAGACACCTTATTAAGGTTTCTGAAGTCAACGTAGAGCCTGATATTGCCTGTTTTCTTCTTGGTTGGGACAATATTGGAAACCCATTGGGAGTACCTAAGTGGCAAAATGATTTTTTCTTCATACATTTTCTTGATCTATTTCTCCACTAAAGGAATTAAAACAGGGTTTATTCCTCGTAAAATCTGTCTGAATGGATTTTGATTTTCTTTAATTGGTATCTTGTGTTGAATGATGTTGGTATCCTAGGATTTTAGATCTTCATAGCTCCATGCAAACACATCAATAAATTCTTTGAATAGGGCTATATATCTCTTCTTCGTAATAGTAGGTAGAGATTTGGATAATTTGATGATTTTGGGGTGTCGTTCTGTGCCTATAATACATTCTTCAATGTTTGCCCTAGTTGATTCCATTTTTGGCTTCTTGGCTACGTCATTAAAGTCAAATAATTCTTCCAATGGGACTGGCCATCTGGGCAGGTTATTGTCCTTAAGTTGGAGTACAACAAATTATTCTTTTTCTAGGTCTTTTTCGTTTTTTGTATTATGTACAGTTTTGTTAGTTGGGATATTTGCAGTGGTATTTACATTGAAAACAACAGTTTCCAGATTAGAAGTTTCTTTTCCTTTAGTACTTGGTTCATCAGGGAGGTTTTCTCCCTCACAATCCATGTTTGCATTATTGTCTTCGAATTCATCTTTGGGCTACAGGAAGCTTTCAATTTGTTTATCACTACTAAACACTTGCCAATACCTCATGTTGTCTGGCACTGAAGGTTGATATTTGACCTCAATGGTATGTTTCTTGTTTGGGTGAGGCAGTTTGCAGGTACTGGAAGAAAAATCCAAGACGTTTGCTAGCATGTTCTGGTTTATGGGGATTACTATTAGGTCATCTTCCTCAAAGGTTCTCAATAAATCAAGGACTGTGTTCTATAAGCTCTTAACCTATGGTGTTTCGCTGCATACAGACCTTTAACTTAGTTTATGACCAATTCAGAGTCCCCATGCACATAGATCCTTTTTGCCCCCAGCTTTTTCAGCATTTTTAGTCCCAAGAGCAAAGCTTCATACTCAGCAATGTTATTTGTGCACTGAAAAATTAATTTGTATGAATGACCCTGTGCCCTATTATCTCTTGTGGTATACACCCAAATTCCTGCTCCTAAGCCAGATTTTCCACATAAGCCATCAAAACTCATGTTCCAAAGAGGTTCATTTTCCGGATTAGGTTGCTCTGTTTGTATTTGAATGTCATTACTTTATGTGGGAACCTCTCCTATAAGGGAAACTTGTGATTCAATGTATCCATTATTAAACAAAATGAAAGAATCGAGGTCAGTGTGAACAGAGTACATAGGGTGATTTTGAGGTGTCTCCTGGCTACTTACCATGTACTTCATCAAGGTTTCCCTATAAAGTCTTCTCGATTGACCGAACACCGGAACGGTAGCATAAGTCATGTCTAGTTGCAGAGTCCCTTGTAATTCCCCCCCCCCCCCCATGAGAAAGATAACAACATTCTATATTTTGGGGGAATTTCAGCGACAACAATGTTCATCACTAAGCTTTTTTCAGGTATTTGGGTCAGAGTGATATAAAGATCCTTGATCAGCCCTAGGGAATTGAATTTTAGAGAATCAAACAAGTATAAATCCCTGTAGGGTTTGGTGATTTCGAGGACAATCTTCTCCATGATAGACTTTGGCATAAGATTGTGTGAGGCACCTGAATCCAGCATGGCAGTATGAAGTATCTTGTCATGAAGATTTAGGATGACATAAAAAGGAGGGACCCCTCCTTCCTGTGGTCTTCCCTCAACCTCTGGCCCAAACAAAAGTTGAGGCTGGTCATCATTTAAGTTGACAGTATCTGTAGCTTCCCCTATATTGAGAACTTTGAGGACCTGAGATCTCTAGGCATTTTTGTTAATCAATTCAGCGAGAGGGATAGAAATATTCACTTTGGCAAATTCGCTCTCAATATTGGATGGTGTTTGAGTTTTTAGGGGATTTGGCAACTCAATTCTTTCAACCTTTGTTCATTGGGAAACCTCAGGCTGTTTTCTGGTATTGGGGATATTTGTTTGAGCATTCCTGGTAGGAATATCTGCTGCTTTATTGGTCCTGGTTTCTATATTTTTTTTTTCTGAGTTAGTTTCATTTTTCTTTTGTTTCTGTTGTTTTGTTGACTCAAGATTCAGATGATTTCTTTATTGGACTTTCTTTATCCTTCTTATTAGAATTTTCTAAACCTTTATTGCTCCTTAAGTTATATTGTTTGTGGACCTCCATTATGACATTCTCTAAAACCAGTTTGTAGTCATCAGATCCTTCAGATTCGAGGTCTGTTTGGGTTAGTGAGAACAACTCTTGTTCTTCTTCAGTGAGGAAAATATGATCATCTCCATCAATCCCCATTAAATTAATATGGTTTTCCTCAACTTCCTCCATTGTTCCTTCATCATCATCCACATATTTTTCTTGGAAAGGGGGTCTAATCTATTGATCGGGACCTCTTTGCTCTCTTTGTCTAATTTATGGAGGGTTTCTCCTCAGATTCTTATTTCTATTTTGGGGTGCTGGTTGATTTTCTCTGGGAATTTCCCTTTCATTCAAACTCATCCTTTCCATGGTCCTTACCAAATTGTCAATTTTGGCATTAGACGTAGAGGCTACAGGGTCTTCCCTTACTGTGACTCTCCTCTCATTCCTCATCCTAGCCCTTTTAGCTAATAAGTTGGCCTCTGCACCCACAACATTCTTATGCATTTCCTCTAAGGTTGATAAGTCTCTTTCCCTAAGTTGGTAGGCCATGTCTTGGTCAAATCCATCTGGGAATTTGAGTAGGACTATCCCTAGGGGTTGTCTCATATTAACCGAGAGTGCATTATATAAGGTGTTGAATCTAGCACAGTACTCATACACACTCTCTTCAGGGGATATTTTGATAGTTTCATGCTATGATAGAATCTACAGTTGGTTTTTCTTGATTTCCCACCTATTGATGAATGTTTGTTGGAGAGCAGGGAGATCATGGATAATATTAGGGGTTAGACCTCTAAACCATTTTTTGTCTTCACCCCCTAAACTCTGGGAAAACATTTTCAATTGGAAAATGTCATCATCGATTTCTTACAAGTCGAAACAGTCATTCATATTATCAATGTGTTGTTGGGCTATTGTTGAATCAGTGCTTTCAAACTAGGGAATTTTGGACTGGTAGTCTTGAGGCATAGGAGGTAGAGGTACTGGAAGCACCAATGGGGCATATCTGACTGCCATGATTGGTGGAGGCGGTGGAGGGAGATGAATGGTGGGCGGGGAAAGATAGGTAGTGGTGCGGAATATGTAGGGATTGAAAACTGTGAGGTCAGTCCAATTCTGAGATTTGGCTCTTAATAGACCTAGTTTGAACTGCAAATCAAACTGAATGTCTTGCAAAGTGACAAAGCTATTAGGTAAGGAGTTATATCTATGAAGAACCTTACTGCTGGTTGGACTCTCCATTTTGGGAAGTTTCCTCAATATTTTCTCAGGATTATCTACGATAGGAGGAGGATTAGGATCAGGATGAGACATGGTGGATATTATTTGGGGAGCCAAAACTTAGCTCAAAATCATAGACAACTGATTATTGAAAATTGGAAGAACCAATATTTAACAGAAATTTCTATCATTAAGTGTTTTCTAGCTAGGGTTTCTAAATTCGAGTAAATATTGAAAACTTTCAGCCTTTGTCCCCAGTATGGTCGCCAATATGTTATCACCCTATAATTTAGAATATTTGCAAGGCTAAACTATAAAGAAAAACATCAAAAATTCTTGAAGCATAGGATCTAGCCCTCCTAGACTCAGAGAGGGATATATTTATTAGATTTAGATTTGTTTGAGTTTACTGATGTTAAGCTAGTTAAATTGATTGTAGGAGTTTGTTTGTGTGATTATTCTTGGTTGGAAGAAAGAGGTCTTTCCTAAACAGTTTTCATTGGGCTATGGAGTCAAAATAAGTTGGGTGTACACATCAAATCCCAGAGTGACTACAAGGCAAGCTAGCTGCGAATATGGGTGTTTATAGCTGAGTGTAATTATGGGGTGGAGAAAGTGCTTTCAGTAATGACTCGAGAGCAATTAAGAATTCTTAAATCATACATTAGAATAAAACATTTAAATTGTAAAGACAGTAAGAATTAAGGTACTCTGAAACATAAAATATTAAATGGACACATGAAGAGATTACAGTGAGGAAAACATTAAACATGAATGAGGGAAAAACATCACCGAGACACACCACACATGAATCTTGTAGAATAGTCTCTTTATTGATGCTCCAGATTGAAAATGGGAATACTTGCAAGGAAATTTTTTTACAAAACTAGGGTCCAACCCTTGTTACAAAATATAAACTTGTATTTAAACTATTCACACTGGCTTTCCATTATTCAAAGAAAACTTAAAAAATGGAAGTTTATCTTAAAATTTAGCAACCTTGGCGAATATTACTAGTCCCTAATATCCAAATTTTAAAATGTTTGATGATAATATTGTAAAAATGTTTAGCTTTCTAATTATTTTATATTAGAAAATATATAATATTGGCGATTTTTAAGGTAAAATAATGTTATACTATAAAATTTTGGTGAATTAATTTTTAGAAAAATGGAAATTGGCGAATCTTTTTTTTGGAAAAATCATTGAATATTAGCCCAACTACGAATATTAGCCACTAAATTTTCCATGCCATTATTGGAAGGGAAATCAGTTTATTTACAAATACGAGTAGCTAAAAAATGGGTCTATGCATCTCAAGCACTGACGCATGTGACTGTTTCTATACAGATGTCCGAAGTAGGAGTGTATGTGTCCCTTCATTGGAATGGTCTCCTGGCAGGCGCCTGATGTCCTCGTGGAGCCGTTATCTAATGTTGGCGCAATTTGACGTGCTGGAGGATCTAATATGATGGACACGCTATTACTGACAATTAACTGAATTTTCCGCTTCGTCACTGAACTGAGTTTTCATCCTTCCTGGAGCCTGCATAGATTTTCCCAACTTTATAGATTCAGGATCTTGGTCCTGTTCAAATTCTTGTAGACTTCGTCGGTCTCTGTATACTTCATGAATGTTGGTTTCTGCTGAAAAATGTGCTTCACCTCATGTTGTATGAAGAAATCGTTGTTGATGGTTTCATATAATGCTTTCCTGGTCACGGTGTTCTTCAAATTTGGAAATTTGGATGTGTCCTCGGAGATATATGTAAGCTTCTTTACATAATCCATCCTGAACATAATTTTATCATTGATTCCAAACAAGGATGGCAAGCCTCTGTTGTATAGTGGCTCGATCCTATTAAAAAACCTACTCACCCCAACCTCCAACTGATGGCATCTTTCTTTTAGCTGTGTGACCAGAATATTCTTATTCAACACCCTTTTAACTTCAAGAACAGAGGTTGTTCTGTCAGCCACTTCCAGTTGCTCCAATTCATGGTTGCTCTTGGAATTCAAGAATCTCATGATGTTGTTGGCAGTTTGAGGCTTATCTCTAGGATCTTCATTTGTTTTCTTGATGGCCACCTTCACTACATCAATCAGATACATTTGCTAAAAATTATCTGAATTGAGGGCCATATATCATTTACATACTCAATTATATCCAACCATATGATTTGATTGACTCTTCCCATCATGTTTCTAATTGAGGACTCCTGGAGAGACTTCTACAAACTTTAATTTAGCTTTTTTCTAATCTGCAATTTTGTGGCATGTGTAGTGTCTTTTCCTTTGAGTTGCTCCAACATATCATTGAGTTGATTCCGCAACCTTTTGATCTCTATTGACTGTAGAGACATGTTCTCCATTGCCTTAGCTAGTTTTTCAGTACTTTCTCCTAGTGCTCCTGTGGATGTTGTGGCTGCTGGGATTATTGTGAGAGGGAATACTTGTAGGGGAATCATGGCCTTAGCTGCTTATTTTTTTGCCCCCTTCATTGCATCCCTTATGACTTTCTATCTTTATTTGATCATTTTTCCCATCTCATCCTCCAGTTTCTTGATCTTCTTTGCTTGTTCCATACTTAATTGTTGCATCTCTGCTTTCTATGCCTTAGTCGCTTCTATATCCTTGGCCATAGGGTCTTCTATTACTGGCATCTTAAGCTACCTCCTCAACGCAACTATGTCTGTGTTCTTCTTCCTCACAAGGATTTATGCCACTGCTATGTATGATGGATTCTACCTGAGCTTCATCACTAATTACTCTAGAGATTTTATCTTAGAATCTTTGGCCATGGCAGAGATCTTTTCCAATTTTGATTTTGATTGTGTGTTGGACAAGGTCACATGTAGTTTTGAGAGACTCATGGATGTTCTAGTTAGGGTGAAGGATACCATTTCCATAGTCTTCTTATGCATCTCCATATGGTCTATTGGGTGGATTTTCTTTGCATTAAAATCAAATGATGTCTTCCTATAGTCTGCTGGACCTTTTGGCTAAGGAACTTATGCTTCCAAGAATGTCATCCTCATTCTTCCCTTCTCAGATTCAAAGGTTGATAGGAGTATACTCTGGGAGCTTCCTATTTTTTTCCAAAATTGATTGTAGGTGCTGGTCTTGAGAACCTCATTCCTTCTCTTGATCTCCCTGAATGTGCCATATATGTCTTCCTCCTCTTGTTTTGAAGTGGAAATAGGTGTGGGAGTTTGCACATTCAGTTGTTGGAATGGAACGGTGGTAGAGGAAGTGGAGAAGATTGGGCGGTCACCTGCTGAAGTTGAACTTGGTGAATTCCCAATTGTGATAGTATTTTGCAGGTTTTTATTATTTACTTGGTCAAGGCCCATGCCGATCCTGGCTCTCTTCCTATATCTCATTTTGAATTCCTTAGTGCGGTAATCGATCTCCATGTCTGTTTGATCCTCCCGGGTCCTCTTGCTTCCTATTTTCTTTTCAGACTCCTTTCCTTTCTCTTCTTTAACTCCTATTGTCTCGTTCTCTTATGGAGCTGGTGTTTGGATCCCTGAAGTAGAGATGACCTATTCTTTGGCCTCCTAGACTGTGTCTGCCACCCATTCTTCTTGATTCATGTACTTTTCTATCTTCAGTTTGTGGGTATGGATGTAGGGAGTGGACTTGTGTTTTACCCTGTTCTTTGATATGATCCCCATTGGATCATAGGATCAGGTGAAACTAGGGGTGAATTTCATTTCTTTCAGTATTCCATCTACCTCTCCCCCTACTGCCCTGTTGTTGTAGATGAATAGGCATATTTTGGATTTGATACTGAATTGTGATTTCTTCTTGGCCGAACCAAAATGAAGCTTGTCAACATTTATCATTTGATTTATGTATTCAAGGGAAAAGACCCTCATGGAGAGGTATTTGGGTAGCTTATAGGGAGCCAATTCACTGCCATAAACCATGATCTCTATGAGGCTCTGGTAGAGATACCGGTTTGTTGTCCTGATCTAATCTATCAGTTGCATCACTTTCTTGATTTCTTCGCTGACCCTAGGCTCTATGGTGATACTTCGTGCACTAATTGTCGGATGAAAAAATAGATCCACAAATTCCTTGTATGAATATTCTTCCTGCTCCTTTCTCAATAGAGTTGTCCAAAAAATGATAGATTGGTCTTGAGAGTCTTCACCTTTCTTTGTTATGTCGAATTCAAACTTGCTGGATTGAAAATAGGTGAACATGTGCACCAACGTAGATGTGTATTTGAATACCCCTTCTGCTTAAAAATTCGCAAACTAATCATGGATTGCATCAGCAAGGAACTAAGCATAGTTGAACATAACAATGGGCTGGGCTTCTGCAGAGAGGATGGAAAAGAAATCAATTATGTCTTCCTCCATCCACTAATCATTATGATAACCTAACAAATATGACAAGATACTGACAATATGCTGGGTCCTTTTTGGGAAGGAGTATGATGGATATGGGGGACTTGTAGCAAGTATTGGGGCATGGTGGGTCATGCAAAGCTCCAAAGTTTTGATCTTAGTGGCAGAATCTAACTCTTGGTAAAATCCTATAAGGGCCTCATATGAAAAAGGGGTAGTGTTCTCAAAAAGGGGGCCTGCAACATTTCTTGGATGGATGGGACATTTACATGAAACATGATGGAGGATGTGGCACGACTAAATTGGCAACAGTCATGGGTGACAGTGGTTTGGGGAATGTGAAAAATGCATTTTAGAAGGGGGCTCTGACGGTAAGCGGTAATGGGGAAGAGGGGTGCAAAAGAGAGGGGGCGTGACACGTGGAGGGACGGTGATAATGGATACCACCCATTTCGGATCCTACCCCATTTATTAATGCCTGTATGATGAGGGGGGGCCGAAATGAATCAGTGGCCATTGATGGCAAGGCAAGGGGTGGAGATGAAGGGAAACGAGGGAGATGTTTAGCAGTGATGTGACAGGGTGACATGACCATGCGCTTGGGTCAGGGGATGAGCACTAGGGCAAGAACATGACATGGCAGAGAGATGGGACCCAAAAACTATTGCACATCACACATCATAGGATTAAGCTATGTGCGAAAGAAGTGAAATTTAAATTCTGCGAAGTGCAAAGTGTGGGGAACAGGGAGGTGACGTGGCAGGGAGGGCCCCATGGCTATCGCAGATCACGCTTCATGCAAGTTATTTATAAGAACTAGGGGAAAACCTTTAAACTTGTGCAACACGATGTGCAAGGAAATGGGAGGTGACATGGAGGGAAGGTGGGGCTCAAATGCCACCTGCAGATCGTAGATCTTAGATTTTTGTTATAATCAGCATGGGTTATACTTTAGAACCTGCAAAATGTGGAATGGGGTGAAAATGACGTGGATGGAAGGTGGGGCCCAGTTGCATCGCACGTCACATATCTTTACCTTGTTCCTTTAGTGCTACCTTTTGAAACTTGCAGAGCACAGGGAGGGGGGAAGTGATGTGATAGGAAAGGTGGGACCTCCCGCAGATCGTAGTCTTTAGCATTTCTTTTGGCACTTTCCTTTTGAATCTGCGAGGTACGATTTGGTGCTTGGTGGGAATGGCACAACGCCTTAAATGGAGTGGACACCGTTCCGAGGATTTTGAAGTCATCCTTTCATTCCTTTCTTTCACTTCCTCCTCCTTTGCATCTCTACCTACCTGAACTAATTATCTAACATTTTTTCCTTCCTTTGTAGGATGCACTTAGGCTTATAGGCCCTGAAAATTTTCTTATAACATTCTAATCTAACCCCTATCCTTATTTCTCCTATTGGTTCAGATTAATTTATTGGACCAATCTAATTTTCTACCTATATACTGATAAGCCAAGATTAAATAGTTTGGAAAACATTTATTCTCTAACCCATCCACTGATAAGCCAAGATTAAACAGTTTGGAAAATATTTATTTCTCTAGCATGTCCACTGATAAGCCAAGATTAAACAGTTTGTAAAATATTTATTTCTAACCTACCAATAGAAATTGAAAACTACCCAGCCATGATTAAACTGTATGACTGGACAGACCTATCTAAAGAGTAGTGGCATTTGGGCTTGCAACACTTTCAGTTTTATTTCATTTTTGGGGTCCTTCTTTCTCTTTTTCATTCCTTTTCTTTTTCTTTTCATTCTTTTCTCTTTTATCTTAAACCCTCTTTTCTTTCTATTTTTATTTGAAATCATTTTAATTTTGAAAGCCTTTCAATAATGAAAACCTTGCATGAAAATAAAGTATCCAGTCACCTTGAGATCCTATAATTTATAGGGTACTAACATGCAGTATAATCCTTGACTGGGTTAGATTATGCCCATCTGGTTACATAATCTATGGCAGTGATGATCTAGTGCGCACCAGTCTTCTTCAACGAAGGATTGATAGGTCCAAAAAAAAATATAGCCCATTTATCAAAATCCTACATGGCCATATGTGGCTTGAGTGGCATTTCATCTCTGCGCAATGACTTCCCCATTCTTTGGTCTGCATCAAAAGCTCGAAAATATGCATGTGCATCTATGTGTAGTGTGGACCACCATAACCTAGCACACAACACCTTTTATGCAGTGGCCTTCCCTACATAGTGGCCTCCTACCACTCCTTCATGAGCTTCAACCAAGATGTCTTGTCTTTCATGTTCCAGAAAATACCTTCTTAGCACTTCATCCGCTCCCAACTTATACAATTAACCAGAAATCAGTGTAAAATTAGCTACGTGTGAAACCAAATCCTTCTTTTCCTACACTGAGTATTCAGCAGGCACACTTCCAGTACTTAGAAAATGAATAATATTAGAAAAGTGTTCATCAACCACCTTAATAGAAATGAGTTTCCATCACGTAGTCCCTCCTCCAGATTGGTTGGTTCCTCTCCATTCTCAGTGTGTGATAAATGATCAGGTCTAACATTCAATCTACGAGGCTTCACAATGATTTCAAAATCATATTCCTGAAATAGCAACAGCCATCTACAAATCTTCCCCCCCAACACAGGCTTATTGACCAAGTATTTTAAAGCAGAGTGGTCAGTGAACATCTTGAAGTTCCCTCCTATCACATAGTGCCTATATTTCTGCAAAGCATAAACCATGGCCAATCCTTCCATTTTTGTGGTTTAGTAGTTGCACTCTGCACTGGAGAGCTTCCTACTGGCAAAGGCAATAGGGTGATCAATGTCTCCATATTCTGGCTATGCTAAAACAAATCCAAGTGCTATGCCAGATGCATCAACATGTACATGGAAGACCTTGGACCAGTATGGGAATATTAGAATTGGTACAGTAACCATCTTTTCCTTTGATATTTCAAAGCTCTTTTGACATTCCTCATCCAAGAAAAAGGACACATCCTTATTCATCAATTTTTCCGTAGGTGCAGTGATCAGAGCGTATCCCTGAATGAATTTTCTGTAATATCCGGTGTGTCTGAGAATGGAGCGCAACTATTTTCATTGGTAGGGACTTCTAGGTTGATAATAACTGCAATCTTGGCTAGATCTACCATCCACCATTACTGGCAAACAATATGATCCAATAAGATTCCAAAAGGAATGTAGAGTAGACATTTTTTCAAGTTAAGAGAAATATAATGCTTCCTGCAAGTGTCAAGCATCATGCGCAGGTTGGACACATGCTTCTTTAACATCCCAAACATAGTCCAGTCATCAAAATACACCTCCAAGAACTTGTGCATGAATTCTTTGAACACAAATACTGCTACACGCGAGAATATAATAGGTGCATTCTTCAACCCGAAAGGCATGACTGTGTATTGGAAAGGTATTCTTGCTTCGGTCTTCTAGCACAATCCTAATCTGATGATACCCTGAAAATCCATTAGTGATAGAGTAGGCCTCTTGTCCTCCCACATTGTCCAATATCTCATCTGAAAATGGAGTAAGGAAGGGGTTGTGCACACATGCATCGTTTAGCTTGTGCAAATCCACACAAATCCTTATCTCTCCCTTAGTCTTCTTTTCTTGAACAACCATTGGGCTCACCCAATCAGAATGCTCCATAGGCTCAATGATTCTTGTAGCAACCATCTTCTCTAATTCCTCCTTCACTTTCTTCTTATGTTTGGGATTCAACCGATATGGTCGCTGCTTGATAGGGTGTGTATCTGGTTTTAGAGTGATCTTCATAACACCCAAATCACCTACAATTATTTTGAGCTCAGAGAACTTCATGGGAAATAGGTCTTGATACTTTGTCAATGACTCCACAATCTTTCCTACTGTGTCATAATCCCAATAATCTCCTATTTTTCCCAACTTGGGTTGTTCCTCTGTCCCAATGTTGACTTCCTTTAACTTCAGAGGCTTAGTTACATACACCATTCCTAATAAGGGCCCTGCAACTACACACTCCCCCTTGGACTCAGGGATGTTGATATTTCTTGGGTCTTCTTCATTATCTTCTACTGACAGGTTCCTGTACTTGACAATATCTCGCATTTGCATTTCCCATGTTGGCGCAACACATTATATTTGAGGTCGAGAATCATCAAATACAAGTTCTTCTATATCCTGCAGGGCTTAATCCAATCCCTTCGATCCACCTACCAGGGAAAAGGTTGACAAAACAATGTCACTCATTATGATCCAATGGTGAGTCCCTCAATACAGTTTCGTCTCCAAATACCGTGTAGTAGGGATTGGTCCTAATGAATGGATAAACATGCGAACCCATTAAGTCTTGGTCTTCTCATTCCAAACCTCCAGCCACGTGGCGAGGTGTTTTTGCGGATCACCTTGGCCATAAAAAAGCTCATTTGGTGGGGTAGCGGGCTTCTCAAAGTGCAACCTCATCATCCTGCAACATTACTCCCAGTCTTTAAAGCTCCCCTTTGTATGTATCCCACCAACACGTTGGAGTTCTGTGCATGGAAAGATCAAGTGCCGAGAACCTCTGCTCTTCTAGGACCACCTTTTCTAACTTTTGGAGAAATAATACAATGCTATTAGAACCATCAAAATAGAGAAATTATCTTACTTTTGAGGAGATGCATAGGAAATTTTTAGTGATCTTTAGGTAGTGCAGTGCAGAGACATCATGCAGACGATTATTCAAGTTTTGCATTTTTCCATCCAAATCTGAGAAACATAAGCTATCTTTTTCCTAATTCAGCATCCCATCAGCCGTAGGGTTGATCCAATCCTCATCCCATGCAGTCAACTTGTAGATATGGTTGACATCATCTCCTTCACGCACTGGTTTTGTATATCTCTCTCCTTTTTCCAGATCTAGAGGTACGATAACTTGAGTACCATCATTTTCAAAGATCATTCTTCTGCGCTTCAATTTTATGATACCTCCCATATTGATGGCTTCAAAATTTGTGTGTACCTTTACTCTAGCCATGTTTACCAGAACCTATGGGATTCTTCCAAGTGGAATGATCTTCTGCAATTAGCCATGCATAGTTGAATGATGGACCATTCCAACTTTGGTTCGCCATTATTTTGCTAGGTCTGCTTAGGTAGAAAATTTGCATTAGATCCTAAGTCCAAGATGACCTAATCCATCTCATACTCTCCAATTTGCACGATCATGTGCATCTCCCGACCAGTTCTCTTCTTGTTCTTATCGATCTTGTTCACAGCCTTAGTCTCAATTAGAGGCAACTCCTTATCCGCGCAACTATCTATCAGAGCCTAAAGGTTGCCTATAGCTTTCTGGTTATGCAATAACTTAATACAGGATTGCAAGAAAGTTTTGAATTCATCATCAATCATTTCTTCCATGATTGACTTGGATGTGGACGCGCTTGTAGTAGCAAAATCCTTCTTGGTTTCTAAAAAGGTTTCCTTTTCCTTCTGCAGGTTGAGTCCTTCCTTATTTTTTGAGGCCTTCCTGATCAAAGGCTTTGCATCAACCTTCTTTCCCCTGTCTTCTCTGGTGGCAACACCACTACATCTAATTATTTTTACACTTGGGTCATCATCTCGCAGCTCATCTTTAACCATTTGTATGTTCTTTGTAGGCATCTACTATTGCTTTCCTGCATTCTAGCAATCAAAACAGGACAATATTCAATAACGTGATCAAATTTTCTGCAATGCCTGAAAGAATATTGTGCAGGGTTCGAACAATCACACGCATAATGTCCAACATCTCCACAATTATAGCAAATTAGTTGTCCTCTTCCACGACCTACACCTCCACCTCTCCCCCCTCTTCCTTTGGATGGAGATCCTCCATGCCCAGAGGGATATGTTGGTGAAGATGGGTCGGCCTACACCCTATAGAGGTTGGCACTGTCCATCATTAGCTCGAATGTGCAACATTGGTGTTCATTGTGGCCAGTCAAAGAGAAAAACTTGCACCATTGCTACTTGAGTTTTGACACATAACTTCCTAATCAAGGAAAATGGTTTGTGTCATGCCATCTAGCTACCTTATAGTTAGCACACCACAGTGTGGGGGTACCACTTGGTTCTCCAACATCCCTTGGGCACTATGGATTTGGCCCTCTCACTTGCATGTAATATTGAAACAAGGTACACTAATTTTTTTTGTGTGTGGAACCCTTACAATGTATACACCATACATATGCGCCAAATTCCTTACCTCTGTCTATTCACAGGTTCTGGATCTCCAAGTGCATCGATTCCAATTGATTTTGGATTTGCAGAGTTTTGAATTGGTCGTTAGCTCTGGGCACAACTTCTAGTTTCATGGCAACTTCAAGAGCTTCGACCTGAGAGTCAATATTCTGCTGATTCATAGGCTCATGAAGATGTGGAAAGAGCATGGAAATAAACCATTCCTTATGCTGATTATCATTATAGATAAATCCTCCCTCAATCATAGTGCACTTCAGCCACTAATCTGCCTCCCAAACAAATTCATTTGACTCTTGCTTCATATCTTTCAACTATGTTACACGCTGTGAGTAGGAATTTGGTTTTTTGAATTGCTGCTTCAAAGCATCCTTGATCTCATCAATAGTAGGATTAGTGTGATGAGTCAAATATCCCATAAACAAATCCAACGTGTTGACCATGTCAAACTCCTATTAAATTTTTGGCAGGCCATTCCATTTGAACCCTTCAAAATTCTTTTGATAGCCTAAGTAATCCTCTTGTTGTCTATCGTTGCCCTTTTCCCGCCTCAAAATTGCATAAAATGGCCGAAAATATACATTTGAAAATATTCAAGGCTTAGCCCTTTCGGCCCTAGCCCCTTAGTCGTTTCCTCCGCGTAACCCAGTTCTAGAACCAGGCGCAAAAACACCAAGCGCTTATCAAATGAATATCGGGTGCATTTTGAGTCACCGATTTGTACAGATTGGACGGAGTTTGTTCACCTCCGTCACGCCCATAGCCCGCCTGTCCTGGTGGTCCCCACGCCCACTCCCATTGCAAAAACCGGTGGTTTATATCGCAGCACCTTCCAAGCAGCAAGCGGTATTCCTCAAATCCGAGCGATTCCATACATCGCTCGCCACGTGTCCCTGTGTACGGCTCCAAAACCACCATTCATCACACGTTATTGTTCAGTAAAGGATGTGCAGTGATATCGCTGTCAACCATCGAATTTAGAGATCGTCATCTAACGGTCGCCGTGCATCGAAGCCGCACGGGTTTTAATCCATAGCAAATACACCCCTGGCCCACAGTCCATCACCCCCGACACTTTTTCAACCGTCGATCTCCGCCTGAGATCGGACGGTCCGTATTTGATCGCCCCCGCCTTTGATCGGTCCAACCGTCATCACTCCACGTCATCCTTTCCACATAGTCTTTCGTATGTCCACCCATCACCGTTACACGTGTTCATCGCCTTTTTCCTTCGCCATTTATATATTCCATTCATAATTCATATTTTAATGTTTTATGTCAAAACCTTTCGTCAGTCCATTCACCATCGCTATGCTGCATCTTTCGCCACCCTGCATCATTCCACCATTTCGCCATGTCCACAGCACCATTTCCATTGACCCCGCCACATCCACCATCTCTGTGTCCGGTTTTTCTAACAATTTTGCAGATTTTGCAGGGTTTCTAGCGATGGAAAACTGTTGTAATTTGCAGTCTTGATTGCAGTAGCAGAGCACATCAAAGGACTATTCTTCAAAAGCTGCAATTATGGAGAAAAGTCCAGGAAGCCGTTATGACAAGACCTCCATTGAAGAAGCAGGGTTAAATTCTATCAAACCCTCTAGAGTCATTTGAATGCAAAGATTGCACAGATCTAGACATAAATATCGCAGACAAAGAGTATCAGTGGGAGGTAGGGAATTAAGCAGTCTTGATTGCAGTAGCAGAGCACATCAAAGGACTATTCTTCAGAAGCTACAATTATGGAGAAAAGTCCAGGAAGCCATTATGACAAGACCTCCATTGAAGAAGCAGGGTTAAATTCTATCAAACCCTCCAGAGTCATTTGAATGCAAAGATTGCACAGATCCAGACATAAATATCGTAGGCAAAGAGTATCAGTGGGAGGTAGGGAATTAAAGGCATGCTATCGAAGATTTTGGATCCTGAACCTACCTTTTGAAAGTAGAGTACTAGATTGAAGATCTTGTAGATCACTCAAAAGATTCATGCACAGAAAACAATACTCTTGAGGTTTTATTTCGGCAGAGTTTTCTCTTCAGGAAAGGAAGGAATGTCCATGTGATTTTAATTCTATGCCGCGTTCCTGAAGAGACTTTTATCCAGTGCAATTACTTCAGAAAGCCGGCAGTAGAGTACCTACAGCACTACAGAGCTATCAAGCAGTATGGGCGAGCACTTATTCACCGTTTTGTTTTAATGAGACAATTAAATTTTCATCACCTACTGCCTTATGGAGCTTTCTTTCCCCCCTATAAAGCTCCCGAAGAACAAATGATTTAGGGTTCCATATTTTATCCGAAAACTATGCAGTGAAAGGCTTTTTGTATACATTTTGTAAAGCTCTTGTATGAAGGCTTAGATCCCATAGGGTCTCAGTGAGGAGGAGTTCTATCTGTGAAAGAGGATTCTGGTCTTTGGTATTTCACAGTGTGTAACCTTTTCTCTTATGTGTTATATTAATAGATCATTTCATTTCATCCATCTTTCTTGTATCATGTTTTGGAATGTGAGTGGCTCACTGATTTTTGGTATGGATTCATCCTAGTTGATGCCCATGCTCGGATCAGTCAAGCACTTTAAATATGGCTCATGCATGATATTCTGTTCCATTATTCAGCTAAACCATATTTCTGCTATATTAGTTTCTTTGGGAGGGTGCTTTTAAAATGCTATTATCATGTATGGATTCTTAGATTGGTAAGCCCATGCATGGTGGTATTGTATATTTGGGTATCAGCTCAATGTTAACTAATATCTCCTCTACATTTCATTCACTACATACACCTTCTGATAACTTATGCCTGTGAATTATTTCTGAATCAGCCCGCTTTGCAGTAAACTGTCTCTGAATTGTCTGTTTCTTTCGTATTAGATTTATGCACTTTGCCTCTGCAGTATCCCTTTCTCTATGTCATTTTTTGAGGGTCTTGGTCCCATTCTAGTTTATTTCCCTATTTACAGGAGATAGCATGTGAGCTGAAGTTGACAACTTCATACATTATATTATACGCTCCTTACTATGCTAAGATGTCCTAGGCACTGGTCTATCACAACTCTAAGCTGTCTCTAGGAGTGAAAACACAACGCATGACCTTCAAACACCATAGCTAGCTGCGCTCTCTTGATAGCATTAGTGTTAACATTTTGCGTAGTCCATACTGCATTTGCAACAAACCAAAACCTATCCATGTCCTTATCTCCCACACCCTTGAAGGTGGATACCTTTATATGCATAGCCATATCTCTTCCTTGTGGTGGTGGAGGTGGGGTAGGAGATGTCTTACCCTTGTGTGAGTTCAACTGTAGAGTAGTAGGAGGGCTAAAACCTACCTCCAACACATGTAGCCTCGCCTCTCTTTGCATCACTATCATGCGAGTCTCTCAGAGGGTTGTATACATAACTGTCTCCTCTCTAGTTAACCCAAAAATAATTTCTACTGCGCATAGTTCTTTCTAGCTTTCCTGGGGTCATTCACTCAGTGTGACTGCACAAAACACCTTTTTACACAATAGCATATTTATTAGAAAAGGCAGAGAGCATATGAATTTACCTCTCAGTCCTTTGAAGAACCTCCTTTTAGCTTCAGAATATGACACAAATTGATCTATTGCAAAATTTGTTACAAACCCACCCAAACTGTTGTCAACCCAATGATCTACAGTGTGGGTGATGGAGTTATTAGTTTGCTCTAACTGTTGGATCAACTTAGGTGTCCACTGAGTGACGTTATCATCCTTTGAGCAGGTTTGGAACTTAGCAAACCTTTGTAATGTTCCTTTCTCAGAAAAATTGTCAATTGACAAGAAAATCTATTCCAGAGATGGACTGTAGGGGCATTTACTGGATTTGTCACCTTCATAAGAAGGATGAGCTCTAGAGGCTACCTGACCCACTATCAAACTCTATCTATAGAGTGTTTTCAAGGGACAATATCCCCAAGAGGGAAATACAACAAGATTGGGAATCTTGCAAGATAACCCAAAAATGCAGCTACAGCAATACAAAGACATAAAATGGAAATAACAGTGAATAAAAATTATGACAAAATGTATGAATCCCCTTGAGCCATTTTATTATGAAATAACAGCAGCAAATTGATACAATGAATATCAAAAGAATAAGGCAAGAAGCCTTCCATGAATACACATGCCATAATACAAATGTTGCTCCATAGCAGGATGCCCATGAATAGGGACTGCGCAGTCACATGAGGGAGACTGCTACACTGAGTGAAAAACATCATAGGATCTACATATATGTGGCTCATACATCATTTGGAGAGAATATCTAAGATCCCAATCACTACCTCAAGTCAATCCTAGAAGGATTGGCTGAAATATGCAAAACTGCAAAATTGTCGGAGTTGCTGGGTAGCAACAACAACTCAATACATGGAATGGAATGGAGAAGGCTGAGTGGCTGAAGTTGATGAAGAGCCCTTCTCCATTGGAAATCTGAAGTGCAAGGCTGATCCTTATACCAAGATCTACCCCTCTGAAATGTATACAACACCTTCACTGCAAATGTGCTCCAACTAGAACGCAATCTATGAGAGGGTATGCACTGTAACTGATGGTAGTGGTTGGAATCCTTCCAATGATGGTGGAATAAGCTTAGGAACCATCCTCAATAACCTACCTAAAGTATAGAACCTCCCTCCTCTGAAAGATCAGCTCGAAATGGTGTTATAGGAAACCTCCCCAGCAACACCCCGCAGCACTACACAATAATCTGCTACAGACACTGTGCTGATGGAGTAGGCTGATGCTATGGCCTGAATGCTAGAATATGGAGGATGAGTACAATCTTTCATGAGCCCCAAAATAATGAGAGTAAATCCTAAGCAGGACTCCCTCGTGCCCGAGGGCATTGCAACTCTGCTAAACAATAAGAGGCAGCAACAAGTCTCTCTAAGACTTGAATGTAAAATGATCCAAATATAATCTCAATGGGATGCCTTGCTCCTCTTTTAAACACAACAAATTCTCCACCTTCATTCCTCTAGAAGTTTCCTCCCCCATGGAATATTCCTCCACTAAAACTCCATTGTCCCACTTAGTGCTCTCCAACTCATGCCAATGCAGTTTGACTTGGTCAACTAGGCCTTGTCCATTTGCATTTTAACCTCTTTCACACATGAGGGTCTGAAATTCCGCTCCATGATGATCCCCTTTCACATTGTGAGGGATTTTATTCCTGTTTATTTCATGAATGGGTCACTTTACCCACTTTATTCAACAGAATGAAAATATGCAACTATAATGTTCCATTTTAGCTTGAGGCTAAAATTGGGAACATTACAACCTTGATAACCACTCCTATAATTCTTGTGAAAAGGTCACAAAGAAAATCTTGTGAAATTATATGAAAATATGCTTCTATTTCCAATATTCAGTAGAAACCTTCTTACTTATGTTTTCCTTAATGGAAAATTCTTGAATTTTTTCTCAAACCAGTCTTCCAAATCAGTCTTTGCTTACTGCCACATCACCCAATCTCTCTCAAAATGATCCCGGTCCTGACAACAGAACCATTTTTTTCCTTGAGGGGTCTTGACCTAGGTTTAGAGTTAAGCGTAACCAACAAAACCCTCTTACTACTGGCCCTTTTGGTAGTGACCTACTTGCACAGGTCAAAGTCTCACCTGAAGCATTATGGGGGGGTGCTGGAAACAATTTTCCACACCCTGAGAAAGAATTAAATGATGTGGGTTTTCATAGATCTATAATAATAGTGAAATTTTCTTCTCACCATAAACCCTAACCAGAAACAAATCTAGGTCAATTTACATAGGCTACCCTGGGCACGCACAGATAATGGCTTCGCAATCCCTTCAACAGTCTTAATAAAGTGATATTCAGGACTTATAGTAATAGATCTATGCATCTAACATTCATATTAAGCAGTAAAACATGTACACAACCAATCCAATAAAAAATAACATAAATCATAAGAAAGAATATCACAAAAACATATCACAGATGCATTTAATACTCAGAATTGTCACAAAACACTTCTTTATTCATCAATAGCTGTAAATCCTTTACAAATCTTTAGATTCGCCCGCACACATAGCCAACAGGGTCCGCACATAGCCGGACTAAGGTCTCCAGACACACAGCCAACATGAGCCTTTTAGATACAAACACTTATAGATTCACCTTCAAAGATGAGAACATATCATAGTATTACTTTAGAAACTGTCTTATCTGACTCGATCTAGAATCCTATTTATATCTTATCCTGCACTCATCCTAAGGTCTACAAAATATGGTCTGTGACTCCTAGTTTACCCTTTTAGCCCATTACAACTCATGAAGGGGCTTTGACCCACCCCAAAGCCCCTTTACTATGCATTTCTTAGTGTGCATGACTCAAAAACACAAAAAATACTTATTAAGCACCCAACAATGCAGTCCTCAAGGACCCTGCTCCAACAACTATAGCGATTTACAGAAAGCGCCCACCTTGACATTCTGCTGACTGTATGAGCTCATTAACACTCATACATGCCTCCTTTGCAAGTCTTACAACCTTTGTTCACTATGACAACAACATAGTTGAATACCATCTCTAAGATGGGTTAATCTACAGTCTAGATAAGTTATATGTTCCTAAAGGGGATAAACTATAGATGATTAGAGAGGTACACACCTCTAAGGTTTCATGACACTTTGGTGTAGGGAAGAAAATGACCAACTTATAAAGATATGTGTATTGACCCAAGATGTAATAAAACGTAGCTAGGTTTATAAGAGGATGCATTATTTGGTGTAGCAACAAGCTTGGAAACTTGAATCAGGATCTATATCATCCCTTTTCTGTACGCATTCATCCTTGTGAAAGAAATCCATGGAAATTGTGGGAGGTTTACCAAAAACCAGGAAGGGGAATCACTACTTGGTTGTGATAGTTGACAATTTCAACAATATGTGTGTTTTGATGCCCTATAAAAATGATAATAGTGGGAAAGATTTATTGAACATGTTCTTTGGATAAGTCTAGGTGCACTTTGGGATAAAAAGGAGCATTGATTGATATTGGGATACAATATTTCCTATTGCATTTTGGAATACATTGTGGGAGAATATGGACATGAAGTTAAAGAGGTATACAACATTCCATCCTAAAATAGATGATAAGACATAAGTAGTCAACAAGACTTTGGTGTAGATTTTAAGGGGTTATAAATAGAAGCATCCAAATACGGGTTGAAAATCTGATATACATACAAGACTCTTATAATAGAGTATTACATACTTCCATTGGTAAGTTCCCATTTGAAACTTGTTTTGGATATCAACCACCTTCACTTTTGGATATTGCAATTGGGAAGCAAGGAAGAGTGAGGGAGGATATTACATGAGATACCTTAAGGGAAGAAATATTTATTTAAAAGATTAGGAAAATGAATATGCAGGTATAATAGACACTACATAAAAGTTAAAAAAAATATAAGGTTGGGCATTATTAACACATAGCAGATAATTTGTTCAAACTGGGAGATAAAGTATGGTTTTAGTTGAATAAGGAGAGGCTATAGGGCCCTATTAATAAAAGAAAGGATCTATGATACAATCCCTTTGGGATACTAGAAAAGGTGGGAGATAACACCTATAGACTCAATCTAACTCCATACGTGCACATTTACTCAGTGGTAAAAATAGAGAATCTAAAACTCTATGAGTCTTCCATGCTAGATTAGGAAAATGAACAAGTACTACCTTTTGTAGAGGATTTGGCACTAGATTCTTAGGTAGAGTTTAAAGAAGATACAATTTTTTGAAAGAGGTCTAAAATTACAAGACATAAGCAACATGAACTTTGGAAGGTTGGATTGAAAGGAAATCTTACAGGTAAGGCTAGAGAATAGGCGGAGGAAAAAATTCCTCCCTTATTCAATAGAAAATTTTGTGGATGAAAATCCTCCCAAAATAGGGAGGTGTTATATATTTTGGATCATTATATTGTTTTCCATTCATCTCAATTCTTTTAGAGTTGTAAAGTGGATAAATCAACTCGCAGGACCATTTTTACTAATAGGATCTAGTTTGGAAAATTAGGTTTTGAAAACTTTTGAGAGTAGTTTGAGGAATCAAATGACATTCTTTCATATTCTACACATAGAAAAATTTCTAATGGTGAGACAATCACCTCAATTAGAGTCTTTATGAAAAACTTATGCCACTCAAAAATTGACCATCCTTTTTTACCACCATAATTTGGTAGGATACCATGTCATCCCCCATTACTCATGGAAAAGGATATATCCATGTGACCATGATGAAAATATTCTAGAATATTAAATATTTTAACCCTAGTTAATGGTTGATGAAGTCAAACTTAATCACTAGTAAATTATTGGTCTATGTTATAATTCAGACACTAGGAGAAAAAAGAGTTCCATTCTATTCGAGTGCAATTTGTTCCATAGATGAGAAAAGTAGCTGAGAGAGGATAGGGAGAGAGAAAATAGATAGGATTTGTGCATTGTAGTATCTCATTGCACAAAAACCTTGCTTCTTTGTACTTTCATCCATTCTCCATTTAGAGAAAGAAACTAGAGAAACCTCACCTTCTAACTTGGTTTTCTCCTGAAATTGTTCCTTAGTGTATATATTATGTCATTTGTGGTTTGTGAATTTTATTTCATTTTTATATATTTTCTGAATAATTATAATTTTCATGCATAAAAAATAGACAATAATTTATAGATCCAACAATATAAGGAGAAATAAACCCTCATATTGTAGATTTCATATTTGTTAATATATTGTATTAGATTTGTCGTTAAAAATTATGTCGTGGAATATTTGTGGTAGTTTATGGATCATTTATGGGATTCCTCACCTATCTCTTCCATTTTATGTGTAGTATGGTTCCACCCCCATCCATAAGCGTGGGGATGATGTCCACTAATTGCCCAAGCAAAGGAGGTAGCTCATTCAGTGCGTACCTTTGGTGGATGCATGTTTATAGGGCCTCCCATGGAACTGAGGTTTGGTTTGGGATTTTTTCAAGGAAACCTAACATGAAATGTGACATCATATTTGAGGGAGATGGTTGTAATGTGACATAATGGTTTGGGGGTATGCTGCGTAATTCAAGAAATGATGAGGCATCATGATGGAGGAAGTTTGATAAATATTTATTAGAATGTAGCTCTTACGGGCTTAGATCCATTCATACCTACTTGAGTTTCCATAATATATACACTTTACATAGAGGGAGCTTGTAGATGGCAAAAGAATACTTTAAGTACTTTCTAGTAGTTCTACTTGTTGAAAATCAATAGCGAAATAATCAGGGTGATTTTTCTTTACTTGATAATTACTTGTGAAGCATGTTGGCTTATTATTACTTTTATTATGTTCTTTTCATAAAATAATTACCAAAACCATAAACCATGAAGATCACAAAAAGACAATGAACACAAGATATAGGCTCCAAGCCAGGGAAAAACCCCTCCAGGAGGAAAACCTAGTAAAATATTCTCTTCTTATAGAATCATATAAAATGAGAAATTTCGAAGACCAAGACCTCCAACAAGACCCAAGTTAGCCCTCCTTCCAAGCTCTTCCAACAAGTCAAAGTTAACTAAATTCAAAGCTTCCAAATATGATCAAATTTGAAATTTTCATCCCTTGGAACAAAATTTTGGACTTGCAATAGGTCTGCAAATTTGACCCCTATAACTACCATGCAACTTCAAAAATGTGAGAGATTTAGGGTAGAATTTAGGGAATTTTTTTTTATTCATGTTCCTTCTTGATCTAACCTCTCTCACTTGATTTCTTGTTGTTCTTCACTTGTATTTTGCTCTTCTTGACACAAAAATAGAAACTTGCTTGAGATACTCTAAATGAGGTTGAAATTTCCTCTATTTATACATGTCCAAGAGGTTGAATGGGTCCCTTCTAGGTCTGACTTGTCCAAGCAGAGCCAACTTGGTCTTATCGGGATAAAATTTACATTTTTTGCTCAAATAAAATTATTTTCCCACTTTCTTTTCGAATTTCAAATGGGACTTGATTCTAGTACAATAATTTGACTTACGTCAAATATTATTTTAACTTAGAAATCCCTAGAAGCATGAAGAACATGCTTGAATTACAAAGACCTAACCTAGTTACATTTTCCAAAAATCCCTCTTAATTAGGGAGGTATTCATAGCTACACAACTAGTACAAGGATACTCTCAAATTGAAATATTCTCATAAGAAGAGTCATATTGATAAACCATTTTCAAGAATCAACATCATGACGAACATTATCAAATTGTAATATAGTGAGGCCTTAACTG
This sequence comes from Pinus albicaulis, assembly GCA_034641835.2. Lineage (NCBI taxonomy): Eukaryota > Viridiplantae > Streptophyta > Pinopsida > Pinales > Pinaceae > Pinus > Pinus albicaulis. The sequence continues at coordinate 1,079,288,321 of CM076572.1, read as the reverse complement.
ACAAGCTCTAACTCTCCACGATATTAGAGTATAATATTTGGAGGCCTCCACATGTACACAAAAAACATAGCCTCTCAAGGCACATATCCCATCAAGATGTTCAGTAGGTATGCCCTTTCAAGGCTATTATTATCTTTGATTCCTAATCCTCAAAGAATATTAGTCCTTTTTTACTACTCTTATCTTGGATATCTTATCAGATCCTCAAAGAGCATCGATCCATAAAGTAAACTTCCTAGCTTGGATTTCCAATCCTCAAGGAGTACTAGTCCCAAATTCATATCCAATCCTTCATTCTCCCTACTAGTTCATCCACTAGAATTATGGTTGTTAGTCCTCATCTAGTGCATGACACATGGAGAATATGATGTCCCACATCACTCCCTCTCAACTAGGGAGGTGTTCCTCATTCCATTTCAAGTAGGGATTAGATCCTAGCGCCCTTTAAATTAGGGAGACACAACCATAAAATTTATCTTGTCACATCCAATAGCTACTTTTTCTTCCATGGATATCATGGTATTAGTTTCAAGGGCTCCTATCTCACGCCATCATATCATACCTAATATTCGACCTTCCTAGATGTTATGGATCCAAACTCTTTCTCGATTTAGCTTCATGATATGGTTCTTTCCAACAAAATTTTATATCACTTTCCATTAACCATCATTTATAGTATATTCATCCTCAAAAGTTAACCATTATTTATAATATCTTCACCCTCAAAAGTATCTAGTCAAACCAATCAATCTAGAGCTAATCATATCTCCCTCTGTCAATTTGGAAATTGAAATTCTTCATCATCAAATCCAACATAACCAACATGTTATCTCATGACTTGTTATCTCTTTTACCTTTTCCATATAATATTTTAATCCAATATCAGTATTGTCCACTCAATCTATTTTCTCTATGAATTGAGTTTTAAACCAACATTAGAGGAAATTTTAGCCTAAAAGTGGCCTCCTAAGAAAAATAATATATTAATAGTTAAATAATAAAATAAAAGTTATGAATTTTGGAGGGAAAAGAAGAAAAACTACTTTTTTTACTTGTATTTTTGGCATATCTCCTTATAGGCTTACTCAGATTCAAAGTGTAGACACTAATTGGATGTGGGATTAAATTCCACATCCAATGACTACCCATTATCCATACTTTTGAGAAGACCCACATTGATAAAAATTGAAGATACATTAAAAAAAACATGTTCACCATGTTTTTTTAATGTATCTTCAATTTATATCAATGTGGGTCTTCACAAAAGTATTCATAATGGGTATTCGTTGGATGTGGAATTTAATTCCTCTACTAATGAGTGCCTACGCTTGAAATTTGAGTAAACCTATAAGTAGATAAGCAAAAAAAAAAATTAAAAAAGTAGTTTTTCTTCTTTTCCCTCCAAAATATTTACATGTGCCTCTTTTTAAATGTAAAGGATTGTGATTGGTTTACATATTTTGACATGGAAATTACATGAAAATTTCATGGGCACTTTTAGGCTAAAATTTCCTCTAATAACAATTGTATATACATCATAATATCTCAACTATTATCTTGTCAGTCTCTACTTCTGCAATATTCTCTTCCAAGTAGATAAATCATATCTCAAAAAAATCATCAATATGAGAGTTACTAAATCATGATAGCCTCTTGTAAAGATGTCATGTTCTGCTACCTACTCTTTTTGAGGTCAACATCCCTTTGCATGGTCTATCTTCATATTAGAATCCTTCTTCGTGTTTTTTTATTTCAATCATTAATCATTATGTTCATGGAATGAAACAATACAAAATATTAAATATCATATCCATTAGAGTATTTACAACTCCCTTTGAAGATGTCTTAACTTCTTCAAGAGACCATATCGGATGTTGATCAATATCACCACATGACTAACTCATATATCATGCCTCTATATATCGAATAACCATATGGAAGAGTTTTTTTTTGTATCCAAACTAATTAAGGCATGCCAATCTCATGATTTAAAGCACATTTTTGCAACCAACTTGTTATCACTAAGTTGGTACATATGGGCTGCTCCACTAGACAACCAACCATTTTGATTATCATCCAAACTTCCCTTTCTTCTTCTTCAATTTCACAAAAAATATTGAGACTTTTCATTTGGTTCGGTGTCTTCTTATGCCTTCAATATTGTCTCTTATAAAATACACAAATGCCACAACTCGTTGAATTTTCGAGTGTCCTTGAGAATAGATTATTTTCATAAAACTACACCCATCTGAAGGTTAAGCATTGAGTATACAAGTTTTTAATTCAGAATCAAAAACCACTTCTCCAAGCCCTTGTAATTAATCCTTCAACTGTGAGACCTTTATAAGATATGAGGCCATGTCTTCTTCCTTTGCTAACATTTTTTTGTAAAATATATTCCTCAAAGATATTTTTTGACCCATCGTACTCATATAATATAGTTTTATCAAATTGTATTCAATTACTTTATATTTGCCCAAATATACAACAAAGGGAATGGGATGATCCTTGATTGACTCAATGATAATAATTTTAGCCCTAACTTCTCCTTTATTTTACTTGGCCTATTCCTAAGTATTTTCCTTCTCTAGTTCTGCAACTTTGCCTAGAACATAGTCCATGACTTTAGGTTGTACGAACACCAAATCTATTCTCTTCATCCATGCTTGGAAATTTCTTGATCTAGTGGTAGTATTTCCTTCATTGCAAAATGAAGTCATATTATTTGAATATTGAAACATAGAGAATATAATACTTGTAAAAATATTGAACTGCTTGATGATGATGGCTTATTGATGCTTCCAAATATTTTGATGATCCCAAGAGTTCTTCAAATATTTCTTTGAATGGTGGCTCCTAGGATGGATGACACAATGGTATCTCCAAGTTGCTTCAAATATGAGTGATGATGTGTTCCAAGAGTGTAGATGATTCTCCCAAGATTCTTGATGCTTCTTTAGTGATGACTTCTATAGAGATGATTTCCAAAATAAGTTATGATCAAAGAGCTTCCAAAAGAGAGAGATGTCCTTCTTCAATATGATAATGTGTAATTAAGAGCCTTCAATGATGGAGATAGAGAGATTATAGTCTGTAGCTACCTTCCTTCAATATGAATGATGAAATTGAGTCTTCTTCCTTGTGCCCTTCCTCGTGTACTTCCTTATAACTTCTGCAAACACTATACTCCAAAGTATTTATAATGAATTTCTTCCACTTATTCCAACAAGAGTGGTATTCAAGTTTCCTTCTCCTTCACATTAGCTCTGATACCATGTTGAGAAATCAATAGGGCAACAATTAGGTGATTTCTATTTACTTGATAATTACTTGTGAAGTTATGTTGGCTTCTTATTACTTTTATTATTTTATTTTCATAAAAATTTACCAAAACCATAAACTGTGAAAATCATGAAAATACATTGGACACAAGATGTAGGCTCCAAGCTAGGGAGAAACCCCTCTAACAGGAAAACCTAGTAAAACATTATCTTCTTATATAATCAGATCAAGTGAGAAATTCAAGACCCAAAATACAAGACCAAGACCTCCCACAAGACCCATGTCAGCCTTCCTTCCAAGCTCTTCCAAGAAGTCAAATTCAACTCAAGTCAAAGCATTCCAAATCTAATCAAATATGAAATTTCCGCCCCTTGCAACATAATTTTGGACTTGTAGTAGGTCTGCAACTTCGAAAAATGTAATTACCTTACAACTTCGCACGTGTGAGAGATTTAAGGAAAAATTTAGGGTAGAAAATTTGATTCTTTTCCTTCTTAATCTTTTCTATCTCTCGCTTAATTTCTTGCTCTTCTTCACTTTTATTTTGCTCTTCCTGCACATAATTTGAAACTTACTTGAGATACTCTAAATGAATTTAAAATTTCCTCTATTTATACACATCCATGAGGTAGAATGGGTCCCTTCTAGGGATGACTTGGTCATGTGGGGATAAAATTTACATTTTTTATTCAAACAAAATTATTTTCCCACTTTCTTTTCAAAGTCCAAATGGGACTTGACTATAGTACAATAATTTCAAGACTTAAGACAAATATTCTTTTGACTTAGAAAACCCTAGAAGCATGAAGAACATGCTTGACATAATTAACTAGAGCATGAAACCCATGCCTGAAAAATAGTATTTTTTCTTTCCATGAAATACATAATGATACAAATTATGAAGACTGAACCTAGTTACATTTTCCAACAGTGCACTTTAGGATAATGACTTGAAGTCGATGCAATAACAACAAGGAGAAGAAGTCGATGGTGGACTCTAAGAGCGAGACATCAAATAAAGAGACGGGGAAAAGACACATAATGCATGTAGAACAAGAGATAGAATGCAATCATAACTAGTTTCTTTATCGGTTTTTAGCAGAGGGAAAATTGGCCATGGATGTGCTTAATGTAGTGGTGCAATGGTTATGGGAAACTATGGACTCATAATGGCTCTTGGTTGTTACTCAAGGTTGGGTTCATGACTGACAATATGTGGGCACAAGAAACAAGATAATTTGGGCTCATAGAGATGTATTGGACCACAAAGTCCATGCTCGCCGAAAACCTATAGCCCTAAAGAGATATTAAATTTATGATTTGAAGAAGTAGCTCTTCATTTTTTAGCGAAATCTTGAGGCTTTTTTCAAAGGATTCTCTGGGATCATCATAGTGTTCAAAGGACCATTAGGAAGTGGAGAGTGTGTAGACGAAGAATATGGATCTCAAGATAGCCTGATTCTGATCATAAAAGACCCTCTCCCACACTCTTTCAACTTGGCTAGTGCCCCAACTTGTGAATTCTATGTTTAGTTAAAGAGGAGGCCATCCTCTTGAGAATTACATGTTCTCTATTGATTTTTAGTTATATGTTTTATTTTTCTTACACTTTAGTGAAAATTATCACGAAACAAGGTATAGCTTTAGCCAACTCATTCATATAGATTTTCTGTTATCTAGATATTACTACTTTTTTATGGATACCATAAAGTTTTTTTCTGTATTGATATGGATTCATCGTAAAGCTTGATTTTCTAGAGCGATTTTTTTTTTTTGAACATTCAAGGGGGATGGTTTCCCTTGGAGCAAGAACCCAATGTTGTCATATTATTGTGAAATAAAATGTTATATGTAAATTCAAGACTAAAATAAAATATACTTTTGAAAATAAATTATATAATAAATCCATAATTAACAAATAAAAACTCTATAATGAATATCATAATTTTACACTTAAAATTATAAAAAGTTTACGAAATACACCTTTTCAAAAATTGTATGAAATGGAAAATACCTTTTTTTGGGATAAAAATATAAAATTTTAACATTTTTATAATTTAAAATAATTGAAATATGTATAATAATCATATATATCAAATTTTAAACTATATCACTATAGTTCCATCTTAAGCACATATCTATTAAGAATTGAAAGAGATCCACACCAATTTTAGAGTACAAAACATGAAAACATATTTTCATCTTGAGATTTAATCCCTCTACGTGCTTAATAAATATGTGGTTACGAAATATATATATATATATATATATATATGAACACATAAATGGATACAATGCGTTGTGAGTTCCCTTGGTCACTTGGACTGTGTAAAATACACAACTTGAATTTGCAATTCCAACAAATGCTTGCTTCTTCTTGGCCACTTGGATTATGTATAGTACACAAATTCAATTTGCAATTTCAACAAATTTTGCTAGATTTTAGACAAAATTGACCAAAAATATACTTGAAAAGAGGCTAAAATATAATGTAGCGAAAATAATATTTTAAACTTAATAAATTTTTTTTAAATGTTTTTATATATACTATATCAATGAAATATCGTCACTAAAATATTTTATTTACGAATCACATTATTCATATTAAAATATTATTTTGTTATTAATCTATGTTTAAATACATTTCAATATTACTTAATTTTGCATAATGAATATTATCTTTCTTGTCTACATTGAATATTTTACCATTATTATTATTATTTTAATATCATATATCAATTTTATATTAAAAAATGAATAAATTACATACATCTATTTTATTAGGAAGTAACTAAATTATTTATTTTTAATTACTTTTTTCTTGTGAATATTGAAATATTCTATTATGGTCAACACACACACACATGTGCACACATACACATAGACTTTCTCTTTATATATATATACACACACACACATATGAAATTCATATTAAAATATACTAGTTGACATGGATATTCGAGAAATTTACTTAAATCCTATATTGAAATATTTATGAGGCAAATTTATTATTATTATTTAAAGTTAATATAAAACAATGTTATTAGTCAAACATGATTCTAGAAATTAATTTGCAGCTTGACTGTTATTAGTTTAACTTTGACTTATGCAAAAACATAATATTAAACTTTAGAAATAAATAATGTATTTTTTATTATAGTTTTAAAAAATAATTTTTAAACGTTTGATTGGACAAAAAATTTGATATCTTATTTAAGCCTTAATGAAATTTGTCCCTGATAAACTCTCCTAACTTTGAAGTGTTGGTGGCATTCAAGGCCATTTTTCCCAGTCTCACCGATAAAATTTCTTAATTCTAAAATGTCGGCAATATTCAGAGCTAGCGTATGTCATGAAGCTTTAAATTTTGCCATGTTGATACTTCCAATTAATATGTGTAATTAAACCATTTTGATTATCATCCATAAATTTTCTCAATACTCTAAATTTTTTACTGACCTTTGTCGAGTATCCTATAACTGGCATAGTTGCATGAGAATAATCGCAGGTTAGAGTACCACAATACTTATCATATAGTAATTATTTCCATCCATAGCTATGAATAGTAAATCATAGAGGTAAAGAAACCATTGGAAGTGTCATTAGAAAGCCTCGCAGCATCCGCAAAAGATAGTGATTAGAAAAATGTTGAGGTCTAAAATGGGCCTCTTCAGGAATATTATAAAATAATAGTGGAAATAATAAAATAAAATTAGATAACACCATCAAATCTTAGATAGAAAAAAAGAAAAAATTTCTTTGTCAATTTGTATTTTCAACTTATCTCCCTACGGTTTTACTTAAATTTCGAGTGGGAGCATTCGTTGGATGAAAATTTTAATTGTTTATCCAAGGAGTATCCATGTTGCATACTTTCAATGGACCCTGCTACATGAAAAATGAGAAATACATGAAAAACATGATTACAATCATATTTTTCATGTATTTTTCATTTTTCGTGTAGTAGGTTCCATTGAGAGTATGTGACATGGGTACTCCTTAGATGAAGAATTAAATTTTGCATCCAAAAAGTGTTCTAACTTAAAATTTGAGTAAAACCGTAGGGAGATAAGTTGAAAATACGAGTTGAAAAAGTAGATCACCTTGAATCGTATTGCTTCTTATAAAGTTGATTTTAATTGTAAATTTTTATTTTGAGGCCCATTTTTTACTTCAAAATTACTCTAGTGAGCACAAGTACTCCTTGATTGCACTTAATGAGATTAAAAAAAACAAAATAACGATTTTCCAATACAAATTGTTTTTCAAATTTAGTAGCGAAAAGATAATTCCCCACGTGTTATATTTTGGAAACCATGTCTCGCTTGTAATTTTGATGGCCACATGTTTTTAAAAAAAAATTAAACTCATTAACCAATTTTGTTATGTTCGGCTAGTTCAAGTGTAAAATTGAACTCTCTAACCAATTTTCTTACATCACCTAAGTTCAATGATTGGCTCACTCTTTATAGTCATTGTCCAACAAAAACTATTTGTTTTAGCATTTGATTTATCAAAATCACAATAAATTAAATCTCGTTCTTTCTAAATTACTTCATGTAGAAATTTTCCCCTCAAATAGAATTTGTGTTGAGTACGATTTTATTATGCAGATATGAGCGAGACAAATTTGCAGTCTCGTTCTTCTCTTTTAACAATTGCACCTGGGGAAAGTGAAATTTTATCATAGAAAAACATATAAGGTAGTGAAGCATCCTTGCATGAAAATAATATTATGTTTCTCCCGTGGATTTTTTTTATATTGCATTGAATCATTGTAATATCAAAGTTGCAATTTTTTTTTTTTTTTGTTGATAAAAAGTAGTAAGAGGGTCTGCAACTAAATAGTAAGAGCCAATCTAGTTCACTTACAAATGCTTGACAATTAATGGAGGACATAAATTTGACACCAGTTTTCCATTTTTGTTGTAGTGGCATTTCCAACAAATCCAAAATTTTATATTCATTGGTTTTTAAAATTTTCTATTTTGCAGTTTTTGGAGAATATAAATTATAGGCTCCATAGAGGAAAGAATCCATGCTCTTGAAAAGTAGCTTAAAACCCTCCATGACTATTGTATCAAGATGGGTATGAATGTTAATTGAAAAGGCTAAAGTTATGATTATTGAATCCAAAAAGATAACTTATGACAAGTTCATCTATGATAACAATTACTTAGAGAATGTTTCTTCTTACAAATATTTAGGTATTGACATTCAGCATTAGCTCAATCGGAACTACAACATTGAGAAAATAGTTTTAGGAGGCTGAAAAGCTTACTATGAGCTTGAAAACAATTGTAAGACAACTGATCTTTGAGTTTGGAGTAAAAGAAAGTTCCTCTTCGAGACTCTCATCACCCCTGTTATTTTATATGGATGTGAGGTGTGGGTTTGTAGTTTATCTAGAGATTCTTGGAGAAGCATTGAAATGATCCAAAAGAAATTCATAACCTACATCCTTAAGATTAAAGGTAATACTCCATAATCTATTCTCTTGATTGAAGCTAGTTGTTCCCCCATTGAATGCATGGATATGTTTAGGTATTTGATATATAAGAAGAAGTTGTACAACATGGAGGCCACGAGGCTCCAAAAAATTGCTTCTAACTCTAGTCAAAACCACCTTCCACTCAAGCAAGGGTTGCATAAGGATGCCCAGTTTTGGCTCCACCATTGGGAGATAGGGGAGGAGATTCTCTTGGGGAATCAGGATAATATTAAAAACATCATTACTTCCAAATTTAACGATAAGTTTTGGAGTGATAAGGAGTTAGAGGGGAAAACAAAGTTAAGATACTATAAGGAGGTAATAAACCCCATGCTTGCTAACCAGAGTTACCTTTTTGTCTTCATCAACGTTGATTGCAAGGATTAGAACCATTTGATAGGTGTTTTGGAGTGAAACCTGGCATTGGTCTATTCCCAAGATTCTTTGCGACGAAATAATATGCCTCCTTTGCGATACTAAGAGAGTCGAAGATGAAAATCAATTTCTCTTGGATTGTTCGACCTTTACTCGCATTCGTTCTAATTTCCATAAAAATTTCCCCACTATGAACCTCCTTGACTTGTTCAACCAGGAAAACTGCAGTGACCTTAGAACACTTCTTTCCGTCCTTTTTTATCATAGAAATAAAATCTTACATAATCTCAGTTAACCACTTCTTTCCTAAGGTCCAATAGACCATATTGAGTCTTAGTGGACGTTAATCATCATCATCATCATAAAAAAATTTCAATGTTAAGACCCCATGTTACCATATCAAAATTATCAAATCCCGTCATATTCTTTTTCTTTGGTTTAATGTCTATCATAACTGAAAACACTACACTGGTTTAATGTCTGTCTAATTTAATGTATTCTCAGTTGTAAAATTACAATTGTCTGAAATTGTAATATGAAATTCATTATATAAAGTTTCATATGGTGTGTCTGAAATTGTAATATGAAATTCATTGTATAAAGTTTCATATGGTGTGTCTGAAATTGTAATATGAAATTCATTATATAAAGTTTCATATGGTTATTCATTATATAATATTGTGCCTTGTTATATTACTAGTTGGATGATATGATTTTAGAGGAGCACTGAAGTTTTATTTGGGATTTTCTCACAACATTGGTAATACTATTGAACATGGTTGAGAAGATAGTACAATGAATAGTGGAACGTTACCAAATGTTTTTAGTTTGTATTCCATCTCTCAATGTATAAACAAATTTAAATAAACCATGTCAATCAAGTAGTGGCAATAAAATAAATAGCATTACTTATGACTTATTAAGGTGCATTTATACATTATGACTGTACATTTGTTTGAATGGTGAAGACTTATGATTTATTAAGGTTTTTTTATACATTATGACTAGATACTAGTGGCATTAAAGTAGAAATAATAATAATAATAATAATAAATAAAATCACTTATAACTTATTAAAATGCATTTATACACAGTGCATTTGTTTGAATGGTAAAATCTTATAACTTATTAAAAAGATTTTATACATTAATTTTTCCACTTCATAAATCAATTTACAGTTTTTCTAAAAACATAATTTCCACTATACTAAATTATAAAATGCATATATCCCACCCTTGAAAAAAAAACACATTTTATAATATCACCGAAAATCACATCACCAAAAACTAAGGTGTCTCGATTCATTTTTAACCCCGTCTCTGCACTTGTCAACAATATTCACTTACAGCAATAGTGTCTTAGCCTTTGTGTCAGAAAATGTACTAGAAAATTTTCTGAAACAGAATGTCTTTGACAAGGTATAATTCAATTCCAGAATTCAGGGCAAGGGGTATTCTAAGTCTTTGACAACTTTTAATTTGTTAGTTCCAAGTCCAATCAAAGTTTCGTATACCTATTACTGAGGATTCGTATACCTATTACTGAGGGTGGCACTCCCGTAGGAAATTTAAAAGAGAACAATTCGTAAAATAATTTGGTGGTACTGAAAATTCCTCAACACGTTTTCACAGTTTTAAGGAAGGGTGATGGTGATTATCAACTATTTTTTGATAATGTTTTTGGGAAATTGTAAAATAATTTAATAGTATGCTTTATTTTTAGAGTTTTGAAAAAAATATTAAATTTTATTTTTAGAGTTTTGAAAAAAATAATAAGTTTTATTTTTAGAGTTTTGAAAAAGATATTAATAATTGTAAAATAATTTTTCATAATTTTTTAAAAAATTAAGATAATTATCAAATATTTTTTTATCATGATCTAAAATTTTTGTGATCCATAAAATAGATAAAAGTCTTTCAAATTAATCACATTCTTATAATTTGGTCCTAATCATAAGAATGTGATTAATTAGAAAACTTTTTATTTATCTTTCATCATATTGTTTAACCTATTACCTTATTCTTTTTCTTTTTATCAAACCATTGAGCTATTTGGTATGGAGTTGTCTTTAGTGAGACTTTTTGGAGTTTCGGGTGCCGGAATCCGGTGAAACAAATTGAGGTAAAATCTTGGTTTCTTTTATTTAAACTGATTTTTTGACTGTATATATGGATTCAACACCCTAAAAAACACCTAGGACACTTCGATTGTGCAAGGTTACCCATCAAATTTCTATTTTCACTAAATTCCTGCCGGAATTTAGAGAAATTAAACGGGAAAAACTACCATAAAAGCCTTCAAAAAGTGGCATTATAGACTACTGCATTTGGTATAGCTCATGAAAATTTCGGTAAGATTTTAAGAAAATCCAGCAGATATTTTTGTAAACTTTAATATTTTGGGTGCCCTAGAGATTTTTGATGGTGTTGAATCTATTTCCACCATCAAATCATGATTCAAACACTATTACTGTAAGATTTTTTAGCCTTTCTCATTAGACAACTCCATTTGGTATATTTCCAAAAAAATTATTTGAAAAAAAAAAAAAAAATTATATAAATTTTTAAAACATTCATCAAAAAATTATAAATATTTAATAAAAAACCTTATTATTTATGTAATAAATTTACAAAATTTCCAATATTTTTTAAATAAAACCAGAAATTTGATTCACCAACCAACACAAATCACCCCTAATAAACCATATTTCTATAAATTTTATTCCTGATACCATCAGTGCTCATAGAAGAACCAACAACAAATATCTTTCATAGTAAATGCAATTAGTGCGAGATTTAAGCAATAATAGTGGATATTAACATTATCATGCATGGAACATCGACATAACGCCAGATCGAGCCATATGCATAGAAATGGGCAAATATGATTATTTTTGATGTGTTTAAATATTTTATGTTTTAGATTTTCTAGTTTGGATTGGTGAAATAAATATAGATTAGATTATAATGAATTTTTTATTATATTTTTATAAATTTATTTTAACTACTGATTTAATATGAATAGGGAGAGATTAAATTCATCTTAAGTATTGATTTATATTATTAAAGAAATTAATTTTTTTTATGTGCATATTTATAAAGTGCAAAATACAATATATTATTTTTCATTGTTTAAATTGTATTTTTAATGCTAAATAGAGTATATATAAAATCAAATAAAAATTTTAACCATAAAAATTTAATTTTTTTCTATAAGTTGATATTAACATAAATTAGTTAAAATAGATCGTCAAATAGTTTATTTATCTCTAGCTGAAATATTTTTGAAAAGTATAAGATTTAAATATATGATTTACACTTTTTTTTTACTTCTAATTACTTTACAACATATTCATTTTTTTTTTAATTATAACTAATATTAATTTTCTATTTAGAACATAGTTTTTATTTTAAAGGGGCACTGATTGAAGAACAAACTTACACATCCTCTCATACTAGTCTGTAAAATGAGTAACACCCAAAAAAAAATCAAATAAATTTTGTAATTTATACAATTCAAACATATATCTTTTAAGAAATATTTATCAAATTTGGAGAAAATTAATCTAAAAATATACTTAAAAAATAGAATAAATGAATATAGCTCTAATACATGTGCAAGATTTATAATAAAATCATTAACTACAACTTCCATTTTGTTCACATTCTACTAGTGAGCCAAAATGATATATTGTTTGTTCACATTTTACAAGTAAGCCAAAATGATATATTGTTTGTTCACATTTTACTAGTAAGCAAAAATGATATATTGGCAAAAATGATATATTGTTTATTCACATTGTACTAGTAAGCCAAAATAATATATTGTTTGTTCACATTTTATTAATGAGTCAAAATGATATATCGGCAAAAATCATATATTGTTTATTCACATTCTATAATGAGCCAAAATGATATATTTCTACACGAGTAAATAAGGATAATTAATTTTTTTAATAAATATTTATTAAATTTTGGAGAAATTTAATTTTAAAATTATTTAGAAAATAAATTGTAGAATAATAAAATTATAACTTTTGTAAATAAAATCTATAATAAATTATCAAATTCAACTTCTAATATAATAAAACCATTAATACAACTTCCAATATAATAAAATCATTAAGTATAACTTCCAATTTGTTTCCAACTTCAAGATGTTGATGTTTTACTAACTAGCCAAACTTTATAATGTTAATAAAATATAAAATTAAAATTATACAACTTCCAATATAATAAAATCATTAAATACAACTTCCAATTTGTTTCCAACTTCAGGATGTTGATGTTTTACTAACTAGCCAAACTTTATCATATTAATAAAATATAGAATTAAATTTTATAATGTTAATAAAATATAGGATTTTTGATAAATGTGAAGTGTGTTAAGCAATTATTTCAGTTATTGAAATAAATGGCTTAAAAAATCTTTTTTACTTTTATATAATTATATTTTGGAAAATGTATATCACAAAACATTATTTTGGAAATATTTAATTATATTTTTGAAAAATATATTTATTATAGAGTTTTAAATAAAATCTATAATAAAATAATTAAACACAACTTCTAATATAATAAAATCATTAAATACAATTTTTAATTTGTTTATAACTTCATGATGTTGATGTTCTACTAACAAACCAAACTTAAAATATAGGGTTTTTTTGATAAATGTGTAGAATTTGTTTAGAACTTGAGGATGTTCATGTTCTACTAACTAGCTAAACTTTATAATGTTAATAAAATATAGGGTTTTTGATAAATGTGAAGAGTGCTAAGCAATTATTTAAATTATTGAATTAAATGGCTTCAATTTGTTTTTCCTTTATATAATTATATTTTGGAAAATGTATATCACAAAACATTATATTGGATATATTTAATTATATTTTTCAAAAAAAATATTTATTAAAAAATGTTTTAGAATTACACAACGGTGTTAAATTAATAAATCTATTTAAATATGTCGAAAAGAAAATAATTAGAATGATAGATAGTGGGTTTAATTTTGTTTGACTTGAATTTTATTTTCCAAAAAAATTGTTAGTTTACATCACAAAAAACATTATAAAAAATTGAAAAATTTAAATATTTTGATATTATTGTAACTATTGTGATTAGTTTCTCCAAAATTACAATAAATATGTAAAATAATCTAAAAACATTAAACATAAAACATCTTTGCTAGCAATAATAATAACAAAATAATATGAAAATCTTAGCCAAATAAATGAAGTATTAAATGTAAAACAAAATTCACACAAATAAAAATATACCACTATTTTATTCAAACTTACAAACACCACAATCACAATAACAGCAGAAAAATCCTTAAAACCTCTTGAATATCGTAGTTCAACGTACCGATCCAAATAATAACATGGCAGAGTGACCCTAGCGCAAATTTATATACATTCGAAATACGAAGCAAACGTTCGGTACAACAATTACAGGAAAATTACTTCAAGAATAGACGACGAAGAAACAGGGAAGAACAGCTCTGGCGTTTGAGACGTATAACTCTTCAAACTTAGAGTCCACACCACCCTCTCCTGCTACAGAATCAAACCCAGCAGGAACAGAACTAACTGTTTCATCAAAATTATTCAGAGGCTTGTGAACACGCCCTGCAATGACTCTGCAAACCAACATGGCTCGTTTTACAGGAAACTTTATCAAATTTTCCTCACACAGATTGATAGACTTATGAGCCCTAAGGCTGGTGGAAGTGGTATATATTCCCTTCCCTTTGGCAGCTAGTTCCTTGCTCAGCAACCCCCCCGTTCGAATAATGTTGCAGACATTGCACTCCAAGAAAGTACACAGAGTTGTTAATCCCTTGGTACCCAGAGAACACATAATGGTAGTGCCATGGAACCTCAACAGTTCGTTCCCATCAGCCAAGCACCGGGGATGTTTCTTGGGGAGCTTACTGGCCTTGTTCATCACTGTTTCTCGATATTCTTCATATATGGCCAGTGCCTTCTGCGAGTTATTCACCCTGAGAACTCTCTCAATCTTTCCACATTCAATCTCTGAGTTGAGCCAACTAGATTTGAAGATTATCTCCACAATAGTCCTAGTAGAGTCACCTTCCTTGAGCTCAGTCACTGCCAATAAAGAAAAAAATAAGCTAAAACCATCTTGAAATTTTTAAGAAAAGCCAAGGAAGGAGCTTTTGTAACTATATAGACCATGTTACAAAATTACTCACCATGTACTTATCCAACAGTTATCATTCATATGCAGACCATATGGAAAGAAAAAAAACCAAATGCCTAGCTTTCTGCAGGTAGAACTTTGAATAAATGAAACAATAAAAAATGGACATAGCTTTTATGTTAATTATCCTCCTGTATCCATTCCAATATTACATGTCTTAAATTGCCAGGTGTGCAAAAAAAATGGAGATGTGCACTTTGAAGCTTCATAAATCAATGGTTATAAGTAGAAATTTCTTTTCAAACCTTAACACTTCAAATGCTTTTCTTATCTTTATTGAAACTTCATAAATCATTTGAAGCTTCATAAATCAATGGTTAAAAAGTAGAAATTTCCACTTCAAATAATTTCCTTATCTTTATGTCTATGGCAGATGCCATGCATCCAAGAAATGTGAAAAACTTTGCTCCCTATCTGTTGGATACTCAAGTCTGCAATTTACATAAACTCAAAATAATAAGAAGAAACATTTATTTTTACAACATTTACATTTCCAGTGCAGACTCCATGCATTCAACAGATAGATTAACTTTGCTCCATGTCTAAATCTGCAATTTACACGAACTCAGTTACAACATTTACATTTCCAATGCAGACTCCATGCATTCAACAGATACGATAAACTTTCCTCCATATCTAAATCTGCAATTTACATGAACTCAGAATAATAATAAGAAACATTTGCTTTTACAACATTTACATTTCCATTACCGATTCTATGCATCCAAAAGATAAGATAAACTTACTTTGCTCAGAAACTTTACTCCATATCTATGAGATACTCAAATCTACAATTTATATAAACTAGAAACAATAACAAGAAACATTTTCTTTTGCAACATTTACACTTCCAGTAACTTTAGTAGCATATGTTGATCTCAATATTGAATTTATTGAACCTCTAGGTATCAAAAATCAATGGACATCTGCACTTCGAAGCTTAAAAAATTCATGGTTCAAAGATACATCTACGGACCCAGATTATTCTCTTACAAAATTTTACACTCTTGATAACTTCAGGAGACTTCTTGTTTTCAAACATTTACACTTACAGACTTTTACACTCTTGATAACTCCAGGAGACATTTTCTTTACAAGCATTTACATTCAAATCCATTAACTTCTCATTACAAGCATTTACACTCACTTCCAACAACTTCAGTAACATATGTCCATCTTAACATTGAATTTATTAAACTTCTAGGCATCAAAATATCAATCATGGAGATCTGCACTTTGAAGCCTAATAAATCAATGGTTAACATATCTATATCTATGCAACTAGACATTTCTTGAAGCCTAATAAATCAATGGTTAACATATCTATATCTATGCAACTAGACATTTCTTATCTAAACATTTACAATTCCAATAGTGAAATCACTAGCCTATATCTTCTTAACATTAGATTTGCTTAGCCTCTGGGTATAAAAAAATCATAGCTTTTGGGTATCAGAATTCATGGATATCAGCACCTTGGTTCCTAAGAAATTGAAGGTTGAAACTCTATTTCCTCAATTACAATCATTTACAACTCTATAAACTTAACAAACCCATAATAGTAAAAAAAATAGACTATTCAACTTCTTACCACCATGGTTACTTAGCTGATGGCTTTGCAGTCCTTCAGTATTCATGCAATGTTGGCTGCAATCGAGGCAAATGCAAGCTTCATTGCTCATTTGAGCTTCTGGGTCCTGGAAAACTGGTGCACTGATCTTTCTGCGTGATGCAACAGAGGAGGGGAGTTTTTTTTCAGGGGTTATGAGGACTGACCCACAAGTCATGGGCCTCATGCTCTTGGTCCTTCTATTCACAATCTTTGTTTCAAACCCATGAGCCATGGGCCTCATGCTCTTGGTTCTGCGATTTATGATCTTGGTTTGAAACCCAGCTGAATTGCTCAGCATCATGGCTTCCTTTGGCATATTATTGCAGAACTCTTCACTAGCAATTGAAGAAGGGCTAGAGCTGCCATTGCGCATAAATCTTTTGCTCCCAAGAACCACATCCTTGAACTGGTTTACTATGGACCCGGATCGATTCCCACTAGTGCCCTTGGGGTCGTACACATCCTGAGGATCTGTGCAATTCAGTGACTTCTTCAGCGATAACCAAACAGTAGGCATTTCTACTAGTGTTACAGAATGGATAGGCCACTGGGGCTATTAAAAGACCTCAGCCCGGCTTAGTGACCAATTGAAAATACAAAATTTAAATGCATGCAAGTTCAGAGTTTCAGAGTCCAAGTTTGAATGAAGCCATGAACATTAAATACTAACATCTCTAACATTTCTATTCCCATTACTTCAGTCTCTGCTGTATCTGTTTCCACTTAAAGTTTTAATGGAAGCAAGGACTATGAAGAGTTAAAGAAAGGCAGGCTGTTTGGTGCAGATAAACTTCTGCAGGCCTGTATCAAGTGCAGCTTATTCATCATTAAAATCCCTAGGCATAACCTAAGGGTGTAGTCTATTTTTGGAGGTTTTTCTAGTAGGGCTTAATTTGGCAAAGATGTTTTAGAATTACAAGTTTAAGTTGTGAATTTTTTTTTATTATAAAAATGGTTCAAGGGTTTTTAGTTTGTCAATAAGCTAAATTCATATAATCAAAAATCTAATTTAAACAACAAAAATTAAAATTCGACTATAGACATTTTTGTGACATTCATAACAAAAACTCCAAAACATCTAATAGTTAGACAATTTAGAGATTTGTTGAATGGTTCTTGAACCTGTAATGGAGTTGTCTTTAGTGCGACTTTTTGAAGTTTCAGGTGCCAGAATCCAGTGAGAAATTTTGAGGTAAAATCTTGGTTTTTGTTATTCAAACTGGTTTTTTGACTCTATATATGGATTCGGCACCCTCAAAAACCTTTAAGGCACTTCGATTGTGCAAAGTTAGCAATCAAAATTCTCTTTTCAATAAATTCCTGCCAAAATTTAGAGAAATAACACCATAAAAAGTCACCGTAAAAACCTTCAAAAAGTCGCACTAAAGACTACTCAACCTCTAATAGTTACACAACCTAGGGATTTGTTGAATGGTTCTTGAACCTCTAATAATTACACAACCTAGGGATTTGTTGAATGATTCTTAAAGGGGGCCTATGGCTGCTTGGCAACTATTGGTAATTTCTCTGCAGAGTCAAAACACTGGGTATCATTAAAATCTATTTAAATTTCAGAATACTTCAATTTACGTAAGAAAGTATCATACGCCACGTTTATTAGAGGGAACAGGAATGCACAGTCCGTAAGCAGAGAAGGTAGTCGGTTGAAGTTGCACTCACATTAGTGAAAAAAAATCTTCTGGAGAACCGTACGTGACGTCATCTGTGCATTTGAATTTTGAATATCGGGAACATCGCGCTCCGATCACGGAGAATGCACGGCCATGGTTTTCACTGTTGAATGTGCCAACCTGAAAACCGTCAGATAGGGAGATGCCATTCCCAGACAAGAATGTGTATCCGTTCACGAGATTCCTTGGGTCCTTCGTCTCCTCAAACGGTCGGTATCAAATTCAAATTGGACTGGCTTAGGTCAGAAGAACATTAAATGGAACAAAATATTAATATTTAACTGCAACTCTCAAAGGTCAAACAATTATTTTCTTAAATATAGTAAAAAAATATTAGACATTGATTTGTGCATGTGAAAGCATCTGCCCAATCTAAGATCAACACTTTTAACACAATAATGACATACATCCAAACCTATTATCCAACTGGGGCCAAAATTTGTAAGCTTTTTTTAGTTATAGTTGGTAGTGTAGTATTGTTATGGATATCATTCTTTTTAAAATGTTTAGATTTAAATTTAAAAAGATAGAATGTACATTTTTGTATAATTTCATAGCTATATCAAGCTTTGTTTTTGTCCCAAAAACAAAGAGTTTGATATAACAATTTGATATTTATTTTGATATAACAATTTGCTATTTAGTTTGATCATATAGTTTGTTTTATTTATATTAAATATTATTTTTGGATTCAATTGTGTTAAGTAAGTCATTTATTTATGATTATTTTTATGAGAGGTAGTAGTAAGTGACTAATTTCTCATGATCATAGATGAATGACTTACTTAACACAGTTGAATCCCAAAAATAATATCTAATATAAAGCAGTGGGAAGCCCTAGTACTTAAATTATATATATAGTTTGTTTTGTTTATTTAAAGTAGTATTATTTATTTTTACTCTAGAGTTACTAAGGATTAAGGATTAGTTTGATCATATTATATATATAATTTGATTTTGTTTATTTAAAGTAGTATAGAACTATTTTAACTCTAAAGCTATTAAGAATGGGTGTAAATATTTTTCTTAACTATAAAAGAGATTTGATTCCTTTGGACACTTATTTTTAATAATATATTTATATTTATATAAATGTCATTTCTTTATACATAGAGATATTTTTAATTTTTATTTTATTAAAATTTTGATAATACATCTAGTTAGTCTTATAGATTAATAAAATGAATTTGACCCCTTTTTTATATGTTTTATTATTTTTTTCAATTTAAATTTTTAATATAATATGCATAACAGTGATTTTATATAGAGACAAACATGTGACCTATTATTAGAAAAAAGGTTTTCTTTTTGTAAATATTAATATTTTAAATGTTTATTAATTAAACTTAAATATGAAATTTAAAAATGTCATGGTTACCAATATAAATTATCATTATTTTATTTCTTATGGTAAAATAGATGTTAATTTATAATTTTTTTTTTTTTTTTTTTATATATTTCATATTTCTATATAGAAAAATATTCTTATTTTTAATTATATATTTATCAATCAAAATTATTAACATTTTATATGTTTATTAGTTATATATTTTCAAATATTATGGGTATGGATGATTATTATTTATATTTAGTTTAATATGATATGTATATTTTTATTTTTCCCTAAGAATTTGTTTGTAATTTTATTAATAAAAATAAAGTTATAATATAACAAATTAAATTAAATAGATTTTTTTTTTATTACTTTATTACACGAGAAAGTGTATATTTTCACTGTTATTCATATTGAGAGAATTTTTCTAAGAAACCATGTGGAGGATGTTTAATCTCATCTAAGGTTTTGGGTGGACCCACCTGAAACATTGAACTAGATTAAACATGCTCCATTTAGTTTCTTCAATATGAATAATTGTGGAAATATACACTCTCTTAGGTAATAAAGTAATAAATGAATAAATCAATGACCCAAAACATTTTACAAGATTAAGCATCCTCCAAAAAGTTTCTTCTAAAACATTCTTTCAATACTTTATTACCTTTTAGCCCCTAGGGTTAGCTCAATTGGTTGAGTTTTTTCACTTCATTAAAGCAACACCCTGCTAATGGGAAGGCATGGGGTCAATTCTTCTATATGCTCTTGGGGTTAGTGTTTGCTAAGGAGCTTGTGGAAAGTGATCTCTTCGAGTGGATTTAACCACCTCCTCCCACATTTACCCACTTTTACAAGCTATCCAGGGTAAACATGAGCTAAGTACTACAATGACATGACCCGACCTCCAAGTTTAAGTTATGGAAGTGGGGCCTACAAACCAGAATACACACTACCACCTCTCACAGACACTAGATCACTCAACAGCCTCATAACCACCCTTGGTGATCAACCCCTGAGATGTAACTCATTTTCACAAGCTTGACACCCCAACCACACCCTTTCCAAGTTATGGATGGGATTGAAAGGCTCCAACAACACGCATAAGCCTGCCTCCATGCGGTTATGACCGAAATTTCTCTATTGATATGTGCATGTGGTCCCTAATTTTGTGCCACTTTTTAAGGGATGGCCTATAGGCCACTACCCAGAAATGTCGATAACTCTCCAAAATCAAGTCTAAGATGATAACAAGTCTAAACAAGGAATGTTAAGGCTAGAACTCACTCAAAACATGTCAGTATCGTGATAAAAATTTTGTCAAAGATGTAGTAAACATAGAAGTTATAGGTCATGAATGCATATATGATCATGGTCATGTTAACTTCATTAGAGAATCATAAAGAAGGCTCAATTCCCTCTCAAGCTATTTGCAACAACACTTGTCAGCCCATGCATTCATCAATCATTTAATAACTTATCAAATCATGAACGAGATCCATAATAAAAGCACATCATATAATCAAGCTTATAACCATAATAGAATACATGAAAATTAGCAATAAAATAAAAAAAATAATCAGTACAGATGCTTATAGGTAAAAATGGAAAAATAACACATATTAACATATGCAAAAGCCAACCAATTCAAGGACTTCCACATACCACTTGACCAAAGATTGGCTGAACTAAAATATCTCGTTCATCCAATCACCCCTGCACCATATTCCAAGCATGAGTGTGGGATCATATGGGCTAAACCAAAATAGAGCCAACCAGGGCTTCTAGAGGCCAAACCACCTCAACCCTTAGCCATAGTGATTTCACCTAACTGGTCTAGAAATCACTAATACCAACTAGATTGGTCTCTTTCCAAGTTGTCAAGGGCTCCAGGGAGTTTATCTCAACCAACAGACTCCAAGGAACCCAAGTTGTTACAGGGCTCCAAAGCTATCCTATATCAACCCACAACCTCCATGGAACCCAACTTTTTCTAGGGATCCATAGATTCTATCCCAACCCACAAGCTCTAGGGAACCTGAGAACCAATTAAAATCCAACAGGGAACCCACTACATCATGGTATCTAGGAAATGACAAGGCAAGGTTGAAACCATTGTCAATCCAGGAAAATATTCTTGCCAATGAAAACAAATAACCAAAGAACCAAATGCATTTATCATGCATCCAAATCTAAGCAAGGAAATCAAACATGCAACCTGTTACCTGCAATGTGTTCCAGTCGTAGTTATTGATTCAATATTTTTTTCTACTACCCACCAATTCCTTGCTTGTCCTTTGCTTTATTTCTCCAAGTGTAAGTGATTGCTAGGATTCTCCAAAAATTCTCTAAGTACGTAAGAGTGTAAGAGAGCCAAAACTTGAACTAAAAAACGTTGCCATGACCAAAACATGTGCAAATGATATCAATTGTTTCTTAGGTATATTTTTATCATTGATGTCTAATCTCTTCCTTTCCTTTTTCCTTTTCCATTTTTCTTTCATTTTCCTTCATTTTATCTCTAATTTCCCTTGCACGCACATTTGTGTCTCTTCATCTTCCTTTTCTCCTATTTCCCTTTATTTCTCATATTAAATTTCCATTTATTGCCTCTTTGTCTTTCCCAATTTCCATAGCCAATAATAAACCAAAAGTGATGCCCACTATAATTTTTTTCACTCCATTCAACTTGTAATAAATGTACCATGACCTTGGTTTGATTTATTTCCATATAAAATCAACCTGAGGTTGTTACAAACCCCTCCCCCTTGGGGGAACACCATCCTTGGTGTTTTCTGACACATATGATCAGCAAAACATACTGCTAATGGAGCTTTATAAACACAGCTTAATGTAGTATTTACAATGAAAAATGCTAAAATATGTCAAAGATACTACTTATTGGAGCTTTATAAACACAATTCAATGTAGTATTTACAATGACACACACACACACACACATACATATACACCAAAAATTCATTTGCTTAAACCAACAAATAAAGAAGGATATAATTCCTACATCTGATCAACCATCTCCCATGTAGCTTCATGATCTGAGTATAAATGTTAGTTTTGATGTGCTAATTTCATCTTCATATTTTTAAATTTATTTGTTGATCTTATGCTTGATGTACATATGTTTCCTTGTTTCTTATGTGTGTAAAACATGTAAATTAACTGAGTTTGATGAGTGAATTAAAGAGCATAAAGCATGAAAAACAAATTGTGAACAACAATAACAAAATACACAAAAAACCATCACAATTGATCCATGAACACCGAGTTTTGATGAAGGAGTTCAACTCTCCTGGGCAACATCTCCTTGGTCCAATTTCCATTGCTTGAGCCTCTGTATTAGCTAAAAAGTGTAGTAGAGAGGTTATCCGGGCATGTGGGGGGCTACCTGAAGGGCCACCCCCTCATGAGGTCTGAAACATCTCACACACACCTAAGAAATCACTGGTACAATCTGCTGCATCACTGAACCATCGAGTATACAGATCTCGATCATGCTATAAGGAGCTGGAGCTGAGAAACAATTAAGTCAAAGGGTAATAGAGGGTCCCTTTTCCTGATCCTAGGTACCTAACAATAGTGGAAGCTGGAACCAAGGTACACCCCCCTCTAGACCTGTCTTCTGGAATGAATAAGCTGATGTTGACAGAAGGAGGTCTACCATAGGTGAGGCAATAAGCGATCCTCAACTAAGGCACGAGAGATAATAGTAGAGTGACTGATAGACTGACACCAGGGATAATGGTGGAATGGGGGGTACTGAGTAGCGAGCTGACGACTTCCCTTGTTAGAGAATAAAGGACATGGATGATCTAGCAGCAACTGATGCAACACTAGAGGGGATAGGGAATAGTATGACTAAAGGCCAAAATGTGTGACACTAGAGAGGAACAAAGAAATGAAGGATGAAGGACTATAGCGAGATACAAAGGGACTTAGGATAGACTCCATGGATGTGATGATGACTCAACCCAGATGCTCTAAACAAGGGTGACTCGATGATGCTCCCACACATAACAGGCCTGGTGGGGACCATAAAAACATGAGTACAAGAGGGTTACTCAAGACAAAAATTGACACGAACATGGCCAAGTATGAAGGCAAAGTGGTGCCCCATGTACGAACGTTGCAAGTGTTGAAAATGCAACAAGATGATGGAGCTTAGTGAAATGAAGTCGCCTTCACTAAGTGGGCCCGCAGGCTATTTTTGGCGCAAAGTCTATTTTTAGACTATGTCTATTTTTAGACATATGGATCACGGTCTATGAGTTGTAGGATGCTATTTATGGATGATTGGTCGAGTTGGTAAAAATAGATGGACCTCTATTTTAGACATTGGGTGGTTCTATTTTTAGACTGCCGGGCTAAAAATAGAATAGTCAAATATTATTAACCCTTAATAATATTTAGACTATAAACATTATCTTATCCTCTTGGAGCACTTCAGTTTGATGCTTGGATGTGGCACATGCAGCTGACAGAAGGAAATATGCTTTTCCTAAGGGTTCTTTGAGCTATTGCATGGTTGACTTCAGTTAGAACTCATGTGGCAGAGTTTGGTGGAGTTGATGAGACGGTTGGTGGAGTTGTGTTCGGTTTAACTTAGTTGAACTAGTTGTATTTAGTCTAACTGAAAAATACACTAGTGATGAGTGGTGTGAATTAATTATTAATTAATTCACTAATTATTAACTCATAAATCAACTAAAGAACACATCAGTTAACTGCAATGCATGGAAATTTCAGTGGAGACCAGTGTTAGAGGTGGGTGAAAGGGTGAGTGTGACTATCAGTTGTGACTATACCTGTGCATGAGATTTGCACACACATTGATGGAGATTGCCAATGAGGATTGCGCAGTACAAGCCAGGGGATTCGAACTTGGATCTCAATTCATTCTCATCTTGGATTGCGCAGTAGAGGCAGGCAGACTTGTGGAGGAGATTTGAACCTGTGACTTGTTCAAATCTGAGCTAGTTTTGTGTGTAACTTTTGGAGATAGTACTGAGTACTTGTGAGGAGTATTGTACTATGATTGTTACATGTTCTCTATCATTATAATATACAGATAGTTGGGGGTTTTCAGCTATCAGCTTTTTCCATTACATACTGTGTTGATATGTGTACTTGATTATGTTTTAATGTGCGCATGCGACTATTTCTATTTCCGCATATTGATGATCAATTGTAGAAGAGGTTATGTATTATGCATGAAGCTTGAATAGTGTGTAATTAGGATAATATCGGTGAATAATTCAGCTATTATTCAAATTTCTACAAAGAAGTGAGGAAATTTGATTTGAGGGAGTGGTGAAGGGACCCTCCTAGAAAAAGTGTCCCAGCTGAAGTATCAAATCACAAAACTAAAGGATACCCATTTGGAGCTTGGTGAGAGATTTCACGGTGCCGACGGTTTGTGAAACTTTTCTAGATTTGGTCGCAGCCTATCGTCAACTCTTTTTATAGGTTTTCTTTAATAAGGCATTTTCCCTCCAATTGGATTCATTTGCAAGTGTAGCTATGATGAATGTAGAGAGGAGAAAAGGCTCTAAATCTTGCGGTGATCGTAGCGGACAAACCGATCATTGGAATCGAGATCCGTCAATTGCAGGTAAGAGGCCTAACCCTACTCTTTCATTTCAGTGGATTGAAAGTTTAGTTTAGGAACCTAGAGCTCAGGAACAGACCCCTACTCTTATTCACGGATGGGTCACACTTTTTGGGGCAATATCTATGACCTGGGTAGCAGGTTTTGGGAAAAAAACTGCGACCTATCCCAGGGATTTCCTCAAAAGTGTGACCTGTCAGAGAGGGGGATTTTAGTGTTGTTTCTTGGCTAAGAGCTGGATTTTTTATGGTTGAGGGGCATGGGTGACCCCAATCATGTTATGGTCATGCCAAATGTATTTAGAAAAGGGAAATCTAAACACATTTTAATGATGTGGTTTTCCATTTATTTATGTTATGGTTATCTTCTGTGGGAAGAATGGATAGATGCAGTTCAAGAAAGGGAATGGAGTATTACCAATATCTTTTGGTACTACATATATGAAGAAAATGGACTGTGTTTCTGGGTTCGCATACATGGTGTCACTATCCCAAAGAGTAGATTTGGAGATAATGGACTGGTGCTCACCTAGAAAACAGACAGGATAGTCAACAACAATGTCTAGGGGACTGGGTTGCTGATGTAAGATGAAGGAATGATGAGGGGGATCACCCCTAAAGTGATCTGAAGTGATATAGGAATCTATAGGTTCTTCTAAAGGGGGAAGAATAATGGTACTAGATTCGACACGACCAAATGCACTAAGAGGGTTATGGAGAATTGCTTCTCCTCGACTCTCAAATATAGGTGCCCCATTACCCAAACACTGGGTGTCAATGTAATGACCACATGGGTTCGATATAAGGGGGGATAGATGCTTCCATAATGTCGTCATCACAGTATAATATGGGGTGACTGGTGGAAGAAAGACCACGTGCTGCGGTGAAGCTACTTGACTCATCATCATGAGAAGAGAGGTTCACATGTGCATCGTCGCGGGGGGTGACGGAAGAGTAAGTAGATAAGGGATCTATCAATGTTGAGCCCAGGGTGATTGCTGAAAGGAGTTCAGGCGAAACAGAAGGGGAAGTCCCAGAGGGATCTTGCACCGTGGGTCTCGTGGATGATGATAGGTAGAAAATGGTGGCCGCAGGCTCCGTCATCTCGACCTCGAGAGGGGAAATGTCGATGGGAGTAGGCGAGACCTCTGGTTCGACCAAATCAGAATTCATAAACAAGGGAGAGGGGGACTGGTTGCGCTTGGCCTCGAATTGGAAGACGCTTCTAAAGAGGCATGTAGTCATCGAGGCGGGGACAGAGGTGGGTGTAGTGGCCATGGAAATCACACAAAGCACACGGCTAATTTTTGCGCAAATAATTGAGTTTTGGGACTGGATCAGGTATAGTGACATAGACCTCTAGGATATCAAACTCCGGAAACACTTCGTTGACCATGGGCTTAAGACGAGGTAGTTCAAGACAGGTTTGGGTGGCATGACCGACAACATCATACAAAGCACACCAGGTGGTACGCTTTGGAGGCTGAGGAGGCGTAGTGGTTGTTTGGGCAGCCTTTCCCTTAGGTGCCTTCTTAGGAGGTTTTCCCCCATCACTCGAAGCTTTTGTAACAAGAGTAGGTTCTTGTTGAGGTGGCTGAGGCACAGAAGCAAAGGGAGGGGTCATGGGGACCGGTTGAACCGGGGTCAAAGTAGTATAAGGTTTGGGCTGACCAAGCGGGATAATGGCTGGAGGATCAATATGCCAGACAGGAATCCCCAGGGTCATGTTAAGAAGAGATAGGGTAGCCATAACAGGTACCGAAAATACTCCAAGAGGGAGAGCTAGAAACGGTATCTGATCGGAGGGGTAATGACTAGGTGAGACAACTCCGAGATGGTTAAGGCCAAGAGGAACCGTTCCAAGAGAGTATATAGGTTCATGGATACCATCTTCAGATGAGGGTCCTTGAGGAGGGGGTCCTGAAGGCTAAGTCAAGGTGTTAGGAGTAGGTTGTAAAGGGTGGGGATACTGACTAGTCAAACCAGTCCGTTTGAGGTCGGATTGAGATGATTGCATCATGCAAACATTCGACGAGATGGGATCAGAGATAGGAGGAGAAATACCAGGGAATGAACCAAGCAAAAAGGAGTCTTTGTAGACTTTAGGTGAAAAAATGGTCAAAGGTTTGACTATTTGTTTATTGGCCACTGAAGAGATGATGGATTCAGAGGGGGTCTGAGACTTCAGTTTGTAATATGTCAACTGGTCGATGGTGAAAATATTTCTGTTGTGAGGAAAGCACATCTTACGGTGAACCACAGATGGGACAGTAAACATCACATAAGTGTAGCTATGCCCCAATATAATGTTGTAGTTTAATGGGGCATCAATGACTTCAACATCAACAAAAATAGTCTTACCCGCAAGAGTAATGGGACAATTGTGGAACATGCCAAGGGGATGGGAAGAGTGGAAATCCCATGCTCGGAGGGTGACAGTGGAAGGGGCCAACTCAGAAGATCTGAGTTTCTTACAAACCAAAGCATACACCACACAGGTGGATTCCCCCTCTTCAAAGATACAACGAGAGACATTGGCATTCCAAATCTTGACAGGGATTTGGAAGGTGACGGGAGCAGGAAGGGGAGGATGTTCTGACCAGTCAACATCGAATATGATCAAATGATCATCTGAAGGATCCACAGTGCCCATGGCAGTTAGTAGATATTTTCGTTGTGAAGGGAACGACTAAAGGAGTTCCAACGTTGATATGGCAGCAGGGGATTGCACCAAATAATCTACTATACTATACGAATGGGCATCTTTCCCAGAAGCAGCGTTCCGATGTAATGGCCCCTTGGGGATCTTGGTATGAATCTCTGCCTTAGGCTGAGGGATCTGTAAAGGACCATAGGTGTCGAAAGAGGCTTTTTGGGACCTGAAGAAGGGGGCTCAGGGGAAGACATAGCGAGGGGTTTGTTGTACTGACAGGACTGAGTCTAAAGGTTGAGGTTAGCGATATTGAGTTGGTTAGAGTTCATCATGAGAATCTGGTAATCAGAGTTACTATATGGAGGAGGTTGAGTGGTTGCCTGACCTTTAGGGGGTTGGGTAGCCACTAATCCTTGTTGGGGGGAAGGATTGGTAAACACAGCCGGCTGGATAGGTGCAGCATGCAGAGGAACCAAAGGGGAGTATTGCTGTCCCCAAGATGTTTCTTGAGCTTCCCACATCTTCTGCATCTAAGGTAAAAGAGGACAATCGTGGGTATAATGACCATAGACACTACAATAAGAATAAGGTTTGTTCGTGCGAACATGCCTGTCCTAATTGGGCTGAGTTCCCTGTTGTTGGTTAGCAGTGTTAGGTGTATTCCCTTTGGGATTGGGTCCTGGATTACTTGAGGCAAATTGGTTTTGGTTTCCTTTCCTCTTCTTTTTGGAAGTAGGAGGATTAGTCATGCCGTGCAGTGCATACACCTACCCCTAGGGGGGTGGTGGATACTATTGCGAGGGTTGAGAAGGCAAGAGAGGCTAAGGTGCTAATCCTGAAGGTGCTAGAGCACCAGGTTGCGGATATGGATAATAAGGAGGTTGGGTAACATTGTGGTAAACAGGTTGGGAAAAAGGAGGAGGCATGCCATATCATGGATATATGCTACCAGGAGGGGGAAAAGTGTTGGAGGAGTTGGCCCCTCCCTGAGGGAAACCATAACCCATGGGAGGATGAGTGTACGGATGAGAAAAGGATCCAACGATACCGTCGGCGGCATGGGATGCCCTCGGTGTGTTGGTACCACCAGGTCTAGGGAGATCAGGTAAGATGGTATAAACATAACCAGACTATGTGTAGATAAGGTCATATTTCAACACAATCTAGTGAGTGGCTTCTTCAGTCTCAGGGAAATGAGTTGCGGCATCTTTGATAATAGCAGGCAAAAGGGATCTGAGAAACCAGTCCATGTAGACATGGTCTTCGAAGATAGGGGCTCAACATAGGCTCTTTCTTCTCCGCCATTCCTGGACATGATTGGATAGGCGAGTCACAGACGATTGATAGAAAGAGGTCAAAATTTCGGTACCAGTGTCATAATGAAGGGGAAGCTGGAAGTAAGACAGAAAGTCCCTAGCAAGAGTTGTAAAAGTAGTATGAGAAGAGGAGGCTTGGTCCACATACCACTTAGAAGCTTCTCCAGTAAGCGTATGCTGGAACAACCAAAGACGGGTAGAGTCATTGGTGATGGAGTTAGACGAACGCCACATGTGGAAATAATGGACATGGTTTGTACGATCCTCTCCAACAAGACCTTAAAACTTGGGGATGTAGGAAGGGAGCTTGGTTGGCATAGCAGGCCAACCAGGATCATGGTGTATGGGGTCATCGATCAACTGGTTAAAATCAAGAAGACTAAGAGCTGCCATATAAGGGAGAAAGGGAGAAGCTGGGATAGTTCTTGTTGCAGTCCCACTAACAGTATTCTCAGTATTAGGGCCCAGGATACCACCAGCGCTAGGTCCTAAACCAGAAATGGTGAAGGTGAAAGAAGGAGAACCAGGGAAAGAACCAAAAGGGGAACCCGATGAACTAGAAGAAGAGTCAAAATGGGGACTTGCTGGAGGATGAACTCGAACCCTACATGGAGGAGTAAGTATTCCTTCCAGAAACTGAGGATGAAAGCCAAGAAATCTTCGGGATAAATGCCTTAGGGGCGCAATGATGGAAAAAAAAACACGTATCACATAAGGAAGAGAGACCAACAAGGGTAAGGAGGTGCAAGAGAAAAGGATTACAATGTCGAAACAAGGGCAAGGAGGTGTAGTATCAATTGATTACAATGTTATATTCTTGGCTTGGCGATGTAAACTAGGCTCTCTTCACTTAGGGTGTGCGTGTATGTGATTAGTGTGTTAATTTTAATTAAACTCAGACATGTGTAGAAGAAAAAATAAAAAAGGTGTTGTATAACTGTAAATAAATCTGAAAATAAAAGTGAAGTTAACTAAATGTTACACTAAAATCTGTCATCCTGACATTTTACTATGAGTATGAGCTCATTATTACTCATACTTCCTCCTTTTGCAAGTCTAACATACCAGCTCCTCATGTCAAGTTTCAAAATCAGAGAAAAATCCCTAAAATCCCCTAATAATTGGTATCGCACTTTCTCTGTTCGTTTCTTGCGGTCCCGCACCTAAAGTTCAGCCCTCATGCAGAACCATACCGCACGTTCTTTGTGTAATGGGTGCGGACCTCTGTAAAATACAAAAAAGGCGAGAAAGTAAAGATAAAAAGTGAATTCCAGATGAATTCTAGAAGATTCTAGATGGGAATTTTTGGGAATGGATACGCTTTGAGAAGGTTCATGCATCCCTCACTTGATGGAGCTAACCCCTTGATGTAAGGAGCTAATCCCTTTGAAGGAGGATTCTATCCCTTCATATTTGGAACAAAAAACCTCCTCTTTTCCACTATAAAAAGAGGCCTTGGGTAGCCTCAAAGGGAGTTCAAGCTTATGATATTTGAAGTTAAATGTTGTTGAGATTCAGACTTAGTTAACTAAGACTTTCTGTGAGGTTAAATCACTCATCTCTATTTGTCTTGGTTCAAAGAGTGCAATGCTTGTCAAATTAGAAGAGATTCCTGCTTCGGAACCCGAGAGGACCTGCACGACATCAAGGCACAGGTTGTAAAGGTTTTATTTTATTTGAAGTTAGTACAAATATACTCATTTCTCTCATTAAACTGTCTATTCATGGTTTATTTCATAAATTCCTTGATCATTATGATGAGTATGGTTTATAATAATGTCTATACAGGTGCTGCGTAATATTTTTGCTTGTTTGTGACTGCAGATTCACGAGGAACGTTCTTTTAGTGCACGGGAAGGACTTCAACGAAATCAAGCAAGCGCTGGACATAAGGTAGGCCTTACACCTATATAGTGTTTTTATGAATCTTATATGCTTAGAGAGAGATTAGTATAATTGGTTGTTTGTTGCTAGTTACCTTTAGTACTAGAGAGATCAATCTTGTCCGCAAGACGGATTAATCTACACAACAAAATGGCGACTCCACTGGGGAAAGAACTTGTTGTTTTTGGTTCTCTTTTATTTTTGATTTGAGGAAACATTTTTTCCTGGTTTTTGATTGATACACATCTGTCTGGGTAATTTAGATTTTCTTTGTTTTTGAAAATTTAGAAGTATTTTAAGTTTTTCTATAATTTTTCCTAGGACCGCACTCTGCCTTACTTTGACAGTGCGGGCAGGTTCGCACTTTCTCTAGAGGATACAGTGCGGGATCGCACCTGTCAATGCTGGTTACCTGCGGACCCTGTTAAAATTTTAGAAAAATCTCCAGGTTTCTTTTTCTAGTTTATTTTTAGATCTTTGGTTTCTGCCCAGACTGATTATTGTGTCTATCAAGAATTCTTTGTGAATGAACTCCAACAGTGTTAATGTTTTGATGATTTTCTAGAAGATTTTTCCGATTGGATTGTTTTTCCTGCTTGGTCTTTGTAGTGATTCGAACTTTTGACAATTTGCAGTATCTCAGATTACATTGATCTCTTTTTGTCTTTTGAATCCGACCTGATTGTGAAAACATCCTATATTGAGAAATTAAGCCTTTTGTTTCTTTGCAAATCTTCGAAAAAAACTTGGTTCAAAGTTTTGAATTTCATTTTTGTAAAAACATATTTTGAGTGTTTTTGATCTGTTTGTTATCTGAACGAATAGATTCTTAGTTTGCTGAACAACTAAGGAAAACATTCATAAAAAAAATCTAAAAAGCTTTTACTCAATTTGGATCATAGTTCTCAAGATTAGATTTTGTAGTTTTGAGTAGTTTTAGTTTTGGTAGCTTTCTTTCGAAGGAAATTTGTTTTGTAGCTTCTAGTTTGGAAAAGAATAGGATTTTTCTTGTGAGCTTTGATAGTTTATTGAAAAGACAAAATAGTTTCTTTCAATTATTTTTCATGTTTAAAGAAGGAATTTAAAGGATTGCATTCTCTAACTCTTTCTTTAGATAGAAAGTTCATTGAAAGAAAAAAGAATTGAATATCATCATAGGTGCATTTTAGTGTTTTTGGAAGTCGAGTCTTCACATCATCCAGAGTTTCATTTCCGCACCCATTGACTTAAGAAACAGCTCCTAAAAGTAACGCTTAAATAAAATTCATCTAGTAATCTTTTTATTTCTAGGGCTCTTATCACCAACATAGCTTAGGCTAGTATCTTGGAGTAGGGAGTAATTAACTCTCCAAGATAGCTAAAACAAAAAAGTAGACAAATCTTGCGGTAGGAATAATTCCAGTTGTTGCATGTATGCTCTGGGAAGCTCCTCTTAAAGGAGTTAAGCACGAGATCATATCTGAACCAGTGGGGTAATCAATCCTTCCTCATTGGGAACGATAGAAGATATACACGTATTAAAAACGGTAAACCTCGGATAGACCATTGTCGAGGAGCCGTGGGTCACTTGTCGGTAAACCTTGGATTCTGTTCAAGGAGCCTTCAAGGGGATTGAGCTTTGTTACTCTGCCCTTGCGTGTGTGTCGGATCGTAGACTGTTCCCCCAGGTATATTTGTTTCAGTTGGTAACCTTAGAGGCCATAATCTTTAGGATTCTTCCTTAAGGTGACGGTGGAGGGAAGATCCCACTGTACCTGGAACAGACGTCGACTAGACTCACTTGGACTCTCTGGGGGGTTCTCTTCACTCGAGATGGTTTTGTGAAGAAACTTGTGCCAGTCTGTTTCATTAAGCAGGTTGTCGGGGTAACTGTTCCAACCGCCCTTTTCGTGTTAAAATTCTACTAAGTTGGATTTCATCACCAACTATTGATTTTAGTACGGAAAGTTACCTGTTTGTGTGTAGTTTGAACTCATAGATTTTTTAAACGAATGATTCAATTGTTTGTTTCTTAGAGACTTTAGGTGTTTTTCATTGAAATTTTTCTTTGTTTGCGTGTGATTAGATAATTTTTAATCGTGGCGGAATTGCCGAGACAATCCCAGAGAATACAAGGGAAACCTCCTGAATATTCACCAGGTCAACTTGAAGGGCTTCGAGCTCTGGTACCACACAGTAGCCGTAGACTTAGGTCAACAGAAGTTGAAAGCTCAGCTATAGTAATACATCCTGATCATCAAATACCTACAACAGAATACATTCAAGAATCGATTTCAGTTTCTGAAGTTACTGAAAGTATTTCTCCTTCTGGGGAATTATCTGACGAACCTGAAATCTTTGAACCTGAAACTGAATCTTCTGTGTTAGAAACATCCTCAGGATTTGTTACACCAACTTCTAGCGATCCAGGTTCACCTAGGGTAAGAAATATCATTACAGAAAATCTTCCCTCTGGACTTATTTCTATTGAAGAACTTACTAATCCAGACGAAGACATATCTCTTCCCAACTCCCCTCAATCGTTAAATCTTAGGGAGCGTGAATCTATTTTCTACAGCCCCATTCGAAATAATCCTTGGTATCTCTCTTTAACAGACTTTTTAGAGAATCCAGGTCTTGCTTTTTATCCACCTCGAGTTCTATTTCATCCTACACCCAGAGGTTATTATCCGTCATCTATTATGGCTGGTGAGTCATCCATGTTTTCTCAAACGCCTGAATCTTTTTTACATGGTGGTCCTTCTGTTCCTTCGACATATCAGTCTTTGTCTGGTACTTTCTCGGGGGCAACTCCTCAACCCATCGAAAACGTGTTATCATATGGTCTTAATGGACTTAAAATTGCAACGTCGAACACAAATTTTTTTTTTATGATGTCTGGTAATATTCCCAATCCTCAAGCTCAAGGCAGTCAGTTTCCTTCTGGGGGGAAACCTCAGGGAACTCAGTTACCGCCTGGGGGGCAACCTCAGGGTAGTCAATTACTGCCTGGGGGGCAACCTCAAGGTAGTCAGTTACCACCCGGGCACAACCTCAAGGTAGCTTTTTCCCAGGACAAACTGTGGATTCATATTATCTTGGGGGGCAACCCCAAGGACAGTACATACCTCAGGGTTATCAACCTCAAGGACAGTACATTCCTCAAGGTCAACCCCAAACTCAATATGCTCCTCAGGGTCCTCAACAACCCCAACTTCAGTACGTGCCTCAAAGTTATCAACCTCAAGGGCAGTACCCAATGCAAGGTTACCAACAGCCTTCTGGTCAACCATCTGTTCAAGGAGCCGGAAATTTACCTTTTAATTATCAACCCTACGTTCAACCATGTTTTGGTCCTTACGTTCAACCTTCTACGAGACAATACCCCAGAATGATGGTGTGGGATCCGTCCCAATATCAACAGCCTTTGCAGCCTAATGTGCAGTTACCTTATCAACCTGGTCAGCCATTGGTTTCTGGTTCTACTCAGCAACCTGTTCAGCCAGCTATTCAAACCCCTGCACCTAGTTCAGTTCAGCAGGCTAGGCCTAGTACACCTCAAACTCCGCCCCAAACTGCTGCAACTGCTGCAACGTATGTTCAACCTGTCACACCTGTTTCTGGAGTATCTGTAGCCCTGAGTTCGGCTACCCCTGTATCCGTGCAAATTCCTCAGGTCTCTATACCTCAGTCAGGACCTTCAGTTCAGACTACAGTTCAGATGCCTGCAGGACAAACCGCTACAAGTACAGTTGTTACAAGTCAACCTCAATTTACGTATCAACCGTACCAGGGACAGCCACAATTCGGTCCCTATGTATAGAATCCAAACTATCAGTATCAACCGTATCCTGGTTATACTTATCAGCAACCTCAGTATGGTCTGGTTCATGCTGGTTTTCCAGGAGGTTACACAATACCTAATGCTAATCCGATTCCTAGTTATCCTGGATATCCGCCTCCTAGATCTGCTTTGGCTTCTCAAGGTTTTCGTGACCCTAACCGTCAATTACCGTTCATCGCAACTTTGGACTTACTTGATTTGACACGCCTTACTAATGATCCTATTTTTTATTATCAGAACTGGCCACCAATGCCTCATAAGTTGCCTAGTGATATACCAAAATTTGAAGGTAAGTCAGGAGAGGATCCATCGAATCATGTTATGACTTATCACCTTTGGTGTGCATCTAATTCAATCATTGATGATTCGATTCGCTTACGTCTTTTCCAAAGAACCCTCATAGGTCTTACAGCCAAATGGTACATTGAGTTGCCACGAGGCTCGTTTCATAATTTCAGTCAGTTAGCAACATCTTTCTTGACTCATTTTCAGTTGCCTGTCAGATACGACAATGGCACAGAATTATTAACTTCGCTAAAACAATCTACGTCCACGTATATTTCTGATCATATTCATGAATGGCGACGTAGACGACGTTTGGTGAAAGTTTATATTCCGGATCAAATTTTGGCATAATGGTTTGTTAAATCATTATTACCCAAGATCACTGAAGATGTAGCTAAGGCTGGTGTTGTTACTGAAGAGCAAGTAATTGCTCAGGCTCAGTACCTAGACCTCGTCTATACGCAGTCAGGTACTCTACATGAGAAAATTCTCGATCTTCCCAAACAAGGTCAAATAGCTGCTGCTACTTCAGGGTCTCATGCCGCTGACGGTATGATTGGTACAGTTAGTTCTAAAAGTAAGAAGAAATCCTCAAAGAATTCTTCTCCAATTATAACTTTACCTGATTCCCCGAAAGGAGAATCCTCTCCCGAAGTTTCTGCCGACATTCATGTTGTTGAAACATTTACAGCAAAATCAAAATCCAGTGGTAAAAAGAAGGGGAGGAATAAAAACAAAAATAATTCGAAAGAGAAAATAGATAAAGATGAATCCAATGACGAAAAACGTAAACCTCGCTATCCTTGCTTCATTTGTGAACAAGATCATTTCACGAAAGAATGTCCATATCGAGAGGAAGTTACGAAACTTGTTAAAGGATCACAACAACCTGCTGTCTTGAAGGATCCTTTTCTAGTTCAAGATAGTAAGATGATTGGTTCTTCCTCGACTACTTTAGAAGAGCCTATTATGATGATGTCTCATGTAAGGGTTGCGACACAATCGCAAGATTACGGTTCTAAGAATCCCGTTGATGGAAAAGAAGCAGAGTCTTCTAATGCGAATACATCTAATACAACTCCTCCTGTTTCCGGTCCGCTACAGATCAAGAAACAAAATCCAGACTTGATAATCAAACCGCCTGCTAAAGGTGTTCTTCGTAAATCAGCTTTCAATCCACATGCGAGAGCTGCTCAGAATTACAACATTGTTGAAGACTTAGCTGTTTCTCCTTCAGCAATGTCGGCTTTGGAAGTGTTGCAATCGTGTCCAGCACAACGTAAATTATTATTGTATGCCATAGGAGCTGTCGATGTTCAGGATTCTAACCTTATAATCTTCGATTTATAAAATAGTACACCACGTCTTCCTCACCAAATGGCTTTCCAGATTCCATTGTTAGTAAAAAACAGACCTATTTTTCGGACTGTGATTGATGAGGGAGCTTCAACGTGTATTATGTCGATTCAGTGTTGGAAATCACTTGGTTCTCCTACACTTAACCAATCTCCGACGATTCTAAAAGCTTTTGATGGTCGAGGTTTTCAACCTTATGGTATTTTGCAGGATTTACCCATAGGGGTCGAAGGAAAAATCGTTAATCTAGATGTGGAAGTGGTTGATGCCCCTCTAGATTACAACCTTCTTCTGGGTCGTAGTTGGTCCTATGCTATGACTGTTGTTGTCTCTTCGGTCTTTCGGCTCATAAAATTTCCATATCAAGGAAAGATCATGACAATAGATCAGTTAACTTATTTTTCGTCCGACCCAGCCTCTACAGAAACAATCCAGCATGTTGGTAAAACGGCTATCCCTTATAAGGATGTTGGAGTAGGTTTGATTAAAGATTCTGGTTTACTAGGAACCTTTTCCTTTCCTCCTCCTAACGTATCGCCTTCTACTGCAACTATTCATATGATTTCGTCAAACACTGTTATGTTTGATGATCCTTGGATTATTCCTTCAGAATCCGAGATAGATTCATTTGATGGCGTGATGCCTTTGAGTCCATTTGAAATTGCGTACCAGGCTGTACAATCATTTTCCGACCCCTCTTCAACCGAAATTGATCCAATGAATGGGATCCAAGAGGAATCACTTTCTATATCTAGTTCAGCTACAACGACATTTCCTGAACTTGTTCATACAGATGAGCAAATTCGTGAGTTTTTGTCTATTGATGATTTACCATGGGAAGATCTACATCACCGGTCTTCATTTTTACCTGAATTAGATCATTTTGAAGATGATTTCGCTTCAATTTTTACTTCTGAATATGCCAAGGAACCTCAGAATCCATTGCAAAATCCTGATTCTGAGTTAAATTTGGAAAATATATCTAGAACGGTTCCAATTGACATTTCAATAAAACCAGGAATAATTGAAAACATTCATATAGGTGCTTGTTGTACAGATGAAGAAATTCAAACTTATAAAGCCCTATTTCAAGAATTCTGTGACGTATTTGCCTGGTCTTATGAAGAAATGCCAGGAATTGATCCATCGATCGTAGTTCATGAAATTAAGACTTACCCGGATGCTAAACCTGTTCGTCAACGATTACGTCAAATTCATCCTAGAAAAGCTGCTGCTATAAACGCTGAAGTTGAAAAATTACTTCGAGCAGGATTCATTTATCCAATTCCCTTAACGGATTGGGTATCGAATATTGTTCCCGTGACTAAAAAACAAGGAACGATAAGAGTATGTATCGATTATAGGGATATTAATCAAGCGTGTCCAAAAGATAATTATCCAACTCCCTATATCGATCAAATAATTGATGATTGTGTTGGCAGTGAATTATTTTCCTTCATGGATGGTTTTTCCGGCTACAATCAAATAAACACACTCCCTGCATATCAACCCAAAACAGCTTTCATTTGTCCATGGGGAACGTTTGCTTATTGCAAATTACCTTTTGGACTAAAGAACGTTGGAGCAACTTTTCAACGGGCTATGTCTTATGCATTTCATGACATTAAGCACATTGTCCAGCCATATCTCGATGATTTACCTGCTCATTCATTCAGTAGGGCCGATCATCCCACTCATTTACGAGCAATTTTTATGAGATGTAGGCATTATCGGATAAGGCTGAATCCGCATAAATGTGTTTTCTGCGTAGAATCGAATCGATTACTGGGATTTGTTGTCTCAAGAGCAGGCATTCGCGTCGATCCATCGAAGGTCGAAGCTATTGTTAAATTGCCTCCTCCTTCGACTTTGCGCCAACTCCAAAGTTTGCAGGGGAAAGAAAACTTCTTGCGTAGATTTATTCCTAACTACGCCGAGCTTACGAAGGGTTTTACCCGATTGTTGAAATAGAAAATTCCGTTCTTTTGGGACGAGATCGCTGATCGATCTTTTGATGCACTTAAACACGCGTTGACCCATGCACCGTTATTGCATCCTCCCAACTACAACCAAGATTACATTTTGTATCTCGTTGCTTCTCATTCCACCATTGGGATGGTACTAGTTCAGGAAGATGAATCTCACAATGAACATGTGATTTATTATCTTAGTCGAAATTTGAATCCGACTGAAATTAAATACACACATGTGGAGAAATTGGCCTTGGCAGCTGTCCAAGCTGTCCAACGTTTTAGACATTACATCTTGTTACGTAAAACCACGGTAATTTCTAATTGCAACCCTATGATGTATATTTTGACCAAACAATTGCTAGGGGGAAAATATTCCAAATGGATAGTTATCCTGCAGGAATTTGACTTGGAATTTGAGAAATCCAAGGCAAAGAAATCTTTGGTATTTGCGGAACTGATGTGTGATTTCCCCTCTACTGATACTGGAACAGTGGCAGAAGAGTCCATTGCGGACGAATCTTTGTTTCTTATCAGTACACTTGATCCATGGTATGGGGATATTGTTGTGTATCTCCAAACCCAATATTTTCGGCCTGACATTTCACGAACTCAGCGACGGAAAATACGCTTCCAATCCCAACAGTATAATATCATTGGTGATACACGTTATCAACGTGGAGCGGATTCTGTTTTCCGACGTTGTCTAACTCATGAAGAAGCTGAGAAGGTGTTAAATGACTGTCATTCTGGAGCATGTGGCGGTCATATGTCTGGGT
This sequence comes from Pinus albicaulis, assembly GCA_034641835.2. Taxonomy (NCBI): domain Eukaryota; kingdom Viridiplantae; phylum Streptophyta; class Pinopsida; order Pinales; family Pinaceae; genus Pinus; species Pinus albicaulis. The sequence continues at coordinate 1,079,248,625 of CM076572.1, read as the reverse complement.
ATGCCATCGCCCAAAAGATATTGCGTGCAGGTTATTTCTGGCCAACGTTGTTCAAAGATTGCATTTATGCGGTTCGGAAATGCCACAACTGTCAAATTTTTGATCGAAAAATGCGCGCGCCACCCGCTCCTCTTCACCCTATAATTGTTGTTGGTCCTTTCGCAAAATGGGGTATCGATTTTATCACATGTAACCCTCACTCGGCCGGGGGGCATGCCTATATTATTCTCGCAGTAGATTATTTTACAAAATGGGCCGAGGCGATGCCTACATATTTAGCTGACGGCAAAACTGCTGCAACATTCGTATTTAATCACATAATTGCTAGGTTCGGTGTTCCTCAAGCTATTATTACGGATCATGGAAGTCATTTTCGGAATATCATGATGACCGAACTGACAGAACACCTTGGCCTACGCCACGATAGTTCCACTCCGTATTATCCACAAGAAAATGGTCTGGTTGAAGCCATTAACAAAGTTTTAGTCACCATGATTAAACGAATCATTGGTATTCACAAAACAAATTGGAATTCCATGTTATTTTCAGCACTTTGGGCATATCGAACCTCAGTCAAAACATCAACGGGTTTCACTCCTTTTCAACTGGTTTACGGTTTGGAAGCTGTGCTACCGATTGAATGCGAAATACCGTCACTAAAATTAGCCGTAGAATTACTTCCAGCTACGTCTGAAGAGGAGAAACGTTTCTTGTACTTAGCCCAATTAGATGAGAATCGACGAAATGCTGCAATAGCAAACGAGGCTCATGTTAAAAGGATAAAAGCTCAGTATGATATAAATGTGACCCCTCGAAATTTTTCAGAAGGAGACCTAGTTTTACTTTATGATCAAGCTAACGACAAGCTAGGAGCTGGGAAATTCGTGCCTATGTGGCATGGTCCTTATATTGTTAAACGAAAGTTAGAAAAAGGGGCCTATGAGTTGATAGATTTTGACGGTGTCCCTTTGGATAAACCCAGAAATGGGCTTTATCTAAAGCGATATTATGCTTAAATGAGGTGTGGAGATTTTTTGTTAGTTTAGATTTCTTTACTGCTGGTGTGTTTTAGATTAGAAAAGTGTGCCTAGTTTAGAAGTGTATTTTGTCACTATTCCTGCTTATCTGAGTTTTACTCTTGATATTGCAGATGTTGACGTCTCTTCAAACCTACATTGGTTTTGCTGATGGTGCTTGTCGTAGTACACGGAACATTTCTTCCACAGCTTGGGTTATCTATTCACCCTCTGACGAGTTAGTATCTATGCATGGGGTAAGCCTTGGTCAAACAACAAATAACATTGCCGAGTATAGTGCAGTGATTGAGTTATTATCTGAGTCCATATCATTTGGAATTCGGAGTTTGATTGTAAGGTTGGATTCTGAACTTGTTGTATTACAACTTAACAGGGTTTATACCATTAGAAATCCGGTGTTATTACGGTTATTTTTTAGAGTTCGTCTCTTGGAACGTGAGTTTGATTACATTGAATATCAGCATATTCCAAGACATTTAAATACATTAGCAGATTCAATTGCTTCTAGTATGATAAATAGACATTTGCAATAATCAAAAGCAGTAAAACAAACAACATTCACATATGTACACAGATAGCCGTCAAAATAGTGATATATCATAGTATAGGAGTGTTTTCAAAAAATATACATCATCTTCGATCATAGGTTGGAAACACCTTATGATCGGCAAAAATGATAATACAAAAGTAAAAAATATGAGTCTACACGATCATCCCATCACTGATGGTGATCTCGATAAGAAACAACTGCCCAGGCCACCCTGCATAGGAACCTCCTGAAAGGTCCTGGGACTCCAATCACATATCTCTGTAGCCTGAGAGGAATGTCCATCTATGCTGGTCTCTGGTATATCTAGAGTCAAGCGCTCTAGATGATGCTCCAAATCAGTCAAAATCTCTACTGATTGGCCTGCTGGGGCTGGTGCGGGCACAACTGGTTGTCTCCTCTCGAAAGGTTGGAGATGAGCTGGTCGATGTGGACCCACGTCTGTATTCAAAAAACTTTTGGTTATTAGTTTTCTAAGACGATAAAAAACTAAAAAAAATTAGAACTTAGCAAACGTTGAAAAATAATTTTACCTGAATCATCCCATTGTTCCCCTGCAGGGAGAGCCATCTCTCTGTCGCCGCGGAAATCTATCCCGGCATACGGAAAATCCTCTATCATAAAAACTTGGCGATCCAGCCAACGAAAATATGAAGAAGGGAATCGTACAATCTCAGTGCCCTCAATAGCATGATGGGCCATCAACGCGGACCAACGAACCATTCTCGGTTCTCGAGGTTGACCGACATCAACAGCAATACTCTGTGGAGCTAATTGGGGGATCCTCTCCAGAGCAAAAGAAACAACAATGGATACATATCCAAAGTTATTCAGTTTCCCATTTTTTGCTCTGGTTAGTTGGCCTTTTACATTGGCCAACACAACTTCACACCAGTTAAAGATGGTGCCACGATAACAGTCCACGGCAATGCGCATTTGGGAACCAATAGCCACATGAAGCGCGGCACTCCCACACAGTTTGGTAACAGTAAAAGCTATAACTTTCAACTCAGGACGGATGATGTGTTTTATGTCAATCCGTTTGTCTTGAGGATTTTCCTGATCATTGCAGAATTCGAGTTGGAGACTAGCAACAGTCTGGCCACCTGGCCTAGTCCCGAACAGAGAAACATGTTCGCCCCTCTTGGACAAACCAGTCAAAAAATATATATCTTCCAGCTCAATTTCGAGCCGGTTGCCACCAATGAAGAAGCACTGGTCCTCTACGTTCCATCTGTTTACCAACCATGTTAAGAGTTCCACTTGTGCCCTCATGCCAGAGATAGCCCAAAATTTGTATAAACCACATGCTTTTAATGCCCTTTGTGTGGGCAAATGAAGTATGGCGGCTTCATCCACTTCCTCATGCTCACGTTCTCGCCAAATAAGCATCTTGTTACTCCTACAATACAGAAAAAGGCAAGTTAGAATAGTTTCATTTGAAATTTTTTGGCAAATTAATGAGAAATCATTGTTTTAAAATGAACCGCGCGGGTACCGCACCCGCTCTTTGTAAACAGAGCGTAGATCCGCACGCAGGCTGTGTACCGGGTGCGGGACCCACAACTTTTTCTTTGTAAGAAAAAGTCGGGGTCTGCAGGTAACATGTGTCCCACCTGCGGACCCCGCGAGCGAAATTTTTTAACCATTTTTGCCCCAAAAATTCAAACTAAAGCCTAAAAACAAATTTGAAATGGATGGAAAACAAGATAGAGAGGTTGTGGATTACCTGGGACTGACGGTTGTCGATTCCAACGGACGAATTTTCCAGAATCTTCACAGGAAATTTCTTACCCAAAAGCTTTTTACTTTTCACTCTGAAACTGAATGGTAAAAATGAAATTGAAAAAGTCCTTTTTATAATTTTTTTCGAATGAATGAATTTTTAATTTATTTATTTTTCACTTTTAAAAGGGTATTTTTGAAAGCATTTTTACTTATCTTAAACAGGTATGTGTAATGTTTTAAGTTTTTGTGCAGAAACAAGATTTTTCAGGTGAAATGATCGTTTTTCAACAAAGAGCATACTTTTATCACTTTTTCGGACTCTTTCAAAAATTTTACGAAAAAACGAAACCCTGGAGTCCTCTTTTAAGCTCTTTTCAGACTCTCTAAATATGAAAAGATTGCTGAGTACTTGACTATTCAAACTTGTTAAAGTAAATGAACAGTCGTCCCTTCAGTATAAGTTTACCCCTTTTACGGACTGAAATGGACTATTTACGAAAAAGGTATACGTTGACTAAATACGGTCAACAGAGTTTTCTCCCGCATTATTTTATCCTTTTTCGGGCTCGAGAGACTAAATTTACAAAAAAGTACACCCATGGAGTTTTCTTAAGTTTTTCTTCTGACTCCCTAAAACTGAAAAACACCGAGTTTCTCCTATACTGGACTCGTTAAAACTTAACAGTAAAGGACCTATTTAATTTTCAACAAGAACGAACCACTCCTTCTTAGGGTTCGAATTTTAAACTAAGTTGGACTCATCCGAAGGATGAGCTTATAACCAAGCAAATGTTATCCTCCTCAAGCTTGTCAAAAATAAAGAGGTACTTGCCAGAAATGGTGGGGGAAAAGAGAGAAAAATGGGCGTATTTGTTGTATTTTAAAATTGTCCGAAAACTCAGTCGACCACTCTTGGACACGACACTTATATTCACCTGGGTTGGGAAATCATTTTCCTAACAGTTAATCAAACCATATTGAAAATTTTCAGCCGGTTTCTAGGTATTAGCTTTGGGTCAATTGTTACCAAGCCATCTGCAGTGTCGTTATGTGTCCAAGAGAACAGTTCAAATAAAACCATTCATCTGCAAAATATCTGTCATCCATCTTTTGACCATCCCTGAGTCAGTCCTTGCCAATATATTTTCAAAACTTGATCTATGATTTCTTGTTGTGGGCTTGCCTACGACAGATCACTTTCTATCGACATCAACACATTATCTAGGAAGTTGATCCAGAAATCGTCAGTACCTTGAAATCTGCATGCCTTAATGGCAGGTTTCTCGCCTTCGACGACAGGTTGCATCATTGACCTTCGATCGAATGATTCCGTGACATGTTCGACTTCAACTCATTCATTCACATTTCATGGATTGTACTGAGTACTTTGAGAACCATTGACATTACTGGTGGTTTCTCTCACACTTGTTAACAGTTCACATCATTGACTGGTAATCAAGTGGTTTCTACCATGTTCGACTTCGACACATTCATTCGCATGGATAGAATCGTACTGGTTCGAGATGCGGAAATCAAGACCTGGATCTAGTTTCCACCATCCAGGCTACGAGGAATTTTGTTATCATCTATACAGTAGACTATTGATAAACAGATGGCTGCGTCCATACTGTGTCTACATATATCTGTACTATGATGTAATCAAAATCATTCCTGTATCAAAACGATTTCAGTTAGTTATAGTTAGTTTTTATCTGAGTATGGGAATGCCTACCTCAGTGATGACATATACATGTATATATTTTGCATTGAATGTTTTTACAGGTTCCGACTGGGGTGTCCACAGGATGATCTTTGAAATGATAAAGTACTGCACTCTTCATATATGACAGACTACGACTTCATCTATTCCAGACTTTGCACTTTAGGGGGCAATTTGTTACACTAAAATCTGTCATCCTGACATTTTACTATGAGTATGAGCTCATTATTACTCATACTTCCTCCTTTTGCAAGTCTAACATACCAGCTCCTCATGTCAAGTTTCAAAATCAGAGAAAAATCCCTAAAATCCCCTAATAATTGGTATCGCACTTTCTCTGTTCGTTTCCTGCGGTCCCGCACCTAAAGTTCAGCCCTCATGCGGAACCATACCGCACGTTCTTTGTGTAATGGGTGCGGACCTCTGTAAAATACAAAAAGGCGAGAAAGTAAAGATAAAAAGTGAATTCCATATGAATTCTAGAAGATTCTAGATGGGAATTTTCAGGAATGAATACGCTTTGAGAAGGTTCATGCATCCCTCACTTGATGGAGCTAACCCCTTGATGTAAGGAGCTAATCCCTTTGAAGGAGGATTCTATCCCTTCATATTTGGAACAAGAAACCTCCTCTTTTCCACTATAAAAAGAGGCCTTGGGTAGCTTCAAGGGGAGTTCAAGCTTAAGATATTTGAAGTTAAATGCTGTTGAGATTCAGACTCAGTTAACTAACACTTTCTGTGAGGTTAAATCACTCATCTCTATTTGCCTTGGTTCAAAGAGTGCAATGCTTTTCAAATTAGATGAGATTCCTGCTTCGGACCCCGGGAGGACCTGCACAACATCAAGGCATAGGTTGTAAAGGTTTTCTTTATTTGAAGTTAATACAAATATACTCATTTCTCTCATTAAACTGTCTATTCATGGTTTATTTCATAAATTACTTGATCATTATGATAAGTATGGTTTATAATAATATCTATACAGGTGCTGCGTAATCTTTTTGCTTGTTTGTGACTGTAGATTCACGAGGAACGTTCTTTCAGTGCACGGGAAGGACTTCAATGAAATCAAGCAAGCGTTGGATATAAGGTAGGCCTTACACCTATATAGTGTTTTTATGAATCCTATATGCTTAGAGAGAGATTAGTATAATTGGCTGTTTGTTGCTAGTTACCTTTAGTACTAGAGAGATCGGTCTTGTCCGCAAGACGGATTAATCTACACAACACTAAAATATGACAAAAAATAAACAGCTAATGATGCATCAATTTAAATGCAAGGAGGGGGGCTTCCCAACAACTAGTCTATGGGTGGGAAAAATATAGTCAAAACACACAAGATGGCTAATGGATATAAATTCAGGAGGGACATGGATCTAAAGGTTAGATTTTCTGGAAAGAGGTGCAAAAAAATAACAAAAAAAACAGAGGGAAAAGTGTTGCAAATGAGGTGGCGAAAGGCTACAACCTGAAGGGAAACAAAGGGGACCCTAGAGGAGGACCAAAAAAAAAATGGAAAGAGGTGTTTTGTATGGGTGAATAACCAATATGAAATGGATATGAAAGTATAGGATCAGATCTAAAAAAATGGCTGAACACATTGAAATCTTAGACAACCTGCTTCAGTTAAACTCCTCCTAGAAAGGTGGAAGCGTATTGAAGCCCTAGGGGGCTAAGTTCCTGCTTCGACGAGTAAAATAGAGAAAGTACAGGTCCAAAATGGGTGGATACAGATGTCAGACAACCCTGGATAGTAGCCCAGACAAACCCAGAAAAATCACAGAAGAATTCCCGCAAAAATTATAGGTCGTAGTTTCTGACCTGTTTTCAGCAGAGGTCAAAGTTTTTTGGCATTTTTCTGTGCCCTGAAGGTTGAGGTCACAGGTTTTGGCCCAAAATGTGTGACTTTCACTTCCGGCACTCTTAGGAGCAGGTTTAAGAAAAAATTGTCATCTTAGTTGCGGATGATACCTGTCACCTGCGCAATAGGCCTAGAAACACACATAAGTTAGAATTTTTACTATTTTATGGTTTTAAAGGTTAAAAAAAACATCAAGAAAAGAAAAAAAAGAATCCGAAGAAAAACCTGTTGGATGGATAAGTCGTTCTTGCGGACAAGACAGACCTCCCAAGTGTCCTACGGACAGCTAGCAACAAACAGAACAAATGTAAACTACTTTCTCTAGATTATATGTAATTTAGAATTTTCTATGATGAAGAAAGGACCTACCTATGATCCAATGCTAGTTGAATTCTTCTTTCCCGTCGCTCCAAGAATTCACCTCTAAAGACCTGCAAACAAAGACATGGAAAATAATCAAAAGCACCTACAGCATATACTAATTCACAAATCAAAAATCTATCTTAATGATCAAGGAATTTAAGAAATAAGTCATTCAAGTAAATACACAAACAACTTATTGAGAAAACGGTATTCATTTGTATTATATTTAATAAAGAATAACCTTACAACTGTGTCCGCCTTGATGTCATACAGGCCTTCCTAGGGTCCGGAACAGGCGTTTCCTTTACTTTGACAAGCCTTGCACTCTCTCAGCTAAAATACACATGGGTGTGTAATCATTCCCACATAATGATCAGTTAAGAGAGTATGAGTCTCTACAATATTTCTCCTAAGAAATTCTCAAAGTCTAATTCTTCAATCTCAATCAGTCAGTACCCTTGAAACTGAACCAAAGCTTCAATTTATAGGAGAAGGAAAGTGGTTACAACTCCAAAATGGAAGGGATAGAGTCCCCTTATCAAGGGATTAAGTTCTAAAATCCAAGGAATAGACTCCTTTAATGAAGGAATGAATGTTCATGATAATGGAAGGAATGAAGCTTCGACCAGATAACGCCTTCTAGAAGCTTCTAGTTGGGAGAATATTCGACCAGCTGGGCTTCTAGAACTTACTTTTTTGCTCATTTTACCTTTTACGGGGGTTCACAGTTTTAATGCACAAAACGTGCAGTAGGTACCACAATTTTCCTTCACAAAGGTGTGGTACCGCAGGTAATGGCTAGGAAAAGTGCGGAGTTAGGTTTTTTTATAACTTTTATGAGCTTTTCTCCAAATCCAAGACTTGTTTTAGGAACTTTAAGATTTTTGACTTCTAAGGGAGCATGATATAGGTGTTGATATACCCATATGAAAAACTAAATGTCATGGTGACAAATTTTAGTGTAACAGATTGCCCCCTAAAGCGTGAAGTCTGAGATAATTCGAAGAGTGAAGTGCTTTATCATTTCAAGGATTAGCCTATGGACACCCCAGTCGAAATCCTGTAAAAGCATTCAATGTAAAACATATTTCTCTCTCTCTCTCTCTCTCTCTCTCTCTCTATATATATATATATATATATATATATATATATATATATATATATATATATATATCATCATTGAGGTAGGCATTCCCATACTCAGATCAAAAACTAACTAAAGTTGTTCTAATACAGAAATGATTTTAATATTACATCAATATTGTAGACAAAGCATGGACACAGCCATCTGTAATGAATAGTCTACTTCATAATGAATAATAAAAATCCTCATAGCCTGGATGGTGGAAACTAGATCCAGGTTCTTGATTTCTGCTACTTGAACTAGTACAATTCTATCCATGCGATTAAATGTGTTGAAGTCGAACATGGTAGAATCCACTTGATTACTAGTCAATGATGTGAAATGTTAACAAGTGTGTGAGAAACCACCAATAATGACAATGGCTCTCAAAGTACTCAATACAATCCATGAAATGTGAATAAGTGATCTGAAGTCGAACATTTCATGGAATCGTTTGATCGAAGGTCAATGATGCAACCTGTCGTCGAAGGTGAGAAACCAACCATTAAGGCATGCGGATTCCAAGGTACTGATAGATTCTAGATCAAATTCCTAGATGATGAGTTGTCTTCGATAGAAAATTATCCGTCGTAAGCAATCTCACGACACGAAACCATAGATCAAGTCTTGAAGAATTTTTTTTGCAAGGACTGACTCAGGGATGGTCAACGCGAATGGAGTCAAATGTTTGCAGATGAATGGTTTGTTTGACTATCCTCTTGAACACATAACAACACTACAGATGGTTTGGTAACAATTTCCCTAAGATAATACCCAGAAACCGGCTGAAGACCTTCAGTGTGGTTTGATTAACTGATAGGCAAAGAATTTTCCCAACCCAGGTAGAAGTGTGACAAAAAGTGTCATGTTCAAGAGTGGTATACTACTTTTAAATCAAAGTGTAACAAATGAATTCATTTTCTCTCTTTTCCCCCACCATTTCTGGCAAGTACCTCTTTATTTTTGACAAGCTTGAGGAGGATAACATTTTCTTGTTTATAAGCTCATCCTTCAGATGAGTCCAACTTAGTTTAAAATCCAACCCTAAGAAGGAGTGGTCCGTTCCTATTTTTAATCGACAGGTCCTTTACTGTTAAATTTTAATGAGTCCAGTATAGGAGAAACTCGGTGTTTTTCATTTTTAGGGAGTCATAAGAAAAAACTTAAGAAAAATCCATGGGTGTACTTTTTCGTAAATTTAGTCTCTCAAGCCCGAAAAAGGATAAAACAATACAGGAGAGAACTCTATTGACCATGATTAGTCAATTTATACCTTTTTCGTAAATAGTCCATTTCAGTCCGGAAAAGGGGTAAACTTATACTGAAAGGACGACTGTTCATTTCCTTTAACGAGTTTCAATAGTCAAGTACTTGACAATCTTTTCATCTTTAGAGAGTCTGAAAAAGGCTTAAAAGAGAACTCCAGGGTTTCGCTTTTTCTATAAGTTTTAACGAGTTCGAAAAAGGGATAAAAATGTACTCATGGTTTTCTCTTTTTCATAAGTTTTAACGAGTTTGAAAAAGGGATAAAAATGTACTCATATGGCCGACTTTCAATTTAATTTACGAGCAGGAAAATACAGAAAGAACTCGGCATTTTCATGTGTTTTACGAGTATGAAAGATAGCAAAATAATCTCAATATTTTCATGAGTTTAACGAGTCTTGAAAATAATAACTGAAATAGACTCAAGATAGGTTTCATTTTTACAAAATCGTGAAACGAAGAAAAAATATGCTTCAGATAGGTTCGTTTTAATTTTACACAAGCTTGAGACAGAGAAAATTGTGCTTGGAAGTGGTTTCATTTTTATACAAGCTTGAAACGTAGGAAAACTGTGCTTGAGAAAGGGTTTGTTTCATTTTTACACAAGCTTTAAACAAAGGAAAAATCATGCTTGAGATAAGTTTGAATGCCCCCCAAGCATAACTTGCTAGAGCGCATGCCCCCCAAGCTTCATTTCATTCAACTAAGTAGACTACTAGTTACTAATAGTTGAATGGAATGAAGGTACATTTACGAGATCAGATGAAAGAATCGACTTGAATAGGAGAGGATTTCTTTCATTTTTTAATGAGCTTGACATAAGAAAAGAACTATGCTCATAGTGACATGTTTCATTTTTTAACTAGGTTGACACAGTAAAAGGAACTATCCTCATAAACTACTATTTCTAATCTACCTACATAACCTACTGATTCATTTTTTAATGAGGTTGAAACAGGAAAAGAACTGTCCTCATGGGTTTGTTTCATTTTTTAACGAGGTTGACACAGTAAAAGAACTGTCCTCATATATACTCTCTACAATCTACCTATATAACCTACTGATTCATTTTTTAATGAGGTTGACACAGGAAAAGAACTGTCCTCATACCTGATTCATTTTTTAACGAGGTTGACTCAGTAACAGGAACTATCCTCTAACCAACTGATTCATTTTTTAATCAGGTTGACACAGTAAAAGGAACTATCCTCATGACTCACTGATTCATTTTTTAATGAGGTTGACTTAGTAAAATGAACTTTCCTCTTACCTGATTCATTTTTTAACGAGGTTGACTTAGTAACAGGAACTCTCCTCATATCTTTGTTTCATTTTTTAGCGAGGTTGACACAATAAAAGGAACTCTCCTCACCAGACTTGTTTCATTTTTTAACGAGGTTGACACAGTAAAAGGAACTCTCCTCATATCTCTGTTTCATTTTTTAGCAAGGTTGACACAGTAAAAGGAACTCTCCTCACCAAAATTGTTTCATTTTTTAACGAGGTTGACATAGTAATAGGAACTATCCTCGCCAGACTTCTTGGTCATGGCTTCCAAATAGAAGAAACACATGTCAAGGGACGCATGTCGATCATGGCTTCCAAGAGGTCTTCATCAGATGGAAGAACAGTTCTCTGAAAGGAACACATGTCAAGGGACTCAAAAGGGATAAGAACATCACGTTCAAATAATCCCATAGAGTTTTCCATGTCAATTACCGGATCTAAGTCAAAGGAAGTCAAGCAAACAGTGAGAGGCTCACTTGCATCGGTAACTGAAAACATGGGACTGGTTGCCACATAATTAACCCGTGGCGGGGTAGATACCACTTTAGTATAAGGAACATTTAGCGGTGCTGGAGTTTTGGTAGTCAAATCAAGACTAGTGAATGAAATTTGGTCAACAGTCATAATGTTTCCATTGTGAGGGAAATACATCATGTGAAAGAGTGTCGATACTGCAACTTTCATTGCATAGACATAGTCTTGCCCAAGGAGTAAATTTAAATACAAGGGGCCTCGAACTACCATAAGATCAATACAGATAGTTTTACCTTCCAAATTAGTAGAAAACTTAGGAAGGATCCCTAAAGGTTCACTAATGGTTATGTTAAAAGCTTTCAGATTCTACGTAACATGCACAAGCTGAGGGGAGCCCAAAGCTTTCCAAGCAGTTGAGGATAAAATACTAACAAAAGCACCTTCATCTACATGTGTGCAACATACATTCCTATGACAAGCCTGCACAATTTTTTGGAAAGGGATGGAAGAAGGAAGACGAGGTTTTGTCAGTCTATTCCAATCAAAGGAAAAGACCTTGGTACTTGGAGGGGGATCTGTAGGAACAGGTGTAATGCCCCCCGACGTAGAAGAATATGATGTAACAAGAAGAAACTGAGTGGTATGAATTTCACTCTCTTCAAGGAGAGTAGGATCAACCAAATGTGAAATCAAGTCGACCACTTGATCAACTAATGGATCATCAACCTGAGTGACATCAGTTTCACTCTCCAATGGAAGAGTGGGATTGGCTATACTTGGAATTAGATCAATCACTTCATCAGTTGATGGTAGGTTGGGAGAAAGTTTACGGTAACCAATTGGAAGTTCTTGCTGTGGAACAGTAAGGTTTTCCAACAATTTTGAGGCTTCGTCCATGTGAGGGAAAATGTGAGTTTGATGACTCCCTTTGCATAACTTACAAGGAAACCTAACTTTACCCTTTTTCCCAGGAACTTGACTATCACTGGTTGATGGGATTTTTCGGACCATACTTCCAAGACCTTAGGAATATCAGGACAATTGATAAGGAAGTGGTCACCCTTACAAAGCTTGCAAGGGAATTTGGGTTTACGATGCATGTTGGAGGTTTCCTCAACACTACTAACACTTACAGCCATGGTTGACTGGTTGACTTATTTCTTATTTTGCTTCTTCTTCTTCCCTTTCTTCTTCTTCTTAGCCATTTGGTTACTAGCGTCAAGGATTTTACCAAGCGAAGAGGAAGAAAAGGTGGAAGAAATATTGGGTGAAGAAGGTAAAGAGTCAACAGAAGGTTGGTGATGTTGAGATGGTGAACTCTGTTGAGGTGAAGCATTCGGTTGAGGTGGAACAATTTGAGAATTCGGGGCCAAAGAAGTTGAAAATAACCATATCGGTAAACCTATTGTAAATCCAGGTAATGACAATGTAGCCATATAAGGAGGACCAACATTTCTAAAGCAAGGAAAAGTACTAGGATTCTCATTAAGAGGGGTTCCTTGGTTGATAAATTCCGGAACAGTTGCCATTAGATTCAACTTTAGTGAATTTTATTAACAATTTAAAACTAAAATTAACAATTCACAATTCACTCCTAACAATTAAAATTCACAATTCACACTTATGGTCTCTAAAAGTAAAAACAAAGAAATGAACACACGCTATCAAATATAAGAGTCAAACCACACACAAACAATAGATTCCCACACTAAAAACACTAGTTGGTGATGAAATCCAACATCGTAGAATTTTAATGAAAAAATGGCGGTTGGAACAGTTACCTCGAAAACCTACTTAATGAAACAGATCGGTGCAAGTTTCTCCATTTAAACCATTTCGAGTGAAGAGAACCCTTCGGAGAGTCCGAGTGAGTCTAGTCGATGTCTTCTCTAGGTACAGTGGGATCTTCCCTCCACCGTCACCTTGGGAAATAATCCTAAAGTTTATGGCCACTAAGGTCACCAACAAGAAAAAATATACCTGGGGGAACAGTCTATGATCTGATACACACACAAGGGCAGAGTAACAAAGCTCAATCCCCTTGAAGGCTCCTTGACATAATCCAAGGTTTACTGACAAGTGACCCTAGGCTCCTCGATAATGGTCAATCCGAGGTTTACCGTTGTTAATACATGTATATCTTCTATCTTTCCCAATGAGGAAGGATTGATTACCTCACTGGTTCAGATATGATCTCGTGCTTGACTCCTTTAGGAGGAGCTTCCCAGAGCATTCATGCTACTATTAGAATTTTCCTACCGCAAGATCGACTACTTGTTTGTTTTATTTTCTTTGGAAAGTTAACTACAACCTATTCCAAAGCACTAATCCTGAGCTAGATTGGTGGAAAGAGTCCTAAAAATGTAAAAATTACTAGATGAATTTTAATTAAGCGTTGTGTTATTTAGGCTGTTATTACTCAAAGGGTAAATGGATATGAAACCAATGGTGTTATGACCCGACTCAAAACTGAATGTAATCGAATATGATAATGTAATATTTTCAATTCGATGAATCCTAACTAAAGTAGGGAGAGAGTTTCCATTCACTTCCAACAATGCAAAAATTGATCAATAAGAGAAAATATAACAAATTCTCTAATACACTAATTTAATCAAGAAAAAACTAATGCTAATCAATTCAAAACAATTTTTTATTTTATGTTTTTTAAAACAAGCATAAAAACATGTAAATTAAAATCAAAGAAAACTAATCTAAATCTACGATTGATTTTTTCAGAATGTAAACTATGCAATTGTAATCTATGCACAATTCATTTTGAAAAGTATGCAAATGTAATCTATGCACATTTTTCATTCATATTCTGAAAATGATAATTATAACTATGCAAATGTGATCTATGCAAGAGAATTCTCAAACACAAGATGATTCTAATGTAATCTAAGAACCATTCAAGTGTAAGTAAAGAAAATTGGGTGAGAGTTCCAAAGATCAAAAAATAAAAACACTCAAAGGTGATTAACACTTAGACACAATTTAGCAAAAAGATGCAAAATTGTTAAGAGACTGAGACAAACCTCAAAGTAATGACCAAAGGAAATCAAATTAATAATTTCTCCAAAAAATAAACTCAAAACACCCAATTAAATTAACGGAGACTGATGAGATTGTAAGAGTTGCTGAAAGAAATTCACACAAGGCTTTCTGACAGAAAATACAAGTCTGGGTATGCACTGAGAATCTAACAAAATGATCCAAAAAAGAGAATTTTAAGGTTTTCTAAAAAATTTCACAGGGTCTGCAGGATTCAGTGTAAACAGGTGTGGTCCCGCACTTTTTATACAAGAAAAGAGCGGAGATGCCTGCACTGTTTCTAAAAGAAAAGTGTAGATACCAGAAAACTAAGAGAAAAATAAAACCTCTAAAACATTTCTCAGTGATTCTACAGGGATAAACTACCCAAGCCAGTATAAATCAATCAAAATCAGAAAAAATAAACTCACAAGTCAAAAATAAAAGAAATCAAAGTTCAAGATCCATTCCCCAGCGGAGTCGCCATTTTGTTGGACGGATAAATCGTTCTTGCGGACAAGACATACCTCCCAAGTGTCCTACGGATAGCTAGCAACAAATGGAACAAATGTAAATTTATTTCTCTATATTATATGTAATTTAGAATTTTATATGATGAAGAAACGACCTGCCTGTGATCCAATGCTAGTTGAATTCTTCTTTCCCTTCGCTCCAAGAAGTCACCTCTAAAGAACTACAATCAAAGACATGGAAAATAATTAAAAGCACCTACAGCATATACTAATTCAAAAATCACAAATCTATCTTAATGATCAAGGAATTTAAGAAATAAGTCATTCAAGTAAATACACAAACAACTTATTGAGAAAACGGTATTCATTTGTATTATCTTTAATAAAGAATAACCTTACAACTGTGTCCACCTTGATGTCGTACAGGCCTTCCTGGGGTCCAGAACAGGCGTTTCCTTTACTCTGACAAGCCTTGCACTCTCTCAGCTAAAATACACATGGATGTGTAATCATTCCCACATAATGATCAGTTAAGAGAGTATGAGTCTCTACAACATTTCTCCTCAAAAATTCTCAAAGTCTAATTCTTCAATCTCAGTCAGCCAGCACCCTTGAAACTGAACCAAAGCTTCAATTTATAGGAGAAGGAAAGTGGTTACAGCTCCAAAATGGAAGGGATAGAGTCCCCTTATCAAGGTATTAAGTTACAAAATCCAAGGAATAGGCTCCTTTAATGAAGGAATTAATGTTCATGATAATGGAGGGAGTGAAGCTTCGACCAGATAACGCCTTCTAAAAGCTTCCAGCTGGGAGAATATTCGACTAGCTGGGCTTCTAGAACTTACTTTTTCACTCATTTTACCTTTTACGGGGGTCCATTGTTTTAATACACAAAACGTGCAGTAGGTACTGCAATTTTCCTTCACAAAAGGTGCGGTACCATAGGTAATGGCTAGGAAAAGTGCGGAGTTAGTTTTTTTATAACTTTTATGAACTTTTCTCCAAATCCAAGACTTGTTTTAGGAACTTTAGGATTTTTGACTTCTAAGGTAGCATGATATAGGTGTTGATAGACCCATATGAACAACTAAATGTCATGGTGATAAATTTTAGTGTAACAAAACCCTAGCAGTTGATGTAGTTGGTCATGTAGAGATCTGAAAAATGACAACAGTCGTATTATAAACCCTTGTGGAGTCGCTAGTTCTCAGTGTGAATTCTAATCGCAAACGTATGAAAAAAACTCACTTTAGCTGTGTATAACAAACAACCGTAACATCAAAGATGGCTACCAGTTTCTTTAGATCTGTAGTTAGTTGACAAAGATAAATGATAAAAAATCCAGATCTATGCAGTTAAAGACATTAAACAACAAATAAAAGCAAGAGTTGCTTCATGCATCCAATAGAGAAGACAATAATATTTTTAAATAATTTTGTATTTATGACACCTGGGAAGGGAAAATAGAGAGATGTTACTAGTCCCCCTCAATGGGATGGGTTATTGTATGTCCTTAGCACTTCAGATCTAATATCTCTCTCTCTTGATGGTGTAGAAAGCCCAGAAAAAAATGGAACTCAAGGGGAGTTCACAAGCAAAAAGATAGAAAAAATATGACAATGATGGAGTATCAAAGTTAGACCAAAAGTATAGATCCAGAGTGATATTTAAGCAACAAAAGGTAGTGAATGAATGGAAAAACCCTTCTATTTATAACAAAATATTGAGTTAGTCTAGATATTGGTGCATAATTAAAATATTATTAACTAAATCTAGATTCAACTTTTATGGAATATTTTATTATTTTTGTTGGAGGGAAAAGGAATTTGAATATGGTCAAAACTCTTTATTTGTAAATAATAAATAAATAAATGATTTATTTATTATTTTAAGAATGTGGTTGAGTAATGATTTATTCAATTATTTATAAATGTTTTAGTCAAATTTAACTAGGAATATTAATTAAATAATGTTTAAATAATTATTCCTATAAAATAATAAGATAAATAGTGGTTTATCTAATTAATTTTCCTATTTTGGGTTAAATATGACAAGGAATATTAATTAAACTAATGTTTAATTAATTATCCCTTTAGGAAAATCAAACAAATAAGAATTTATTCAATTATTCCTCATGGGGTTTCTTGTTTAGACCATAAACAACTTAATAAATTATGGATTACTAAGTTAGTTTTCATAGTGAAAGAAGTTTTACTTAGGGTAAAATTTGTCTTACATGGTGTAATTTGGTCTATCTAATAGTAACGAGTTAGATGACCAAAAATTGGTGTAACACTCCTATTTTAGCGGGTCCATCGAAAAATCTTCTAACTTAACTCTGAGTTAATTAAGGGATAATATGCAATTAAAAATGGATTAATGCGCTAAGCGCAATTTTAATGTAATCTTGGATTAGTGCAAAACAATAGTGATTAGGGGTAATAAACCCCACTTAACCCTTAATCCTCACACGTTAATTCTCCTTTGTGTCATTGGTTATGTGATAAGGTCTTATGGGAGGGGGTTGTCCCCCTCCATTCCCTCGCCGCTACAAACCATTTGAGTTGAAATGAATGGCAGAGTCATGGTCTATTAAGACCAAGCTTGGTGGTATGGCAATAATGGTGGATAGTTGTTGTGAGGGAGGTCGTGGGGTCGAACCCTGACCTTTTCGCCCATATGTATATATTTTGCCACCGATTATACCATAGCCATATTTGCAATATGCCAGCGGCCTTTGTATTATATAAATGCCACCATTTATACCATAGTCATACTTTGCAATATACCAATGGATATATTAAACCATAGTTTTGATTTTGGTTATAATAAAATGACACCGTAATAAACTATATCATATGTGCCCCCATATATGTTTAATCTTCCACCAATAATTAAAACCAACCTTTGTAATATGGTCTTAATACCATAGTTCAAACTCTTATATTTCAAGTAATTTCAGACTTTAGACCATATCAAATGTGGACTTTGGCATGGTAATTCAACCACCATGTTAAAAATGAAATTCAAACCTTAGAGTTGGAGAGGATCCACCAGAGGGGACACATGGCGGCCTCTGGCTGCACCACGTGTCAACCTCTGGTTAGGCTCTCCATCCACATTAAAAAAAATCAACTTCAAGCTTAGGAGAAAATATAAAAAAAATTCACTTTCAAACCAAACTATTGAATCTTGTTGCGACACTTGTCACAGTGTCACTAGGAAGAAACTGAAGAATATTCCCTGCATACTAACTGGGCTGCCATGTCATCAACCTGTCACTGATCTGTAAAATTTTTAATTGTTTAGGAGAACGAACAAAAAGCTCTATCTCCTTCATCTGGACTCCGTTTTCAACGAAACGAATTGTGTCAGATTCCTGGCTACGAGCTCTTCACTGTCGTTCAATTTCCATTCAATTATGAGCACTTTCATTTTTGAGCTTTTACACTGAGCACCTAAACACTTCATTAGGCCCAAAGTGATTCGACTGCACTTTAACTTGCTCTATTGCTTGGTTCGAGAGCATGAGTTGTTTTTTCTGGAATATGCATTATGGCTTTGGTTGGAACTCTCCCTTTGGTTCCACCTACAATACAAACTAATCAATCACATGATAAACATCATACACATATCTCTTAAGCAATTAAACATGGAAAACATCATGGAATTTCACTGTTGGCAACAGTGCAAGTATGTAGGCCACTGGTCCAATCCTCTCAAGGATCTCAAAAGGCCCATAATACCAAGGTGTCAACTTGGCATATGACTCAATCCTCAAGGAGATCATCTTGGGCTTGATTTACAAGAACACATGCTCTCCAACCTGAAACTCGTTGAATTCTCTATGTTGATTCACATAACTCTTATGAATGTCTTGTGTTGTTTTTAAATTCCTTTTAATAACCAACATCTCCTACTCCATCTTAGCCAACATATCTGGTCGAATCAACACCCTATTAACTGGATCACTCCAACTGATAGGAGTATTATAACTCCACCCAAAGAAAGCCTCAAATGGAATCGTCCTCAGGGATTTCTGATATCCATTATTATATGAAAACTCTACCAATGGAATATACTCCTCCCACTTCCTCTATTGATTCATGACATACATCCTCAACATATCCTCAAGAATCATGTTAATCCTCTCTCTCTATCTATCTGTCTATGGATGATAACTTGTGCTGAAGGATGACTTTGTCCCTAAGCTTGCAAACAACCCCTTCCAAAACCTAGAAGCGAATTTTGAATCTCTATCTGATATGAAATTCTTAGGAACTCCACGCAATATCACTACATCTATGATGAATATATGAGTTACCTCACTAGCTAAATTTGTAGACTCCACTGTAATGAAGTGAGCTACCTTGCACAACCTGTTAGCAACAACCATGATGGAATCTTGTTGTCTTGATGTCCTCGAAAATACTATAATAAATTCCATGTAAATGACCTCCCATTTTAATTCTGGAATCGGAATAGGATGCAATAGACCAGCTGGATGCTTGCATTATGCTTTCACCTGATGATAGTCCAAACATCTTGTAACAAAATAAATGACCTCTTTCTTCAAATTTGGCCAATGATAGAAATTGTTAACAAATGTAAAAGTATTCTCGTATCCTAAGTGGCATGAATATGACTTGACATGAAACTCCCTCAGGATAAGCTTCTTTAGTTCACTGTTGTCTGGCACATATCTTGTTCTTAAATCTGACCAAGCCATCTGCCGTGAGGTGATATTCCTCATCCTTATCACCTTCACCCTGATGTTGTAATATCTACTTCAATTGTTGGTACTTCTCATCATGTTGTCTTACCTGAAATTTCCACTCCTGAAAATTTGTCCCATAAGAGCTCACAATTGAAATATGATTCACTCGCACTCTATTATTGAGAGCACCTACAACTCTATTCTCATTTCCTTTAATTTACCCAATATAAAATCAAAATCATTGAGGGTAGCTAACCATCTCCCTTACCTGTACTTCAAATTGGGTTGGTAAAAAAAGTACCTCAGTCCATTATGATTACTCATTAAAAAAAACCTCTTTCCAAGGATATAATGTCTCCACATCTTCATTGCATGAATGATAGCTGCCAACTCAAGATCATGAGTCACATATTTCTTCTTATGCTCATTCATTTTCCTTGGTTCATAAAAAACCACCTATCCTTACCACATCAGGACTCCACCAAGTCCTTCCTTGCAAGAATCTGTACAAGCCACAAACTCCTTATCAGATCTGCAATCTTTAGGACTGGAGCATTTGTAACCAAATTCTTTAGCTGCTCAAAACTAGCTACACACTCCTCATTCCATTCAAACTTCTTCCCTTTTTTTCTGTAAAGATGCAATATGATAACCAATCTTTGAGAAGTTCTCGATGAACCTCCTGTAGTAACCTGTTAGTCCCATGAATGATCTAACCTGATCCACATTCCTGGGAGTTTCCCACTCCATGATAGCTTTAATGTTATTCAGGTCAACTGCTATTCCTTTCTTGGACACAACATGTCCCAAGTAATGAATATATCACTAAAAGAAACTACACTTGCTAAGATTTACATACATCCAATTCTCTCTGAACAATATAAATACTGCTGCTAGGTGCTTTGCATTCTCTTCCTTATTCTTGGAATATACCAACATATCATCAACAAATACTATCACAAACTTGTCCATATAAGGACGCAACACACTATTCATCAAACACATGAAGGTGGTTGGCGCATTAGTAAGACCAAAATAAACCACCACAAACTCATAATTCCATACCTAGTATGGAATGCAATATTGTATATGTATTCTTCTTTGATGCACACCTAATGATATCTTGATATTAGATCAAACTTTTAAAACATTGATTCTCTCTTCAACTGATCAAACAAGTCATCAATCAATGTTAATTGGTACCTATTATTGATAGTCACTTTGTTCAAATTCATGTAATCAATGCACAATATGAGAGTACCATCCTTCTTACTTACAAACAATACGTGTCACCCTAAGGCGACACACTTGGCCTGATGTATCCCTTATCAAGAATTTCCTTAAGTTGAAACTTCAGTTCCATCAACTCCAACGTACTCATCCTATAAGGTTCTTTAGATGTTGGTGCTGCTTTTGGCATCAATTCAATAGAGAAATCCACTCCCTATGAGCAGATAATTCTGGAATCTCTATAAGAAATACATCTTGAAATTGTTACAAAAAATGATACATTTTCAGGGCTTTCTCATCCTCATCATCCTTACCTTTATGACTAGAAACATGCATTGCAAATAATAAACACCCTTTTCTGTGCCTACGGTTAGTTTGCATAGTTGTGAACTTTCTTACAGATGCAGGCTTCTTCTTTCAGTACAAGACTCTCTTTTCTCCATCATCATCTAGGAATCCAATAGCCTTGTCATAAAATTCTACCTTGATCCTACGAATGAAAAGCGAGTCCATGCCCAAAAGCATACTATATGAACCCAAATGAAGTACATTTAGATGTGTTGATGTAGGCTTTCCATTAAGCTCAAGTGCACAAGTATATATCACCCATTGATGAACTCTTTTCTTGGTCCCTATAGCCAACTGCACCAACCAATATTCTACATCAACTTATTTATTCAAGCAACATTTATCCACTAGGTCAGGATCGAATCCGACTGATATAACTATAATTTGATCTAGGATCAATCAAAATTGAAACAACTTGATGGAAAATCTTACCTTCCATCTAAAAAATGGATTCCTAATGATTTTATTACCTATTATCCAATGTTGCATAAATATGAGGATTACTATGACCAACATCCCCAATTGTTTGTGCCTCTTGAGCACTGTAAATTTGAGGTCCTCCACCCTAGTGTGATGGGAAGTCACTCCTATGATTCTCTCCATCACAAGTCCAAAACCTCAAATGTTTTATGCCACCACCATTATTCTTCTCCTTAGGTTGAGACCCATGTCCTCTCTCAACTGCATTGAACTTCTTATAAGGCACTACTTTTTCCTTGACACCTACATCTTGAAGTATTCCTCACTTCTTATGGCAATTCCCTTTAGTATTCTCATTCCCTTTGTAGTCACACTTGAACTTAGGCTTCTGCTTTGACCACTCATAACAATGCCTTATATTTTTTATGCCTTATTCTAGCGACTGAGCCTCATCAAACTGAATTTGGTCTTTGAATTCTACTAGAAACCTACTAATGAACCTTTTAATCTTCAATTTTTCATCCTTAAGATAAGGTACATACCTAAACAACTACAGAAATATGATTTTATACTCATCATATGTAATAGAACCCATCTTCAACTCATAGACTTCTTTTTCCCTTTCATCATAGTATATTTTATATAGGTACTTCTTCTTTAATAGTCTCCCAAACTCATCCAAAATCAAGTCCTCTTCTCTAATCCCTTTGACATGCTTCACATCTTCCCACCAGATATCTGATTTTAATTTGAGATTGAAGGTAATTATCTTGGCTTTCATGTTCTCTAAATACTCATGAAATCTGAAGAACTTCTTCATCCCAAGCAACCATGCTTCTGCATCTTTTGATTTCTTCATTTCTCCATCAAATGTAGGAAGCTTGGATTTCTTGAAATCTTGTAGAAAATATCCCTTCTCACTCCTCCTATAAGGATGATGGTGGTGATGTCGATGATGTCTCTTGGAACCATAACTAGAATACAACCCATAAGTTCTACCCGTCGTGTCAGGTGTATCAAAAGATTTTCCATTAGAGGAAATTTCAACCTAAAAGTTCCCATGAAATTTTCACGTAAATAACATGCAAACCAATCAAAATCCTTTAAATTTAAAAAGAGGTACATGTAAATATTTTGGAGGGGAAAAAATTACATTTTTAATTATATTTCTGACTTATCTCTTTATAGGTTTACTCAAATTTCAAGCGTATGCATTGGTTGGATGCATAATTAATTTCCACATCAACGAGTACCCATTATGCATACTTTTGAGAAGACCCACTGATCAGGTTCTCTTTGTAAAATATAAAAAATGAAAATTCTCATAATTGAATGGAAATTGAATGACAATGAAGAGCTCCTTGCCAGGAATTCGACGCAATTTGTTTTGTTGAAAACAGAGTTTGAATGAAGGAGATAGAGCACGTTGTTCGTTTTCCTAAACAACTAAAAAAATTGCAGAACAATAACAGGTTGATGAAATGGAATCCCAGTCAGCATACAAGGAATATTCTTCAATTTTTTCCCAATGACATTGTGACAAGTGTCACAACAGGATTTGCCAGTTTGGTTTGAAAGTGATTTTTTTTAAATTTTTTCTCCTAAGGTTGAATGAGATATATATATATATGGTGGATGGAAAACCCAACTAGAGGCTGACACGTGGTATAGCCAAGGGCCGCCACATGCCCCCTATGGTGTACCCTATCCAAGATCGAAATGAAATTTTAACTATGGTATAAATATGAATTTCATATTACATGGTGGTGGCATATTAATTTATAATGCCAAAGTCTGCATGGTCAAGGGTTAACATATTCCAAAGTGGATATATATATATTGACGCATATTTGTAATTAACCAAAGTTCGAATCATTTGATATATGTTCAATAGTCTGATGGCATAATATGTGAAAAGTCCAAATTCTGGTGGCAAAAATATTATACCAAGTTCGGGCGGAGGTCGGGGCTCGACCCCATGAACTCCCCCAACCTACTCTCTGCCCTTACCATCGGGCCATCACCATGGTTCTTAATAAGTATGGGCTCTGATATACATTTATTTTTATATGAATTTAACATCGGGGGTTTAGAAGGGGCCAACCCCCTCCCCATATGCCCATCCACCACAACCAAAGGCTCATATGGAGTTAATCCATGGATATTAACGTGTTAACACAGAGTTAATACCCCTTAAACATCAGATTAAGCATTAATATAATTGTAATCTGGATTATTGTTAATTCATCCTTATCCCATTTAATCCCACCTTAATTACGGATTATCATTAATTAAGACTGCAGTTAATTTAGCGGAGAAAACAACTGCTACACCAAATTCGGCGGGACTTCCAATTTTGGTAGACTTATCTGGAGTCTTCTCCAGATTTGGAGGAGATTTCCTAGGAAAATTAAATGAGACATAACTTGAGCAATTTTCGACCAATTTTGGCTCAGGAAGAGTCATTCATAGAAGATTGGCATGCTTTGAATGCATTGGTAGAATTTTTAGAGGTAGAGAAGAAATTATAAAGGTGTTTTTGTCACTTGGAAGAAAAAGGAAGCGTAGGGCCACCAGGAGGGAAGACCATGCCTAGATCAGCTGAAGACCAAATTGAGAGAATGAAGAGTCATTTCTGAATGTTTTGGACATTCTAGAGCCATTGAGATAGGTTTCATGAGCTGTAGGTGAGTATAAATAGTATTGTTTTCACTTTTGAGTTAATACAGAGGCCCAATCCATGGAAACTGGACCAAGGAGATGTAGCCTAGGAGGGGTGAACTCATTAATCAAAAATCTGTGTTGATGGATCGATTGCAATGGTTTGATGTGTATTTTGTTGTTTCTTTTCAATATTTGATTTTTATACTTTATTCTCTTGAATTTTCTCATAAGAAATCAGTTAATTTACCTGTTTGACACACATAAGCAACAAGGAAACCTATGCACATCAAGCATAATATCAGAAAATAAATTTTAAATCTAAATATGAAATTAGCACATCAAAAATAACATTCATACTCAGATCAAGTTGGTATCAGAGCCTGGTTGAAAGGCAAGGTTATTTTCTTGATAGTTGCTTGAGTTTTGTCCAAGTTGAATGGTAGAAATTTTGTGATGATGACAAGGTTAAATTTGTTTAGAGGTGAAGGGAAATTGTTGGTTGCAAGTCCTGAGATTAGGACCAAAACAAGGAGAGCTACAAGAGCACCATCTTCACCCAAATTTTCACTCACAGCTGCACTTGAATTACCTTAAGTTTTGTCTCAAGAATATGAGATTGAAGAGGTACAAGTTGTACAAGAAGCTGAGTTGATTGAAGAGGTACAGACACCAAAATATGAGCTTGAATCCATAGCCATCATGTCAGTTGTTGGAGAAATTGAAGGTCATTTAGAAGAGGATGATGTCAAGAGAGACTTCAATGACATAAATAGGATGGTTAAAATCATGTTTGATGCATTTATTGTTGGGATGGCAGGAGAAGGTTCTAAGCCTCCACATGGATAAGGAAATTCAAATGATAAGAAGGATGAAAAGAAGAGTTCAAAGGGTAGTGGAGGAAATCCACCCCCATCTCCACCATATTCATCATCCTCATCACCTCCATCAACATAATCTTCCACTTCCACCATAAAAACTACCCATACTCACTCAAAGACCTCAAAAGGAAAAACACCCTTACTCAAACTTGATGTCAAATTTGAGATTCCAATGTATAATGGCGAGGTAAATGTAGAAATATTAGACAATTGGATATGCCAATTGGAGGTGTATTGCAGAATTCAAAACCTTCATGAAGATGACATAAAGATTCAATTGGATTCTTTGAGGATGGAAGGATTTTCACTTGTATGGTGGGAAGCAAGGACTCAAGAAGAGATTAAAAACTATGGTAGGATCTCTATTTCTTGGTCAAGTTTTATTTCTTCCATTAAAAGGAAATTATATCCCTTAGCTTACATGAAAAAGGCTATTATGGATTGGAAAAATTTTAGACACTTGAAAGGGAAAAGTGTGCAAGATTATACTCATGAATTTAGGAGAAGAGCTCTTATTTTTGGTATTAATTTATATTCTCAAGAAAAATTGCTAAAGTATGTTGGGGGTTTTCACAATTACCTTAGGCACACTATTCTCATGTTTAATCCAAAAATATAGATGAATTTTGTGTTCAAGCCACACACTTAGAAGCAAGAGGGAAACATAACATAGATGAGAAAAGTGAAAGTAAGTGTAAATGAAAGGGCAAGTTTTATGGAAGAGGAAAGAGAAATAGCTCTGCCAAAAGAGAGAAAGAGAAACTTACATGCAAACACTATTTGAATAATGGCCATGATGAAGACCACTATTGGAAGCTTCATCCAGAGTTGAAGCCAAATAAACTGAAAACCAAATAAACGGGGGAAACCGTTGTTATAGTTTAACATGACTTAGGGTCAGATTCAAGATATGAGACAAATATTACAACCATGGGTTTGAAAGGTAAGCATATAGCAAGCAATAGTTCTTCAAATTGTTCCAATTTTAGTCAATATGAAGGTACAAGAATAGAAATTTTCCATATTAGAGTCGTCTCTAAAAATACCAATATTGAAACACTTTTTTTATAGTGGGTCACAAGCTAATCTTATTTCCAAAGACTTGGTTAAGAAACTAGACCTTGAAACTGTTAGGCATATAAGACCTTATCCTTTAGGGTGGATATGAAAGAATGCAAACTTGAAGGTTACAAGGAAGTGCATACAAAGATTCACCATCAATTCGACTCTCTTTATGAAGTTGAACTTGATGTTGTGCCGCTTGAGATATCAGGTATTGTATTGGGAAGTCCTTATCTGTATGATAGGAAAGTAGTATTTCATCACCATGAGAATAAGTATCACTTGTTTAAAGATGGTATTGAGTACATAGTTAGAGCGCATAAGAAGAATACATGTTTGTCTCTTGTACATACATGAGAAATGAAGAGGATAGTGAATGCAAGTTAGAATTTGACATTGTTGATGGTCAAACAAAGAAATGTTTTGAATCGAAACTTTCAAAAAGATGCATCGAATGAAAAAGTTGAGTTAATTAAGGTTTATTATGATTGTAATGAGTTGCTTTAGGAATCTAATAGGTTTCCTTTGAAAGGAGGTGAACAAGATGTAAAAAAATTGGAGCAGTCAACATCTGTGTTGGAAACAAGATGTCAATGCAAGAGAGTGGAAAGGTCAAAGAGAAAGCGACAAAGTAGTTTGAAAAAGAAGGCATGGGTTCCAAAAATGCTTGTTTTTGGTTTCCAAAATTTACATGGCAATGGTAAAGATACTTGGTCAAGATTCGACGCAAGTACAAAGCAATATCAGTAAATAATCGCCATGACGACAGTGTGCAAGCTGAGACAATTTTTAAGTTTCCATTGATTGATGACCAAGGTAGGAACAAGATGGTTTATGCTAGAATAGATTTATTTTCTACAAATTCATGGGAATTTCAGCATGACGACATCAGTGACAATAAGAGAAGGTCACAAG
Source organism: Pinus albicaulis (assembly GCA_034641835.2). NCBI lineage: Eukaryota > Viridiplantae > Streptophyta > Pinopsida > Pinales > Pinaceae > Pinus > Pinus albicaulis. The sequence goes on along the minus strand of CM076572.1, from coordinate 1,079,221,479 downwards.
AATCAAGGGAAAAGTTAACTTTTTGTGAAAAGCTTCAGTTGATGAAAATGGGAAAATTTTAGTTTATAGAGACTAGAAGGGTGAGGGAACAGTACCCTCATCCACATGATGAGTAATAAAAGAGATTTTTGGGTCCAAAATGCTTCTAGCGGGGAGGAATGATCAAGTGCTCAGTGTATAAGCTCAAAAATGAAAGTGCTCAATATTGATTGGAAACTGAACGACAACGAAGAGCTCGTCACTAGGATTTCGGCGAAATCATTAGGGGAATTTTGAGGTCTAAAATGGGCCTCCTAAGAAAAATGTACAATCAAAATTCACTTTATGAGAACCAATCACATTTTATGGGATGACATCATCCCTAATGGTTGAGGTGGCATTGCTTGTATTAAAGGAACTTGTCACATTCTCAATGGTGGATAAAAACTCATGGTTAACCATGGTAGTGCTCTATGTACTTTTAAAGTCAAAGTAAAGTACTCATAATAAATGTCATTTCACACTTTTTGAATAAAAATATATTTTTGTCATTTCATATTTCTTGAAAGAAACAATGCATATCCCTATACATTTATTATATTATATTATATTTATATAGTATATTAATTACATGTTATTATACAATTTAAATATTATAAATTTTAATTAATAGCATATAATATAATTAAGAATTTATAAATTTATATTTATATTTTAATTTAAGTTATTTAAGTACAAAGGAAAAATGCATTAGTTGTTCAATGATAATGACTTTTTATTGAAAATATCATTCTTAATTATAGTCACATCAATACAATTTTTTATTAATTTTATTTTGGTACAACTTTTGAATTGAATTTAACTATGGTTGCATGGATTGTGGTGCAAAAATTGAATTGAAAATTCATAAATATTATTTTATTGGTTTAGCTGTTATTTTATTATTTCCTTAGGAGGCCCAATTTAGAACTCAAAATTCCCCTAATGTCGTTTCATCGAAAATGAAGCCTGAATGAAGGAGATGGAGCCTAATGTTCATTTTCCTAAACAACCAAAAAAATTGCAGAACAATGACAGGTTGATGACATGGAATCCTAGTCAGCATACAGGGAATATTCTTTAGTTTTTTCCCAATGACACTGTGACAAGTGTCACAACAGAATTTTCCAGTTTGGTTTGAAAGTGTTTTTTTTTAAGTTTTGCTCCTAAGGTTGAATGATATATTTTTGTTTATACATGGTGGATGGAAAACCTAACTAGAGTCTGACACGTGGTACAGCTAGGGGATGCAACGTGCCCCCTCTGGTGGACCCTATCCAAGTTCAAATTGAATTTTTAACTATGGTATAAATCCACATTTTATATTACACGACAGTGGCATATTAATTTGTAATGCCAAATTCTGGATGGTCAAGGGTTAACATATTCCAAAGTGGAACTATATATATCAACACATATTTGTAACTAACCAAAGTATGAATCATTTGATATATGTTTGATAGTATAATGGCATAATATGTGCAAAGTCCAAAGTCCGGTGGAAGAAATATTATACCAAGTTCAAGCAGAGGTCAGGGCTCGACCCCACGACCTCCCCCAACCTACTCTCCGCCCTTACCATCAGGCCATCACCATGGTTCTTAATAATTATGGGCTCCGATATATATTTATTGTTATATGGATTTGATAGCAGGGGTTTGGAGGGGAATAGGCCCATGGGCCAGCCCCCTCCCCATACATCCATCCACCATAACCAAAGGTGTCGGCAGAGTTAATCCATGAAGATTAACATGTTAACACGGGGTTAATACCCCTTAATCCGACCCTATCCCATTTAATCTGCCCTTAATTATGGATTATCATTAATTAAGACTGCAGTTAGTTTAGTGGAGAAAATGGTGGTTACACCAAATTCGGCGAGACTTACAACTTTGGTGGTCTTATCTGGAGTCTTCTCCGGATTTGGAGGAGATATCCTAGGAAAATTAAATGAGTCATATCTTGAGCAATGTTTAACCAATTTTGGCTCAAGAAGAGTCATTCCTAGTAGATTGGCATGCTCTAAATCCATTGGTATAGGTTGCAGAGGTAGAGGATCAACTATAAAGGTGTTTTTTTCACTTTTAAGAAAATGGAAGCCCAAGGCCACCAAGAGGGAAGGCCATGCCTAGATCAGATGAAGACCAAATTGAGAGAATGAAGAGTCATTTCTAATTGTTTTGAAAATTATGAAGCCATTGAGATATGTTTCAGGAGCTGTAGGTGAATGCAAACATCAAAATTTTCACTTTCGAGACAATACAAAGGCCCAAGCCATGGAAGTTGGACCCAGGAGATGTAGCTGATGAGGGGTGAACTCCTTAATAAAAACTCTGTGTTTTTGAATCAATTTTGATGGTTTTCTATGAATTTTATTGCTGCCATGGAGCATTTGATTTTCATACTTTATTCTCTTGAATTCACTCATAAGAACTTAGTTAATTTACCTGTTTGACACACATAAGCAACAAGGAAACCTATGTACATCAAGAATAAGATCAACAAATGAATTTTAAATCTGAAGATAAAATTAGCACAAAAAAACTAATATTCATACTCAGATCACCCACATTGATAAAATTTGAAGACACATTGAAAAAATGTGTTGAACACATTTTTTTAAAGTATATTTGAATTTTATTAATGTGGGTATTCTCAAAATTATGCATAATTGGTACTCATTGGATGCGAACTTTAATTCAGCATCCAATGAGTGCTTACACTTGAAATTTGACTAAACCTCGAAGGAGATAAGCCACAAATACAATGAAAATAGGTAGTTTTTTTCTTTTCGCTACAAAATTTATAATTATTATTTTATCTTTTACCTATTTATTATTTTTTCTTATAAGGCCACTTTTAGGCTGAAATTTCCTCTAATGCACCTCTGACTGTATCATATTTTTCCAACTAGTATCATGTTTTATATCTACTACCATATGCCACGTTAGTATTTTCCTCCTATCCATGACTGATCCTCAACTATCCCCATTTCTCAAAATTTTAAAGGCTTTGAAGAATCATTGCATTAACTTTCATCTTCTTTTCTTGAGCCTCAATCAAATTGTTATTGTATTCCTTGCAACTTCTAATTTCCTCCTTCAAAATTCTTAGTGTATCTGCTATATCAGGAGAATACTCTAGATCACTAAATCACTCAGTAGCCTGAAAACCACCCCTAGTGATAAATCCTTGAGCTGGAAATCATTTTCACAAGCTTGACACCCCAACGACACCCTTGCCAAGTTGTGCATATTATTAAAAGGCTCCAACCGCACACATAATCCTACCTTTATGTGGTTATGACCAAAAATTATTTGTTCTGTGCATGTAGTCGCGTGATCTATGCCACTTTTTAGGTCTGGCCTAGAAGCCACTGCCCATAAATTCCCAAAACTCTCCATAATCAGGTCTTAGATTCTAAAATGCCTAAACAATGAATTATAAGGATAGAAATATCTCAAAATATGTCAGTCTCATGATAAAAATTTCGTTAAACATGCAGTAAACATAGTAGTTACAAGCCATGAATGCATATTTGATCGTGACCATATTAACTTCATCATAGAATCATCTAGAAGGCTCAATTCCCTCTCAAGTTAGTTGCAACAACACTTTTTAGCCTATGCATTCATGAATCATTCAATAACTTATCAAATCATGAACAAATCCATAGCAAGAGAACATCATCTAACCAAGATTATAACCAAAATATAACCACAATAGAATCCATGAAAATTAGTCATAAAATCAACACAATGATTGTTACAAATGTTCATATGTCACAATGGAAAATTAACTCATACTAACATATCCAAAATCCAACCAAGTCATGGACTTCCACGTACCACCCGACCATAGATTAGGTAAAACAAAATGTCTATTTCAGACAATCACCTCTGTGCCATATTCCAATCATGAATGTGGGATCATATGGGTTAAACCAAAATAGAACTAACCAGGGCTTCTAGAGGCCAAACCACCTCAACCCTCACTCACAATGATTTCACCTAACAGGTCCAAAAATCACTAATACCAATCAGTTTGGTCTCTTCCCAAGTTGTCTAGGGCTCCAAGGATTCTATCTCAAACCATAGACTCTAGGGACAAGTTGTTACACAGCTAAAAATATCTCTCATCTCAACCCACAACTTCCAGGGAACCTAAGTTGTTTTAGGGATCCATATAGTCTATCCCAGCCCACAGCCTCCAAGGAATCCGAGAACCAATCAAAAATCCAACATGGAACCCACTACATCATGGTTATCAAGGAAATGGAAAGGAAAGGTTTAAACCATTTTCAACCCAAGAAAATCTACATGCCAATGACAACAAATAATCAGAGAACCATACGCAAGTATCATGCATCAAAATCTCAACAAGGAAATCACACGCACAACTTGTTACCTACAATGTATCATAGTTGTAGCTAGTGATCCAATATTCTTTTTTGTTTCCCATTATTTCCTTTCTTGTAATTTGATTTCTTTATCCAAGTTCAAGTGATTTCTAGGATGCTCCAAAAATGCTTTGTGTGTGCAAGAGTGTAAGAGAGCTAAAAGTTGAACTGAAAAAAGCTGTCATGACCAAAAGTTGTGCCAAAATTGTTAACTATTTCTCAGGTGCCTTTTTATCATTGATGTCTAGTCTCTTCCTTTCCTTTTTCTTTTTTCTTTCATTTTCCTTAATTTCCTCTCTAATTTCCCTTGCATGCACGTTTGTTTCTCTTCATCTTCCTTTTCTCCTATTTCCCTTTATTTCTCATATTAAATTTTCATTTGTTTCTTCTTTTCCTTTGCCAATTCCAATGACAATTTCTATAGCCAATAATAAACCAAAAGTGATATTTCCCACTATACCGTTTTCCCTTCCATTCAGCTTGGAATACATGTACCATGACCTTGGTTTAATTTATTTTCATAGAAAATCAACTCGGAGTTGTTACAGTGAATTTCTTGGACAATTTTTTTGGACATAGTAGCCATTGATCTCTAGCGTCGATGAACCACACATTAAAAAAAATTAACCACATATTAAAAAAATACTTTATTACCTTTTATTATTATTTTAATTGAATCAACATTATCTCATCTAAACTTTCACTACTTCACCATACTACATCTCATTTTCCACTACACAATCTCCACCATATTGTAACTGAGCCACTACAACATCTCACTATACTAAATTGTAGAGTATATTTAAATATAGTTATAATTTTGATTAAAAAATAATATTTTTTTGTCACTGCAACATCTCCACTATACTAAATTGTAGAACAGTTCTCAATATAATTATAATTATAATTATAATTATTATTATTATTTTTAAATTTAGTTTGATGTGATAAATATCATATTGGGATGGCAATAGAGATTGTGGAGAAAAATAGGGAAAAATTGAAAATTGGATGGTGAAGAAGGTTTAATGTTAGGAATTGCAATACTAAGTGTAATGAATGAATAATATGATAGAGGATATAACGTACACATGATAAGGGATTTATTATTATTATGAATTTATTTTTTCTATGATTTTAATTATTTGGTTTTTTTAATATAGTAAATATGTATTCAAATATCTTATTTTGTGGTGGTTTGTGTTTATTGTGGAATTCATTGATCTCTAGTGTTTGTGAACCACACATTAAAAAATACTTTATTACCTATTATTATTATTTTAATTGAATCAACATTATCTCATCTAAACCACCACTACTACATCTTCACCATATTACATCACATTTTCCATTACAACATCTCCATCATATTACATCTCATCTAATATGCCACTGCAACATTTATACTATACTAAATTGTAGAGCACCTTTCAACATAATTATAATTTTTATTGCAAATTGATTTTTTTCCTGCCACTACAACATCAACATTATATATATATATATATATATATATAGTTTATTTAAAGTAGCACTATTTATTTTAACTCTAGAGCTACTAAGGACTAAGGATTAGTTTGTTCATATTATATATATATATATAGTTTTATTTTGTTTATTTAAAGTAGTATAGATCTATTTTAACTCTAGATCTACCAAATACCGATGCAAATGTTTTTTTGAATGTAAAAGAGATTTGATTCCTCTGGACACTTATTTTTAATAATATATTTATATTTATATAAATGTCATCTCCCTATACATAGAGATATTTTTATTTTTTATTTTATAACAATTTTGATAAGGCATCTAGTTAGCCTTATAAACTAATAAAATGAGTTTGACATTTTTCTTTCATATGTTTTATTATTATTTTTTTAATTTAATTTTTTGATGTGATATGCATAACAATAATTTTGTATACCCAGAGAAACATGTGACATACAACTAGAAAAAGAGTTATTGTAAGCTTTTTAATATTTTAAATGATTCTTAATTCAATTTAAATATGAAATTTTAAAATATCATGGTTACCAATCTGAATTATCATTGTTTTATTTTTTATGGTAAAATAGAAATTAATTTATTAATATTATTTATTTATTTTATATTTTTATATATACAAATATTTTTATTTTTAATTATACATTTATCAATCAAATTTATTAACATTTTATATGTTTATTATTTATATATTTTCAAATGTATAGTCTAACTTATAGACTAAATGACCTTTTTTCACGACTAATTTTTTGTTTAATTTTAATCAAAATAGAGATTTTTAAAAACTTGAGTTTAAATTGTTTAATATGCATAATTTGAGTGCCTCAAGGGTTTTTTTAGGGCGCTGAATATATTTATGCATTCTTAAAAACTTGATTTTAAATTGTTTAATATGCATAATTTGCCTCAAGGGTTTTTTAGGGTGTTGAATACATTTATGTTTTCAAAACTGTATTTTAAACAACAACAAATATTGAAATTGTATTGCTAGATTTTGGTGAATTCCGGTGAAAAAGGTTATTTCATCTATAAGTTACACTAAGCCTATTTTCAAATGGTTATGGATGATTATTATTTAAATTTAGTTTAAAGTGATATGTACATTTTGATTTTTTTTCCTTTTGTAATTTTATTAATAAAATTATAATTATAATATAACAAATTGAATTAGATTGATTTATTATTTTTATTACTTTATTACCTTAGATAGTGTATATTTCCACAATTATTTATATTGAGAGAATTTTTGAGAAGAAACTATATGGAGGATGTTTAATCTTTTCCAAATTTTCTGGTTGACCCACCTAAAAGGTTGGATAAGATTAAACATCCTCTACAAAGTTTTTTCCGAAACATTTTCTCAATACTTTATTACCTTTTATAGCCAAGGGTTAGCTAAATTGGTTGAGTTTTTTTCCCTTTGTTAAAGCACCTTGCTGATGAGAAGTCATGGGGTCAATTCTGCTCTACACTCTTGGGGTTAGGCTTTGTTAATGATCCCGTGGGAAGTGATATCTTCTGGTGGAGGTAACCACCTTATCCCACATTTACCCACTTTTACAAGATCTCCAGGGTAAACATGAGTTGAATGCTATTATGACATGACCTGATATCCAAGTTCGATTTATGGAAGTGGAGCCTATAAACCGAAACACATGCTACCACCCCTCAGGGACACTAGATCACTCAAAAACCTGGAAACTACCCCTAGTGATCAATCCCTAAGCTAGAACTCATTTTCACAATCTTGAAACCCCAACCACACCCTTTCCAATCTGTTCATATGGTTGAAAGGCTCCAACCACATGCATAAGCTTGTCTCCATGCAATTATGACCAAAATTTCTTTGTTTGGTGCATGCGGTCACAAGATCTATGCCACTTTTTCAGGGCTGGCCTACAAGTCACTACCCTGAATTCCTAGAACTCTCTAGAATCATGTATAAGATGCTAACAATTCTAAACAATGAATTCTAAGGCTATAACTCACTTGAAACATGCCAGTCCCATGATAAAAATTTCATCAAACATGTAGTAAACATAGTAGTTACAAGTCATGAATGCATATTTGATCATGATCATCTTAACCTCATAAGGGAATCATCAAGAAGGCTCAATTTCCTCTCAAGATGGCTACAACAACACTTTTTATCCCAAGCATTCATCAATCCTTCAATAACTTATCAAATCATGAATGAGATTCAAAGGAAGATCACATCATCTAACCAAGCTTATAACCAGAATAAAATCCATGGAAATCAACCATAAAATCAACACAATGATTAGTACAAATTCTCATAGATCACAATAGAAAAATAAATCATATTAACATATACAAAATCCAATCAATTTAGGGACTTACACGTGCCACCCTACCATAGATTGGTTGAACAAAAATCTCTCTTTCATCCAATCACCCCCACACCATATTCCAAGCATGAATGTGGGATCATATGGTTTAAACCAAAATAGAACAAACTAGGACTTCTATAGGCCAAACCACCTCAACCCTCATCCATAGTGATTTCACCTAACCGGTACAGAAGTCACTAATACCAACTAGCTTGGTCTCTTCCCAAGCTATCCAGGGCTCCATCAATTCTATCTCAATCCACAGCCTCTAGGGAACCAAAGTTTTTATAGGGCTCCAGATATCTCCCATCTTAACCCATGACCTGAAGGGAACCTAAGTTGTTCTAGGGATCCAGAGATTCTATCCCAACCCAAAACCTCTAGGGAACCCGAGAACCAACCAAAGATCCAACAGGGAACCCAATACATCATGGATATCCAGGAAATCGAAAGGCAAGGATGAAACCACTGTCAATCTAGGAAAATATCCATGCCAATGACAACAAATAACTAGAGAACCACATGCATGTATCATGCATCCAAATATCAACAAGTAAATCACACATGCAACCTATTTCCTACAATGTATCCTAGTTGTATTTGTTGATCCAATATTCTTTTCCCCTGCCCACTAATCCACTACTTGTCCTTTTCTTGCATTCTCCAAGTTCAGGCGATTTCTAGGATGCTACAAAAACGCTCTAAGTGTGCAACAGTGTAAGAGAAATAAAAGCTGAGCTAACAAAAGCAGTCATGACCAAAATTTGTGCAAAAGCTATCAATTGTTTCTCAAGTGTCTTTTTATCATTGATGTCTAGTATCTTCCTTTCCTTTTTCCCTTTTATTTCCTTTTTCTTCATTTTCTCTCTAATTTATCTTCCATGTACATTTGTTTCTCTTCATATTCCTTTTCTCTTATTTTCCTTTATTTTTCATATTAAATTTCCATTTATTACCTCTTTGCCTATGCCAATGCCAATTTCAATTTCCATAGCCAATAACAAGCCAAAAGTGATGCCCACTATAATGTTTTCCCCTCCATTCAGCCTGGATTATGTGTCCCATGACCTTGGTTTGATTTATTTACATAGAAAATCAACTCGAGGCTGTTAGAAACCCCTCCCCCTTGGGGGAACACCGTCCTTAGTGTTTTATGACACTTATGACCAACAAGCGTACTACTTATGAAACTTTATAAACACAACTCAATGCAATATTTACAATGAAAACTGCTGAAGATATGCCGAACATGATTTTTATTAGAGATTTATAAACACAACTTGATGCAGTATTTACAAGGACGTGATATGATATGATATACGAGTGGTATATATAGTGTTATAATAATAGTTTTAAATCTATAAAATTATACAAAAGTATGAGTGGTATATATATTGGTATAGTAATCTTTTTAAATCTGTCAAATTATACAATAATATAACACCTTTAATTGACAATGTTGACAATAAAACAAATCAATTATTTAGTTGAAAATGAAAAATATGCTGCTCACCTTAAGCGATAGATAAAACACGAGAATATACATAAGTCCATAAAATTAATTTCGACATAGACCAAACTTCAAGGTAAGAAACATGAAAGATATCAAAATGTGAGTTGATATATAAACAACACTTTTGAAATATGTTATAGGAGTGAAAAGGTGTGGAAGGTATGAAAGTTATTAGAGATAAACAAGACTTATTATCGCTTCACATCATAGTCCTAAATTTTTCGACTCTGAAGTATATAAGAAGTATACGAGGTGAGAATAATGACAGATTATGAAAATGATTGTGAAAATTGAGTGTTCTCGAATAACGACAAAACATAGACCCCACACTACATTAATCGCACCGACACATAATAATTCCAACTTTTTCTAAAGGTGAATAAAATGAAGGCCCATTCGCATAATTCCTTTTAGAATCACTAAGTGGGAACAACATTTTGAAAAAGCTGAGAAAATAAAAATATTAATATTAATAGGGACATCGACCTCCCTCTCCTCTAAAAGGTTGATGGAATACACAAATCACAATATTTTTTCTTGAAGTGAAGAGGTACAAGAGTGTATAGGTGCAGGAGTGTGAAGGTATGGAAGGTGAGGAACTTGTTAGAGAGAAACGAGACTTGTTATTGCTCCACATCACAATCCTAAATCCGTTGAATCTGAGGTATGGAATAAGTGTCCGAGTGTGGGAATAAAGATAGAATGCAAAAATGATTGCATAAATAGAGTGTTCTTGAATAACAATAAAACAAAAACTCACTTGTAGCAATAGAGCCAATATATTTCTCCCTATTGATCAACCAATACCAAAACCTAGACTCACTATTACACTATTACACTGAAAAACATACAACCATCCATAACAAACAAACATCGTTAACATTAGGAATAATATGAAGAAATGGGGGAAGGATCCCTAACACTCGATATAGGTAGAGAAACTTTGTCAGACTCGCAAAGGAAGTTACCTTCAACATGATCCAATCTTGAATCCAACTTGTCCAAAGTGAAGTATTGATTTCACAGCATCCTCATGGTATCTTGTAATGTAGCAAGGACATTGTAGTGTTCAACCTTCTTGTCTTTAAGGACAAGCCCAAATAGGGTCTTCATTTTCCAGTGAATAACTATAGAATTGAGAATTGGTGGGAAAGGTGTTTATGTCATCCCTTGCTCCTATGGGACTTATTACATTGGTGAAATTGGGCTCTCAATTAATCATAAGATTCATGAGCACACAAATCACATCAAACATGGAATCTCTCGCACCTCCACTTTAGCAGAACATGCAGAAAAATATCACATATGCATTGAAGAGGTGAGGGTCATTGCAAGGGTTGATCATTTTCATCACCATAAGTTTAGGGAGGCCTTGGAAATTGAAAGGAGGCCAATCAATCTAAATAGAAATGATGGTTGGGGTATTAGCAGGTGTTAGATCCCTACCTTGTATTCCTAAGTTTTTAAAATATTTATTTATTTATTAAGATTAATAATATTATTATTATTATTATTATTTTTAATCGTAATTTCTAGTATTCATTTATTTCTTATTCATTTTCTTTTTCACCATATTATTTTATTTTTTGGATTTAAATAATAAAGTTGAGTTAATTCATTATCTCGATTTATATTTATATTTTATTTATTTCATTTTTTCCATTTTCTTATTACTATTTTTAGTTTTATTGCTTAGAATAGTTAAATTTGACCTTGTTATTTTTATTTTTTTATTTGTTTTCATTTTTTTATTATTATTTTTTAGTTTTATTGTTTAGAATAATTAAGTTTAACCTTATTATTACTGACCTTCATTTTTACTAAAATAAAAATATTAATAGAATTAATTTAATTCTTTATTTACAACTGATTTCCATCCATTACTTTATTTTAATTAAAAATTGTTTATTAATTAATGATAACTTTTAGTCAAGACTAGTTGTTATATTTTAATGGCTAGAAAACACCTCTCTTCATCTATTTAATATAATGCCATGATGGTTGAAATGCATCGATTAAAATTTCTTTTATGTGTTTTTTACTGAAATTTCTCTCAACATTCATAATATGGATCACAGAAGTCTGAATTCAGATAATTGAGATACTTTTTTTTTTATGTATGCTAGTATGATTTGGGTCCCACAACCCGTAAGATACCTTATACATTATTTTTGAATTAGAGTGGGATTGTATCTCCACTCTCACGTGTGTCTCCAACTTCATGATTTCTCTCCAAGTCTCGGGAGGGACTGCATTGAAGTACATTGTCACAGAGTTTTGAGAAAAAAGACAGGAAACCAGTTGACCTGTTGGGTCATTTGCACCTCCACCCCTTCTCAAGTAAATGCATTGACTTGGTTGCATGGATGATTGGAGGGGGTAACACTTAAATAAAAAAACTAAACTGAACGCGACTATGAAAATGATAAGATCCCAACTCATCCCAACCCCAAACTGGAGGAGAGACCAATAAGCACCCCACACCTTCATAAGACATATAATACCTAGAACCAACATTGTGAGCCCCATTTAAAAACCGTCTAGGGATGTAATTACATTATGAGGATCTTGTCATTATCAAGGATATAAGAAAAAAAACAACCAAGCCCCACCACCACAAAATACTTGGCTTATACAAATTGCACCAGTTTATGTGAATGCTAAAGGGCACGAGTATGAAATACCCCTACCACAGACTCAACATCAAAAGGTACTTACCCACAAAAGTTATAGACACCTGAGACTCACCCCAAACTAGACTAGGGCCAAGACCCAACATAAATGTATACTCCACAACAGAGGATGAGTTGACATTAACATTATTACTAAAAATAAGATAATTTCTAATACAAGAAAATAAAATATGTGACAGTGATACAACAAACTAGTGCCTATGCACTTGGTTTGATGCCAATTCCAACCGTCATCGTCAAGTCCAAATTTCACCCATCAGTTCGCATGATTTCACCAGAGATATGGGACCCTCCTCCAATGACACATCTTCTATTGCTAAGAATTCCTCCTTGACTTAGAAATAGGTTTACAGGACCTCCTTTCTCTTACCACACAAAATATATTTCATCCAGAACCAAGATTCCACCGTTGAATTCATATCTTGTTGCTAGAGGCACCCTCCTCCCACCACTTCTCCAGCACTGAAGACGAAAATCACCTCACAGAGCAGAAATCAAGGATGATATTGACCCAAAAATTCAACACACCATTAACATTCAAGACACCCTCCTCCCCCCACTTCTCTAGCACTAGACATGAAAAATCCCTCATAGAGCATAGACCAAGGACATAATTGACCCAAGAATTCACCATGACAAAGACAATCTAGAGGGCTAGTTGTAGGTATGTTGGCTCAAGGAGCTCGCACCTATGGCAGCCCACCAACTCCACCTCCCAAACGAAAACACAAACCATCACCCCCACGTCCATATTTATTAGCACCTAGGTGACTGCATGTGGAAGCATGCCCAATGCACATCCCACCTCATTCATTTAATAGTTATTAGGTGGGAAAGGTGGTGGGAATGAGCCCCCAAGCGCCCCCCCCCCCCGTGATACATGCACATCGCCATCGAGGAATATATTTTCATATATTGAAAAAAAAGAAGTTATATTCATAAATAAATTTAGTATTCTAAAATAAAATGTATATATATTAGATATATAAAAAATATTTATAATATCAATGTAAAAGGAATCAAGGATAATTGTAAATAGATGATACAAATAATCTATAGAATTTTATTTTATTTTGGTTAGAATTAAGAAAAAAATGTTAACAAAAAATTATATGGAATCTTTTTGGAGTAGTTCATTTGGCAAGTTTGCACTGTATAAAGTTATGTGAGTGATGAAAGAACCATGTTCAATCTCCTAGGATAATTTACCTGTGTGCAATTTATAGAGGTTGGAGAGTTACACGTAGAGGTTTTAGTGGTAGCAATCAAAATATACCCCATATCATGTTCACTCCAATATTAAAACTGAAGTTCATAGAAAATACTTTCCATTGCTACAAAATAACCATATAACTAACATTAAGCTTGATCCAAGTGGATATTGGTGGTCAATCGCCTATTCCACTTTGGGCCCCACCATTGTCTCTTTCAATTTTTTTCACAACTTACTATTTTTAGTAGTTTTTCGGGTCCTGAACTTCAGAGCCGTTTCGAAGCCCCAAACGAAGATAGTATGCCGAAGTTACGTCCCCAGGAAGTTGAAACACCAATTTACCCAAACGAGGCCCATAGTTTTGGCGCTTCATCTCCTAGGTTTATGTTTTTGGATGTTTAGAATTCTCCATTGTTTCTCCATAATAAATAGGCCCTCGAGCCTCATTGTAATATAGTTCAGAGGTCTGTAGTCGCCACATATCTTCTCAAAGATTCGCTACCAGCACCCTAGCTATTTTATTTCCATCATGTTTGTAAGCATATTTCTGTGATTTGCTATTAATGAAATGAAGCCTTATTTCCGCTGTATTTATATGTTTATGGTTATTTCTATATTCTGTTGCGTTCCTGCATAAATCTGGATCAATGGTATCAGAGCGGTCTGTTTTTTCTCGATCCTTCATTGCATGTCCCCAACTAGGTTGGGGTATAAGGAGTTAGGGCTCGATCTGGTGGAACCTTTGCAAGATCAGCCTCGCAAACCCCAACGGACGCCCATGGGAGACAAAAGGAAAGATGAGGGAGCAGGAGATCCTATCAAAATATTTCTTGAGGAGGCCTTCGAAAAACAAAGGAACGAGATGATGGATAAATTTTCCCAGATTCTTTAACAATTACCCACCGGCAGCGCATCTACATCCAGCAGCCACTCTGGAGGCACGACTCCCTTTAAGGTACAAGTAAACTTTGAAATTCCCATATTTGAGGGTCAAATAGATGCAAATGCCATAGATAGATGGTTGAATCTATTAGAAGGATATTTCTCGGTTCATGACTTTTCTGACCAGGAGAAGATTATTTTTGCACTCCTCAAAGCTATCCCCCATGTCAAGGACTGGTGGGAAACCTACTATGAGAAAAAGGACGAGACAAAACCCTCTCTGTTCTCAGCCGTGCCCACTTGGAATTCTTTCTGAGATGCCATCAAGGAACAATACTATCTCGTGGGGAGCTATGAGGACAAGTACATACAATGGACCACGCTGCGACAACAAAGGGATCAAGATGTGCATGAACTAACAAATCTGTTCCATACCTTGTGCACAAAGTTGGGTATCAAAGATTCAGAGAAACATTTGGTGCTAAAGTATTGCGGTTATCTGCACAGATACATTTAGGAGGAAATGAAGTTCCTCGACATCTCCTCGCTTGGTACAGAATATCAGTATGCTGCCAAGATTGAGCAAAAATTCAAATAGAAGAAGCGAGACTTTGGATCTGCGAATCAAAAGCAAGGGCAAGGTGCCCCTAAACTGCAGAACAAAGGACAAAGCCCAGGCATGGCAGCCCAAGACAACCTGCCAAAGACACAAGCAAAGAACAACACCGCGAAGCCAAAGAAGGACACGGGAAAGTGGTGTGAGTTCCATAAGAGCTCCACTCACAACACAAGTGAGTGTCAGGCCAAGCAGTTGCTAGTGGCCGAGATAAGGGATTCTGAATCATATGCATGCTCCGACACTGAATCAGAACCTAACAAGGTGAATGAAAAAGGGAAGCATATTATTGATGTGGAGCCCAACGCCACTGTTGCCACTACGAAGATCTAGAAGGAGGAACCAAAAGATCCAGAGGAGGCAGAGCATCTCTTCCACTCCCAGATGTGGGTAGAGGGTTCCCCGCTACAGTTCATTGTCGACAATGGGAGCCAAAAGAACCTCATTTCAGCAGATTTCGTGAAGAGGTTGGGCTTGCTGACCACAGCGCACCCACAACCATACACCATCGGGTGGCTTCACCAAGGACGGGATCTCTGCGTCAGCCAGCAATGCCGCCTTCCCTATAGCATCAAGCCCTTCACGGATCAGGTATTGTGTGACATTGCACCTATTGATGTTTCTGATGTATTATTAGGCCAACCATACTTGTGGAAGCGACATGTTGTGTATGAGTCCTGACCTCGCATTGTTATTATTACTTTGGGAAATAAATTGTACAGGATACCAAAGGTACCACCGCCTTCCATTATCTCTTTGGTTACTGCAAAACAATGCAGTAAGCTCATTTCCCAAACCAGGAAATTTGTTTTCCTGATGATCCGCCCCCAGGGCAAGAAGAAGACTATGGCCACGACCTCCAGACATGTCTCCTCTGCACGACAACAACAAATGGACAAGGTTGTGGAGAGTATGGGGACATCTTCACCTCACCCACAGTGGTGCCTCTACATTTTCAAGTCAAGCACCCCATTGACCTGACCCCAAGTGTGCCACTACCCAATGGACCGATCTATAGGCATTCTATTCTGGAGAATGATGAAATCAAGAGGCAGATTCAGGAGCTGCTATAGAAAGGTCACATCCGTCCAAGTTCATCGCCCTGTGGGAGTCCGACCGTGTTGGTACAGAAGAAGGATGGGACTTGGAGACTCTATATTGATTATCAAGTGCTGAACAAGATCACTATCTGGAATAGGTACCCAATCCCACATATTGATGACCTTCTGGACCAATTCAAAGGGGAAAAATATTTCAGCAAGATCAACTTGAAGTCTGGGCATCAATAGGTACCAATCGAACCCTCTGATGTGTGGAAGACTGCCTTCAAAGCCAAGGAGGGCCTTTTCGAATGGCTCGTCATGCCTTTCAAATTGAAAAATGCTCTCACAACCTTCAAGAGGTTGATGGACGACATCTTGTGTCCATTCACCAACTAATTTGTAGTGGTATACGTGGATGACATTATTATCTTCAGCCAGACTTAGGAAGAGCACCTCCACCACATCTGAGAAGTCCTCCAAACACTGTGGCAACACAAGTTGTGTGCCAATTTGGAGAAGTGCACTTTTGGCATGACCCGAGTTCAATATCTGGGATACATTATTGATGAAAGGGGGGTGCATGTGGATCTAGCCAAGATCCAATTCATTCGGGATTGGCCAGCCCCAACCACTCTAACAGAGCTTCACAGCTTTCTGGGTCTTGCTAATTTCTACCGCAGGTTCGTGTTGGGATTCTCTCATATCACTTGGCCCTTGAGTCAAGTCACCAAGGGAGGAGTGAAAGTAAAATTCTGTTGGTCGGAATCTCAACAAAAGGCGTTCGTAGAATTGAAACATCGCCTCTGTTCTGCCCTAGTGTTCACATTACCAGACTTACAACAACCATTTGAGATCAAGATAGATGCATTTGACTATGCTATTGGGGTAGTTCTTACTCAACAGGGGCATCCAGTGGCATATCACAGTGAGATATTGTCCGACACTGTTCGAAAGTATCCCACTTATGACAAAGAAATGTATTCCATTGTGTAGGCTTTTCAACAATGGAAGCATTACATTTTGGGGAAGGAGACAATCATCCACATAGACCACCGACCCCTGTAGTTCATACAGACACAAGGGAAGTTGCAGAACGATCGCCATTAGAAACGATCGCTATTAGAAGTGGTCTACATACCGCAACAATTTATCGGAAACACATCAAGTACAAGAAGGGTAGCACCAATAATGTTGCGTATTGCCTCGTACTCGAACACCGATCATGGCGCCATAACCACCGTTTCTCAACCTCTTGTGGGAATGAGACTTTTGACGTCGCTCTCTATAAGAGTGATCTGCATCCGCCACAGACACAAGGCACTTTGGGGGGTATGTTCAAATTTTTCACCGAAGATGCACTATTATGTCACCCGGGGACACCTTGAGGTTCCTTCTGCTTATATGCCAAGATGATATGGGAAGCATTTTGTGAACAGTTGTCGGGACTTGGGGCACTAGAAAATAAAGAAAGACGACAAAGATTATCACGAACCTTCGACAGAAGCCAGTATACATCAGATCCTGCACTGCTTGTGCCATTGCCAAACCGACTATCAAGAAGCAAGGCCTATATACTCCCCTACCTACCCCTAGTCGACCTTGGGAATCCATATCCATGGATTACATGTCGGGCCTGCCTTCTACTAAGCAGGGAAATGACTGTGTTTTTGTGGTCGTCGACATATTCTCAAAGATGGCCATTATGGCGGCCTGCAAGAAGAATATCACAGCAGAAGCCACTGCTAAACTCTTCTTTGAACGACTGTGGGTGCACTTTTTGGGATCCCGCGCTCATATCGTATAGCGACAGAGGGTTCTTAGCGTTAACATTTTTGGTCCAGCCTTTCGGTCACTGCGATACCGTTCACCAAGTCCAGATTTTCATCTCTAAACCGATGGCTAGACAAGAGTCGTCAGCAGATGATTGGTGGCACACATTTCACATATGTACACCATAAAGCATCCATGCAGCATATGATGAGAGTTTATGTACAAATACGTTTATAATGCTTTCCACAACATCACAACAACTGCCATAGCCCCTTTCAGGTGGGCTTGGGATTCCAGCCACTATGTCCCATTGACGTAGCCATGTCATTTGCAGCTACTCAGGCCGATTCGACTCATGTCCAATCTGAAGTTGACAGATAAAACAACTTCATCGAGCGCATTCAGCACATCTGCCAACAGGTTCATGACATATTGGACAAAGCCAATGCTAAGTACAAGTAATGACATGATCAACATCGGGTGCTACACAACTTCCAGGTGGGTGAAAAAGTGTGGCTACATTTGCAAAAGGAGCACCTCACTGGACCCCACCGCAAGATTCGCCCGCTCTGATATGGGCCGTACACCATCACCAAGGTTGTAGGGAATAATGCCTTCGAGCTCAGTACCATTCCTCGGTCTGCACCCATTATTCAATGTAGACTGCCTTTGTCCCTACTTCCTACCTCTATTGGACACCTATGACATTGTAGAAGAACTCACACCAAAAGAGTTAAACCCATACTGCATGGAACAGGCCACCATAGACTGTATCATGGACATACAAATCAAGAACACTTGCCGACAGAAGATCCAACTGTATCGGGTTGTCAAAGCTGGCCAACTCCTGCACCAAGGCAAGTGGTTCACCAGGGACCAAGTTCAATAGAAGTTTCATCATCTCATGGAGGAACTCAACGCAATGGGGAACAAACATTGTTACCCATTAAATAGGTAACCGCACTGTTACCTACTTTTTTTCGGTAGCATAAAAAGAACTTGATTTTGAAAAGTGGTGATGCAGAATCACCTTTTTTTTTTTGAAGCACATTTTTGACACTCTAATATTTTTATTTATGAAGTATGAATATTTTTTTTTAAATGTTAATGATTTTCATGCTAATTTTGAAACGTATTGATGCAGCATCAACTTTTTTTTTTTAGAGCGGTGATTTTCATGCTAATTTTGAAACGTATTGATGCAACATCAACCTTTTTTTTTAGAGTTGTGATTTTCATGTTGGTAATAAAACACAAAACTTAGATAAAAAAATATATTTAAAAACAATAAAAAAATCAATAAAAATGTAAAAAAAAAACAAAATTAACTCGTAAAAATAAAAAATTTAAACAAAAATAAATTAAAAAAACAAAAAAAAACAAAAATATTCGAAAATTATATCAAAAGAAATGACAAAATTTGAAAAAAAAACACATAATTTAAAGAAAGAAAACAAAAATTAACCAAAAAAAATAAAATAAAAAACATCAAAAACATTTTTTTCTAAGTTATTAAAAAAAACCATATAATTAACAAAAAATAAATTTAAATAGAAAATTTAAAAATAATTTAAATTACAAAATTAAAATTTAGAGAAAAAAAATAAAAAATAAAAAAAGAAAAAACTAAAATTTAAAAATTTAAATTAAAAAAATAATAAGAAGAAGAAAAAAAAATACAAATTTTAAAATTAAGAAAAAAGAACATATTAAAAAAAAAGCAAAATTTAAAATTGAAAAGGAAAATTAAAATAAAAAAAACTATCATTAAAAAACAAAAAAAATGAAAAAAAACCACGTGCAAATAATTAAAAAACAAATATTCATAAATTTACTATTTTTTTTTAAAATGAAACAATTTATAAATTTTAAAAATGAAAAACTAAATAAACTAAAAGATTAAAAAAAAAAAAAAATTAAATTGAAATTTAATAAATTTAATAAATAAATTTTAAATTTTAAAAAATAATTAATCTAAAATATTAAATTTAAAAACAAAATTAAAAAAAAAAACAAATTGAATTAAAACAAATTAAATTTAAAGCACCTTAGCCACTAGGGCGATGAGAATCTCTAATGAGTCTTACCTTGAGGGGGAAAAGACCCATCTGTTGAAGGTCTTTTGTGATAATGGTTATAGTAAGTCCCAAGGCCTTAAAGCTTTCCTTAAATCGGAAAAAGGTCCTTTAATTAAAAATAAAAACAAAAAAGAGCCGAGCGAATGGTCTGGTAGTGTCAGCCTTCCATTCATTCAAGGTACTACTGATAAGATTGCTAGGATCCTTGAAAAGCATAAGGTGTCTTCTTATTTCAAGCCCCTTAATACTATTCGCAGTTCTTTAAAATCAGTTAAAGATCCGATTGACCCCAGAGATGGAAAATGTGTTTACATCATTCCTTGTTCCTGTGGGACTCCTTACATTGGTGAAACTAGTCGGTCCATTAATCAAAGGATTTGTGAGCATACTGTCGATATCAAACATAGAAGATCCCGCTTGTCTGCCTTAGCTGAACATGCAGAAAAGACCAACCATCATGTTTGCATAGAGGATGCTAAGGTCATTGCTAGGATCGACCATTTCCATCATCGTAAGTTGAGAGAGGTCATTGAAATAGAAAAAAGACCTGTTAATCTCAATAGAGATGACAGTTGGAATATCAGCAGGTGCTGGATTCCTGCCTTATATTCTTGTTTTTATATTTTTTCAGTATTTTATGGATTTCATTTAGTTTCATTTTTATTTATATTTTTATTTCTTTTTATTTAATTAGTGTTATATTTTTATTTATTTTTATTTCTATTTATTTTATTTTTTATTTATAAATTTATTATTTATTTTTATTATTTATTATTTATTATTTTATTTATTATTTATTTATTTATTTATTATTTTATTTATTTATTTTATTTTTTTTGTTTTTGTTTTTTTTAATTTTTTAATTTTTATTTTAATTTAATTTTAATTTAATTTATTTTTAATTTATTATTTATTATTATTATTATTATTTTTTGACTCAAGTTTGATTCTTTGTTATGTTGTTGATTATAATGTTCTTGATCTCTCACTCTTATTATTAGTTAAATATTCGTATAAAAGTTATTTATATTTATTAATTAATAATAATAATTTATTATTAAATAATTAAATCAATTAATTTAATAAGAAAGTAATACATATATATAACCACTATTGGTTATATAACTCACCATTACATTAATTTAATTGATTAATTAATTTTTTAAATATATTAATTAGTTTATAATTAAATAAAATAATAATGATAATAATAATAAATAAATAAAAATTAATTAAATTAATAGATAATGGATTAATTATTTTTCAAAGTCAAACTAGTTGTTATCCTAATGGCTAGTTGAGCCATTTCTACATCTATTTATACTTAATGACCTGATCTGATCTCTCACATAGTCCTGATGATGAACCACACTAGTTGGTTTGAAACGCGTCGACCTCGTTTTATTTCATGTGATTATCACCAAAATAATTCTGCTAATTTATATGATGGTTCACAGAAACTTAGATTCCAAAAATTAAATTTAAAATAAAAATTTTGAATTAAAAAAAAAAAAATTTAAATTTTTTGAATTTAAAAAAAAATTCAAATTAAAAAAAAAATAAAAAATAAAAAAATTTATGATCGTGGTGGCGCCGCCAATCGACCTCCCACCCAGGTGGTGGTGGAGGTCGGCCGCTGGGCGGGTGGGGAGGCTGCATGCAGCCCTCCGCCTGCCCAGCGACCGGCCTCCGCCGCCACCTAGGAGGGAGGGCGAATCCGGGAATCAGCCTCCTGCAGAGGGAGGGCGATTCCCGGAATCGGCCTCAGGGCGATTCTCGGAATCGGCCTCCTGGCGCGAGAGGGCGATTCCCGGAATCGACCTCTCGGCGTGGGAGGGTGATTCCCAGAATCGGCCTCCTGGCGCGAGAGGGCGATTCCCGAAATCGGCCTCTCGGCGTGGGAGGGCGATTCCCAGAATCGGCCTCCCGCGCCACGGGAGGGTGATTCACCGGAGCTCGACCTCTGGCAGCGGCGATTCTGTCGACCTCCCCACTAATAGGCCTTGGCCACTTTGATGTAGGCGATTGAGAAAGCGTGCCACCACGATCAAAAAATTCTTTTTTCTTTTTTTAATTTTTTATTTTTTAATATATTTTTTTTTAATTTGATTTTTTTTTTTAATTCATTTTTTTTTTTTTTTTTTAAATTTATTTTTTATATTTCAAATTTAATTTGTTTTAATTTTTTTTTAACTTTATTCATTTTTTTTTTTGTTTTTAATTTGTTTTTTTTCTAAATTTTATTAATAATTTTTATTAAATTTTGTTTTTTTTTTTAATTTAATTGATTTTGTTTTTAATTTTTTAATTTTTTTTTTTATTACTAAATTTTATGTTTAGTTTTTTCATTTAATTTTTTAAAATTTTGTAAATTTTGTATTTTTTTTCTTAATTAATTTGAATTTAATATTTTTTTTTTAATTTTAAACTTTTTTATTATTTTTTTTTTAATTACATAAATTTTTGATATATTTTTTATTTCAATTAAAATTGTGTATTTAAAATTAAATTTTTTTAAAAATTAAACTTAATATGTTTTTTATTTTATTTTTTTATTTAATGTATATTTTATTTAATTTATTTTTTTCAATTTTCCAATTTTAATTGATTTTTAAATTTT
This sequence comes from Pinus albicaulis, assembly GCA_034641835.2. Lineage (NCBI taxonomy): Eukaryota > Viridiplantae > Streptophyta > Pinopsida > Pinales > Pinaceae > Pinus > Pinus albicaulis. The sequence continues at coordinate 1,079,198,780 of CM076572.1, read as the reverse complement.
TTAACTTTTTATTTTAACAATGTTTTTTTTTTTCTTTATATTTAAAATTTATTTTTTATTTCAAAATTTATTTGTTTATTCATTTATTTATTAAAATTTAATATTTTTCTTTTTTAAATTTAATTTGTTATTTTAATATTAACATTTTTTTTTAAATTTAATAAAATCCAATATATATATTTTTAATTTAAGTTCATATATATATATATATATATATATATATATATATATATATATATATATATATATATATTATTTTTTATAATTTAAATTTAATTTATTTTTTAAAATTTATTTGTTTTTTTAATATATATTTTTTTAAATTTAATATTTTTATTGTATTTTATTTTTTATTTCTTATTTTTAATTAATTTTTCATTTTTTTACTTTTAATTTCAATAATGTTTTTTTTTTTTTAATTTTTAATTTTTATTTAAAGTTTTAAATTTATTAAAATTTAATATATTTCTTTAAATTTATTTATTTATTTAATTTTTTTTTTTTTTTTTTAAAATTTAATAAACATTTTCTTTTTCTTTTTTAAATTTAATTTCTATATTTTATTTTTTATAATTTTTTTTTTAACTTGTTTTTTTTTTTTATAATTTAATAATTTTTTTGTTTTTATTTTTTATTTTTTATTTCTATATATATTTTGAAATTTTAATCTTTAAATTTTTATTTTTTTATTTTTTTATTTTTTTTTTTAATTTTAGGTTTTTTTTAAATGTTTGAATTAAAATTTTTATTTTGTTTTTATTTTTATTTTTTTTCTTCCTATATATTTTTAAATTTAAACTTTAAAATGTTTTTGTTTTTTAAATTTATTTTTTTTCTTAAATTTTAGGTCTTTTTTAATGTTTGAATTTTAAAAATTAAAAAATGTTATTTTTATTTTTAAAAATGTCAAGAATATGACAATTTTTTTTTTTATTATTCTAGCATCAACTGGTTGTTTTAAGGGTGTTTTTCCAATCCTTTTTTCAAGAAACAATTTTGTTTTTAGCATAATTTTATAAAATGTTGAAATTTGACCTTAAAAAAAAACCAAGTGCATTCTTGAATACGCTTTTTTTGTTTTTGGGGTGTTTTTTCATGTTTTTTGAGTCTTTTTGGGCTAGAGTTCTCGTTTTGAGGTCAGGTTACCTATTTCATCGGTAATAGGGTTACCATTGCTTTCTAAGGTGGGAGGAATGATCCAAGTGGATATTGGTGGCCACCTGCCTATTCCACTTGGGGCCCCATCATTGTCTCTTTCAGTTTTTTTCACAACTTACTATTTTTAGTAGTTTTTCGGGTCCTGAACTTCCAGAGCCATTTTGAAGCCCCAAACAGAGATAGTATGCCGAAGTTACGTCTCTGGAAAGTTGAAACACCAATTTACCCAAACGGGGCCCATAGATTTGGCGCTTCATCTCCTAGGGTTAGGTTGTTGGATGTTTAGAATTATCCATTGTTTCTCCATAATAAATAGGCCCTCGAGCCTCATTGTAATATAGTTCAGAGGTTGGTAGTTGCCACATCTCTTCTCAGAGATTCGCTACCAGCACCCTAGCTATTTTATTTCCATCATGTTTGTAAGCATATTTCTGTGATTTGCTATTAATGAAATGAAGCCTTATTTCCACTGTATTTATATGTTTATGGTTATTTTTGTATTCTGTTACATTCCTACATAAATCCGGATCAAAGCTTGGTAGAATATAATGACTAACGTCAAATATTAAAGGACACATAATTATTAATAAAAACAATTTCTCTTTAATTATTCCAAAAATAAAAATAGATAGAATGCACATGCAATGATCATGACTATTAAGAAAAGGTTAAAAGAACTAAAGAAATGAGACAAATCATCATCACCTAAATTAATTTCTTTTTAATTATTTTAAATAAAATAATAACAACCAAAATTAACATCAATTTTTTGATATTTTATTAAAAAAAAATTACAAAATAGAGAATCATAGAAACCAACATTACCATTAATGTGCTAGCATTTCATTAAAGCAAGATTATTAAGACTATAATAATTCAAGGATATAAATTTCAAAATAATTGAAGCACTGCATCATATTTTCAAATGTTGTGAATTTCATAACTTATACTTCTAATTTTTTTAGAAAGGAGGAGTAAAAGTTACAATAACTCTAACATAATCGCAACAAATTTCAAATGTTGTGAATTTCACAACTTATACTTATAATTTGTTTAGAAAGGAGTAAAAGTTACAACAATTCTGACATAAGCACAACAAATCTAAAATCTAAGCACTAAAATCATTCAATATTTATAGAGCATCTTTAAACAATGTCAATTTTGAAAGTAACTTCAAACATTTTTTGGAACCATCACTTCTAAGAACTATTAACTAAATCTAAATTAAAAAAAGAAAAGAAATTTAAGATCATTACTCAAATGATGGATTAGGTGGCCTACAAGAATAACCACCACCTTTAAGAACAAACCTTGGTTTTCTATTAAAGCTTTTAAAATTTCATATTTAGAGAATAAGAATGTATATAAAGAGATGCAACTAATAAAGTTTTGATGAGAGATATTAAGAAAAATGAAAACAAATTTACTCTTAAGAAAAGTTGACATGTTGTAGACTCCCTAGCATCATCACCAAATTCTCCATGAGGTGAATGAGCAGTATCTTCATGATAATCCTTATGGTCTCCAAACAACACTTTTATCTTTGTTATAGACCAAAAAGACGAATACTCATATAAAATATTGAGTTTAATGATATCATTTATAAAGAAGGATAATAAGTGAATGGATAACAATGGATTTGACATGGATTTACTATGCCTCCACCTCTTCAAGCATGCATTTCCCTCGACCCTATCGTTTACAAATGCCTACTTATGTAGAGCTCATCCTCACAAATTACATATTTTGTTGTTAGGTTATTCTAATTGACCAGGAATTCCATTTTTTTTTGGGTATGTTTATCTACTTAGCATGGTCTTCCATTCCTGTCATTCATATAATAAAATATTATTTCATCTCTATAATAATGGTTCTTGTTTAAGCATTTTCCTTTAAAGGGTGCCAAAAATGAAACTTATGTATTCTTTTTCAATTTTTTCTACTTATTTTTGAATAATCATAAACTATACTTATACTCAAAAGTTGACCCACCTTGAGAAGCTTTGAATGGGTCATTCTAGATTGGTCAATCTTTTCTTTACTAAAACTTCCCAAATTCTAATTGTATATTACTCAAATACTAAAAGATGTATTATGATATGTTCTATTCATGCTTTCATACAATTTGGACCTTTTAAATGAAATTAAAGTTCAATCTACTAAAACATATTGCTTTTTGTCTGTAAAATGAGAAAAATATGATGCATTGTCATTTCACTAATATCTCCCTAATAATATTAGGAATTTTTCTTCTGTGATCTATAAAATGTATATAAAGTCTTTCGGTGATAATCACATCTAAGTATATTTTTCTGATGCGTTCCGAACCAGCCAGTGTGGTTCATCATCAGCACAAGATGAGAAATCTAATCTATGAACCAATTTAAATAGATAAAAGGATGTTCCAACTAGCCATTGTAAATAACGGCTAGTTTGAACAACATATACTTAGATGTGATTATCACTAGAAGAATTTATATACATCTCCCTAACAAGTTTTAAATGTGCATCTAATACATTTTATCCAATCCCATGGTGTCAATTTGGATCTCACAACCTTCATATATTAATGTTTCATGGAAACACTTGTTAAAAACTAGTTTCAGGACTAAAAAGAACCTAACCTAATGACTCATAATTGTGAAAATACAATGAACCAAATTCTTAAATTTTTACCCAATGTACTTTACTCTCTCCTCTCTTAATTTTTTTTTTTTTTTTTGTAAACTTAGTAGATCCTTTCCATTTTCTATTTATAAACAAAAACAGATAAAAAAGATACAACTTTAGGCCTCAACCTGCCCATAGGAAGCCAAGTCTGTTGGTCGTCTTAGCGAGTTATAAGCCATCCAAAACATAAACATCTTAAGTCTGTTTGTAACTGTCTTCAAGTAGCTAATATCAGTATTTGCAGGTACATGCATAATATTAAAATGAAAGCTATCCTCTAACATTATCAAAACTAAAACTAGGATGATCATTTCTCAAATCTACATCGAAAAGAGGAGCCATCAGTGATCATTTGACTCCACAGGAGCCAGGTATTTGACACTGGAGCCAGGCATATCCACTTGGTGCATGGATTGCAGCTCCTTTTCGATTCTTCCTAAGCGGAGATATTGATGGTGTTGCCAAATGTTCATTTCCTGAATGGACCTGTTGATCTCAGCTAAACTTGTTGCAGCTTTGGGGTCACCCCCGACCTCTTGAACATAAATTATTGCCTTAACCAGAAGGCATTTCAACAACCAATATGTTCGAATTGAATGATGGAATAATGAAATTATGCCTCGAGTGTGACCGGGGTCAGTGATGATGTGATTGAGTTCTTCCTCAGCCGTTTCCTCTTCTTCCTCCTGCTTGGCTCTTGCATGTCCCTCACATCCATGGATCAGGGACTTAATATAACATGGTGTCTCCTTAGAATGTGCTTGAAACAGATTCTCCATAACTTCCTTGCCCAACTTCCTGCCACGCTTGGCTGGTGGATTTGAAACTTTGGCCTTTCCTTTTTCCTTTGTTTACTTTTTTGGATCACAATATCAAGAAATACCAAGAAAAAATATTAGAATAAAATATGGTAAAATGATTTATTTGAAAAAAATGACTTTTTCACGACATGTTTTTTGGTTAATTTTAATCAAAATCCCACATAGATTTTAAAAAACTTGAGTTTAAGTTGCTTAATATTAGAATTTGAGTACCCCAAAAGTGTTTTAAGGTGTTGAATCCATTTATGCATTCAAAAAATGCATTCTAAATAGAAAAAAATCACATTCTTTCTTAAAAAGGTTTTGCCAAATTCCAATAAATTTTTTTATTTGATCTAAATATTATATATGATTAATAAATTTACTATAATAAAAACAATAATAATATAATTTACTAAAACTTTCTCTTTCAAAACTATATATTTAATGACATAATGTCATTGTTACACATCTTTATTACAATAAATTTAATAGAAAATATATAACTTCACGGAAAAGACCAGACAGTACTACAGAAACACATTAATATCTACCCAGCTTTATTACAATAAATTTAATAGAAAATACATTAATATCTGCACATCTTTATTACAATAAATTTAATAGAAAATATATAACTTCAGGGAAAAAAAACAGACAGTACTAAGAAACACATTAATATCTACCCATAAAACTCGCAACATGATTTCCATTTCCTGCATGCGAAATATCTTAAACAGCCGCGAAGATGTTTAAAGGTGAGTTTGACTAGATCTACATATAAGACTAATCATAAAGGTGAGTTTGACTAGATCTACATATAAGACTAACTTTAATGTCATTCCTTTAAGTAATAATTATGAAAAATAATTTAAATTTGTAAAAAGCCATTCTTTTATTATAAAAACATATTATCTAATTCCATGAATGCTAAGCATTACTAGGTCTTCAAGGGACAAAATTACCAAAGCTCCTAGGGTAAAAAAAAATAAACCTTAAAACCCACAAATAAAATAAAAAATTCAAAATATAACAAACCACTCAAGCACCACAAATATAATCAAGAAATAGGTTCAAAAAACAACAAACCACTCAAGCACCACAAATATAATATAAGCAAGATATTTTTTTAGTAAAGCAAATATTCAAAATCTCAAAAAAAAAAAAAAAAAAATCACAAAAAAAAATAAGAGACTCCGAATAATTTATGATCATTCTCACCATAATTCAAATAATTTTTTTTCGAAAAATCACATCATCATTAAATATTAAACTTCATTCATTTCTCCCAACTCTCACTGTCGTTCCTATATTGTTACCTATCCCTTTTTTAGCTAGTGTGGAAGGATGGGGTATTGAAAAAAAAAAAAAAAACCACCACCAATTACATTATTTATATATTTTAAACCACAATTAATATAATAATGACAACTAAATTATTTTAAAATATATTTATGATATGTATATATTTTTAATCGCATAATTTAATATATATATATATATATATATATATTTTTTTTTCTTTTTTTCTTTTTTAATTTATTATATTTTTAAAACTCTGAATATAATTTTTTTTACTCCGTAGAATTCAAGAGTGGAATCTATTTATTCATTTAAAAATAAATTTTTGCTTGAAATTGTATTGTAATGAAAAAGACTTTTTCATCTATAAATTAGACTATATCATTTTTAAATACAATATTTATAATACATATAACATAAAATAAACGTCATTATAATTTATTAATACATTATAAGTCCACAATGGTGAAATCTACATTTTCAGTCCAAATTTCTCACATTAAACCCATTTACATTAAAATTCTTAAATACAATGCCTTTTACATTATATACCTATAATTATAACTATAATTTATTGATGCATTAGAAATTGATTTGCAAATGTATATTATTTTTCGATTCATAACCATCAACCACTATAACAAAAATATATAATACAAAATATAAAAAGAATATCATGAAACCATATTTATCTTCAATATAATTCCTTAACCAGTTAAGGAAAAGGCAAATTGTTGAGGCGACCTCATTGATAGCCATTTTATTGTTGAGGCCACCGCTAAGTTGGCACTATGAATTTACAATAATGAAACCTATTTGGTGGTCCAAAATTCTCACATTAAATGTGCATTAAATCCAATTGAAAATATTTTAAGCAAATTATGCACGGCTAGGCATGACGTGGATATAGAAAATCAGGATGTGGAAATGTGGATATAGAAAATCAATTGAAAGTCATTCAAGTTTATCCTAAAATGTTGTTGTTTTTATTTTTTCTTTTTTGAGAAAATGAATTTGTTAATGTCAGTCTATACAACTTATCACTAGTGATCAATTGTGCTCTTATCATGTTCTGTTAAAGTCTTATAGTCAAAATTTTGTCATTTTATTAGGTTTTCAAATAAAAATTTGGTCACTGGGTATTAGGTTTAGGACTATTTCCACTCCTACCAAAATTTTTACATGTTGGTCCTTGTCATCACTCAGCTGAGTATATCATCATTCAAATTTCATCATCATCATTCTAGTCATCACCACATGATTCATTCAATCTAGTGTCTCCATTAGGTCACTAGGGTTTCAAGGTCACCAAAACTGTCATTTCATGCATAAAATCCAGTAATTGGAGGAGTGGTAATAGGCAAGTTTATTCAATAAAGTTTGATTTCAAAATGTAATTTGTGTTTCTATCATGTAATAAGTTCATGTTCCTAAAGCTGCAATTGAAGGTTCAAAAGGTTACAAAGTTCAAAAAATGCAAGTCATGCTTGGAAAAGACACGTGGGGCCCATCCGCACTCAAAAGAAGTCACTTCAGTTTATAAAAAGGCCAAAAAGACAAAAGGGAAACTCATTCTCAGTATTTCACCTACTATCATCGAGCTCTCCTCTCACAGTGGCAAGAAAAATCGTGTTTTTACCTCTCACTAAAAAAAACCCGATCTCGTTGCGCATATAAATACTACGTTGCACATCTGAGGAGAACGATGCACACAGGAAGCCTACGTTGCGCTTCTGGCCAACATTTTACAGAAGTGGTTTTTAGCAATCAAATTGGTTTTTTGAGGTTTCACTTCAGCCATTACAACCTCCAAGCCTCTTCAAAAGTAAGTTACAATCTTTCATCTCCTCCCTGGCACTGTTTATCAAGAAAATTTAATGAAAAACTTCTTCTCCTAGGGCTTGCTTAGAATTCATGGTTTTGCTTCCCAAATGCTAAATTGTTGTACTGAACCCTAGTTTTCTTGCTCCTACACCTCTATTTGCAGTTGATACACCACTTCCATACACTACATAGTTACATCCCTTCATTCCTATCATTTTCCCTATAAACCCTAGCCCAATTCTGCCAATTTGGGCAGTTTTCCTAGCTAGGATTGTGTTTAAATTTTCTAGCCCATATACCTCACTCATTTATCTACATTTCACTCTCTAAATCTCCCTAAGATCCCTGCCCATCTCCCTAAATTTTCCTACTCCCATCTCCTTTCCCTAACCCCTTCACTTTATCCCTTTACTCCTTTCCCATGTTTTTCCCTCCTATCACCTAGGGTTTGAAAGTATGGAAGCAGGTTCATCACCATCAGAGAAAATAAAATATAACAAAGGGGGAAAAATATTGAGGTTTGAGCCCTCCAATTGTAATGAAATCACTCCCTCTCCATTTATCAAGAAGTGCTTTGAAGATGTGAATTGTTTAGAGTTTTGTCAAAGAGTGAAGGAAGTAAGCTTTCATGAGCAGCTCACAAATATTTTTTCCATCACTTTGAAAGGAGAAAAGTCTACTATTGTAGGGATTGATTTCATATTTTCAATAGATTCTATTCTCATGCTACAAGAATACCAAACCATGGTGAGAATTGGTTGAAAGGCATGAACCTAGACCTTGAAGAATACAAACCCTACTTGAAATCACAGTAAAAAGGAGCTCATTCACATGTTTTCCCATTTATATGTTTGTTGGAGAGATATGTACCATTAATGAAGGTTGTCATGAATTTATTTACATGCAAGGTAATATTTTCAAGGATGTATTAATACCATATAAGATTACTCATGCACTTTACAACAAGTAAATCTCTCAATTTGTGCAATTTCTTGTATAGTAGTGTGATTAATATGTCTCAAAAGGTGTAAGTGAAAGGCAGAAAGAATTATCCTATCCTTTTTCATTATAGTTTGATAAAGGTCATGATTCTCCATCAGCCGACAGAAAATAATATGACGCGAGATTCCTTCATTGAGGCAGCTTTGCGAATTCCCATAATCACTACACCAAGTTAGTAGCAAACCATGACACCTACCCTGCAAGAGGTTGGTTCATCAAGCAAGGTGAAAACACAATCACCCAAAGAATTAGTGACAAAGAGACCTAGGCATGAGATCACTCATACATATCAGAGAGGCATAAGGCTTTTTTTTCTCCTCAAATTGAGGAAGGGGCCAAGCCCACATTGATAGAACAAGTATTATCATCACAACATGACACATCCATGCATGAGGAAGAGCATGAGTTTGACCTAGTAGACTAGAGGCTAGTGATGAGCATGAAAACCTAGAGAGGGTTATCAAATACAAGGATTCATAGATCAAACATCTCCAAGAAAACTTGGTAAGGGAAAATTTTATCATTTCCTTCCTAGAGCAAGAAAACCACCAGCTGAAGGCAAAACAATTGTCTTTGGAGAAAAGTCAATTTTAGGAAAGTAAGCATGATGTGAAAGGAAAAACAATGGATGAAATAGAAGATTCTAATGAGAATGAACAACATGTAAGAATAAAGAGGCCAAGAACCATGGGTCTCAAAACAAAATTATAGAAGGAAAGAGAGAAAACCCCTACAGATGAAGACTTGAGTTTTGAAGACAGGATTGCTAATGAAATCAATGAAATAGGAAGTCTTGGCTTGAGAATGTCAATGCCAACTTGGACACTACAAGGAAAAGACCCTCTAGCGGAGGTTATAAAGGAGGCTTTTAGTGTTATAAAATTGGCCAAAATTGTCAAAAAAACATATGATACCATATCCGTTTATGGTTACAGAGGTTTTGGCGGAGCTTTTAATGAAAATTCAACACAACTAAAAAAAAATGGGCGGCCGGAGGTTATTACAGAAGTTTTTTTCCTTGGTGCGCTAATCAGGCTTTAACACACTGGTGTGTACCTGTAGATAGATCCCCAGGGCGGTCGAAAAAGAATGCACTAGGCCGTTAAGGCATAAAACATCACTGGGTGTAGTGTTGGTGATACAACGCATGGGGTCATTCTAATTGGTATTGGGATTTTAGCAGTGCCCATAGGTCATATCAACACGTCGGTGCATATACTTATATAAACGCACTGGTGATCCCATTCACACAAATGCACCAAGATTTATAATTGGTATTGGTATTCGTGCAGTGCCAATATGTCATACAAATACACCAATGTGTATAGACACATAAACGCCCCTGTGCGTAGTATCACACAAATGCACCGAGATTTATAATTGGTATCGGCATTCGTGCAGTGCCTATAGGTCGTCCAAATGCACCAGTGCATATAGACACAAAAACGCCCCGGTGCATAGTATCACACAAACACACCAAGATTTATAATTGGTATTTGTATTCGTGCGGTGCTAATAGGTCGTAAAATGACACCGGTGCGTATATAGACATAAACGCACCGGAGCACCATACCGCACAAATGCCTCGATATTTTTAACCAGTTTTGGTATTTGTGCGGTGCCCATAGGTTGTAAAAACACACCAGTGCACTTCAGAATACAAGCGCACCAGTATAAGAATACACACACTGGTTTTCATTTTATATTTTTTAGAAACATCGACTTGTGGCAGTGCAATTATTGTGATTGTTTTAAATTCATTATTCATCAAAAGTTGACACACATATATCTTATAACAATATTCATATAAATTAACTTTTTATTAGTGCATTTGAGAACGACAATGGAGAACGCAATAGTGACAATAGAGAACGCAATAGAATAAATTAAAACATTTTTTATTATATATATATATATATAAGACATTCTTTGTCATACAAAATGGGACAGTTATTGGTATCCCTTTTTCTTTCAATTCGGACACTATGTCCATTACATTAAAGAAAATGTCTGATTTCACAGAAATTTTTCAAAAAATACAATGCCTTGCTTTGATATCCAAATATAGTGATCATCATTCTTCGCTTGAACTACTGTCACTACTAGAGCTACTTCCATGACTTGGGTTATTTTCAGGAATGTTTTGTTCACGGTGTTGATTGTTTTCTTCTTCTTCACCTTCCATCTACAAACATAAGAATAAACTGTAATGAGTGTATATACATTGGTGAGAATAATGAAAATTGCAATATTAAATAATATACATCAATTTAAATCGAAAATAAATGACGTAACAATGCAATAATTGACTCATAAACTATACACATTATTTCAAAACCATGTAACATGCCATCTTTCAAGATTTGATATGTTGGCGCAGTGCCATACTTTGTTTCCTACAAGTTTTATACCCCATAACAAATCATATATTTAATTTAAAAGATTTATTTTTTCTATTAATTATAGACGGAGCTAAGTAAAACAAGATCGATAGATGCTTATAAATTCCATAATTAAGTTTTGATATGCCAACATATACTCACAACCCATATTTAACCCAATTTCAATCAATTCGTCTAATGGTTATTCTTTGTATGTTAGCACCTATTTGAAGACATTCAATGATGATTTTTGTAAAACAACTTAAAAAATACAAAAATGAAATCTAGTTAAGTTGTTATAAGGAAGAAGCAATTACTCAAAAACTTAGATATTAATCCTTTTCTTCTTTGTCGTTCTGTTTTATGTGCTGAATGGATTCCATTTTATTTTCTTTTCTGCAAGAAAATACTTGAAAATTAATATTTAATGCTAAATTGTTTATTTATTGTACCTAATGATTGAAAACTTCAATGAATACATATTACATTTGAAGCACGTTGTTGTTGAGATGTCTCCTCCCGCAATGCAATTTTGTCCATTTCTTTTACCATCTCCTTGTACACCTTTTTGGACATTCCTACTGGCATATTTCTAATATAAGCTCATTCATCTTTTGAGATTTTCATAATCTTCCTGAAAATGTAACATGACAATAAAATATTTAATTTTTATATTGATATATGAAAAATAAGTATAACAAAAGTGATATTTATAAATAATTCTAGATAAACATCTAAAGGAATATTACTTTTTCATTCCTTCTTTTTTGTTGTTGTACATTTTTGCTATTAAAAGTCTGACATGTCTCATTGACCAATTCTCTGAAAACTCTTCTCGTAGTTTAGATAAAATTTGGTTCTTGGAATCATTGGATTGGTTTTTGTATTGTAAGTGGAAAGAACGTCTATACATTCGTTCCACTAGATCCCTCAAACTTTTGTAAAATTTTTTCCCCCTTTCGTTAACCTCCAACACCACTCCAGATGAGCTAAGGAGAAATTCATTTTCATTTGCATGTTCTATTTTTTTTCTTTTCTTAGAACAACGTTTCTTTTATGAGTTGTTGGTCCCTATAGAACATTAAACATATGTGAATTAATAGACTATTTCACACATGTTATATAATAATTATAATTATAATTAATGAAAACTAAAAAAAGAAACTCATATTGGATCGATAGTATTTTTTCATTCATTTGATTCATCCTTTTGCAATTTTTCCATCAAGCTTTTACACTCTTCTGATCCTAGATCAGAAATAATATTATTGAGTTTCGTCATTTTGTGGCTCTACATGATACACAGTAAATAATACATATTAGTTAAACTTACATATAGTTCAAAAATAATATTTTTGTAAAAAATATACAAAGAACTTGCCTTTTTTTCTTTTCTTGATGTGTTATCAGTATTTTTGTTACTTGATCTCTTGTTAGTAATTTCTTTATCAATATCAAACCTGCACCATATCATTTATTAATATATTTATAAATAAATTGTCAAATTTTCAAGTAAAAAAAAAAATCTCAAGAAACCGGTGCGCCATTCATGGTGCACGCATCGACGCCGATGTGTGGCTGTCTTCCAAACGCACCACACAAACAGTATAATAGACTGTATGGTGCTCTATGTCAACAAGGAGCACTGGTGCATTAAAAATCAATCATTGCACGGGTTAACCATGATAAAATAATAAAAATCATCTAGTGTTAATTTTTGTAGCATAAACCGGTGCTATATTTTACATATGGCGCACCAATACAAAAAAAAAAATTTATTAAATTTTTATCACATTACTTATGTGACGTGCTTGGAAAATATAGAGCACTGGTGCACTATGTTACGACAGGTGCACTGATAAAAAAAATCTATTTTTTTTTAAATTCATGCAATGGATCACATGGATTGGGATCCGACTATGTTAATCGTCCTGTTAGTTGGATGTCTTAGGTCTATATTTAGCAATACAAACCCTACAAATCTAAATTGAAAAGCCCTAATTTCGAAATCACAGAAAGAGGGAGAAGAAAGGGAAAAAACAAAAAGAATGTAAGGTTTGTATTTTTTAAAAGTTTTTTTTCGAAACAGAGCATTTCTGGTGCACCATAATGAAATAGCGCACTGGATGAACATTTTACAAATGGCGCACTGAGAAAAAATATTTTTCTTTTCTAATTTTTTATCGGTACTTGCGTGGTGCGCTAGGATAATAGAGTGCACCGGTGCGCTCTGGTACACAAGGCGCATCGAAAAAAAATTCTTTTTTTTTTTTTTTTTAATTTACGCAAGGGCCAACATGGATTGGGATCTGACTATGCAGATCCTCTCATGGGTTGGATGTCTTAGGCTTATAGTTAGCAATACAAACCCTATAAATATAAATTAAAAATTCCTAATTCTGAAATCATACAGAGGGAGAAGAAAGAGAAAAAACAAAGAAAAATTAGGGTTTGTTTCTAAAATTATTTTTTTTGTAAAAAAACACATTTGCGGTGCATCATAATGAAATAGGGCACTAGTGCCATATGTTACATATGGCGCATTGATACATACATACATACATACATACATACATACATACATACATATATATATATATATATATATCGTTGTGCTTTCACGGTGCATTGGTATAACAAAGTGCATTAGTGCACTATGTTATGTAGGGTGCACTGACGAAAGAAAATCTATTTTTTTTTTAGATTGACGCAAGGGCCAAAATCGATTGGGATCTGACTATGCAAGTCATCCCGTGGGTTGGATGTCTTATGAATATACAAACCATATAAATCTAAATTGAAAAGCCCTAATTCTGAAATTACAAAAAGAGTGAGAAGAAAGGGCAGAAACAAAAAGAACCTAGGGTTTTGTTTCTAAAAATGGATTTCTTTTTTTTATTTTGTTTCTAAAAACAGTAGAAAAGGTAAAAAAATTGCAAAAAAAATTAAAAAAAACTATTAAATTTGATTTTGTTATTTTACTTCATAAAAGAAACTAAAGAAAAAGTAAAAAAAAAACAATAGACTTTGATTTTTTTTAATGCATAAAAAAAATTGCATAAAAAAGTACAAAAAAACAGTAAACTTTATTCACACCATTTGAAATTCTATGGTACAAGGTTTGAATCACCAGAGTTTCGGAATACTGATTGTTTGAATACTTCTGTTTGAACATATTTCCCTGCTCCATATTGCTCCCGTGCTCTGTTTGCTCCAGGTATGTATCCTACAAATCTCTGGCTGAATTTTTTTGCAAAAATAGTGAAATAATAAAAAGTGTTTAGTATTTAAAGAAATTTTTTATGAAATTAGATTTTCGAAAATATTTTGCCGCCCATTTTTCAATTTACCGTTTTTTTTTTCACTTAAAGAAAATAGGGTTGCGCTTTTTTTATTTGTGATTATTTGTTTATCGGTGCATCCTTTAATCAAATTGCATCGGGGCGTCGGGTTATAAAACTAAACTAGTGCACAATACCAAAAATGCACCAGTGCGGTTATCTGTACATTACCCACCGAAATTACATTTAGGTTTGTGCACCAAAATTTATTGTTGTTTTTCTCAGATGCAGGGAGAAAATATCATATATTATATGGAATGGACAATTCTTCAAAATCCTGCTCGTTCCATAATATTTCTTAAAGTCCATCGTGGAGTTCTCCCTATCCATCTAGAGACGTAATATTTACTTCAGATTTGTTTTATTTTTTCACTATCTAATTGAATTTATGTTTTTTATCCATGCATTCAATCATGTGCAACTTAATTAAATTTATAATGTATACAAATTTGCAAGTTCATGAAGATTCAACATCCAGTTTAGATGCACAAAATATTCAAACTGCTCCAAAACATTGGAAGTTCTTATCAGGAGCTGCATACTGCAAGGCGCATTTGGTAGATGAAAATGGACAACCACTTCACCCTGCCAATGTAACAATATTGCATCTTCTAGCCACAATCATAGGACAATGATGGTAATTATAATTATAATTTTTTGGTATATATATTGATTAATATGTAATTATTTCAACGTCAAACCAATTTATAATCATGCAATATTTTCAACGTGGTTACTAATTGATATCATAATATTTTGTACTAATCATGTTCAATTTTTTTTTTTTAATTATTAGGATTCTAGTGATGATGAACGACCTACCTACCATCTTCCGTTGCACCCCACGACAATGTCAAATCGAGAGAAGACTGAATTAAGAGAAAAAATCGGAGAGGAACGATACCAAGAATGGTTGAATCAACCACCGATTCAATTCCCACTATGTCTAGATTCACCAATTAGGAATGACTACAACAATAGTAGTTCTTCAAAAGCTGGAAATGGAGGCAATCAAATAGAGGTTGGTATGGATGATTACTTAAGGGATATGACTGCCATGGAGACAATGTTGTTATATGCATTCCAAAATGATGATCAGCTAGGGGATGATGCTCATATCGCTGACACATTTTTCGAAAGCCTTAAATTTGCTTCCACCACCCCTCTTTGGACCTGGCGATCAGTCAAATTCTACCCAGTTGGGGACAATAATGTTACTGTACAACTTGAAAGAAAATATTTTCTTCTCGAATGCATGTTTCTCGGAACTTTTGAGGTAAGTTACCATAAAGTACTCCCCTTATATAAATTTGAAATATAATCAATACACTGCAATGAACATTACAAATGTTAAATTTTATGAACGTTAATAATTATATCGACATTAATGTACATTTAATATTAATATATTTTTCCATGGTCACCAACTACAGGTTATTCAAAGATAAGGTTCTTCCGAGTGATAATGTCTTGCCTGGTAGCTGCGAAGAGGCAAAGAAATTGTTGAAAATGTTGGGTGTTGAGTACATATCATATCATGCATGTCCAAATGATTGTATTCTATATAGAGGAGAATATGCAGACAAAGAGATGTGTCCGAAATGTGGGCATGATAGGTATGATAAATAAAAAAAGAAGGGTAAATCACGTACTGGTCCTCCTTTTAAGATATTGAGGCACATGCCTATAATCCCAAGGATTCAAAGGCTCTTTCGTTGCAAAGAATTAGCTATGTTGTAGGGATGGCATGCCTCACACAGAAGTGAGTTGGGAGTTATGTGAATCCCAACTGATTCAATAGCCATGAAGCATATAGAGGATACATGGCCTGAAAATTTCAAGGATGAAGTACGAAGTCTACGACTCAGCATAGCCATGGATGGCGTCAACCCATATTCCCTCCAGAACACCAACTATTCTGTTTGGCCTGTAGTAGTGATCAATAACAATATCCCCCCATGGTTTTCCGTGAAGAATGAACATCTTATGTTGGCTCTCATAGTCCCTGGTAGAAGACAAGTGAAGAATATGGATGTCTACTTACAACCACTGGTAGATGAATTGAAGGAATTATGGGATGGGATAAATGTATACGATGTATCAAGACCCATCACAGTAGAGAGGAGTTTTACGTTGTATGGAATATGTGCTTACACGACACATGATTATCCAGGCTTAGGAGTTTGCTCTGGTAAATTACATGTTTAATTTATTGATTTGTTTATATATGTAATAGTATTCTTTCACATATTAGTTATTCAATTTGTTGTAATATTTTTTTTGATCTTCATGATATTATTTAACGTGCCATGCATATTAATTAATGTATACAAATATAATCTCGCAGGTCTTGTATCAAAAGGGTATTTTGGATGTAAATGTTGTGGCCTTCTATGAAAGCTAGATGTTCCAAGGACCTACGAAAGCCAGTGTATGATTGCTCCAGGGTATTCCTACTAGAAGAACACCCTTATAGAAGAGCAACATCTGCTTTCAATGGTAAACGAGAGAGAACCCAAAGGCCTCCAATAATGACAACAGCTAAATGGCTTAGAGCATATGAGAGAGAGAAGGAGAAGAAGTTCATATAAATGTTCGATTCAAATGGGGAGCCTATGTTCAATGATCCAGATTTCTTCGACACCTATGTTGAGGAATTTCCCATTGGGATGAAAAGGAAATATATCTTTTATGACCTCCCATATTGGGAGCATCTTAAGATTTCCCACTTATTAGATCCCATGCATATATTTAAAAATGTTTCATCTTCTTTATGGAGGCACATATCATCGAAACAAAGTGACACATTGGCTATTAGGAAAGATCTTATTACTTCAAAAACTAAAAAGAAACATTGGCCAAGATGATTAGAAAGTACAGGATCAGAGGCAGGCACTGGTCCCTCTAATTCATGGTTTTTCAAAGAAGGTGATGTCCCATGGATTTTAAAAGAATATGATATATCTTTGGCAAAGGAAGTTATAATGGATGTGAGGGTGCCAATTTCATACGGGTCTTCACTACGGTGCTGCTTCACCATGGATGACCATTTGTCGGGGATGAAATCACATGATCATTTGAATCTTCTAGGAGTACGTATAATGTCAAAAGAATGATTTTATTATTTTTTGTATTAATAAATTTTATCCCATGCGGGGATCATAAAACATAACTAATTTTGTATATTATTGCACGAGCTTATAACTTTGCAGTGTCATTATACTTTGTTTGTGCGTGGGTGTGTGAAACATGAATTCCCTCAAGGCCTAGGACGTGCCATATCTAAATTATCTGCATTTTTACATTGGATCATGTCAAAGGAGATTCATGTGGCTAGCATTCAACGATGGCGTCAAGAGATAGTTGAGATTGTTTGTATGTTTGAGAAGGATCTGCCGACAAGTTTCATGGACTTACAGGTTCATCTTCTAACCCACCTAGTAGATGAGGTTGAACATCTTCTAATCCATCTTCTAAGAAATCTACATTTCATATTTTAACTATTGGATTATTATTTATAAGACACATGACACTATGATTTTTTTAATTTTTTTATAATAGGTGCATTTGTTCCCATCTATGTGGGCATATTGACACCATTTTCGCACAGAAAATGCCGACGCTGGAAACATCACACAAGACTGTGGAGTGGAAGTTGAGTTCGATCAATCTAGTCGATCTAGCTACCGTGATCAAAACCTAGTACGAGGGACATTAGGTTACGTCGGAAAGATACAAGAGATCATTGAAGTGGATTTTTCTTCTTTCCAATGTGTTATTTTTAGGTGCAAGTGGTGGGACACCTTTGATCAGAATAATGTAAAGGAAGATCATGATAGTGGGCTGATATGTATCAACTCTAGAAAGATGTGGGATGAAGCTAAGGAACTCTATGTTTTACCTAAACACTGCAAGAACGTGTTTTTTTACCCAGATGTGTTGGATAGGGATTGGTGGTTCGTATTGACACATGACCCTAGATCAAAACATATTTTTTAGAACAATAGTGTTATCATGCCATGTGAGCTAGAAGATAATGAGGGTGATCATGAGAATCAAGAGTGATATGGTACATGTGTTATTTCATCAATATTTATACTTTTTAAGATGGGTTTTTTGAAATATTAATATAATATATATTTTGAATTAATTGGTAATTTTCATTGTGTTAATGTTAAAATCAATAATTCACTTAATAATTTTCATTTATGTTGATCTCAAAAACAATGACGTACTGTATAAATTAATTCTATTTTTTTGTATCTAAGATCATAATAAAATAATGATAATTCTAAAGTACATGAATTTATTTGCATTATTTTCTAAACTTTATTATGTTACAATAAATCATATTATTCTACATTTATTATTTTACAATTATTTACAATTTACAAATTTACAAATTTAAAAATTTTAATAAATTCATTTCGCATTAATACAATTAAAATTTTACAAATATTTTACATACAATTACAGTTATAATTATAATTAGAATCACAATTTTACAATTTCACGTACAATTACAATTACAATTACAATCTTAGAATTTTACATATATACAATTACAATTTTACAAATTAAAAAATTACAAAAAACCATCGTACAAACATCAAATTTGACTAAAAAACACATTCTGCAAAATATCTAACTGCATCATTGTGATCATGATCATCTAAAAAAACATAATTAACATTATATATTAACAGCATCACAACAAAAGCATCAAATATACATCTCATGTCAAATAACTCATGCTATCACATACACATCTATATGCAAGCTGCACATTAAATGAGCATATCTAACATGAACTAACAACATACACATCATGATGATCACCAACATGTAAATTAAGTACAACTGCAACATGAACATAAAATACATGGACCATATATATATATATATATAACTGAATAATGTTAAAAATATACAACTATAATATAAATGTCATGGATCAGCTGGCAGTAGTACAACATCAATATCAGTACTAGTGGCCGATGGTCCAACCTCATCTCCATGATGACTCCTGTTAGATGCTAGTGGAGGCTCATGCTCATCTAGAGTGGCGTGAGGTGAACGATCATGAGATGATGGTACACTGCGCCTCACCGACTATCCATCACGTGCTGCGGCTTGATCGTAATGTACAATAGTCCCAGTCAGTCGCGTAAAAGCAATCGTAACTCCTACGACATGCCCCGTCAGGATGTACATGTCACACGACATGCCTCTCCACATTCGTAATAGCCTATCATTGGCCTCTATGTCTCTATAATGAGCAGGCATGATGCTCGCCTCAACAATCAATGCAATGAGTTGGTCCCCCAACTCCATCCTGTATCTAGCATCACCAAGTCGACCACACACTAACGCACCAGCAAGAGCAGGTCTCTCATTTGCACCAGCCTCCTAATGATCCTCGGCATCTGGCATGCCCTCATCATGATCATCAGGATCCACACCTAGATTAGGTGGTGGTGGTAGCATATCCTCGCCATCAAAAGAGCCAATGTCTGCAAAATATATACAAGTACACAACAATAATTAGATAATTTCATTACATAATTTAATAAAAACAAGTTAAAGAACATGTTAGAATAAATTTAAATAAAATAGTAATATTACCTATATCATCTGGCGGCTCATCAGATGTGAAGAGGATTTTGGCACACCCTCTCCAATCCAACGCCACATAAGGACAGTGGACCATTGTTACACCATTTTTTTGGTCATCTAACCAATTATTATTAGATGAACCCAAGTACACCATGTAAGACCAATTTTACCCTAAGTAAAATTGCCTTCACCATATAAAATAACTTATTTGGTCATATTTAACCCAAAACAAAGAAATTATTTAAATAAATCCTTATTTATTTAATTATTTCCTAAGAACAAGTTATTTAAATCATTATTTAAATAATATTCTTAGTTAAATTTGACCAAATCATCCATAAATAATTAAATAAATCATTATTTATTTAATTATATTCCCATCATTCCCCTAAAATGATAAATAAATAATTTATTTATTTATTATTTATAAATAAAGGAATTGACCCGAGTCAAGAATCCTTTTCCCTCCAATAAATATAATAAAATATTCCTAAAATGTGCTTCTAGAATTCGATTAATAATATTTTATTCATGCACCGAGTTCTAGACTGCCCCAATATTTTGTTATAAATAGGGGGGTTTTCCCCATTCATTAGTCACCTTCATTGCATTATATCACTCTGGATCTTCTCTTGGTCACCAGTTTCCATTTTGCTTTGTGAACTCCCATTGAGTTCTATGTTTTCTTTTCCACATCCATAAGAGAGAGAAATGATAGATCTGAAACACTGAGAACTTCCAAGAACCCATCCCACTGAGGAGGACTAAAAAACACCTTTCTTGTTTTCCTCTCAGGTGCCCCATTCTTTAATATAATACAAAATTCTTTCATATACATTCTTCTTGTCTTGTTCATTGGATCTATGGAGCTATGTTATTTTTTATCTGCTTAATATCTTTTGTGCTTAGATCTGAATTTGTGCAGCAATCTAAAAGGTATTTTGCAGCCATAATCGATGTTAGGGTTCTTTTTTATGCGTAGCTAAAGTGATATTTTACGACGAAAGATTCATACTAAAAATTAGCGACTCCACACGGGTTTTCTTTTGCGACCACTGTCATTTTATCTATTCCTACATATCCAGCTATTTCAGACCCTAGGGTTTCTCTTCTATTTTTTTTTCTTATTTTTATGGTGATTTTCACCCCTCACGCCCTTTAAACAGTCAAATTTTTAACTTCCATGTGTTTCTGGCCTTATTGCGCAGGTGACAGACATCAGCCATTGCTGAGACGATTTTTTTTTTCTTTCTGAAATCTGCTGCCGAGACAGCTGGATCTGCAAGTCACACTTATTGGCCCAAAAAGTGCGACCTGAGCCTCAGAACGCACTTTTCTGCCCCAAACCTACAACCTGGACTGAAAATAGGTCAGAACCTGCGACCTGTACTTTTTCTGCAAAATTTTCAGCACTTTTTTTGGGTTTGTCTGAAGCTTCTGTCAGGGTTTTCCAGCCTCTGTCTCTACCCGTTTGGACTTGTTTCTAATCTGCTTCACTCACCTAAGAGGGAATATTGCCCCTTAGGGCTCTAGTACCCTCCACTTTTTGTGGACGAGTCTTTACTGTTTCAGAAGTCTGAGTTTCCAGAGTTTCAGCCCTCTTTTTCTCAGATCTGATACCTCCTTTTCAGATCCCTTTAGATCAGCTCTTCTCCCTCTCAAAACCACCTCATCTCGTTTTGTTTGGGTTCATTTCTAAGGCCACTGCCTTGTCTCTCCTATCTTTAGCTGATCTCCTCCTTTTTTGCAGCAACCTTGCCTCTGCCTATTTGCTGTTCTCCGCCCCACTTTTCAGCAGATTTACCCTTTAGATCCCAGTCCCTCCGGACCTTAGATCTATTGGCCTCTTTTCAGCGTGCTTTGCCTAGTTTTTCCCTCTTATCGACTAGTTTTGGGAGACCCGCCTTCTTGGGTTAGATTGCTGCATTTTTAGTTGTTCATTTTCTGTTCTTTCAGTTTTATTTACTGCAGATTTCTTTTCTATTACGCAACACACCTTTTTTTACTCTCAAAACATCTGGGTTTAAACAATTAAAATTAACGCACGCCACACACTGACCCTAAGTGAAGAAGCGCCTGGTTAACACTGCCTGGCAAAGACTTTAAAATCAATTGTCATTGCACCTTTCTGCCCTTGACCTCAATTGATTTTTTCCCTCCCTGCCCTTGTCGGTCTTCCTTCTTCCTGTCATCATTGCGCCCCCAAGGCGCCTTTCCCGGAGACTTGTTGACCTTCACCCTCATTTTTCGCTTGGTCGACTTCCTCCTTCCCGTCGTCATCGAGTAAGTCCTCCCCCGAGTCCGCACTCCGAATCTTCCTCTGATTGTTCGGGTTCTGCCCCTCCTCTTGGTTCCCCCCCTATTACCTTCACCATGTCTAGTTACAGACCTAGCCCTAACCCCAGTTCTACTGCCGGGTCCATTTCCAGTGGAACCCCTACAGGACCTACCTCGACTGCCCCATTACTCCCTTATAAGGCCGGCCTCAGTCTCCCCGATTTCAATCAGCTGATTAATGATCCTATTCGCCACGATGTTAGTTGGCCTACTATGCCAACCAAGCTCCCCTCCGACATTCCCAAGTTTGAAGGCCTTGCTAGTGAGGATCCCTCCAACCATATCCACTCCTTCCATATGTGGTGTTCCTCCAATTCCATTACTGATGACTCTATCCGTCTTAGATTGTTCCAACGCACGCTTACAGGCGAAGCTTCTAAATGGTATGTTGAATAGGCCACCTCCTCCCATACCACTTTTGCGACCATTGCCCAAGCCTTCTTATCTTATTTCTAGCTCCCTCTCCGATACGACACTGGTACCGAGATTTTGACCTCCTTCCGTCAATCCTCCTCAACCCGCCTTTCCGCTCATGTCCAAGAATGGTGACGCAGAAGAAGCTTATGTTGAGCTCCCCCCTTTGAAGATCGGGTTTACATGGACTGGTTCCTTTTCTCTCTCTTACCTCCCATTGGCAAAGATGTCGCATCCAATTTTCCCCAAACCGAAGAAGCCGCCCTCCAAATCGCCTTGAAGTATGACCTTATCTACGCCCAATCTGGTTATGTTTATACCGTCCCTCCTGACCTTCCCAAACCCGGTGGCCCTAATGCCTCGGGGGCATCTCATTTTGCCGACGGTATCGTTGGAGCCCTGTCACATACCTCTACCCAACCTCCTCCGGGCCATGGTTTCCCTCCAGGGGCCAGCCCCTCCGGCACTTTTTCCCCTCCAGGTAGCATGTATTCAGGATATGACATGCCTCCTCCTTTTGCCCACCCTCCTGCTTACCTTACTGCTGCCCCCCCTACCCCTTATCCATATCCGCAACCTGGTGTCCCAGCTCCTCCAGCATTTGGACCTCCCACTCCCTTGCATTTTCCACCCCCGCAACCACACTTACTACCCCCTCCAGGGCAAGTATTTGCACAGCAGGGGGCACCTAATTTTCCTCCTTCTCAAAGAAGGAGAAGAGGCAATCAAACCACTCTTGGTAATCATGGATCCAATCCTTCCAGTATTGACTCCACCACTGCCACTCAGCCACACGGCCCTCAGCCTAAGCCGGATAGGCCGCTTCGCACCAATAAGCCCTGTTATTGTTGCAGTGTTTATGGTCACTACACTCACGATTGTCCTTTCTTACCAAAAATGCAGCAGATGTGGGAATCTCAGGCCAGCGTGAGGGGGCAACACTCCTCCCCTACTATGCCTTCCCCTCCAACTACGTCCCAAACTTCTATGTTTACTGATCCTTTCCCTCCACAAGGATTCATTGCCACTCAACCTTCCCCTTCTGGTTCCTCTGATTACCAAATTCTCATGATGGCCTCTGACCCCCCTCTCACCGTCGACCTCAACCTTCAAACTCGGTCCCGTCAGTATTCCACTCCTCCCGTTCCATCTATCTCCGAGTCTCCATCATCCGGTCCTATAGAGCCTCTATCAACACCCAATGGTCCCTTGCAACTCCCTCTGCCCAAAGCCGAGGTTCATCCCAAGCCTCCTAAGGGACCTTTACGCCAAAATGCTACCTCTGGCTGAGCTACCCATTCATATAGCATAGTAGATGATCTGGCTCAATATCCTACTTCCATTTCAACACTGGAACTCCTCCAGTCGTGTCCTTCTCAAAAGAGGGCTCTACTATCTGCCGTGGGCGTTGTAGATCCTGCTGATGACCAATTGATTGTTTTCGATGCCCGTTAGTCAGACCATCCCCCTCTCCCTCCTTCGGTTGCTTTCCAAATCCCAGTCAAAATTCGAAACGCTCATGTTTCTCGGTGTATTATTGATGAGGGGGCATCCACCTGCGTAATGTCTGCTTCGGTTTGGACACAACTCGGATCCCCTGAACTGGCCCCTTCCACCATCACCCTTCGTGTCTGGGATGGCCATGCCTCCCAGCCCTTTGGCCTATTCCATAACTGTCCTATCACCCTTGCCGACAAGACTATTTATGTCGACGTTGAAGTTATCAACGCCCCTCTTGACTACAACATCCTTTTGGGGCGTAGTTACACCTATGCCATGTCTGTCGTCCCATCCGCAGTCCACCGCAAAATGTTCTTCCCTCATAATGGCAAGATTGTCACCATTGACCAATTAACCTACCATGAACCAAAATCTCTGACCTCCCCTGAGTCCGCCATCTCTACTGTCACCAATAAACCAACTGTTGATTCCTTGACCAGTGTTTCCCCTGGCGTCTACAAAGACTCTTCTTTTCTTGGAACTTTTCCAGGTCCTCCCCCTCCTCCTCTCTTTGATCCTAGTTTGGTGAACGTTTGCATGATGCAATCATCTTGGGCTGAACTTACGGAGCCCACTTGGGCTAGTCAGCAACCTCAACCTCAACCAACTCCTAGCCCTTCGCCCCTGCTAGCCAGCCTTCTTCCTTCTAAATCTTCTTCTACCGCCACTCCTCATGGGTCAATTTCACCTGAAATCAACCCCCTTGGCACCATTCCTCCTGGCCATTTTCATGCTGGTCAGATCCCTTTCCTCGCTCCCCCTCCCGGAGCTTATTCGGTCCCTACCTTGGCCACCCTATCCCTCCCCAACTTGACCTTAGGTATACCCATCTGGTATCTTGACCCTCTAGCCACCAATCCACCAGGTCAACCTAAACCATATATTACCTTGACCCTAGTTCAACCAATCCCCATGAATTCTCTTGTTACACCAGTACCTCAGTCACCTCACCAAGCACCGCCTCCTATTGCACCCGCTTCGAGAAAAAATGGCAAAGCTCGCAGGGGGGCATCAAAGGACAAACCTACCCCGCCCAACCCTGCCCATCCTCGGCCTCCCAAGCATCCCATCCAGTGTGCTCTATGTGATGTTGTTGGTCACGCCACTCATACCTGCCCTGAATTACCACCTCTCAAGACCATGGTTTATGAAACATTTCCAGAATCAGACATCCCCGAAGTCCATGTCACCATACCGTATTCTACCCCTAAACTTAGAAACTTGCAGACCAATCACCCTTGTTCTTTGTGCAATTTCCATGGCCACTATACCCACCTTTGCCCCCGCCTTGACAAGTATCATGCTTCTTTAGCCACATATTTCCAATTCGAAGCCACTCTCACCTGTAATCCTTCTTCCCTCACATCGGACCACCTGTCTACCATGATTACCATTCCTCCTCCTGATACTGAAATGACCAAAATTTCAGCTACCATTTCCTACCTTTCCTCATCACTGCGATTCTCGGGTACCAACCCCTTTGTACCTTCCCCCAATGCTTCATATGATCCTTCAACTGCTCACTCTGTCACCTCACATGACATCGTACCTGTGAGCCCTTCCCATCACAACCCGGAGTCTCATCCCTCTACCTCCTTAGGTCAACCCCTCCCATCCTCTCTTCCCATCTTCCAGTTCGATGACGACATCATGGAAGCCATGACCAACCCTGTTTTTCCAGGGGACGATATGCACCATCATGCATATTTCCTCCCACATCAATCCCATGACCAATATGCCCTCGACTCCAAAGACTTCATTCCTGATAAAGTTGATTGGTTCCAAAACTCCATTCCTACACCTGACGCTTTCGAAGAAGGCAATATGGCTAACATCTCTCCCACCATCAAAATCGACATTTCTGTCAAGCCAGGTAGTGAAGAACATATCACCATGGGCGCCTAATGCAGCTCGGAAGAAATTGAAGCCTACACGAAACTCTTCAAAGCATTTCGTGATGTTTTCGCCTAGTCATACTCAAAAATACCCGGACTCGCTCCTGCCATTGTCAAACATCCCATTGACACATGGCCTGATGCCATTCCCGTTTGTCAAAATATGAGACCCATTAATCCTTCTAGACGTGAAGCCATCAAAGCTGAAATCGACAAGCTCTGGCAAGCTATTTATATTTACCCCATTGAACATACCACTCGGGTGTCTAACCCAATTCCCATCCTCAAAAAACATGGCACCATTCCTGTTTGCACCGACTTTCACGATCTGAACAAATCTTGTTCCAAAGACAACTTCCCCACACCATTTATTGACCAAATCATCGATGAGTGTGCGGGGCACGAGATTCTCTCCTTTATGGATGGCTTCTCCGGATACAACCAAATTGTTATCCGTCATGCTAATCAACTTAAAACCGCGTTCATTAGTCCGTGGGGCACTTTCGCATACCGAGTCATGCCATTTGGCCTTAAAAACGCCGGCGCCACCTTTCAACGAACCATGTCTTACTGCTTCCATGACTTAGCCCATATTATCCTTGCTTATTTAGATGACCTTAGTGCACGTTCTAAACATCGGGTGCAACACCTTCATGACCTGTGCACCATTTTTCTCCGATGCTGCAAGTATAACATTCGCCTTAACCCTTCGAAATGTGTCTTCTTTGTTCCCGCCGGTCATCTCCTCGGTTTCCTCGTGTCTAAAGACGAGATAACTCTCGACCCTATTGGTTTGCTTGACCTTTCTTCAGCGATCACCTTGGGCTCAACATCGGTAGATCCTTTCTCTACTTACTCTTCGGTCACCCCTTGTGACGATGCAGATATGAACCTTTCTTCTCACAATCACGAGTTAGGTAGCTTCGCCACGTCCGGTGGTCTTTCTTCCACCAGTCACTGCATCTTCTATCACGATGATGACATTATGGAAGGAATCATCTCCCCTGACCTTCTCCATTCCCCCTTACATCGAACCCATGTGTTCACACCACATACACCTTGTGGCCATTACAATGAAACCAAATGTTTGAGTAAGGGGGCACCCATATTTGAGAGACCAAGAGAAGCAATTCTCCACCACTCTCCTAGTGTATCTGGTCGTGCCGAATTTAGTACCATTATTATTCCACATATAGAAGCCTCTCTAGAGTCCCATATCACTTTAGATCACTCTAGGGATGATACCCCTTATCGTTCCTTCATCTTCCATCCGCAACCCAGTCTTTTAGACATTGTTTTTGACCATCCTATAGGTTTTCTAAGAGGCCATCAGTTCATTATCTCCAAATCCTCTCTTTGGGAAAATAAAATAGTAGTATTACCTCTATCATCTGGCGGCTCATCAGATGTGAAGAGGATTTTGGCACACCCTCTCCAATCCAACCCCACATAAGGACAGTGGACCATAATGAAGGGATGCTCATCAACACTGGCTAGCAACTCCAGTGTATCATCTGATATCCTCGTTGGAAAAAGACTCTCCTCCCTCTTGGGCATCATCTGATATCCTCGCTAGAAAAATACTCTCCTCCCTCTTGGGCATCATCTGCCCCCACATGTGCATATGTGCCTCAGTAGCCGGCCTACGAGGCTGCTGAAGAAAACTAGGTCTCGTCTCTGGAAACCTCTCAAAAAATGAACAAAAAAGCTTTGAAGCAAAAGGGAAGTTGACCCTCCCTTGTGCATGAGCGCGACATCTATCTAATGCTGTACAAAAATGCTGCAAAAAAATGGCAGACCACTTGATAAGTCGTGGTTGTTGTAGTAAATAATCAACATAATATAAAAGCGAGCACCTAATGTGTTTCCTGTCACCGGTGTTTGCGAAATGGTCGAAATGATAAGTGAGAGACATTGGACCTCCTCACGACCAAATACACCAATACGTAACTGCCCTCCAGCGACCTGAAAATCTGCAGGAGATACTAAATGTGCACCAATGTATCTCCGGGAGTAAACTAACTGAATCCTTGCCACACAGCCAACTGGAACCTCGGGGAACTAGGGAAAATCCACCCCTCTCCTCGATAGCCCTGTAATAAAATATAAATCCTCCTCAGTGGGCGTGTACCACTGGTTGATACCAACTCGAAAAGCCCGTCACTAGGCATTCCACCTTTGAATAAGATGTTTCAAAAACAAACTATGGGACTTTAGGGAAATAACCTCCTCGTAGAACTTGAGGAGGCCTACCTCCCTTAGGAGTCCCCACTAGTAAAAAATGATTAAATTAATGACTAGGTGACTAAAAATGTTAGTCACTACAATGATTTCAAGTGAATTACTACTAAATTTGAGAAATTTTAAGTGACCAAACTAAAAATGACTAACTTAAATGACTAATTTAGTCTTTGAATAAAATATACGACTAGATAATAAGTGACTAAAATAAAAGTGACTAAATTAAACGACTAATTTAGTCTAGGGATAAAATATATGACTAGATAATAAGTGACTAAAGTAAAAACGACTATCTTAAATGACTAATTTAGTCTAGGATTAAAATATATGACTAGACAATAAGTGACAAAATTAATAATGATTAATGTAAATGACTATTATAGTCTAAGAATAAAAATATGGCGCCCAAATAACAAGTACAACAAGTATATGAATTAGTCATTTATGTCAGTAATTTTTAATTGTGTCACTCCATATATGGAAAATTTCACTTTTGGTACCGAAGTGTTACATTTCACTATAGGTGTCTCTGAATCCATTTGAAGTGTTAAAATTTAGAGACAAAGAGGTCTCTGAATTTACAGTGTTAAAATTTTGAAAATCCTTTTGTCTCTAAAGTTTAACAGTGTAGACGGATTCATCTACAATTAACATAATTGCATGCATCATCTATCAAATTTACACTAATACCTTCATTATAATTTTTGTATAGGTAATATTAATTAGATAGCCAAATTAATATTTATATTTATATTTAATATTTGGCCATAAAGTTCAATTTTCAAACTTCATTTATTTATGTTAAAAGTGTGAGTTGTTTTAAATCTAAGGTTAAATCTTCATATTTACATTCAATAAATAGATAAATACAATATTTCTTATGTTAAACATGTGATTTCATTTAAATCTAGTATTAAATCGCCATATTTACATTTGATAAATACTAATTAAATAGATAAACCTAAAATATATATTTATAGACCTGTTTAGTAAATAGGTATGAAAATCTATTTATTTTTCCAAAGAAACAATCGAACCCGTCTATTGATTAAGTAGAAGGTTATATATAGTATATGCATAAGCATTCAACGAACTGCATTTTTCCTTTCTTTTGAAACAAAAGAAAAAATGGAGTTGCAACTGATGAGGAGATGTATCTATCAATCCTCTCAGCTTTGTCAAAAAAACAAATATTTTAAATGACGTCTCCGTTCAGCCCCTAGGCTTCCACTTTATTGTGGAAGAACCTGAAACAGGGATGAAAGCAGACTGTATCTATTTGAAATCATCAAAAGGATGAAAAATTGGGTGGTAGACACTATTCAAATTTTGAAAGTTTTCAAAGGCATAATGTTTTAAGCAGAGAAAAGACCAGTCTCCCAGATCTCCTAATGAGGAAAACAATCCGAAACAGAGACAAAAAGTATAGACATACTCAGATATTTATACCAAAAAGGAATCTAAAAAAACAGAAAGTATATTATGATCAGAAACATCAGGAGCAGGAAGTAAGAGCGGCTGGAAATTAGCGGGCAAAAGGAGGTTGTTCGATCCCTCAGATCTGACCTCCTTCAACCGCTACAACGACCCAGTGCCCCATATCTTGACGAGCTCCCTCCTCTGATAGGAAGTATGCTTCACTATTTCGTTCCCTGTAAATATGACACGTAGATATCTGGTTAAAATAGGCTTTTACAATATTTACCTCATCAAGAAAAGTAGATAAAATGAAATTTTGGCATTTCTGTGTTCCATTGAACCATTTCATGATGTTCCTAGAGTCCCCGAATGTAGGTATGAAAATTTATTAATTTAAGTATGAAACTTAATTAATTTTTTAATGATGTATGAACCTTTGTTTTTTTGTAAGTCAATATTATATTCATGTAGGAAAAAATGATTACATATAGCTAGTTACAAAACAGGTGGTCTCACCTCGACTTGGTTTGTTGACAAAAATTTGCACTAGATGCAAAAAAATACAAAAGAGGGACTAGGCACATTTTCGATAAACGGCTGGGCCAGAGGCACCAAAACACATATAAAACATAAAGAACACCAAATAGCATAATATTCATCCAATGTGATGGATGTAGGGTTGTCAGGGGTTGTTCCTAGATGCTGTGGATCAGGACAGAAGTCACGCTGACCACGCCCTTCAAAGTGTGCCAACCAAGTCTCCAATTTTTCTACTTTTACAGTGAGTTGATTTTGGCCTTGCCAAACCAATACTAGTCAGAGAGACTTGGCACTATATATAGTGCATTCAGTCCAATGTTTCCATCTGCTCTTCATGCTCCTCACGACAAAATCTCTCAGTTGTATCCACTCTTTCCATCAGGCTGTTGAGAAGTGCACAACAGTTCTATAGGCAGCAATTTTGGATAACTTGCCCCCCATTTACCTCAAATCAATCAAACCCGCGATTCCCCTTGCCACCACAACCTCCTATGCCCCGATGACTCTGCTTTTGAACCCTCAAACCCCCACCTCAGCTATCCCCCCGCTTACCTCCTCCATGGCCCCCATGCGCACCCACACTAGCGAGTCTCGCACGCCCCCACATTCTTTCCACCTTAGCGTGGAACTACCATGATAATTTTATGAGTCTGCCACCCCCACAAGGCCATGGACGACAAGGGAGGGAGAACACCCACACCACACCGGGGGCTTAATAATTCTCTAAGGTCGAGGAACCCTGCCATGTGCAGAGTCCAGAGACCAGATCCCCCACTATAGAAAACAAACACCACCAGCGAAGGAGCCAAATGTCATCTCCCACCACCATAGAGAAGCACAGAGACACCTCCCACTGCTTATATATGGGAAGAAGTTTCCTTTTGGAGGAATGATGACTTTGGTACATTGATAAAGGAGACAAAATATGTATGATAGCCAATGTCTCAAGAATTCCATTTCTCTATCCATATTTATTCGTCAAATAATTAACTCGACATGGTGCCAGGTTTATGTACCCAAGCTCACCCAGTGGACCAGAGATAAGATAAAAACCCCTACAATGTCACCATCTTAGAACTCGAAGGTGCGATCGTGAATTGGAGACAAGGTCAAAACCCCTGCAACATCACCATATTAGAGCTTGAAGGCTTGACCTGCGATAATGAGAGGGTTTTCAAGCTTAGCATCATGGGATTTGGCCTCGACAAAACAATATATCTTTCCTTTCATTTTCAACTGCACCAACTTAGATTCCCTCGACTTGTTGGAAAACTGTTTGATTGGCAAGATACCAATGAAGCTCCAATATATGGTCAAT
Organism: Pinus albicaulis; assembly: GCA_034641835.2. Lineage (NCBI taxonomy): Eukaryota > Viridiplantae > Streptophyta > Pinopsida > Pinales > Pinaceae > Pinus > Pinus albicaulis. The sequence goes on along the minus strand of CM076572.1, from coordinate 1,079,167,022 downwards.
GTAATATAATTCCCTTGTCATGAATCCTCTGTTGTTATCTAAATAATAGGCTCACGGGAAAAGGTGGCAAAATTTGGGTATTCAAAGACTGGATCAAAAGGTAGTTTTGGTCCTTGGGTACCTTGATCTTGAATACTTCAAAACGCAGCAATTGACAGAAAAATCTGATGTGTATTATTTTAGAGTAGTATTACTGGAGTTCTTGTGTGCAAGGGAAACACACTGGCAGAAAAAAGGAAAGCTTGAAAAAATCATTGACCCTCACCTTGTTGGGACCATCAACCCTGGTTCTCTGAAAATGTTTAGGGAGACTACTGAAAAGTTCTTGGAAGAGATGGGCTTTGACAAGCCTTCCATGGGAGATGTTCTATGGAACCTAGAATATGCATTTCAAATCTGGAAGATATCCATGAAAAATGATCTAAATCAGAATAGTAAAAATCGTATTGCAGATGTTCCTTTGCGCTACACAGATCCCGAGCCTTTTGGTTCAAGCTCAGTATGACTTCCAGTCTTGTACGAAAGTTCTCAATTTATAGATTTCATAATTAATGAGCATGTGGAATTTTGGAGTTCTCAACATCCCACAAAGGGATAGTTGTGAGAATTTACGTATTGTTTCAAACATGTTCTCCTTCAGTGGATATGACACATAATGGATCCATACCTTGGTGCAACAGTTCCTTACCTCAGGATGTTTGCACAAGATTCAGGGCAAAGTGAACACCCAACATTAGTGGCTTTGGTTTGGGAGGAGATATACAAGTATGTAGAAGAGATTTTCGCTGCTGAGAGCTTGAGACTTTTTAATCTAGCATAATTGGATAAGGTGTTGGTGAATCCTCGTGGGAGGTGATCACAAAACAAGACTCCTTTTCCATGTTCCAAATTTACCAAATTAGTAGATGTAGAAAAAACATTGGTGAGTGTGAAATGGTTAGGTTCGGTACTTGTTTTTTGCATATCACATTAAAAATCCAGTGCCTCCTCGTAAAATCCTCTCCTCGTATAATCGACCACCATTACAGACGATTACACCACATTTGGTTTAATCGAACAAGATGGTGGCATTGGTTTTGAGTTTCAAGGAGTTTGGGAAAATATGATTTTGTGACCCCATTTTCATAATATACCTTGGAGTTTCGGTTAATTTTAAAGTAACACCTTCCACTACCCAAGAATAACCCAAGGGAGTAGGAGGGTTTGTTACACTACTCATGGTTAAGGCCACTCTCCTTCGATAAGGTTAAATAATTACACTTCAATGCTAAGTCGGGGCCTCACAACACAAAAAATAGGGCCATGTAAAACCTGCATAACAAAAAAAGGAGCCCTACCTTTAGTTCTTCCCTTCTCTAATTATGCCTTATGTTCTTTAGTCAAACAAATTTTCAAAATTATTTCAGGTCCCCGAACTTGGTGAAACCCCTCATTGATTGCCAATCCCCATTCACTTCAGTGTTTACCTCCACACCAAGTGCCCCTAACTCAAGAGGCTTCATATTTCCTTCCATTGCACATCACTTCCTTACACTCAAGTGTGGAAAGGTTTTGTGCATCCAATTCACAGGTCACAATTCTTTTATGGTAAACAATTCTCCATGGTTCACCTCCTGTTCCCTTTGCATTATTCTTTAATCTTCACTTTCTCTCTATTTTTTCCCAAAAGTTCTTCTATTCCCCATTCCTTATTCCTCAAGTTTGTCCCTTGATTAATTAATTTAGTTAAATAGAAAATTTTCCCAATCCCCTCACAACTTTCCCTCAATGAAGTTTCTCTCCTAGATATCGAGATTCATATATATTTCTCCCTTCAATTTCAGCAATACATACATTTGAAAAAATATTTACATCATAATATAGTGTGGCATAATACCCATACTGATTATTAAATATTAATAATCTTAATTATATTTACAAAATTAATGGTTTAAAAAATATACCTTATAGCTTTTCTAATCAAAGAAGTTTGAAAATTACCAACCAAAAAAAACCAACACACACCATATGATAAAAACCAACATGCACCTTGGAAGAAAACACTAAATATTTTATATACTATTTAACTTCAAATTAAATAATATGTATAATGGCTATATAATATTAAATGCTTTGCTGCTTGTGTAGTGATATAGAATTTACAATATATAACATTTCTGTTTGGCTACTTTAGAAGCAATTTAAATCCAACTCATATCATTAGGAGACACCACTTTGTGGCATTAATTTCATTTTAAATAAATAGCGGGAAGTGAGCGGTTTCGCAATTGTGGTTTATAAAAGGAGTTGGTGGGGGTCTGGGAAATTTGAACATTGGTGGAGAAGAATTAAACTTTTGAATTTTAATTGGCACCAAATTTCCTCCAAAAGTTTTCCACCCCTCCAATATCTGTAGTCTCCTTCACACAACTACCCTCTTTGTTCTTTCAATCGCACGCAGCCTTCTGCCGCCAATGGAAAAATTCACCAGGCTTACCCACAGCGGGTCTCACAAGCTGCTATGGGAAATGGGAAAAAAACACAGAGAAATTGCTTGCAAAGGCTCAGCAATGGTGGATACAAGAGAAAGACAGATTTTCTGACTTCAGTAGCTGTCGAATAATTTTTCCATTTTGCACTAAAATGCCGAAGGATCTTGCAAGTAAGAAATGGATTTAAATTTTACATTCAAATTGTTTTCCATTTTTTGATACTTAGTTCAGATATCGCTAGCCACAATATTCTTGAACATGGGCATGGTGCAAATGTTTCCAGCATTACTTCTTCAGACGTGGAGTTAAAATTACTAATAGGGTTCTTCACACAACTACCCTCTTTGTTCTTTCAATCGCTCGTAGCCTTCTGCCGCCAATGGAAAAATTCACCAGGCTTACCCACAGCGGGTCTCACAAGCTGCTATGGGAAATGGGAAAAACCACTGAGAAATCGCTTGCAAAGGCTCAGCAATGGCAGATAAAAGAGAAAGGCGGATTTTCTGACTTCAGTAGTTGTCGAAGAATGCTTCCATTTTGCACTAAAATGCCGAAGGATCTTGCAAGTAAGAAATGGATTTAAATTTTACGTTCAAATTGTTTTCCATTTTTTGATACTTAGTTCAAATATCGCTAGCCACAATATTCTTGAACATGGGCATAGTGCAAATGTTTCCAGCATTACTTCTTCAGACATGGAGCTAAAATGACTAATAGGGTTCTGTCCAAAAATTAGTAACAGTTTAATGAATATGAACGAAATTCCTGAAATATATTAAAAAAACTTCCATAACATGTAGCTTTCGGGCCGATTCTTCTTCGATTCTCCATTTTTTACATCATTCCATGTCTGGGTTGCTTTATTCTTTGAATTTTCTATCAAACCACCCTGACATTGGAGGCGCTGAGCCATATTCTGACCATATTAAGTTCAGCTATTTGCATTTTAATTTCAGCGATCTACACGGAATGTTTCACTTTGAAGCTTGCCAAGATCGAATATCCGTGGTCGATTTCGTCATTTCTCTACAAGTCACCCAAATCACGAACAAAATCATTTGTCTACATGACAATCTCCCCATCGTCATGATAAGCACACTCGACCTTCATGTCTAATTTTCTTAGGCTAGCATCAAGATTCAGTGAAATTACACGCTGTGCAATGCATCTTTGACGAAACCCTGGAAATTCAGGCTAGAAAAGGCAATTTCTCCATAAACAACTCCATGAAAGAATGAAAATTCAACTACACCATAGTTGAAGGTTCTTTGGAAAGCTGATCTGCTATATTTAATTCTTTGAACATAGAATTAAAAGAGTCGATCTCCTATTTTATTCAATTCTTTGAACTTTTTGAAAGACAAAGGCTTATTTGAAAAGCTGATCTGCTATTATATGTAATTATTTGACCACACTGTGAAAATAATAGTGTTTTTTATACAGAAACAGTTAATGGATAATATTAGATACTTGGCCTAAATGCCAAAATTCGAATTATAGAAAGTGGGGCTGAATTCCTGAGTGTCTCACCACCTAGAAAGGTCATGGCGCTTATGCTTAGTTCACATCTCTTTTTAGTTGTGACTATGAGATCAATTTCAGTGATTTTCTCAAGCTTGTGGATACACACAAACTGATTTAATAATAAACGGTAAAACATGACAGCTAGCTAATTTAAGGAATTGGATCCCATGTTTCTTCTCCATCTCTAAGCATGACTCCAGCAGAAAGAAGGGCTACTTTGTTGGTTTCTATATCTGTGTCTTTGTTGTTGACTCTCAACACGTGGAAGAAGTTCAAATTTTGAAATGAGTCTCCCAGATCTTTTATTCTAGAGATCAGCTTTGCAAGTCTTAAGTCCAACAGCGGAGAATTTGTTACAATAGTGTTAATAATAACCTTAAAGTCCTCAAATACATTAGCCTCCTTGATGTTCAGCCCTTTAAGAAACTTAAGGCCTTGAAAAAGATCCAATGCCTTTGCTTGAATGTTGGAAGTGAGGCCCAAACCCTAGGCGAAGTTGTGAATCCTGATGCCATCTAGTTTCATTATGACACCTCTTGCTCCAGCCCTTCCTGGATTGCCCTTTGCTGCCCCATCAAAGAATAGAGAATGTCTTGATTGGTTTGCAATCCAGCCCTAAAAATCCTTTATTGTAGCCCTTATTTGCCAAAATTTGGAGAGAGAGATAATACTTGCAGCTTTTTGAAATTGAAGGTTGAGAGAAGAGTCCCAAATTATGTCTTGCTGGCTTAATCTTGAATCGTCTTTTTGCTCTCTCAGACACTCTTTTAATTGGAACTTTATCTTGACTCCCACAAGCTTGGCATCCTGCTCATAATTTCTGAAGATCCTTTTATTTCGTTCAAGACAAATCTGCCAACAAATTATTTTAGGGAGGGAGGACCAAGCAACTTTGATAACCTTGTTTTTTTGGAGGGGGACCAGGATAACTATGCAGCCAATTTGCGAACAATTTAGGGATGGAGCTTGGAAGAGCGAAGTTGGAGTTCAAAATACCCAACAGCTTGAACCAAATTTGCAATGTGAATTTGCATTCAAGCATTCGATGAGTAACGCTTTCCTCTTTTTCCCTGCACAGGCTGCACCTTGAAGGGCCATGGAAACCTCACTTATGCAAGTTTTCAACAATCAATATTTTGCAGTGGCATAACAGCCAACTAAAGTGGTCAATTTTGGGTAAAGAGGGATAGTGCCATATCCCTTTCCATGGCACAGGGTTCGGAGCTACATAAGGACGCTCACACAGTTTGGCGTAGCCTTGTGCCACGGTGTAACCTCCAATCTGCGATCCCCATTCTCTAGTGTCAATTTTTCGAGTTAGCGTTGGAGCCATACTGTTAGTATGAATCCTTTGTCGAAGCGTACGAAAAAAGACCACTTTAGCTATGGATAACTAATAGCCCTAACATCAAAAGTGGCTGCCAATATCTTCAGATCTGCAGTTAGTTGATCAAGACAAGAGCTGCAAAAAACCGGATCTCTACATAGAAAGACATTACAAAAGGTAAAAAGAAGGGTTTTCTCCATATATCCAATAGACAAGACAAGAACAATTTTTGAAAGAATTTTTGTATTAAGGGAACCTTGGAGGAAAACAAGAAGGCGTATCCAATTCTCCTCAATAGGGATGGGTTCTTGGAAGTCCTCAGACTTGCGCATCTAGAATCTCTCTCTTGTTGGTGTAGAAAACCCGGACAAAGATAGAACTCAAAGGGAGTTCACACAACAAATAATGTAGAAAAATGTGATGAGTGTATAGATCCAAAGTGATCTAATAGGCAACAAAAGGTGAAGAATGGTAGGAAAAACTCCTCCTATTTATAACAAAATATTGGGTCATTCTAGATCTTGGTGCATGATTAAAATAATGTTAACCAAATCTAGATCCACCCTTTTATGGAATATTTTATTATATTTGTTGGAGGGAAAAAGTATTTGACTTGGGTCAAATCCCTTTATTTGTTAATAATAAATAAATAAATGATTTATTTATCTTTTTAAGGAAGTGGTTGAAGGATAATTAAATAAATAATGATTTATTTAATTATTTGTGGATTGATTTGGTCATATTTAACAAGGAATATTATCTAAATAAGATTTAAATAATTATTCCTAGAAAATAATAAGATAAATAAAGGTTTATCTAATTAATTTCTTTTGTTTTGGGTTAAACATGACTAGAATAAACTAATTAAAGTATGGTTTAATTAATTATTCCATGAGGAAAATCAAACAAAAATAGGTTTGCTTTTAATATTTCCTTTTTGGGGTTTCTGTTTAGACCATAAACAACCTAATAAATGTAGTTTATTAAGTTATTTTACATAGTGAAAGCAATTTTACGTAGGGTAAAATTGGTCTTACATGGTGTACTTGGGTCCATCTCAATGATAATAGGTTAGATGACCAAAAAATAGTGTATACGTATTGCCCTCCCTAGCGTGCGAGTGTTAGGAGAAAATCGTATGACCGAAGTACGTTGTAAGAACTCAATCACCGTGACATCAAGAGGGGAATGTAGAGAGAGAAATGTAAGGTAGACGAGTTTGTCGAAGAACTAGACCCCTGAGGGAGACGAGGCTCGACGAAAATGCTACAAGTCTCTTTTTTTATGAGAGGGTACCCTTTAAGCTAAAGAGTGACTGGGGGAGGCATACCTATGCCCGCCGAGGACAAAGTACAAAAGAATAATAGGGTCCAAATGAAACAAGGGACCGAATTAAAAAGTACAAATCGGCATAAACATAAGCCGATAATAATACAATGAGGAATCCCACATACATGCTCGTGCTCGGGATAGACGACCGGTACTCATACAATAATATGCGAGTACATGAGATACAAATACAACCCAAATTCCCCCTATACACTGGGGAAGGGCTCACAAAATATGACCGATACATGCAAATCAAAGAGGCAACGCAAGCGTACTAAGGCCACATCATCAAATATATGGAGCTACATCGAAGGATGTACGAAGAGGTCATCCGGCATGTGGGGCTACTCGTAGGGCCACCCCCTCATGAGGGTTGTGACATCTCACACACACACGGAATGATCAAAGATCGCTACCGCATCACCGAACCATCAAGCATGTGGATCTCGATCGTGTTGAAAGGAGCTGACGTGGAGAAACAATCAAGTCAAAGGGAAATGAGAGATCCCTTTTGCTCGATCCGAGGCACCAAACAAGAGTGGAAGATTTGGAACCAAGGTCACCGCCCTCTAGACACTGTCTTCCGGAATGAAGGAGCTGATGTCGTCGAAGGAGGCCCGCCATAGGTGAGGCAATGGGAGGTCCTCAACTAAGGCACGAGAGAAAATAGTAGAGCGACGGACGGAGACAAATACCAATGATGATGGCGGAATGGGGAGGGACCTAGGTAGCGAATGGATGACTTCCTTGCACAGAGCATAAAGGGCATGAATGACATGGCAGCAAGTCGACACAATATCATAAGTGATAAGGACGGTGGGACCGAAGGCCATAATGTGCGACACAAGAGAGAGACCAAGCAATGAAGGATGGAGGACTATAGCGTGGGTACAAAGGGACTCCTGGATAGACTCCATGGAATGCGATGATGACTCCACTTGGATGCTCTAAACAAGGGCGAATCGATGGTGCTGCCACACAGTAAAGGTCCAAAGGGGGACCATGAAAACATGAGTACAATATGGTAACTCATGACGAAAATCAACACGAACAAAGACAAGTAAGGAGGAAAAGTGGTGCCCCAAGTACAAGTATTGTAAGTGAAGAAATACGATTTTAAGGAGAGGTGAAGTGACCCATCTTGGACAGAATGTGTCCTAGTGAAGTATCAAATCACAAAAAACTAATAGATACCCATTTGAGGGCTCGGTGAGAGCTTTCCAATGGTGCAGACGGTTTGTCAAACGGGGCTACTGTATGGTCGCAGCAGGGCGAAAGAAGAAACAAGGGTTCTCTTTTAATAAGGCGTTTTTCCCTCCAAATTCACTCATTTGCTAGTGTTCGTGTGGTGAATGTAGAGAGGAAAGAAGGCCCTAAATCTTGCGGCGAGCATAAGCAGACAAGACCCAGACTGTTGGAATCGAGATCCGTTAGTTGTAGGTAAGAGGCCTAACCTTACTCTTTCATTTTGATGGATTGAAAGTTTAGTTTAGGGCCCAAAATCTACGATGTAACAGACCCTCCTTCATCTCTACGGGGCCGGGTCGAACTTTTTGGGAAAAAAAAGTACGACTTGGGAGAGGTGTTTGAGGGCAAAAACCGTGACTCCGTCCCCGGCACGTGGGCGAGAAAAGTGCGACCTGGGGGATGAGGGGGGTTTTAGTGCCGTTTTTATGGTCGAGGTTGGGTTTTTGTGGTTGGTTATGGTATTCCCTATCCGTATGCTCTGACAAAGATGATGGTTTTGTATAGATATGGCAGAGATACGGTTAACCGGAGAGAGAGAGACATGGGTACATTACGGGCAGAGATCCAGGGCGGATCGAGGGTGTCCGTCGTGTGTAGGTCGCGTGTTTGGGGGTTCTAAAGTTTTTGGAGAACCCTTTCGATGAGAGCGGAGAGTTTTGTTGGCCCGGATTATCGATACTGATCCGCAGCATGAGGTCTTTGTAGTGGGCACAGATCGAATCGATGTACCCGGGGATGTGTATTTTCTAACGGGTCTCCCGCCACTAGGGATGGTGGGAAACACGCGACTCGTATTACACTTTGGGGGCGGGCGTATATCATGGAGTTTGTGGAGCGACATTGTCGACAGAGTCTCCAAGTCAAGGGTACTCGACATGCGATCGAGGATCTATAGAGATTAGAGACCACGTGCGATGGCTGCCGGCGGTCGTGCGTGACTCTGGGCAACTAGGCGCGTCCCATCACATCAGGGGGGCGGATGATGATTGTGGAGAGTGTTGAGTGGGACCCACTCGTGGGTGGGCCCAAATGATGCTGGTGTCGCTAAAATGACGAGCTGTCGCTCTGCAAGCGGCAAGTGAACCACGATTGCTCGTATGGGACTTTATTGTCGCCTTCTCTTCTTTGAGAAGATCTCGACCTTACGACCTCATATACAGCTCCCGGACGGGGGCCCGAGAGAGCCCAGGGATGTGCCGGTGGGGGCGGCCATGCGTGGGAGGAGGAGGAGGGGGCGGTCTGGACGAGTGTTTTGACCTAATTTCTTTGCCCATTGGGATCATATGTCGATTATACATTGACTACTATCCCTATAGTGGGATGAGTTATTGTGGGGATCCGGACACCTCACACTTCCACCTGGTCGAGTATGGGGGCCCGATGGTAAGTGATAGATTACCATTCTTGTATGGGCATGTTAAAAGTTATTGAATAGTAGATATGGTACTCGGTTCATGTACTTTTGGTATGCGCGATATAGCTCTAGTAAACAGCGCGGATATATGGGGCGCCCGGCGACTCGGAGTTTGCGGTGGTCGAGTGGGTTGAGAGCAGCGCGCAATGAGGATGTGACCGCCCTTCTGGAGGACATCCACCGTAGACGCGAGAGGTTGCTGACCGGAGTCTCAGAGCGCAGGTGGAAAAACTTAGACGACCAATACGTGGAGGCATGCATTGATCTTCCCTCGGAATGGCGAGGTGTCATGTGGCGCATGGCGATGGCCGGTCAAGGCATACGTGATCTACGGGCTGCAGGGGCAGAGCCATTAGCTCAGATCCGCCGGATAGTGAGTAGGTGTGGGGTACGTGGTGCCCCCCTAGGTGTATGTAGGGGCGGTGGTGCCCCCCGCTTTGAGTTTTTGTAACATGCTATGGGCATGTCAAATGTATCGCAGTAGATGGACTCTAAACACATGTTTTGCTGACGGATATTATGGATATGCATCATTTTTAATTATTATGAATGTTATTGTCTTGTATGAAATGCGTGTGATAAATGCCAATCTAGAACATGGTTTGCAATGCTATCTACATAGTGATTCTCTTGTTCTCGAGGTACATGGTTGAAAGTTATGGTTTCAAATTCACGTATCAAGAGTTTCACTCGTAAATATCGTCTAAACGAAAGACGTGGTTATGCACATGATAAACACCATTTAGTTGCATGACAAGAAGTAGGGAATCCAAATGAACATGCGGATGGAGGATGCGATGAAAGAGGGCATCGGCTAAGAGACCACGCACCGCATCATATTCGGCCCCGATTTTTGGTGGCGATACCAATGCGGACCCCGTTTGAGAGAACAAGGGCATGCAAGGGGGTGAAAATGGCCCAACCTACCGAGGCTAGATTCCGGGAGTAACGACTTGCACCACTCCGCGTATCGATAAAGGGTGGGGGATGGAGGTCCTGCAGAATGGTGTTACAAGACAACAAATGGGGGGAGGAGATACAATGACGACAGCGTGAGTGTATAGAAGACATCAAGCGGCAACTGCGGGAGGGAGTGCAATGAGTAGGATGGCTATGACTCATATACAAACTAGAGGGTGGTATATGAGGGCTATAGGAGGTATGGCGAGGACTCGGGTTGTGGAGATCAACAAAGATACGGGTGGAGTGATCTCGTGCATGGGTAGAAACGAGGGGGTCAAGGGTGGTCGCTGAAGGGGGGTCAAGCGAGGAAATAGGGGAGGATGCAAGGGGACTGGGCTCTAAAGGTCGTATAGAGGAGGATAGGTAAAGAATGGTCGTAGTAGACTCCGTCATCCGAATGTCGATGGGGAGCGGGGGGATCCTCAAGGCTGACCCGAGCATCCCGCGCGAGTATGAGAGGCGGATTGATTTTTTTTCAACCTCATACTCTCGTACTACTTCTAAAGAGGCGCGGTAATGCGTCGGAGTGAGGACAATGGTGGGAGTAATGGCCATGGATACCACACAAAGCGCGAGGTTTGCTAGTGTGCAGATAGTTTTTGGGTTCTTGGTTACGGACGAGGATGGAAGAGAAGGGTCGGAGACCGTAGACTCAGGGAACGCGACTTTAACCATGGGTTGACTGCGGGGCAACTCAAGACAAGTATGGGTGGCATGACCGATGACATCACACAAGGCACAAGGCTTTGCAGGCGGGGGAGGAGCAAGGTCAGTCAGGGTGGCCTTGTCTTTGGATGCCCCCTTGCGAGTGTTGAGTCCCGAATTTGCATCTTTTCCATACACTTTTCCATACCTTTTTCACTCACCTAAACCTCCAAAATTGTCAATATCATGTGCAAAAGGGTATCTAACATGGTTTTTAATTATGTTTTTGTGTTTTCTATTTGATCTAGATTTTTAGCTCATATAGGCATCGGAAACTTGCCACTTTCCAAGCAATGCTCGCAACTTTCCAGCGCTATTTTGTGGAAATATATGCTATGTGTCTACAAAGGAAACGAGCCACATGGGTAGGCTAGGAATGACGAGGACATGGTTCGTGTCCTATTGGTTCAAGTAAACTCGTCAAAGGAAGTCGCAGTCAAAGCCATCCACGTGGAAGTCAACTATGGAGTTTCATGTCGACTTCTGGACTCGATTCTCGGCATATAAACATCCATACGGCCGTTTCTAAGCTATGCGGAGGTTAAATCGACATCCGTCAAGTGCGAGTTACAGGGAGTTGAATTCAAGCATCCACCTTCCGTAGATTCGCTTTTCCAACACGGCCATACTCCTATATCCGTGGCCGTAGTGGTCTACGTGTCTCTCCTGCTATCATAAACTTCAGGATACGATGCTGAGTTTATTGTTTTATATAGAGCGTTTGCATACGCACGTAGAGTTAGTTGTCGATTGTTAGTTGTTAGTTGATAGTTGATGTGCGTACTCTGTTATGTTTGCTTTGTAGTGATTACTGTCGTCTTGAGCCGTAACACTACCATTCTGTGAATGAATCGCTTGTTAATATGAGAAGACTACGTTTTTTCAACTTAATTCGTGTTTGAGGATCGTTACCAAAGCCGTGTAGAGGGCCCCTGCTCGGCCCAAGGTTCGTGTATTAATGTATATATTTCTCATTTCATTTCTTTAAAAAGTCATTGTATCATAATTCATTACATGTTCATATTTTGTAGTTGTTTCATTTACTGTTTATACATTTCCATAATTTCCATTTCATTTAGTCTTTCATGTTTTTTATGATTATAATCAACGATCAGCTTTTCTTGTGCGGGTTTTAGGTAGACAGCACGGGCATTTTCATAGTATTTTTGGCTAATGACATGAAACTAACATTGTTCTCTATGCTAGTTTTCTTTTCATAGCTTTTGTTTAACTTCGCCTTGCTTTGTACACTTCGGTTGCTTATCGATTCAGTAGTTAAATTTAGATATATTAAGTCTGCTCATAGCGTTTTCGCTGTTACTCAGAAAGCACATTTGACCGATGATGGTGAGTCGCATTATGAAATGTGTAGTTTAGTATTAGTTTTCTTTTCGTAAATTTAGATATATTAAACGCTCATAGCGTCTTCATTGCCTCCGAAAGCCACAGTGGACTGATGGGTGAGGGACTCGCATTATGAAATGTGTAGTTTAGTATTAGTTTCTTTCTCTAAATTTAGATATATTAAATCATGTATGACATCTTCGGTTAGCCCTCCCGAAAGCTACGGCTGGGATCGATGGCGAGGATTGAATCATGTGTGTATGGTTTAGTATTATTTTACTTTCTGCGAATTAAATATCGCTTACATAAGTTGTTTATGATTACTTTCGCAAGTCATAGTCGTGTCTAATGATGAAGGGGTCGGAAAATGAATTGATGTAATCTGATTTAGATTTATTTTGTTGCAATTTTGAATTTCCATAAGCGTAGTTTCTTTTGTGTTCAGTTTAGCGACAAGAATAGTTTGGTTTTCATGTTCACTAGTTTCTGTTTTGATTCATTAGTTTAGCAAGACTTTTCTTTTCATTTCAGCAGTACACTTTTTACTTTCTTTCAAGTCTTGTCATTGTAATTTCAATTTTCTTTTTAAAGTTTCAATATTGGTAAATCATTATAGGGGATATCACTTCCTTGAACAAATATAACCAAACTTGTTTTTCATTTTAGAATTTCCATTTCACCTTAGAAAGATTCAAAAACGACAAAAAAGTTAAGAAAGAGGTTATCTTCGCACATATAGTGCGCCACACTTCATCAGCCTACGATTCTAGGATTGACAAATTAAATGCAAGAATTTAGGACACACTAAATTGACCAAACATTTTTGGTACTGATACTTGGGGAAGTGTAACTAGGTAGCCAATTTCTTAAAAAACATAAAATCATAAAAGAAGGGAAAACTTGATAACTTCTTGAAGTATGCTCTCCTCTTGCACCTAGTGTGATCCGGAGGATCATAAAAGAGAGTTATTGGTTTAGTAATTTCTTAAGTATGCTCTCTTCTTTGCACCTAGCGTGATCTCGGAAGATCGAAAGAGAAATTATTAGCCCAACTTTTTAGAATAAAAAATGACATGCATAGAGCAAGAGATTCTAGGAAGGTTTATAGCTAAAGTCAAGAGTTCGAGTTTTTCACAACTCCATATTCTTCAAGGCACTAGTCAGATTCACCACCATCTACCCCTAGCCTTAAGATTTTTGGAAGTCAAAGAACAGCTGAATTAGAGGATTCTCCTATACCACCTACTAAAATCCACTTAGAAAAAAGCAAAGAGACTTTCTCTCATCCTTCCTTGGTAGAAGAACTCAGAGGACTATAAGGACTCTAAAGAAACTATCATGGCGAGGGAGGTAATAAATAGAGGTGGAGATAGAAGAGGAGGAGATAATGGAGATAACAATGGTGAAGGAAATAATGGTAGAAATAGGGACAATTTGCTTGGATTCCCTATAGTTGATGAGGGAACTCATGCAACAATGAAAAAATATCTCACCATCCCGTTCTCCTAACTTTTATGGATTGCGAAGTGAGGGATCTGAAACATTTCGTTTGAGTTTGAAGTAGTGTGCCGAACTTATGACTATATGGAAGATTCTCAAAAACTCAAACTCAGTTTCCTTCAACATTGAAGGGATCTGCTTTGAAATGGTTCATGGGATTAGCCACTCAATCTATCGAGACTTGGAATGATATGAAACAAACATTTTTGGATAGATACTTGGACTATTGTATGCCCACTAATCACAAGGATGAGGTATTCAAAATGATGCAAAAAGAAGATGAAAATTTGGAAGACTTAATTGAACGATTTCAATACAACTTGAAAAGAGCAAAGATGAGAAACTTAGATAATGAAACCTTGAAAGCCCTCCTATTAAAAGCCATTAGAGATGAATGGATAGACATTTTAAACATGATGGGGAAAGGATACATTTCTCAACTTCCATTTCATGATATAACGTGAACTATGTATCCATCTCTCAAGGGGAAAATCTAAAACCGGAAAAGGGCCTAGGGATTCTTCTCTTATTAGGGCTAACAAATCTGTAATCGGATCAGTAAGTAGGGCAGAGATTGGTAATATGCTTGATGAGTTTAAAACTGATATCTTAGGGAGTCTTAGTGAACACAATTAGACACCCTTAAAATCCAAAACAAGCAGAAAGCGTAAAACGGATGCTTTAGCCATCTTTTGTCCGAAATGTAGAAAGAAACATGCTTTAAGGGAATGCCCCTTGGATGCAAAATTTGTAGAAACATGTATGATTTGCTCAGAAAATCATGAGATCAAGGATTTTCCTTCAATCCCACGGACTCAAAAAGTCTGTTTTTCAAGAAGATCCAAATTCAGATAGAATCTCTCGTTTTGTCGCAAGGAGACCTCGCGGGGACAACAATCTCAAGGGTTTAATAACCCTATGAATCTTCAAACCCCACCAAATTGGACTCCTTGGCAACAACCTTGGCCCCAACATCAAAATTCATATCAGCCATGGGTACAAGGGATGCAAAATCCTTATGGGAGATTTGCTCAATTTTATCAATATCCTCCATCTTTTTCAAAATCAACAAGCTCCACAATTTCCAAGCCAAAAATCCACAACTTTCATTTCCATTTCCACAACAACAACCTTCTCAAAAAAACACAAATCCTCAACTCATGCTCCCATACCAACGGAAGAAGACAAATCAACTTCCAAATTTTCGTGCCATTGCCAAATCCTAACAATAAGAATCCTCAAACTACTTATATGGTAGAAGGACAACAATTTCCTACCCTATATGATTGTTCCCTCTCAACGATGTACAACTCGGATACGGTAGAGTTTTAGAAAAACCTTCTATAGACATTCAAGAGCAAGATACCTCCGAGGAGGAATCTCTTCAAGTCAATAAGAGTTCCCGAGGAAGAATCTCTTCAAAATTCAAAAAATTCAAAAAAGAAAAAGAAAAGCTAACATCCACAACTCCTATAGTTGAGCAACACGTATCTTCATCTACACCTCCTTTTCTCGGAAAGACTACAAATTGATAAGGGGGTGGAAAAACAAATCTTGTTGCCTAACTATGACTTTCTAGATGAATTGAAGAATGTTTGTATCAAGATTCCATTGCTACAAGCCATTCGAGAAATTCCTATTCTAGCAAAAAACCATAAAGGAGTTGAGTTTCAAAAGACCGGGAAGGAAGCTAAAGGACACAAGAAGAATCCACCCGTAGGAAAGATTGTAGACATTATGATGGGGAAAAATTACCATGCAGAATGTATGTAGATCCGGGAAGTCCAATTGTCAAGACACATATAAATGGGATAGAAATTCCAAACACATTGATTGACTTAGGGGCATGTCTATCAACATTATGAGTGAGGCAGACTATGGAATGACTTTAAAAACTTCCTAACCTTCTTTTTACACCTACTTTATTGCAACTTGCAGATCGATCGGTTATTAAACCGCGATGGTGTATTAGAAGATATTTTACGTCTCCTTAGATTCTTGGGAATATCCAAATAGACTTTATGATTTTGACTCCCTAAAGTAATCTAGGAGGACATCCAATTATCTTAGGAAGACCTTGGCCAGGCCACAATGATGCTTTTATTAGTTGTAGATGCTGGAGACATGTACATTTCTAATGGTAATTAGACAAAGAAATTCAATTTGTATCCTCCGCAAGAGCAATTACGTAAATAGGAGACAATGAATGGATCGATGATGAGAACACTATACAACCCTGTCTTTACCATTTTCTGAAATTAGTGAGGATAGTCAAATTTCCGAACACATTAGAAAATTTTGAGATAACTTCAGAATATGACCCCACACAATTTCGCTTGAATGCGACATAGAATATTTATCATCAAGACAAATGTCTCTCTACTCTATGGAAGAGTTTGGTAATTCTGCTCTTTTGAGATTTTTTCCGAAAAAGACATTGAATATCAACAAACATCCGGAGAAGTCACAACAAGAAGAACTAACGGGCAATCTTGCAAAAACATTCTACTCGCATTTGCATGGGAGTATACCGACATGAAGAGGTATTGATCCTAAGACTCTGCATCCATCATATCTATATTGAGGAAAACAAGTAGACCAATCGGACAACCTCAAAGAAGGATGAATCCAAATCTTAGGGAGATAGTGAAAGAAGAGCTCCAAAAACTTCTCAATGTAAACTTCATTTATCCAATTTCGTATAGTCGATGGGTTTCTCCTTTGGTTATAGTACCTAAAAAAGAATGGTAAATGGAGAGTATGCATTGATTACGGGGAATTGAACAAAGCAACTTTGAAGGATCACTTTCCTTTGCCTTTTATTGATCGTGTATTAGATACATTGCAGTGTAAAAGTACTTTTCATTTTTTGGATGGTTTTAGTGGCTATAATCAAATTCGGGTAGCACACGAAGATCAAGATAAGACCACATTTACTTGTCCATGGGGAACTTTTGCCCTACCGAAAGTGCTTCCTTTTGGGTTATGTAATGCACTGTCAGACATTCCCAAAAGAGCAGTACTAGGAATTTTTTCTGATCTAATCCATGATTGTGTAGAGGTTTATATGGATGATTTTGCAGTGTTTATGGTACTCATTTGAAGAGGCATTAGAAAATTTGGAAAAAGTTCTCATAAGATGTAAAGAAACAAACCTTTCATTAAGCCATGAAAAATGCTTTATGATGTTTATCGAAGGGATTGTTTTAGGACATCATATTTCAGGAGATGGGATTAAGGTTGATAGATCAAAAGTTGAAGTCATCTCCAAGTTGCCTATTCCAAATTGTCAAAGAGATGTTAGAAGTTTTCTAGGATTTATTGAGTTACTATAGAAGATTTATAGAAAACTTCACTAAAATAGCATCTCCACTCTTCAAGTTGCTTACAAAAAGACTCTGTGAATTTAAATGGGATCTCGATTGTCAATCAGCCTTTTTGAAACTTTGAAAACAAGAATATCTCGAAGCACCTATCTTGAGAGGACCAAATTGGAAACTTCCTTTCCATATGTTTCTACAGATGCTTTCGAGATACGACTCTTGGAGCCAGTGTTGGGTCAAAAAGATTTAATTCCTTATGCCATTTATTACACCAAGAAAAATTTGACTTGCACGAGTTGAACTATACTCGTGACCGAAAAAAAGAATTCTTATCTGTTGTTCATGCAATTAATAAGTTTAGACATTACATAACAAAGGCTATGAAACTTTTATTCATAATTGACCATTACGCGCAATTAGATATTTAATGAACAAACTTCGTTACTAATGGCAGAGTGACAAGATGGCTTTTACTTTTGCAAGAATTCAATATTACTTGTGTTGGATAGGTCGGGGAAAACGAAGTCACAGTAGCTGATTTCTTGTCTAGGATTCGAGAATACTAAAGAAGATTCTCTGTAGAAGATAAGTTTTCCCCGATGAATATTTGTTTGCATTAAAGAACTATTAAGACCCCTTGGTATGCGGGATATTGCTAACTATTTGGGTTACGTGGAAACTACCTTCACATTTATTTCCAAGAGAAAACGAAAGATTATTCGGGAGAGTTCAAGATATTCATGGATTTCTAACGAATTGTTTAAAAACAGGCTGAGATCTTGTGATCGGAAGATGTGTCGGGGAAGATGAAATGCCCTGAGTATTCTTAAGGCATGTCATGATGAACCATGCGGCAGGAAACTTGCGGACAAAAGAGACGGCCTATAAAACTCCTTTTCCCTTGGGATATTATTGACCTTCTCTCTCAAAAGATGCAAAACAATATGTCAAAAGGTGTGATAGATGCCAAAGAGTAGGGAAACCTACTCCTTTCAAATGAAATGCTATTGCAAACACAGTGTCACTCATTGAACCCTTTGAAAAATGGGCTTTAGATTTCATTGGACCGATTAATCCACCATCTAAGCAAAGAAGTATATATTGGTTTGCACTCGATTAGTGTTACTAAATGGGTAGAAGCTAAAGCATTAGTGTCTGCGTACCGAAAATTCGGCTTCTGTTCATTTTCTTTATGAGGATATTTTTACTGCGCTTTGGTGTTCCAAGAGAAATTGTAATGCATCGTGAGCCAATTCACATCAAATTTGGTGGAGAAGTTGATGGAAGAATACAAAATCAAGCACAAAAGATCTACTCCCTACCATCCACAAGCAAATGGTCAAGTGGAGTCCACAAACAAAGTTCTTGAAAGTATCATCACCAAAACCTGCTCATCTACATAGAAGAGATTGGGCAAGAGAGGCTTCCGAAGCCTTGTGGGCCTACGTAACTACATGGAGGAATACAACAGACATTCTCCCTATGAACTTGTTTACTGGGAAAGAAGTCTTGTTCCCCAGTCGAGTTCCAAGTCAAGACCCTTCAAGATAGCCGATTCGTTGGGAATGGACTTGTCGAAGCCCAAAAAGCATAGAATGGAGCAGCTTGAATGAGCTAGATGAGATCAGACAAGAAGCAATTCTAAGAACTGATCTAGTTCAATATCAAAGAACTAAGTGGTATGACAAATATATCAAAGAGAAGAAGTTTCAAGAAGGAGATTGGGGTACTGTTATTTGACTCCAAGTTTAAAGATTTTCAAGGGGAAATTTCAGTACTCATTAGCTTGGGCCATATGAGATCGACAAGATCTTTAACAATGGAGCACGTAAGAATCAAGACCATTGATGAGTTTCAAACTCCTCTTATAGTGAATGGCCATAGATTGAAAGCTTTATCATAAGCCACTCTCTAAAGAGGATTTTGTCAAGTTGTTTCAAGAAAGTTACTCAATCGGCTGCAGTAGTAAGAATTCTTCTTCTCCATCAGCCCTATAGCTTTGTTTTTCAAGTTAGAAGAAGAAGAAGAAGAAGAAGAAGAGAGAGGAAAAAATGGTATAAGCTCTGAAAACCAATCATTGATTGATGAGTCTTATAGCGAAAATATGGTGAAAATCGGGGGACACACCGACACTCTATATTTTGTCCAAAAAAATATGTCTTTCATTTCATTTCATCTCACCACCCACTCCATTTCATTCCACTTTATTTCATTTCATTTCACTTCATTCCACTTCATTTCATCCATTCCATCAATGAAAAATCTTTATGACCATTTCCACCTGGTCATTTGTCATTTGTTCATTTCTATTTCAGCCAAGTAATAGGCTGTGTCAGTTTTCCGCGAGTCGACATCCGTTTCCGCGGATCGACTCCGGTTCCGCGGCCCAGTAAAGGGGTTCCCAGCCTACTACTACTCTGTTTTAAAAAAGAATGTGCTGAGTTAGTTGTTATTTTCATAAATTATGAAATAAAATGCGGAGAGAGGATCAATGGAACATTCAAGACACTAATGAAGATCAATCGGCTTGAAGACCAAGGGAAAAAATCAAGGATTCCAAAGGTATGAATAAAGCTTTATTTCAAATGAGTATCGAAAAACACATTTTTTATATAATTTTAAACTATGAGCTCTACCCATAACGCGCTAATGATTATATTGATAGCTCCCATAACCTTCCACGATCTCTATGTTATCCTCTTGTATTTATTCACAAACGGTTTCATCATTGAAATTCCGATTCTCACTCATGTTCAAATATCCCACCGTAGATAATGATACGTATTTGAGTTGACAAAGGACTCTTATAAGCGTATAACTTCATAATCATTGATTGAAACGTGTTCATATTTATGACACAGCCCACCAAAATTCAAAACGCGGCCGAATGCATTATACTTTGTTAACCTCTTTGTCGTGTCTCTCGTCGTGGTTTACAAAACCCCACTCTACTCATTCTCACTCCTGTTTCACTCCATTTCGTTCCTTTTGCTCACTCTCACTTGAGTATATCTACCTAGCAGTCTTACTCCATTCTGTTTTATGGTGCTCATTTCCATTTTATGATAACATCCCCACAGTATTGTGCTCGATCCTCGTGTATTCCATCGTTCCATTTCCACTTAAACCTCACAGAGGCAAGCTCGTGAAGTACGGAGAAGTAAAATGGGAAAATTATTAAGGGCAAAGGCGGCGAAGGACCAAAGTTTATAGAGGGATTTCCGCAAGCAAAAAGAGATGTTGAGGAAAGTTAAATGGAAATTTGCATTTTATTCAGAAATTCGGGGGTTACCACGGTAGAAGTTACAAAGCGTTTGCAAGATCATTTGATGGCTCGAGAAGCGTAAGTGGGAGACCTCAAGTTTTTGGCCAATGAAGCATCAATAGCAACGCCGCGAGCTTCTTCGGAGAAGGAGAACGTTGGTTCAAAAATAAAAGTATCGGTGATGAGGCATGGAGAACAATCTACGGAATCAAGGTATGGATATCACTTGTTTTTAAAAGAGGCATCCCTCTGTGCATGCAATAAAAGATGAATGGGCCACTTTACTACTCATTGTTCAGAAATTTATTACATGTGAAGGCCGTTTTGGCTCTATGTACATGTACCATACTAGGCTATTGATGAATTTTTCTTGAAAACAAAACTCTCAATCTCCCTTATTTCCTATTCAATAGCTTAAAGAGAAAATGGTCATGGACTCGATTCAAAAACACTTGGGAGATGTAGAGCCTCATCTTTATCACTCACGGCCTTATAAAAAATTCTGATTGAAAAGGAGCTAAAGGAAAGAAAAGATACATGGGAACAATTCCTAGTTAGAAACTTCTTTGAAGAACCTCAGAAATTCCCTGAAGGTAGTCCAATTAGAAGGAGTAGAAGAAAGAAAATGAATGTTGAAACCCAACTTGCTTCTACACATGAAATTCCCACAGACTAGCACAAGCAAAAAGAAGTAGAAGGAAAAGAACAAGAGATGAAATCCAAAATACTTCTACTACTACTATGAGGAAAACTGATAGGGAAGAGAGATTGGTAAAAAAGGAAGAAGAAGGAAATCAAAACTAAGAAGCCAATAATACCAAAAGAGGGAAAGAAATTATTGAGGTGCGTCCATAAAACTCCTTCTTCTAAGAAGAAGATCACCAAATACTATTCGAAAGATTAGTTTTTTCTTCAAAAAACGGTCATCTATATCCAAGAAGGCAAGAGACGGGAAAACAAGAACAAAAGGGTAGTGTACCACAAAGCATGTGAGGAGAAGCGAACAGAAGCTTAAGGGAAAATTGAGAAAAACACAAATTAAAGGTCCTCATTTCATTGATTTGGGTGAGGAGACATCTCAATCGGCCTCCAATCGACCATAGTCCATTTCGGTCGGCTTAGTGAACCCGACTCCTTTCACTCCCAATCGGACAATGAGCATACTCCATCTTATTCTCGCGAAAATATTGATGTAAGCCCTCCCTCGACTGATTTTTGAACATAATTCTCCTTTACGAGATTTTGGGAGACAACTAATAATGAAAAGACACGTGAAGTAGATCCCAAACAGCCAGGGAGGTATATGACTATATAGAATCCTTGGAGAAGGCAAACATTACGAGTCCAAGTACCTCTTCCATTCAGCTCTCATACATTGCGGGATGATTTAGTCCAGTCATTAAAACAGGGAATTTTTGAGCTTGAGCTTTTAAATCGGCATATCAAAAATGAAAATGAAACACCGAAAGAGCAAGGCAAAGCTGGACAAGATCATCCATGATAATACTATGTTACATTTGGGTATTTGGCAAAAGAAAAAATAAGAAATTAAAAAGGAAATTCCAAAAAATTGAGCGAGCACTTGTGAATATCAAATTCGGGTGCTTAATGAAGAAACCTGAATAGATGAGCAAAGATAAACGAAAGAAGAGAAGGGGGTTGGATGTGCCATGTTGAAGTATCAAGGCACATGAACCGAACAAAGAGTATCAAAATTTTGGTTGCATGAGGACATGCAACACCTTCACGAGTGGGGGGTATGTTGAGTCCCGAATTTGCATCTTTTCCATACACTTTTCCATACCTCTTTTTCACTCACCTAAACCTCCAAAATTGTCGATATCATGTGCGAAAAAAGGGTATCTAACATGGTTTTTAATTATGTTTTTGTGTTTTCTATTTGATCTAGATTTTCTGTTCATACAGTATGCGGAAACTTGCCACTTTTCCACGGCTATTTTGTGGAAATATATGCTACGAGTGTCTACAAAGGAACGAGCCAAATGGGCAGAGCTAGGAATGACGAGGACATGGTTCGTTTCCCTATTGGTTCAAGTAAACTCGTCAAAGGAAGCCGCTGGCCAAAGCCATCCACGTGGAAGTCAACTATGGAGTTTCATGTCGAGTTTTACTGGACTCTGCTTTCGTGGCATATAAACATCCATACTGGGCCGTTTCTAAGCTTGCGGAGGTTAAATCGACATCCGTGCGAGTTCTGGAGTTGAATTCAAGCATCCACCTTCCGTAGATTCGCTTTTCCAACACGGCCATACTCCTATATCCGTGGCCGTAGTGGTCTACGTGCTCTCTCGCTATCATAAACTTCAGGGAGACGATTACGGTTTATTGTTTTATATAGAGCGTTTGCATACGCAGTGAGTTAGTTGTCGGTTGTTAGTTGTTAGTCGATAGTTGATGTGCGTACTACGTTATAGTTTTTCTTTTGTAGTGATTACATGCCTTGTGCCGTAACACTACTATTCTCCGTAATAGAACGCTTTGTTAATATGAGAAGACTCGTGTTTTTCAACTTAATTCATGTTTGAGGATCGTTACCAAAGGCTGTGTAGAGGCCCCCTCGCTCAAATTTCAAAGTCCTGTATTAATGTATATATTTCTCATTTCATTTCTTTAAAAATTCATTGTATCATAATTCATTACATGTTCATATTTTGTAGTTGTTTCATTACGTGTATACATTTCCATAATTTCCATTTCACTTTGTCTTTCATGTTTTTATGATTGTTAATCACTCGATCAGCTTTCTTGATAAGCGGGGGTTTTAGGTAGACAAAATTTCTGGGCATTTTCATAGTATTTTGGCTAATGACATGAAACTAACATTTGTCTATTGCTAGTTTGCTTTTCATAGCTTTTGTTTAACTTCGGGTCTTGCTTTGTACACTTCGGCTTTGCTTATCCGATTCGTAGTTAAATTTAGATATATTAAGTCATGCTCATAGCGTCTTCGTTGTTCTCCGAAAGCTACAAAATTTTGGAGTCGATGGTGAGGGACCGCATTATGAAATGTGTAGTTTAGTATTAGTTTCTTTCTACGCAAATTTAGATATATTAAGTCCGCTCATAGCGTCTTCGATTGCTCTCCGAAAAGCCACGAAATTTGGACTGATGGTGAGGGATCGCATTATGAAATGTGTAGTTTAGTATTAGTTTCTTTTTCGCAAATTTAGATATATTAAATCATGTATGACATCTTCGAGTGCCTCCGAAAAGCCACAAATTTGGGACTGATGGCGAGGATTGAATCATGTGTGTATGGTTTAGTATTAGTTTACTTTCTCGTAAATTAAATATCGATTACACAAGTTGTTTATGATTACTTCTCGCAAGTCATAGTTTGGGTCTAATGATGCAAGGTCGGGGAAAATGAATTGATGTAATCTGATTTAGATTTATTTTGTTGCAATTTTGAATTTCCATAAGCGTAGTTTCTTTTGTGTTCGGCTTTGAAGCGGCAAGAATAGTTTGGTTTTCATGTTCACTAGTTTCCCTGTTTTGATTCATTAGTTTAGTGAAGACCTTTTCATTTCAAAGAATACACTTTTACTTTCTTTCAAGTCTTGTCATTGTAATTTCAATTTGCTTTTAAAGTTTCAAGATTGGTAAATCATTATAGGGGATATCACTTCCTTGAACAAATATAACCAAACTTGTTTTTCATTTTAGAATTTCCATTTCACCTTAGAAAGACCAAAAACGACAAAAAGTTAAGAAAGAGGTTATCTTGCACATATAGTGCGCCGCACTTCATCATCTTACGATTCTCGGATTGAAAAATTAAATGCAAAAATTTAGGACACACTAAATTGACCAAACAACGAGCTTTGCCTTTCTTTCCTGGAGCTGTCACCACAACGGTAAGGTCCTGGGGAGGTGCAGGGGGCATGGAAGCAACAGAGGAAGCAAGGGGGACCGGTTGAACCGGTGTCAAAGCAAGATAGGGTTTGGGGTGACCAGGAGGTGTAGCGGCTGGAGGGTCAAGGTACCTCGGACGGGTATACCTGTGGGTCGTTAGGGAGAGAGAGGGTGGCCATGACGTGGGACCGAATAGACTGCGGGAGGGGGGAGCCGGGAGAATGTATTTGACCAGCGGGATAATGACCAGGGAGGGATGGCTCAGAGGTGGTTAAGGCTTGGGGGAACCAATCCAGGGGGGATAAAGGGGTTCTGGGATACCGACTCGTAGGAGAAGGGCCAGAAAGGAGGAGGTTCGGGCTGGGCGGAGATGAAGGGATAGGAGCGGGTTAGCGTGTGGGTGAGGTTGAGTCCGAGGGTTGCTGACTATCACGAAGTGGGTCGCTAAGGGCGGACCCGAGACGATTGCATCATGCAAACATTCGATAAGATGGGATCGGAAGATGTGAGGAGGGCGAAGACCAGGAAAAGTTCCAAGCGGGGAATGAATCTTTGTAGACACGGGGGAGACACGGGTCAAGGAATCAACGGTTTGCTTATTGGCTACTGTAAGAGATGGTCGGGTCTTGGGGGAGGTCGCGAGACTTCGGCTCATGATAAGTCAACTGCGGTCGATGGTGACTATCTTTCCATTGTGAGGAAAATACATCTTGCGAGAAAACCGCGGAGGGACAAGCGAGACATGGCATAGGGTGTAGCTTCGCCCTAATAGAATGTTGTAATCTAGAGGGGCATCGATGACTTGATGTCAACACGCAAATAGTCTTACCGGCAAGGGAGTGATAAGACACATTGTCGAAAAGGCCGATGGGGGTGGGAGGGCGTGGTCGTCCCACGCTCAAAGGGTGATCGTGGAAGGGGGCCAAGTCGTGGGAGATCCCGAGTTGCTTCCAAACCGAAGCGCTAACATCACACGTGTGGATGCCCCCCTCATCAATTATACACCGAGAACGTTGGCATCTCGGGATTTTTGATCTGATTTTGGAAGGCGACGAAGTGGGGGAGAGGAGGATGTTCAGCTTTGAGTGGGCGTCGAAAACAATCATTTAGTCATCAGCAGGGATCTCAGCGCCCACGGCGTATAGTAGAGCCTTGTCTTAGAGCACGATTGGAGGAGTTCCCAATGTGGAAATGGCGACGGGGAGATTGCCCCAAATCATCTACTATGCTACATCGAATGAGCGAAACTTGGACCTGTAAGCAACATTTCAACGTAATGGTCCCTTAGGAATCTTGGTATGAACCTCAACTTTGGGTTGAGGGATACTCCAAGGGAACCACCGGATGCTCGAAAAGAGGCTGCGTAGAACTCGAAGAAGGAGGCTCTGGGGGCGTGACCGAGCGGGGAGGCTTTCGGGGCAATGCGGCGAGACCGAGTTTGAAGGTGAAGGTCGACGGGGAGGGGAAGGATCGAGTTCATCATGAGGATCTGGCAATCGGGAGGAACTAGAAATGGAAGGTGGAGCAGCCACTCTGTCCGTCGTGGTTTGGGTAGCCATGAATCCTTCGCCGAGGGAAAGGATCGAGTAAACGCAGCTGGGTTGGGTAGTGGCCACATTAGGAGGAGCATGAGGGGAGGCATGTTGTACGCGTAATGTGGCTTGAGACTCCCACATCCGTCGCATTCGTGGTAAGAGGGGACAATCGTGGGTGTAATGACCGCAAACACCACAACATGAACACGCTTATTTGTGCGAAGCGGCCCGTCCGGCTTGGGTTGAGTGCCACTGTTGTCTGGTTAGCGACAGTTAGGGTCAACACCTTGAGGATTCGGTCCCCGAGTACCCGGGGGCGGATTGGTTTGGATTGCCTCTCCACCTTCTTTGGGAAGAAGGGGGGATTAGTCGCTCCCTCACCGTGCAAATACTTGCTGGAGGGGGCCGTAGGGTGCTCGTTGCGGGTTTGGAGGAGGCAAGGGAGATGGAAGCGCATATGATGGAGGAGCCGGCGCACCGAGCTGCTGATAAAGGTAATGGTTAGGTTGGGCAACATTGAGGTAAGCAGGAGGTTGGGCAAAAGGAGGAGGCATGCCGTATCCTAGATACATGCTACTAGGAGGGGGAAGAGTGCTAAAGGTGTTGGCCCCTCTGTGAGGGAGACCATAGCCCATAGGAGGTTGAGCATACGGATGAGAAAGGGCTCCAATGATACCGTCAGCGGAATGAGATGCCCCCGGGGCGTTAGCGCCACCGAGCCTGGGGAGGTCAGGGAGGATGGGTATAAACATAACCGCGATTGAGTATAGATCGTGTCATATTTCAAGGCTATTTGGAGGGCGGTTTCTTCGCTTTGAGGGAAATGGGAGGCGACATCTTTGCCAATGGGAGCCAAGAGAGAGCGAAGGAACTGGCCCATATAGATCCGATCTTTGAAGGGGGAGCTCGACATAAGCTTCGTCTTCGTCGCCATTCTTGGACATGAGCGGAAAGGCGGGTCGAAAAGGTTTGCTTAAAAGAGGTCAAAAGCTGCGTACCAGTATCGTATCGGAGAGGGAGCTGGAAGTAAGATAAAAAGTCTTGGGCAATGGTCGCAAAGGTGGTATGGGAAGAGGGGGCTTGGTCAACATACCATTTAGAAGCTTAGCCGGTAAGCGTGCGTTGGAACAACTGAAGATGGATGGAATCATCGGTAATGGAGTTGGAGGAATACCACATGTGGAAAGATCGGACATGGTTGGTTGGATCTTCTCCAGCAAGGCCTTCAAACTTAGGGATGTCGAAGGGGAGCTTGGTTGGCATAGCAGGCCAACCAACATTGTGGCAGATAGGGTCATTGATCAACTGATTGAAATTGGGGAGGCTAAGGCCTGCGATGTACAGCAGCAAGGGTGTGGCCGAGGTAGTTCCTCGTGGCGGGTTCCGCTAGTAGTAGTTCCGACGATTAGGGACGGGAGCACCGCTAGCGTTAGGCCCTGGACCAGAAATAGTGAAGGTGACGGGGGAGAACCAAAAGGAAAAGGAGAACCCAAAGAATCGAAGAGGAGCTCTGAGTGTGGACTCGGAGGAGGGAGCAGCTCGACGACGACGGGACGGAAAGCGGTCGATCGACCGGAGTCGAGGGTGAAGGCCAAGAAGTCTCGGGGAAGTGCGCCTTGGGGGGCGCAATGATGACAACACAAACACGCGCACAAGGGGAAGAAGAACGACCACAAGGGCAAGGAGGTGCGGAATCAAGTGATTACAATGTCGAAACAAGGGCGTATAGGTGCGATGTCAATTGATTTTAAAGTCTTTGCCTGGCGGTGTAAACCAGGCTCTTCTTCACTTAGGGTGAGTGTGTGGCGTGCGTTAAATTTAATTTTTTAAACCCTTTTCGTTTTTGAGAGAAAGAGAAAAAGTGTGTCACAGTATCGAAAAATAAATCTGCAGAGAATAGTATATAATGCTGAAATAACGTGAAAATTAATAGCTACTATTGCATCGATTCAACCCAAAAAGGCGTGTCTCTCAAAACTAATCTAAAAGAGGGGAAAAAATCTAGTCAAAACACACATAAAAAAGAGGCCAATAGATCTAGGGTCGAAGGGACAGATCTAAAGGAGAAAGTCGCTTCGAAAAGAGGTGCGGAGTCACAACCAAGAGGCGGAGGCAAGGTGGTTAGAAAAAAGGAGGAAATCAGCAGAAAAAGTGGAAAGGACGAGGGAGGAGGTCCTAAAGGGAGGTCCAAACAAAATGACAAGAGGTGATTTGAAAGGAAGAAAAGCTGATTTGAAGGGATCCGAGGAGGAGGGGATCAGATCCGAAAAGGGAAGAGGCTCGAAACTCGAAAAATGTACGGCTGAAACATCTAAAAACTCTTCCACAAAAAGTGGAGGGATACCGAACCCCCTAGGGGGGCTGGTGTTCCCACTTAGATGAGCAAAATAGATCAGAAACGGGTCTAAATGGGTGGAGGCAGAGGCTGGAAAACTCGACGTAAGCTTCGAGCAAAACCCGTAAAAATTGAGTAAAAACAAAGTGAAAAAATGGCAGGGTCACGCGTTCGACTGTTTCGATGCGTGTCGCGAGAAATAAGTCGAAAAGTGCGACACGAGGTCCAGATCGCAGTTAAGAGCTGAAAAGTGCGACACGAAGCCGGGTGTCTCGGTGGCATTTTCGTAAAAAAATTTTCCGTCTTAGTCGGGGTCGATGTCGGGCTCACTGTCGCAATAGGGCCGGGAACACACGTAAGTTAGAAATTTTAATGTTTTAGGGTTTATGTGAGAAAAAACAACATAAAAATAGGAAAAACAAAAAAGTGAAAAGAAACCCTAGGGTGCGAAGTAGCTGGATATGCAGGAATATGAAAAATGGCAGCGGTCGTAATTTAAAACCCGTGTGGAGTCTCCATTTGTTAGTATGAATCCTTTGTCGAAGCGTACGAAAAAAGACCACTTTAGCTACGCATAACTAATAGCCCTAACATCAAAAGTGGCTTCAATATCTTCAGATCTACATTTATTTGATCAAGACAAGAGCTGCAAAAAACCAGATCTATACATAGAAAGACATTAAGCAGTAAAAAGAAGGGTTTGCTCCATATATCCAATAGACAAGACAAGAACAATTTTTGAAAGAATTTTTGTATTAAAGGCACCTGGGAGGAAAACAAGAAGGCGTATCCAATTCTCCTCAATGGGATGGGTTCTTGGAAGTCCTCAGCACTTCAGATCTAGAATATCTCTCTCTTGTTGGTGTAGAAAACCCAGACAAAGATAGAACTCAAAGGGAGCTCACACAGCAAAATAATGTAGAAAAATGTGACCAAGTGTATAGATCCAGAGTGATCTAATAGGCAACAAAGGTGAAGAATGGTAGGAAAAACCCTCCTATTTATAACAAAATATTGGGTCATTCTAGATCTTGGTGCATGATTAAAATAATGTTAACCAAATCTAGATCTACCTTTTATGGAATATTTTATTATATTTGTTGGAGGGAAAAAGTATTTGACTTGGGTCAAATCCCTTTATTTGTTAATAATAAATAAATAAATGATTTATTTATCTTTTTAGGGAAGTGGTTGAAGGATAATTAAATAAATAATGATTTATTTAATTATTTGTGGGTGATTTGGTCATATTGAACAAGGAATATTATCTAAATAAGATTTAAATAATTATTCCTAGAAAATAATAAGATAAATAAAGGTTTATCTAATTAATTTCTTTGTTTTGGGTTAAACATGACTAGGAATAATAATTAAAGTATGGTTTAATTAATTATTCCATTAGGAAAATCAAACAAAATAGGTTTGTTTAATATTTCCTTTTGGGGTTTCCTATTTAGACCATAAACAACCTATTAAATGTGGTTTATTAAGTTATTTTACATAGTGAAAGCAATTTTACGTAGGGTAAAATTGGTCTTACATGGTGTACTTGGGTCCATCTAATGATAATAGGTTAGATGACCAAAAAATGGTGTAACACATACTGTGAAGCTTGGAAATCAGAACATCGTGGTCATGTAGGAGCTCCGAGGGTGTTTGGATGTGTTTCCAACCAGCCTAGCATGAGCCATGCCAATTTGAAATGTCCCACAGAGAGTGCAAGCTTGCCTCATTCATCCATTTGCGCAGCGACTGGAGAGAGCTGCAGTCCTCCAACGGATCATTGTTCATGATTTTGTCGATCCACAGGTTGATCCTTTTACCATTGCTGGGAACCCAATATGCATGAGATTTTATTAGAGGGCAGGATTTGACACAGAGTTTCAGGAAAGGAAAATTTGATTGAGGAAGAGGTTGATCTAAGCAGCGAGAATGCTTTCCTTTGAAATATTTATGCCATAGAGCTAATTGAGCCTAGCCTGGATTAGGAGCTATGATTTTCCAGATTACTTTAGCACCCATTGCAATATTCTGGTTACAAAGATTTTTGAAATTCAGACCCCCTTCCAACAGAGGCTTGGAGATGGATTCCCAATTGACTAGCGGGATCTTTTTCTTGTTTTGTTTGCCACCCTTCCAAAAAAAATGGAGAATGATCTCCTCCATCTTTCTAATAATGCCAGTGGGAGCAAGGAGAAGAGAGAATTGGAATAAGGGGAGATTGTTGAGAACATATTTGATGAGAACAGTCTTGCCAGCAATGTTGAGCCAGGAGAATCCCCAGGGTTGTAGCTTGTTCTTGAATTTCTCCAATTGGGGAATCCAGTCTTTGTTGTAGTCTCTTTTGAGGAAAATAGGAAGTCCCAGGTACTTGAAGGAAGTCCAATTAGAGGAGGCAGTGAAACCAAAGCATCTAGAAATGGAGTTAATCAGGCTGGGCGAAATGTTCAAACAATAGATGTGGCATTTACCATTGTTTAATATGTTGCTCGAAACCCTACAAAACTCATCCAGAACTCCTTTAAATTTGGAATCGATAGGCACAGAAGCAGTCCCCAGCAGCAGGGTGTCATCAGTGAAGAGGGAATGATTGATGTTTTTAACTCCTCTTGCTATGCAAAGCCTAGTGATCTCCTGTTCCAGCAACTTCTTATCTAAATAAAAACTGAGGACTGAGGCTTGAAGGACAAAGAGTAGAGGTGAGAGGGCGCACCCCTGTCTAAGTCCTCTTGTGGCTTTGAAGAAGTTGGCAGCTTTTCCATTCACTAAAGGGGCAATCCAAGGCTCCGAGATGTAGGCTCGGATCCAATTTATAAAGCTTACTCCAAATCCAAGCTTATGCTAGACTTTCAGCAAGAAATTATGCCTAACTCGATCAAATGCATTCACTAAATAAATTTTGACAACCATACCTTTTTAGTTGCGATGCGGACTTGAGTGGATTGCCTCTTGGACTAATATGAAATTGTCCACAATCTGCCTTCCATGAATGAAGCCTCCTTGATTTTCCAGAATGATTTTGGGGAGGATGAGCTTCAATCTGTTAGTAATTACTTTGGAAATCAGTTTGTACCCAATGTTGCAAAGTGAGATCAGGCGAAACCTGTTGAAGGAGTTGGCTCCTTTCTCCTTGGGGATGAGGGCAAGGAAAGTGGAGTTAGTGTTGCCTCCGATTTTCTAGCATGCTTGGGACTTTAGGACCATTTTGAAGAGGTATTTTCCACAATTGGCCAGTATATTTGGAGAAACCTGGCTGAGAATCTGTCTGGCCTAGGGGCTTTGTCGGGGTCCATAAAAAAGAGGGCATCCTTGACTTCATTCTTAGTGACTTTAGCTTCTAGAAGGTGATTCATCTCGGCTGAAATCGAGGGGGGAACCACGTCCAACATGTCAGAGTTTTGATCCAGATCCATATCCTCACTATACAGGCTTTTGAAGTGAAGGAAGGCTGCTCTTTTGATGTTTACAAAGTCCTTGTGAATAATAGGACCTTCCTTGATTTCAGTAATGGAGTTGGTGCATTTCCTTGCCTGAGCTTGCTTGTGAAAAAAAGAGGAATTCCTATCCCTTGCTTTAAGCCAAAGACTACGAGACTTAAGTCTCCAATATTCTTCTTCAGCTAGGTAGGCCTTATGGAAATTTTGCTGGAGATGGTCCTCTTTGTCTAGAATCTCTTTTGTAATATCAACTTCTTTAGCCTGGAGATGATGGTTATCCATAATGCTTTGGATTTTTTTCCTTTCAGTGGCAGGCTTGGGCAGAGATTTGGCCCAAATTTTCAGAGCCACTTTCACTCTTTTGAGTTCTCCTCCCATACAAAAAAGGGGGACCCTTTGACAGGCTGTATCCCAATGTCCTTGATTATTTGCATGAATTCAGGCTTCTTGGCCCAGAGAGGGCTAAATCTGAAGGGAACAGGCCCAAGATCAAGCTAAGCCAAGAGCTCAAGCTTGATGGGTTTGTGATTAGAGGTGTTGCAGGGGAGAATATGAACTCTAGCCTCTAATCCAAGCAAAAGGAAAGAACTTTGGATGAAGAATATGTCAAGTCTAGCAGCGATATGACCAAGACCTACTCTTTTATTAGTCCAAGTGTACTTACCAGAGATTGGCTTGATGTCCAACAGATCCCAGTCCTGCATTAATTCCTCCGCCCATTCCCTTGCCGGATCTCGAACAATGCTGCCTCCTCTCTTATCTGCTGAAAGAAGAGTGAGGTTGAGGTCGCCGGAAATGATGGTATTTTCCAGATTCACAAGGTCTGCTTGGTTTCTTATGGAGTCCCAGCAAGCCTTTTTTTCCCAAGCGTTAATTGGGACATACACATTAAAGAGACAAAAGATCTCTTTTGTGACTAAATGCTGCATTTTTAATAACAACCAATGAGAGTTGGGGGTCTCAGAAATAATTGAGAACTTACTAGTGTTCCAGAGAGTGCCCAGCCCACTGGAAGCCCCTCGAGCTAATATTTCTTTTGCTTCACATTTGTTCCAGAGTTTCTTACTTGCATGTAGGAAGACACTGTCCTCCATTTTGGTCTCCTGAATGAGGAGTATGTCAGGAGCTTCTATCCTTATTAAAATTTTGATAGCTTCTTCTTTGATTCTACTCCCCATACTTCTACAGTTCTAGGAGACGACCTTCATCATTTATGTTTTTGGTGGGCTCCCTTGGAGCCTTGGGGCTGGTTTCTCTCCATCTTTGGTTTTGTTTCTAATAGCTTCTTAAGGGTTGGCTCACTGCCTTGAAGCTTATATTTGTATGTTTCCTGCTCTCTTTTTTCCCGACTTGTCTTGCGGCCTCTTGTGGATCTCCTCACCGAGGCTTGGGATCCTGCTATTTCCCCTTCTTCCTCCGAGCCTTCCGATTCTTTCTCTTCATCCTCAACTTCTATGGTGTTTCCTTTATATCTCTTTGCAGCACTTGTCCCCTTGGGAGAAGAAGAGGGGGTGCCTTTTCCAGGGGAGACTGTTTTTTGAATCTCGACTTCCTGAGTCTCCTCTATTTGCGAGCTTAGTGGAGAAAATTTATTTTCTTGCTCCATTCTGGGAGGGGGATGCTGAGCAGGGGCCTGTTGGGGGCCTTTACCATTTGGACCCCCTGGCTTGTGAGATTTGTGAGAAGTCTTGGAACGCTTAACTTGATTCCAACCCTCCTCCTTACCTTTTTTTGACTCAACATTGGACGGGCATCCTCTAGCGAAGTAGCCATAGATGTGGCATTTCCGGCATTTGAAGGGAAGTTGCTCATAATCTAGGTTCTGCACATGATTCCAGCTATCGACATTGATTTTGATGGCTTCTGGGAGACCCACCTCTAGATCTACTTCTACGCAGAATCTGGCAAGTCATATTGATCTTTGTTGTTTTCCTGGTCTATGAATTTCCCAAGGGCATTGCCGATGTGCTTCAAAGAGTCCCAGTTCCAACAGTGAACTAGAAGGTTTGGAAGCCTGACCCACACCGAGACTGCCGTGGGCACATCGACTGCAGGGTCGAAATCCGATGTCCAGTTGTTAAGATAAAGACCTTGGTGGCCCATGAAGTAGGGGCCATTCTGGAAGAATAGATCCTTATCGTATTTTGAGGAGAATTCAAAGAGGAAGAACCCTGGTCCAAAAAAATAATATGTGACGCTGTTCTTAATCAAGGGCGCCTAGTTCTTATTGACCCATTTTTCAGTGGATTTAGGAGAAGCCTAGAGTCCGGTGAACTAGCCAATGAGGGCACGCTCAACCAAGGACAGGGCTACTTGGATTGGAGTCTCTAGAGGCAAGGAAATTTCAGGAATATCCTCTAGCTTCTTAATGAACTTGGCTGCTTCACTCTTTTTCTTCTGCGACAATCTAGCCAAGAGCAGGTTGAAGGCATCGACAGATGATGGCAGAGGAGGGGGAGGGGGAGGTGCCTGGGGCGTGCCTAACACCTCCATGGGAGCAAACCCTAGCTTGATCGGGCTGCCTCACTGCAGCAAACGCAACCTCACAACGCTCTCAGCGCTCGCTCAGCCCATCGAGAATTTCTCGTGAAAAGACCAACGTTATTCCTTAAGAATTTCTCCATTAGCAACTCCATGAACGATTTCTTCCTTGTGAACTTCTCCAAAGGCAACTACACCATAGTTGAAGAATGAAAAGATAAAGAGTAAAAAGGGCTGAGTGTAAGGTAGAGTGAGTACTGCTACGGAGCTAAAGGATTAAGTTCCTCTCTGCCATAACAACAGGAAACACATAGTAAAGATGAGTTTACAGGCACACAACTATTCGCATGAGTCTTTGCCGCAAATTTCATCATCAAATTCGAAGGAATTTGTGTAAGTTTTGGTGTAATTCCATTGTCAAAATTGAAAAATTCTTAGGCTTTACTTCTTGATCATTGAAATTTGTGTAAGTTTTGGTGCAATTTCACTGTCAAAATTGAGGAATTCATAGGCTATATTTCTTGGTCATTGAAAATTCAAGAATATAGCGTGTGTAATGTTTTGAAGAGCTAAATTTCGTTCTTGCAAGAAGTTGCAACTCTGTGAATCTATTTTGACAAGAACTTAGGGTAGAATTTGATTGATATTTGATTATGTAAAGTCACTAAATATTTTTTTTATACTAAATATTTAGTACACTGTTTTTTTCTTTTTTTAACACTTTGATCCCTGAATTTACCGTCGGCAGGCTGTTTGACACAGAAAACGTTGTGGATGAAGTTCTGAAGGAGTTTTTGGCCAAGTATGGCAAGAAGTGGGATGGCAGAGGAGATGAGAAGCGCTTGGGCAAAGCCCCACTAGAAGCAGTGGCTCTAATTACAAAGGACTACCAGCTTCCTATCACTCCCCAACAATTCATGTCTAAAATATGGCCTTCTTTTGAAAACATGTAATTTCTTAACCTTCACTTGTTAATACTTTCTCACTATGAATTGGATACTTGATTTATTATCCATCACTGTAACCATTGAAAGAGTCCCTCTAATTATTTATCAAGGAATTTAGCTTTCCTTCAAAATGCAATGGAGGATTAAGGATATGCTCACCGTTTTCTTTTGTCGAAGTTAAAATTAGTTGTCACCAATTTTGGTGGTTTGTTTCATTTCCCACATTTACCTAGTTTTAAGTGGGATCTTGCAATGCTAGTGCCTTGCTACAATTCCGTATAAGCTGAATTCATACCAATGACATGCGAGTCTTTCCCAATGCCCTGGTCTTGCATTATTGTTTAAAACCTATATCCACCATGTTGTTGGTATTGAGTTCAATTATAGGGTCACGAGCATTGTTGTGAGCGAAATTTAAATTGATAGACCATGATTATATAAAATTTGTAAGCAATAGGTATAATCTCCCAAGCCAACCTTCTATTTTCAGTGTTCAACTTCATCTTTGTCCAAGCCAACCTTTTTTTTTCAGTGTTCAACTTCATCTTTGTCCAAGCCAACCTTCCCTTTTCAGTGTTCAACTTTATCTTTGTCCATTGTAGCGGCTGGTTTCATTTTCCATAGTAAAGACATATCTGGTCATTGGAACCACTGCGAGTTAAGCCTTAATGCTAGTATTTGGTTTTATTTCTTACGAATTAAACACTTTCGGTCACCAACACCATTACGAGGGAAATCATAATTGTAGTGGTTGGTTTCATTTTCTGCAAATCAATCCCTTTTGGGTTGCCAATGAGTGAAAGTGAAAATAGATAAACTGCAATGATGTAAATGTCATAAGATCTTTCAAACAACAATGAAAACATGGGTTCGTAACAAAATTAGAGCATTGAAGTGATACTAGGGCAAAACAACAACAAGTTTGACTAGGGTTCTTCATCACTTGCAGGAGTTGAGGCCTTTCTCGAAATTTAGAAGTTGACTTACCCTTCCTTGCCCCTTCTTCGTATGAAGAATTATGAGTTAGTCTACATTGCCATGGACATTTTCCTAGTTCATTCGATAAGCCTAGCTGACTTCACTTGCTTGGTTCAATTATGGATAGATAATTGGGCTCATATGGATCTAATTGTACTATGCAAAGAACATGTTAAAATTAACATGGTATCGAAGCACAGGTGAGGGCAAGCCCAAGTCAGAGAGAAATATATCAGGCCCGCGGGAAAGCTATCAGTCAACAACATGGAAAAAATTTCGTCTCTCTTTGCATGTGCAGTAATTTCTTCTTCCATCTACAGTAGGAAGGGTCTTGATCTGTGTAAGTTTCAAGCATTAACAACCTCTTTAATATTTTTTAAGCAACTTGTTTATCTCTGCGTCCATTTCCTGTGTATTTCCTACTATTTGGTTTGTTTTCATAATTCCGAGGAGTAGACTTTCGTCCCCTTAAGGATATCTTCTTTTATACAAGGATTTCCTCTGTGACCAATATGTTCATTACTGAACAGTGCGTAAGAACTAGGGCTATAGAAACTAGCAAGAGTGATATAAAAGGCTCGTCCATGCAAATTCAAATAACTCCCTGCAGCATAATTTCTGAGCAACACCCTTGTCTCTGTGATTAATATAAATCGATGAATAGTAAGGGTTGTTAACGATCCATTCAGGCTTGTTTGAAAACTTTTTCTTTATATAATTTCAGCCCTCATTAGGACTTTATTACTAAGCATGAAAAGTTTGGTGGTATCACATTTCACTGACAGTTTGGCTTTAAAATAAATTGCATGAACAGTTGATGAAGTTTCCATAATTGTAGCATAAGCCCTCATCTTTGTGGAATATCACTCTAATCCTTGAATTTCGGCATATTTTCTATCTTATGAAGTGAGGAGCTATTTCAATCCACTTGGGGCTACAAATCAATCAGCAAGGATGATTTGTTAAGACATGAAAGTCTTGAAGTTCATTTTAGATTGGCTTGTATTTAAAACTTACACCAATGATCCTTTTATCTTGCGAACTATTTGAACATTCCCCAAAATATTGTTTCAAGCTCCTTGAATAATTTTAGTCATCTCCGGTTAGGGCAAGGGCATATTACCTATTTCAGATTTGCGGATAAATGTTTTACTGATATGTCTGCAACCCCTTTTAGATCGCGATTCTTTTTCACTTTGTTGGTCATTAATTCAGTCATCTACGGCCCAACACCATTATATAGATGAATAATTTAAAAAATTGATTCAGAATTCTGGAGTTTGAATCTAAATATTTCAAGGCCTATTCATACGTATTACAGTTTTTGAAACATTAAAACTCTGCAATATGCAAGGTATTCAAGCAGAATTTTGTGCTTAAGTTGGCTTCAATATAGCGTCATTATTGGGAATATAATAATTTTGTGAAAGGCTTCCTTCGTATGTAGCATTATGAATAGACAGAGGACTACTATTCATAGTTCTCATGCTGCAAGCCTTTTATTTATATTAGACAGAAGTAGCATATAAAAGGCCTTGCAAGGTTTTGGATTGATGGTAGTCTTGATCTTAATAAGCAATAAAGACTATACTTGACAACTACATATGTTGATGTCAAAATCCCTCACACCAAGATACCTTGTAGGCTTGAGCAGATATGTGACATAGAAATAATAGTAGTCTTATATAAGACAATGATCTGATAGTGTTTTTGTTGTGACACACTTTGGAGAAGACATTTTGAGATACCTTAAAGAGTTTCAGACCTAATCCGAAGTCTAGGATTTGAAGAGTAATAACATTCAGTATTTGAAGATGTTTTGAATATGTGCAACAATTTCATCACCATTGAATATGGGAAAAAGCTTAATTAGCTGACCTTGTATATATATTTCAAGTTGGTGCAACGAATCCTTGAAATTAACAATTGGTTGACAGTAACGGAAAAACATTGGCAAGACAATGAATCGGGAAGGTGATTGTAATTACCTCTATCTATCTATAATCTATGATGGGATGATGTATTAGATTCAACACAGTGACATACAGTGATAGTGAAGTGTCAATGATAGTTAAGACAATGTTGATTGTACATTCACTAGTACATATGGTCAAAATTCCGACACTTCAGTTCCGACACTTTTGACGTATTGTTGGAAATTTCCCCAATTTTTCTCATTTTTTAAAATCCTGCCAACAAGTGTCGCTCTAGCGATTTTTTTGGAGTATCGTTGTAACAACGACGTTTAGGAAAATCGTCGAAATATCGACGTTTCAAGACAAACGGTTGGAATACCGACGTTTAGGAGACATACGTCGGTCTTGCGATGTATAGGAGACATCCGTCGGTCTTGCGATGTTTAGGGATACCATCGGTCTTGCGATGTTAAGGGAAAAACCTTTGGAATACCAAATTTTAGAAGACATACGCCGGTCTTGCGAGGTTTGGGGATACCGTCGATCTTGCATCATTTAGGGCCAAGTGTTGGTCTTGCGACTTTTAGGAGCCAAAACTTTGGTCTTACGACGTTAAGGGAAAACACATGGGAATTTTAATTGGTGGCTACTCTAAAATTTGAATCGACCTATTCAAATATATTTTCCCGCTGCACTTGTTTAGTGCTAATTCCATTGAAGAGGTTTTTGTATGGCAGTCTACAACCAATAAGTTCACGTCCTTTGATTTAGAGAGCAACTGCTTTGAGGTAATATAACTTTGCATGGTTACTTGCGTTGACACAACTATGGCCGTAACAATGATATCCACTTGTTCTGCCTTCTCACTAATATTGGCATTGCTCTGCAGAGATGACTTGCAGAAGTTTGGGTACTGTGATGCCTGGCACGCTAAATCTAGTTTTTGGCTGGAGGAAGATTTATGATCTGAGATCTCTTCATAGCTACTGCCAGCTAAGGGATAATAAGCTGAGGATAATAATGGCTATGCTAATTCCACTGAAGAATGCAGAAAAACGAAGAGGTACATCCACGAACATACCGTGCAATTGGTTTATCCCATGGTAAAGAGTAATAATAGGCACTAGCCTTACATTTCATGATCTGCGCCTCTTTTACAGATTTATTACACTTGTATACATTTAGATTCCACTTGGTTTTACACTTGTATACATTTAGATTCCACTTCCAGTCATGATGCTTTGGATTTATTAAAGAAGAGAAGGAGTATCACACAGATATCAATGCTTGCTGCATGTGAGAGTGTGGGATGTGTTTATTTTTCCAGTTTATGCACTAATCCACATTCAGAATAATGAATTTGATTTTGTTAATGTTGATTTAATACTGTGGATAATTGTTCAGTACTCTGCCCTAGTTTCAGATTTTAGATCTCTCCAGATATTGGGATTGTTATTCTGAGTTTCCTTCAATTATAATAGCGCATTTTGGGTTTGCCTTGTAACAGACTAGGATTACAAATCACAAGACATGTCAGTTAAGCATATTCTTGGTGATATTTGGTGATACATGATCCCAAACATTTGCATCTGCGTGCTTTAAACAAATAATGCATGAAACCCGATGTTAACTACGATATCCGAGCAAACCATTGATTCAAAACATAATCACATTCAGTGCTGAGTGCCCTCATTATTCCAATAGCTTAATCCATGCACAACTAATATTAGTAAAATAACTGGGTGCCCTCATTATTCCAATAGCTTAGTAAAAAATCTTCTTGCAACACAAAATTTAAAAATACAAGGCAATGAAAATTTATCAACTCATAACAGAAGCATCATGTAAAAGACTACTCATTGAATATAAAACAAATATGGAACATGCTACTCTTTAAGAGGAGCTTGTTTAGGTAAAATAATCCTTCAAACCCAATTCTGTTTTACAGCAATTTTGGGGGGCAATGCATAAATTATACAATTCTAAAGTTAAAGTTAAAGCAAGTTACAATTAACCTGATGATTCCCATGCCTGGAGCCAATTCAAATCCAAGGTGGGCCAATTTCTTTACCAGAAGAATGCTCATCATCGTATATCTGGATGAAGTACTTTCTTTGCAGCCATTCATTATTATCTTTTCTTGGTTATTAGTTCCTACTCTAGAAGAAAGTTCGTGTGAAGCAGTTACAGAGATATGGGGATAGCTCAAAACTAACAAAACGGTTTGGTATACACAAAATATCATCCAACATAACCTACAAATTAGGATCTCTCTTTAACCTGTAGCCACTCAATCAGATCGAATATTTTCTTCCAATACTGCATGACATTTACCAGTTGAATCACTCATCTCACTCTCCCTATGCTCATCTCTTTGGCTAGAACTAGAATTGCTTATTTTAGATAGAACTTGAGGATAGCCATTACCTCCTTGATGCATAAATTGTGACTGTGTCTCTCTAGGACCATATATTTCTGAATCTCCTACTCTATCCTCTCCTTGAAAATTCCACAACATTACCTGTTTCACATAATCCAACAATGTCAAAAAAGTTTCAAATACTAAGGCCAATAAACCACATTGATTTGTCTGCATTACCATGAAGATATGTTACCTGTAGTGATTCATTCTCGGAAGAAAGCTTTTCATATTCCTCTGCTATAAGATTTATTTCATTTCTAAGTGTCATGTTCTTAGAAGCCAGTGCCTCAACTTTTGCAGTCAACTCTTCACATTCCATCTGTTTCATGGAAGTCGGTGTTAGCATAGCACAGCAGACAGGGTATCAATTGAACAGTATTTACTGCTTTCATAAAACAATGACAACGGACTTTATCTATTCATGTCTCCCAATTTTCCCTCCCTATCTCTGGAAGCCTCTGAAAAAAATATTAAGAACAAGTCAAATATTAAGAAAAAAACTATGGCATGTGATGGATACAACTTTTGGACAAGAAAATATAAACAATAGTATTTCTTGGCACTCATGATGATATATGATAAGCTTAGAATCCCATCAATTTTAAGGTTTCCTTTTGCTAGATGGACCCCCTCGTTCGCAAGGTGGTTCACC
This sequence comes from Pinus albicaulis, assembly GCA_034641835.2. NCBI lineage: Eukaryota > Viridiplantae > Streptophyta > Pinopsida > Pinales > Pinaceae > Pinus > Pinus albicaulis. Next base: position 1,079,126,030 of record CM076572.1, on the reverse strand, counting down.
TTCTTGTTGTTGTTCCCATGGACAGGAAATAATTTGGAGTGAAGGCTTCCGAGCATATGATAGATCCTTTTTACAATAGCTTAGAGTTTGATGTCAGACAAAGGAGAGTCATTGATGAGGTGGCGCAAAAGAATGGCAGGGTCACCATTGATAATGTGATCTTGAATGTTTCTTTTCATAGACAGAAGGACACCTCGCAGAAGCGTGCACAATTTTGCTTGGTTGTTTATAGAGATTCCTAGACCCCATGGCATGGTAAGCATCTTCTACATTTAGAAATTTAACCAAGACTTTTCATCTTTGGCATTACTTGGTCCATTCTTTGCCACAATTGCACATAAAGTTGCTAGCGATTGCAGTGGATTGTAGGCTTGAAGTTCTCTCACTAAAACCCTGATATATGACATATATATGATGCATTTGAATAGTGACCTTACTAGCTAGAATTTTCAATTTACAATGGAAGTGGCAGTGATAATTGTTGACTGTGATATTTAACAGTGAAGTTTGGGCAGTCATAATCCTTATGACATTGAGCTTGCATGACCGTGATCTATATATCTGTAAGGCATGACTGTGTTCATATAACCTTAACCTGTATATGCCAACGACATTGATATGGAAGTACATATATATGGTAGAGTCCTCTATGGATGATAATGACAGTGACCTGTGAACTAGCAACAATCTTGTATAACAGAGTCTGATGCATATGGCAGTGATTTATATGTTAGTGACACTCTGGCTCATACCCCTATAACAGTAACTTAGATGACAGTGTTGTAATATAACAGGGAACCTAGCAAAGTAATATAATGGTAGACATCAAATGAACCTTATTATGGACAAGTAATATAAGGTAGATATCAAATGGGAAACCACAATTGCACATCTAATCCATAACAAGGGATTCAAAATGGGGTACCTCAGTACACTATGAGCCATCGTTAGGATGAAGAGGAGGTCCTGAGTGTCACGCTAGGTTAGGTCGTGTATGGCCAAATGAACCATGATATCTGATGGGATGTGTGTGGTCGTGGTGTAGAAACCATACATTATAGTTTTATCTTGTGGCGAAGTGTTGATTGTCGTTTGTTCTTTTTTACTTCCTTCAATCTTTCCTTTTTCCTTTTTCTCATTAAGACAATCCATCCATAGTTTTCTAATTGTTTCATCTGGGGCTATTATACTACTGTGTTGTTCTCCTATAAAAAAGAGAATTCCAGAGTTCTAGCTTCCTCTTCTCACTTGGTTGGATTTTAATTTTTTCTTATAAATACCCCTGTACATTCCTAAAACATGTGGCAAATTTCCATCAGATGATGATTTTTATACAAGGAAATCAGGTTTTTCATGCTCACTTTATAACGCTATATCTCCATAAATCAATTCTGCATTGCAGATAATTTTCCTTACTTTTTCATGCTCCTAATCCTTAATACAGGTAGGCTGAGTCTCTACAAAACCAATTAAGGAAGAATAAATCTTGTGCAATATTGAAATATCTCAAATTTCACTCATCATCTTATCATTTTCTACAACTTCCAAGTTCTCAAAAGAAGAAAAATCACGTAATTCTGCATCAACATCTAGTTCTTGGTATTCTCATATATTAACATAGGTTTATTATGAAAATAGATCCCAATAACTCCTTACATTCCTCGGTCCTTAACGTGCTTGTTGTAGGTTTTCCATGAACTGTTGTAAGTAGCAGTTTCACTTCATCTAGAACCAATTCTTTTGGATCTTTGCTTCGAAGATAAATGAGAATAAAGTTTAAACCATATTTAGTAGAAGCAAGACCAATTTCTAGCAGGATGCTCATTCTGCTCCTAATCAATCTTAGGGGAACAAGGAACAAAGCAATGAAGAGGATCAATCTCAATTTAGGCTAGTGATGATTAAGAAGAAAATACAATTTTTACAATCAAAGAATAAAAAGCTCCCATGATTGATACGTGTAGGTCAAGTTGATTTCATGCTGTAGGAGTCTCAAAGATGTAAGAAGAAAAAATCTCACAATCTCAACCAACTGGAAAAATTCTGAAAATGTTGGAACTACTTATTCATAATTTTCCACATGATGGGTGAATGTCAAAATAAATGTCTCAAGGCTTGGAACTAGCTTGTTGGACTGCTAGAGATATAGATTTGATTGATTTCTGATTGATTGCCTTGGAATTCTAAATCTGTTTTACTTGACTTATGACTTTCCTCCTTCAAATCTGGCAACTACCCTTTAAACAAGCAAGACTTTTTACATGTTGTCTAGTTGTCCCTTTGTTCAATTCAGTTACAATTGATATAATTTTTTCAATTTTCAACTTTTACTCCATTGACAATACTTTGATCAAGAATCATTTGCAAACACATCCCACACCCCTCAACCTGTGTCCAATTCTACATATAACATGTCATATGATATGACTATGTCACCACTCTGTAGATCATAAAGTTGAAAATGAAACCCACCATCAACCAATTTGTAAAATATACAACATTTGCTAAAGGAAGTTAACTTGTGGCTCCAATATGTACTTTTGATTCATATCCTATAACCTCCTTTATACCTACTATTATACCGTGAACATACACATTCATTCATACAATAAAAAATAAGCTTCCTTTTGTGTCATCACCCCTATACATTCCTAAAACATGTGGCAAATTTCCATCAGAAGATGATTTTTATACAAGGAAATCAGGTTTTTCATGCTCACTTTGTAAGGCTATATCTTCATAAATCAATTCTGCATTGCAGATAATTTTCCTTACTTTTTCAAGCTCCTAATCCTTAATACAAGTAGGCTGAGTCTCTACAAAACCAATTAAGGAAGAATAAATCTTGTGCAATCTTGAAATATCTCAAATTTCACTCATCATCTTATCATTTTCTACAACTTCCAAGTTCTCAAAAGAAGAAAAATCACGTAATTCTGCATCAACATCTAGTTCTTGGTATTCTCCTATATTAACATAGGTTTATTATGAAAATAGATCCCAATAAATCCTTACATTCCTCGTTCCTTAATGTGCTTGTTGTAGTTTTTCCATGAACTGTTGTAAGTAGCAGTTTCACTTCATCTAGAACCAATTCTTTTGGAGCTTTGCTTCGAAGACCAATGAGAATAAAGTTTAAACCATATTTAGTAGAAGAAAGAACAATTGCTAGCAGGATGCTCATTTTGCTACTAATCAATCTTAGGGGAACAAGGAACAAAGCAATGAAGAGGATCAGTCTCAATTTAGGCTAGTGATGATTAAGAAGAAAATACAATTTTTACAATTAAAGAATCAAAAGCTCCCATGATTGATATGTCTAGGTCCAGTTGATTTCATGCTGTAGGAGTCTCAAAGATGTAAGAAAAAAAATTCTCACAATCTCAACCAACTGGAAAAATTCTGGAAATGTTGGAACTACTTATTCATAATTTTCCACATGATGGGTGAATGTCAAAATAAATGTCTCAATGCTTGGAATTAGCTTGTTGGACTGCTAGAGATCTAGATTTGATTGATTTCCGATCGACTGCCTTGGACTTCTAAATCTGTTTTACTTGACTGCTGACTTTCCTCCTTCAAATCTGGCAATTACCCTTTAAACAAGCAGGACTTTTCACCTATTTTCCAGTTGTCCCTTTGTTCAATTCAGTTATAATTGATAAAAAATTTTCAATTTTCAATTTTTACTCTATTGACAATACTTTGATCAAGGATCATTTGCAAACACATCCCACACCCCTCAACCTGTGTCCAATTCTGCATATAAAATGTCATATGATATGTCTATGTCACCACTCTATAGATCATAAAGTTGAAAATGAAACCCTCCATCAACCAATTTGTAAAATATACAACATTTGCTAAAGGAAGTAAACTTGTGGCTCCAATATGTACTTTTGATCCATATCCTATAACCTCCTTTATACCTACTATTATACTGTGAACATACACATTCCTTCATACAATAAAAAAGAAGCTTCTTTTTGTGCCATCACCCCTGTACATTCCTAAAACATGTGGCAAATTTCCATCAGATGATGATTTTTATACAAGGAAATCAGGTTTTTCATGCTCACTTTGTAAGGCCATATCTTCATAAATCAATTCTGCATTGCAGATAATTTTCCTTACTTTTTCAAGCTCCTAATCCTAAATACAGGTAGGCTGAGTCTCTACAAAGAAGAATAAATCTTGTGCAATCTTGAAATATCTCGAATTTCAGTCATCATATTATCATTTTCTACGACTTCCAAGTTCTCAAAAGAAGAAAACTCACGTAATTCTGCATCAACATCTAGTTCTTGGTATTCTCCTATATTAACATAGGTTTATTACGAAAATAGATCCCAATAACTCCTTACATTCCTCGTTCCTTAATGTGCTTGTTGTAGTTTTTCCATGAACTGTTGTAAGTAGCAGTTTCACTTCATCTAGAACCAATTATTTTGGAGCTTTGCTTCGAAGACCAATGAGAATAAATTTTAAACCATATTTAGTAGAAGCAAGACCAATTGCTAGCAGGATGCTCATTCAGCTCCTAATCAATCTTAGGGGAACAAGGAACAAAGCAATGAAGAGGATCAATCTCAATTTAGGCTAGTGGTGATTAAGAAGAAAATACAAATTGTACAATCAAAGAATCAAAAGCTCCCATGATTGATACATCTAGGTCTAGTTGAGTTCATGTTGTAGGAGTCTCAAATATGTAAGAAGAAAAAATCTCACAATCTCAACCGACTGGAAAAATTATGAAAATGTTGGAACTACTTATTCATAATTTTCCACATGATGGGTGAATGTCAAAATAAATGTCTGAAGGCTTGGAAATAGCTTGTTGGACTGCTAGAGATCTAGACTTGATTGATTTTTGATTGACTACCTTGGAATTCTAAATCTATTTTACTTGACTGCTGACTTTCCTCCTTCAAATCTGGCAACTACCCTTTAAACAAGCAAGACTTTTCACCTGTTGTCTAGTTGTCCCTTTGTTCAATTCAGTTATAATTGATATAATTTTTCCAATTTTCAATTTTTACTCTATTGACAATACTTTGATCAAGAATCATTTGCAAACACATCCCACACCCCTCAACCTGTGTCCAATTCTGCATATAACATGTCATATGATATGACTATGTCACCACTCTATAGATCATAAAGTTGAAAATGAAACCCACCATCAGCCAATTTTTAAAATTTACAACATTTGCTAAATGAAGTGAACTTATGGCTCCAATATGTACTTTTGATCCATATCCTATAACCTCCTTTATACCTACTATTATACTTGATCCATAAGCACTTTCAGAAACAGGGAGAAATGTAAAAGGATTGTATTTGATTTCTCCCCATCTCTTTATGGGGAGGGAAGCTGCCTATATGGAGATAGATCCTTCTTGTGTTGTACTTATCTGCCATATGAGTAAAGTTGCAGCTTTTGATTGATTACAAATTAATCGTTCCGATTAGTTTCTTTTTTAAATAAGGGACAACTATATAAAATTAATATACCCAAACAACAATTCGGCATGTAAAATTTGTAAGGTAGAGCTAGATATATTAACACAGCCAAAAAATTGTTTTTGTGGGACTCTCCCTGACTGAAGTGTGTATGGTCTCAATAGTGTGCTCAAGAACCTGGCATATATCAGGAATCCTTTACATTGACATTCAACAAGTGCATTGAAGTCATTATTTTATTGGGCTAATTATACTTGTTCAAGTATCTTGGTAGTGAAACATTTCGTTGAGCTGTGGATAGGTAAAATAAAAAAGTAATGTATATTGGATTCTTCATTCCCCAAATTGTGAGTGATTATTTTCTTACGTATGAAGTCACTAGAATGGCCATCTATTGCATCGAGGTTCAACATTAACATAAAATCGCCATAATAGCCGACGATTGCATCATCAAATATAAAATGGGCTTGCCAAATTTCAACATCAAAATTACACTAATAGTAATATAATTCTTAAGACAGAAAATGAAGAGTAATATCATATGCATTTTGAGAGACAGATTAGTCCACTTCAATCTTAGGGCCATCGCCTCCACCACTGGACGAACCATCCTCGGGAGTAACACCACCAAAGCCACCTCCAGGCATGTCACCACCTGCACCTTGATACATCTTTGCAATTATTGGATTGTAGATGATCTCAAGTTCCTTCATCTTATCATCAAATTCATCAGCCTCAGCCAACTGGTTGTTATCCAATCATTGGATTCCTTGTTTGATTGCATCATCAATATTCTTCTTGTCAGATGGATCCACCTTGGCTGCAATTTTCTCATCCTTGATCGTGTTCCTCATGTTATAAGCATAGTTCTCTAATGTGTTTTTTGACTCAACCTTCCTCTTGTTCTCTTCATCCTCGGACTTGTACTTCTCAGCTTCCTGAACCATCTTCTCAATCTCTTCCTTGCTCAACCTACCCTTGTCATTGGTGATTGTAATTTAGTTCTTCTGCCTGGTCGTTTTTTCCTTAGCTGAAACATTCAAGATACCATTGGCATCAATGTCAAAGCACATTGTGATTTGAGGAACACCTCTGGGAGCAGGTGGGATACCAGACAATTCAAAATTGCCCAAAAAATTATTGTCTCTTGTTCGTGTTCTCTCACCTTCATAAACCTGGATGAGAACATCGGGCTGGTTGTCCGAGTATGTAGAGAACACCTGCTCTTTATTTGTAGGAATAGTTGTATTTCTAGGAATCAAAACAGTCACTACACCACCTGCTGTCTCCAGACCGAGGGATAGAGGAGTAACATCAAGAATTAATAGGTCTTGAACCTTCTCATTGCCTTCTCCGCTTCGAATAGCAGCCTGCACTGCAACACCATAAGCAATAGCCTCATCGGGGTTGATGCTCTTGCAGAGCTCCTTTCCATTAAAGAAGTCCTGCAACAACTGTTGTACTTTTAGAATTCTAGTAGACCCACCAACCAAAACAACATCATGGATAAAGCTTTTATCCATCTTAGCATCTCTCAAACACTTTTCAATGGGCTTCATACACTTTCTGAATAGATCCATATTCAATTCTTTGAACCTAGCTCTAGTGATTGTTGAATAAAAGTCGATACCTTCATACAAATAATCAATCTCTATGGTTGTCTGAGCAGTGGATGAAAGATTCCTCTTGGCCCTTTCACAAGTAGTCCTCAATCTTCTCAAAGCCCTAGCACTACCACTAATATCCTTCTTGAACTTCCTTTTAAATTCTTGTACAAAGTGGTTAACTATCCTATTATCAAAATCTTCACCACTCAAATGGTTGTCACCAGCAGTAGACTTCACTTCAAAAATATCCTCTTCAATAGTAAAAAGTGAAACATCAAATGTTCCATTGCCCAAATCAAATATCAATACATTTTTATCACCCACACTGCTAGCCTTCTTGTCCAAACCATAGGCAATAGTAGCAACAATAGGCTCATTGATTATTTTCATCACATTCAACCTAGCAATCACTCCAACATCCTTGGTAGCTTGCCTCTGGGAGTCATTGAAATATGCAAGAATAGTAACGAAGACATTCTTTATTGTGACACCAAGATAAGCCTCTTCAATCTCCCTCATCTTCATCAACACCATGGATGAGATCTCCTATGCAGCAAACTACTTCACCTCACCCTTGTAATTAACAATAATCATGGGCTTGTCACTAGGCCCTAGAGTTAACTTGAAAGGCCACAACTTAATGTCACTCTGAACAGTAGCATCACTGAAATGCCTTCCAATCAATCTCTTAGCATCGAAAACGGTATTGGTGGGATTCATGGCAACCTGATTCTTTGCGGCGTCTCCAATGAGGCGCTCAGTATCAGTGAAACCCACATAGGAGGGAGTGGTCCTGTTCCCTTGGTCATTGGCGATGATCTCCACTCTATCATGCTGCCACACACCAACACAGGAATACGTAATGCTGAGATCTATACCGATCGCAGGGCACTCTCCCTTGTCGGCCATTACAAAAATCTAAAGAAGAAATCACCCCCCAAACTCAAAGAACAATTAAATAACACAGATATACGACATATCTGCAATTCAAAGGCAGAGCAGCAAAATCTCTCCCCTTCCACCTTTTTGTTTTGTTTTGTTTTTTTCGGTATTCCAACATTTTTTTTTTCTTCTCTTGTGTGCCGTTGGTATTTCGACAGCTAGTTCTTTTAAAAAATATTTTGAAACATCACTCTAGCGAAACTTAGTTTCTTTTAAAAATGTTTTGTTTCGTCAGTATTTTCGATGTTTTTTTATTTTTAAAATTTCTTTCCGTCGGTATTTAGACATTTACTTTTCAGAAACATCGTTCTACCATCCAGTGTCAGAGATTTGAAGGAGGCAACTTTTTGTGTAGATGACCTTAAAGCACCATTGTTCCATTCAACTATGGTTTCGCTTTGGGTATTATATTATTTTTTCAGGAAAAAAGATGTTGAAATTGACCTTCTGGGGAATCTACTTACACATTTATGTAAGTCTGAGCCTTTCTTGCTAAATCAAGGACATCTTACTGAAGGGTAATGTGAAATTTTGTGTTTGTTCTTATTCAAGTTTGAATTTATTTAAGGACTGCTACAATCTATGGTCATTTGCAATTATGAACTATAACTATATATAATATTGATGTTTCTAGGTTGGAGATTGTACTATTTTCATTGGAGGATGCTATTGTTGATGCGCCCAAGGCTCTTGAGTTCCTTGGTCATGTAAGGTCAAAATTCACTAAGCTGATTCCATGTCATTAGAACAATTTTGCATCCTTCCTGGGAAACAAATATATTATAGAATAGGAGTTTCCCAAGAAGGAATTTATAACATGAAACCAACAAAATTACAAGCAATGTTATTTTGTCTTTCGAAGGCATATGATAGAGAAAGCTCGCTTTATTTAGGGCTACTCATCCATATAGGGTTCAATGTGAAATTGGTTAAGTAGACAATGAATTTTCTTTCCTAAATATATGTGCAATTCCAATTAATGGCTCAATCTATTCTTCTATCATGCCTACAGGAGACCATGGGTAGGTATGACTAATGGCTCCTTTGCCATTTTTTACTGTAGAGTAGGTGGTCTTAACAGAGTTATAATAGAGTCAGAAAGAACTATAAACTTGGCAACTGTACAAATAGGATTTGCCCTAAACTTGAAATATTTACTCTTTGTTGATTATGTTTTGCTTTTGGGTGACATGACTAAGGTAGATGCAATTATGCTGAAGGACCCCACCCTTGAAGAACTGAAATTCCTACCTGAAAAAATACCAACAACTGAGGAGCTACAAGAATCAACACCATCTTTGATTTGAACCTAAATAGTCTTATTATCTCCGTGTATTTCCCTAATCACAATGACCAGTAGATTCTCATCATGGATTATTTCTCTCATTCTATTTATTATTAAAATCCACAAAATGTATCCCTACATTTGAATCTTGGGCAAAAAAACATATAATTGTTATCATTTAAATTATCCATATCTCTTGGAGCCCAAACATCCATTTGATTTGGATAATATTTATTTATAACCTCAAAAGAAACCCTATTATAAGCTGAAGGACCATTATGTCCTCTTGAGTCTTGACAAAATATGATGGAATGAAATGGGGTGAAGACTAGATCCATGTTTACCATGTCACAACCTAGGCTCATTGAGATGACGACCTTGGTTTGAAGATATCCACCATACAAACTAGGACCACACATACTTATCATTGCCATTTCTCTTTCATCATCAAGATTAACCTACTGAGGACCTATAACTCATGGAGGCCCATGGTAGTCATTGCAATGTAATTTATTAGAATACATGCCATTTCTTATTATGAGATTTACCACATCTGACAATGGCATCATTCACATCATTTTGAAGAAGTCTACAAATTAAGTCAACATATTTTTTTTTCACATTTACGACTTCCCTCACATTTGTTGGTCCTTGAAGCTCGAGCACTTTCATAAAAAAAATAGGCAAAGTCAAACAACAAAAATGGTCCACTCTCTTTTCATTTTCTAATATTATAATGAAGTTTTATTAGAGACATTGTTTGTTTGTTTTGGTTATAATAGGGTTTGTTCTTGGTTTTATGTGAATTTCAACTTATCATATGTAGCATGTTGAGAAATGAGAAAGAATAATGTGTGACATTTATCTTGCAGAAATTGATGCTCAATGAAAGGATACATAGTTTAACCAAGCTACAATACACTTTGGTAAAGGTGGAGGAACATCTTGAAAAACTTCTTAAGAATACACCATATGCAAAGTTTGACCATAAGCAATATATGAATTTTTCTTCTGTAGATATGTTATTTTTTCTACCCAAGATATCACAAGAAAAATATTGATATTGTAGAAATTGTTTTAGGACATCATTAAGGTCGATTTTTCTGATGTCCTATTTGATTGATACTTTTTCATATGTCAGGAAGGCTTTAAATATGAATTAATATGTTCATGAAACAAATAAGATTCAAATTTTATAGATATAAAAGATAAAAACAAATGTCAATGTCTTTGTTTGATTGTTACTTGACTCTGCAGTGGGCAGGTTACAGGAAATGTGATTGGAAAAACGATGGGGAGACAATGCATATCACGTCTTGGATATGGTTCATTCGCTGTTATATATTGCTTAGACACCTAAGCCATCGACTTTGGAAATGTTTCTAGTAGGAATTCCTATGGTTTTTAATGTTGTGATTATTTCACTTCATGGTTATTTTGGGAAAGCAAATGCTTTAGGAATGCTAGACACGACATCGGTGGACAGGTAAACAATTTTTTTATAATTGCAATTTCCATTCCATGATATCCTTTCTTTATTGTTTGATTATATTTTAGACACTTATTTTGATTTTATTTTTTCTTTTAACTATGAAATTGAAAATAATTAGTACCATGTCCATTTAAACAACAACCAAAGCTTGAAGATGAAATTAGTATTACACTATATTTATTGGAATCTTTATAGCTATTTTGTGTTAAAATATTTTCATGACTATCAGAAAAAGCTACTTTCATGTTGTTATTTGAGTACATGTTGTTTATATACTCGACTAAGTTCATGCATTAGAAAATTAAATGTTGTTGTGAATAAAATGACAGGGATTAAACATCACACCTCAAATTATTTGTTTTCACAAGTTATCTATAGCTTGAGCTTTTTAGCATATAACTTAGTTGACATGATTGTTCCTAAGCTTTCCTTGAAAGTTGAATACTAGGTCACTAAGGAGTTCTTTTCTACATATGGTGATATTTTATTTGCTTTGTTTATACAGGTTATCTGGCCACATTATAGTGGCAATTACCGCCACAATGAAGATAATTTGTTCGAGTTTCTTACTTGTATGGAGAAAAATGGCTTTGACACTTCTGGTGTTGAGGTATATGTTGTATAAATTATTTATAGTCTAATTTATTTTATATTCTAGTGTTCATTGTCTTTCATGTTTTACACTGTGGATTGTATCTTCTTTTGTTTTCAAAGAATGAACGCAATATTGATGGTAAGAAGCATGAATTGAAAAAAGAGGGGAGCAATAACATTGGAGCAACAAATGCAAAAAGAGAGAGGAGAACTGGTCTGGTGATACTCTTAGAGCCAATATCTCGCATAAGACACATATAAATATTGATGGTCAAGTCTTTAGAGTTGGTGAATTCACCTGCAATGCCTTGAAAACACAACGATAATGTTTGAAGTGATGAAACATCATTTCATGTGTAAATTGTAGTCCAACTAATATTAAGTTGGAAAATCATATTGTAATACTTTAACATTTCATATAATATAATTTATGTGGTTGAAATTATTTATAGTTGCACTTGATATTGTTTAGTATTGTAATTAAAATATGTGACTTTGTGTTTTCATATTAGATGAATATGTACATTGTATGAAATTTTTAAAATCATACAAATTAATTTATGTTGATTAATAATAAACACAAAATCAATTTAAAACTACTAAATTAATAGTTTATATTGATTAATGATGAACACAAATAAAATGAATATATGACTAAATTAGTCATTTATAATGATTATTAATGAAAGTAAATGAAATGAATATAAACTACTAAATTAGTCTTTTATATAATGAATAAATGACTACTGCAAATGATAATTTTGTGACTACAAATGACAACTAAATTTTGCATATATACGACTATTAGTAGCTAATTTACAGTATCTTATAACATGACTAAAATTTAGTCATATTTCTTCAGTCATTAATTGGTTTCAAACGATGACTAAAATTTACATATATATGACTATTAGTAGCTAATTTACAGTATCTTATAACACAACCAACATTTTGGTCATATTTCTTTGGTCATTAATTGGTTTTCTTGGGTGATCATATATTAATATATTTGGTCATTAATTGTGACAATTAATGATCAAATCAAAGATTAAATTAACGACTAAATCAATGTCCAAATTAATGACCAAATTAATGATCAAATCAATGACCAAATTAATTACCAAATATACAAATAGACAACAAAATTGAGATAACCAATTAATGACTAAGCTAAAAACAACCAAAAGTTGGTTGCGTTATAAGATACTGTAAATTAGCTACTATTGGTCTCCGACCAAAAAATAGTCGTTTATATGCAAATTTCAGTCGTTTTTTTAGTAACTAATTAGCCATTTTGTACTAGTGCCCTGCGTCACTGCTGTAATAGGGTGAGGGTATGTATCTCTCTCCCTCTCTCTTGCCTCCCACAGGCGAACCATGTTATACTATTCCACTTGTTGTTGTTGTTGTTGCCCCTCTTCTCTCCTTTTATGTCTCTAAATGATTAACATATTAAACACATTTTTTTATTATTAAATGACACATGTATTTAGAAATATACGTATATAAATATTTTTTGAAAAATAAATAAAAAAATAGTCGCTGTGCCAAAAACATAGTCACGCACTGGTCTTGGTGTGTCTTTCAACAGAGCGCACCAGATATGGTGCACCTAATGGTATTCAGCGCACCGGGGATGGTGCTCCAGAAAATGTTTTTAGCACATCGTTCACTACGTGTGGTGTCAGGAGGGTAGTGCACTGACTACACTATATGCCTCGGGGCGTATATCTAAGTCAGTGCACCACCCTCCTACCACCGTACATAGTCATCGATGCGGTATTTTAAAAGGTCGCACTGTTGACGCAGGCCAAATATGGTAAGCCATGCGCTAACAAAAATAGCCATCCCGGGGTGGTTATTTCGGTCAACGCATCGCATCACCATTATTCAACTAGGTGAACGATGCGGCCAGGTAACCGACCACATCGCTCTTTATAAGGAAATTTAAAATAACATGGTGCAACTTTAGTACCGCCTCAGACCCGGTGCAGATACCCTTAGCACCGATTTACTAGGATGAACCATTGATAATGTCAAATTGTGGTATGCGGTGCACTGACCACATTACGTGCCCTAGGGTGGATAATTCCATCAATGCACTGAGTTTCCGCGATACCACATTGTCAACGGTGCGGCCTAGTAAACGACCACACCGCAATTTTTATTTTTTTTTAAAATAACACGGTGCACCTCACGGTACCACCCTGGAACCGGTGCGGATACCATTAGCACTGGTTGCAGTGCAACCTGCAAATTTATAGGCAGCATCGCAAACCAGTGCGAGTCGAACGACTCGAGCGCACCATGCAATTTTTTTTTTTAATGGTTAATTTTAAGGTTTTTTGAAATTCTAATCTGCTAAAAGGATTAATTATGGAAAAAAAAATACCTATACATTTACCCGTCGAGGATGCATATTGGCTATAGAATTTGCAAAAAAAAAAAATTCCACTGTTTTATAAAATTCAAGCTGGAGATTGGTAGCAATGCACAACAACAATGCGTGCAATAAGTGCAATGGGAGAACAGATGTTAGGGCGGCTCAAATAAGGATGACTTGCATCGGTGCTTGAGAACTCTATAGCACTTTAAAAAGTGAAAAATTTGGTTTTTTGGCTGTAATTTTTTTTTATTTAACCCTGTTCCGGTGCTCGGGGTTTTTACTGGCGTATCGATGTGTTTAGAGTATGCCTCCCTGGGCGTTTTTTGTTTTCGCACGCTTTTATGAGGCCCTAGGGTAGTGTATCTATAATGCACTGGTGCTCCACAATAATATGACACACGAGCCATGGTTTTTGGTGAGCCAATGATTTGTGCGGTTTTTTGGGCGCAATTTTTTTTTATTTAACCCTTTTCTGGTGCACGACGTTTATGGGGACCCCGGTGTGTTTCTGTCAATTTTCCCTGGGCGATTTCAGTTCCGCACACCTTTTATGACGCGTCAGTGCTGATGAGTTGACACGCACCAGTGTTTTTCCTTAATTAAAGGCACTGGTGCTATGTGTACGGAGCGCACGATTTCCGGTGTGTCAATGTTTTGTGTGGTTTTTTGGCCGTAAATTTTTGTATTTAACCATATGCTAGTGCACGGGGTTTATGGGCGCTCCTGTGCAGTTGAATTATTCCACACTGAGCGATATCTGTTTTCGCGCACATTTTTGGAAGCACCGGTGTGGTAGAGATGTAAGGAACTAGTGTTGTACAGGAATATGATGCACCGGGCGGGTGTGTTAAGAGCGAACGGTTCCCGGTGTGCCTATGTTTTGTGCGGTTTTTTGGTCGTAATTTTTTATTTATTTAACCTTGTTCCAGTGCACGGAGATTTCAAGGCGGCCTGGTGCATTGGCGACCTGGTGCGTTTAAGAGCGACCTAGGCGGTTTTAGTTTTCGCGCATTTTTTTAGGCGCCGGTGCACAAGTTATGTAAAATACCGGTGCTCTATAGAAATACAACACACCAGGTGGGTGCGTGCGGAGCACATGGTGTCTAGTGTGCCAATTTTTTAACCACACTGGTGCTTTCTCATGTTGAATGCACCAGTGCATTGTATAGTGATAAGAGGACTGGATGAAATACATATGCAAAAACCTCTGCCCGCCAACCTCCTCTAGGAACCTCCGCTAGAAATGGATGTCTAGGGTATTTTTATAAGGGGTTCCTAAAAAAAAAACACTAGAGGGTCTTTTCCTTGTAGTGGGATAATCTCCTTGACAAGGCCAACAGGGATAAAAAGATACATAAGCACATGGATTACCATTGCTATGCAATAAATCAAATTTGTAATGTCAAGGTCAAATAATTACAAGCCAAACTAAAGGAAACCCTAATCAGCCATGAGGAGAAGGGTAAGTTGGACTTACTTGTTGATGCATCCATGATAACATAACATACCTCATTTGACACTTCTGGACCAATTTTGATAATATTTGGAGTAATTTTTGCATATTGGTGAAATTTGGTGCATTTTTGGAAATTTAGAAATTTTGACTAGGTAAAGAAGTGCAGTAAGCTCACGTTATGCTTCTTCCTCGGGCCTCCAAATGGAAAAAAAATTGAAATTTTTAGAAAGCTAGTGGCCTCCTTTCAAAACAGATTTTCTCATTTTTCTGTTCTAGGGCTCTGATTTTGAGAAAAATCCAAAAAAGTGGTCAAAAATCAAAATTCTGCCTCCCTTTTTCACTTTCGTTGCACACCTGGAGACACCTTGGGAAAATGGCCATATCTCAGTAAAAAATGGCCCATTTTGTATGCTTAAATACTGTAAATATAACTACAGTCTCTTATATTTCCAAAACAAGTCTCATATTTGAATTTGGACTTTAGAAAGGCACCCAAAAATGGCCTCCAAGAGCTCATTGTGCATCTGCAATTTCTCATAATTTTTTATGAAATTTTACTATCTAAAATTTGGCAATTTTTAGTTTCACTTTTATAAAAGTCAAAAGGTAAAGGTAAATGAATGTAAATGATTAAAATTAAATGTAAATGGGTAAAATAGGGTTACTTAGGTGTCTTATCCTCCATTTAATTCTTTGAGGAGATGTCTCATGATGGTTAGGAAAACGAGGAATTGGTTGACTAACCTCCCTTGTGTGTAGCAGACTTTGGATAGGTGCATGTATTTGGATTTTCTTGTTGGAAATTCGACCTCCAAGGGAATATTTATACCTCAGTGACCATACGAGACACTTTTTAATCATCTTCAAAGGTTCGATGCTGCGGAATTGAGCCTTGTGATACTAGTGTATTTGTGAATTTAGCAGGAACTAGTAGACAGAATTTGCATCTATTGTGGTGGGATTCATGTGGTATGTGCTTTAGCAGTTTTTTTCCTTATGTGATCATATGTTTGAATACATTTCACCTTCCATTTCCATTTCCATGCTTCATGTGTTTGATTTATAAGATTATAAACAAAATTCCATGCCTCTCTAGAAATGCACTAACTGAATCTGGAATGCCTCCTTCTACTTCAGTGTCTCTGGCCCTCTCTCACTACTTCGAACTCAATAAATCTCTCTCTAGAATTTCCTTTTTTTAATTTGGAAATTTATTTCCCAGTAAAATCAAAATGCTCAAGTGTCTCAAGTGATTTCTCTAAGCCCCATCAACTTCTTCTTATAATCCTTCATTGAGACTATTGAAATGACACCCAAAGGGGGCTTCTAATTTAATTTTCCCTTAATTAAATTGAAAGATAAATTGTAATTTCATCTCATGAAATATTGTATTAGTTAAAGAATTCATAATGAGTGAGTTATCTAAAGAAATTCGAGCTGAGGGTCATAGAGTAGGCATGTAGAGCTATCCCATGATTTAAGGGGGTCTAGTTACAGTTATTTGTGATTTGTAATTAGTTAACTCCAGAAATTGAGTTAAAATCAGTTTAAGTAGTTCTAGCTGAGTGATGAGATGGTGAGAGGTCAAGTGAATTAAATCTGATTTAATTCACAAGTAGTGATAAATTAGTTAACTGATAATTCACTATAAATAGTTGTTGTGTTTCAGTTCTAAGGAAGGCCCAGTTGAGAATGAGGTTAAAGGGATGATAACTATCAATTGTATAATTAGAAAATTTTACAGGTCACTTATAGAGTCATGTGGACGCCAAGAAAGCATTGCACAATCAATTAGAATGATTTTCTTATTTAATAGGGATTTAATTTCTCCAGGAATGTGTGAGCAAGGCAGGTTGAGTAGAGGCTAAGGATTGGCTAAGTAATTGGATGATTTTTCCTAGATAAGAGTGAGACAGCTGGCAGAATGCAGGAATTTCTCTCAGAGAAATAATTTTATTGTTTCATGATCTTGAATTTATACAATATACAGATAGTGGGTTTTAGATAGTGTGATTTCCCTAGATACATCTTGTGTTGTGTGATTGATTGTCTCTTTCTCTTACATGTTATGTGATTGTGTTTTGTTTCTGCAAATTGTAGAAGGATTTAGTATCTTTTTTTAGTACATTACAAGATCAAATTGAATCCTGCTGTTATATTTTCTACATGGTATCAAAAAGCCAAGAATCAAAATAAGAAGATAAGAACAAAGTTATTTTTTTTTTATCAGGTTCAAATTTGTAGTTTTTTCCTTTAGGATCCAACGACAGATCAAGATGTATTTCAATGGATTGAGACTTGAATATGTACTCGATGGAAATTAAAATTATATTTCATGGAAGGACAAGATGGATGTAGTGCTCGAGGAAAACATACTAAAGGCTTTCATAGGTACAGATGTCCCGCATCCTGTAGCAATAGATGCTCAACTTCTTGATGCATGGAAGAAGAATGTAGAAGAGGTGAGAAGGATATTGTTAGAGGGAGTTAGATATCATATTGTCTCACATATGCATGGGAAGGAGAATCCATATACGATGTAGAAAGCCTTGACAAATTTGTATCATAATAGAAACAACCACAGGAAGTTGGAGCTGAAATATAAGTCGAGGAAGATCAAAATCGGGAAGGGCGACACGATCCTAAAATACTTGATGAAGTTCACTCAATATTGAGATGAGATTGGAAGCGTTGGGATCATTGTTGCCTCGGATTATTTGGTGAGCCTAGATCTTCTAGGTATTCCCAAGAGCTAGCATAGCTACCGAGACTCAATTAATGGGAGGGAGAAGTTTCTGGATTGGGAGCGACTATGGTCCAATCTGGCACAAGAAGAAATTCGGCGGAGCACCAGAGATGGAACCTCATCAAAGAATTATGATGATGATAACTGTGACTTGGCTGGAAAGTCGAAGAAAGGAAAAAGGAAGGCATCCCATTCCAAATACGAGACCGAAAAGGCAAGAAAGAAGTGAGAATTTTCAAAGGTAAAATGTTTCAACTATCATGAGCATGGACACTATGCCACAAGTTTTCCACAAAATAAGATCAACAAGAAGGCCTCATGAGGAGAAGCAAGTGAAGCATTGGCTTCACAGTTCAAGTTGGACTCCACCCTCATTGCTTGCATGGTGTCATCGGTGATGGGTTATGTATGGTACTTGGATAGTGTAGCTTCATTCCATATGACCGACAAAAAAGAATTATCAGTAGCTCGGAGGAGAAGGGTCTACAGATGCACATCAAGATGGGTGATGATGTGAGCTATAGCACTATTGGTGTAGGTAATACATTTCAAAGGGAGTTAGGTAATCCAATTACATAAAAATAGGTCATGTATGTTCCTTGTTTAAAGAATAATTTGGTTTCTATTGTTATGTTGGAAGATCATGGCTATGATGTGATCTTCAGTGAAGGAAAGGCATTCCTTCATCACAAATCCATGAGATAGGTGAAAAATATTGGGGTTCGAGTAAAGAATATCTATAAATTGGATGTAGAGGACTACACAACACTAAGAAATAAAGTAGAGAAGGTGGAAATCCAAGACATCTGTGAGTTATGACACAAGAGGTTGGGTCATCTACAACACAACACTTTGAGGATCATGCAATAGATTTCTACAGGACTTCCAAATGTTGTGCTTCAAAGGGTGTACATTTATCAAGTATACCAAAGCCACCTTTAACAATAAGGAAATTTGAGCCAAGGTGATCCTTGAGAGAGTTCACTTAGACGTGTGTGGACCATTATCGATAGATTCCAAAACAAAGCATAGGTATTATGTGATTTTTGTTAATGGTTTTTCAAGAAAGTGTTAGATTTTCTTCATGCAAAAGAAAAATCAGACGTTCTTTAAGTTTAGTGAGTTCAAGGCCCTTGCTGAGAAAGATACAAGGAAGAAGGTGAAGGCTCTAAGGAGCAATAATCATGGAGAATACATCTCTAACAAATTCAAGAACTTTTGTGCCTCATAAGGAATTCAAAGAGAATTGATTGCACCTCATAACCCACAATAGAATGGGGTTATAAAAGGAAATAATAGAATGATTGTGGGAGCAACACGAGTGATGTTGCATCATCAGGTCCTACCTTACATCGATGGGTGGAAGAATGCAATACAAAATTATTTGTGCAGAAAAAAATTCCTCATTTGATACTTGGGATGATTACACCAAAGGGTTATTTTTCAGGTAATGGACCAGATGTGTTGTATTTTAAAAATTTTGGTTCATATGTTTATTTCCATGTGACCAGAGATGCCAGGAAGAAGCTAAAGCCAACAACAGAGTTGGGGATATTTGTGGGTTACATTGATACACCTCACAACTATCGGGTGTACTTACCAGCACACAGGATGATAGTGTTTAGAAGAGATGTAAAATTTGATGAAGACAAAGCCATGTGATTTTCCCTTGAGAGGGAGCTCGAGTTGCATGCAGTTGAGGAGCTCTTAGCTCCAAAGGATGAACCTCATGATGTAGATAAACCATAGGAAGAGGAACATAGAGTGGTAGAAACCACTCATGTAGAGCCATCCACAAAAGATGGAAGGAAGCATACTAAAGATGATGACAGATTATTGTTGGATGCGAGATATAATGTGGGAGTACCCACATCATAGTGGAGGTAGACAAGGTACCTAGAGCAGGACACTGGATACATGGATCTTATGAGAGAAGGTATTAAGATAGAACCATCCTCTTTTGAGGAAGCAGTGCATCAGTTAGTGTGGGTTGATGCCATGGTTGAGGAGTATGACTCCATCATCTGTAAAAATACATGGTAATTTGTCCCGACACTAGTGGGGAAGTCAATTGTAGGATCCAGGTGGGTCTACAAGGTGAAGCATGCAACAAATGGGAATGGGGAGAAACACAAGGGTATATTTGTGGCGAGAGGGTTCTCTCGGGTGGAGGGGATTGACTATGATGAGAATTTTGCACCAGTTTCAAGGTACTCATCTATTAGATCCATCATTACACCCTCAGTGCAGATGGGATGGAGGATACATCATATGGATGTAAAGAAAACCTTTATCAATGGAGTTATTGAAGAAGAAGTGTACATTGAGCATCCAGAATGTTTTGAGACCTTAGAAAAGGAGGCACATATGTGCAGACTCAAGAGAGCACTTTATGGGTTGAAGCAAGAAACTCATGCTTGGTACACTAGGATTGATAACTATTTCACCAGGTCGGGCTTCACTAAGAGTGAAGCGTATGTGAACCTATATCATATTGTGGTTGATGGTAAGTTTTTTATTATTGTACTCTATGTCGATGATCTGATATTGGCAGGTGATGAGAAGCTCATAAAATATTGCAAGAGAATTTGAGATGAAGGACATGGGGCTCTTGCACTATTTCCTTGGATTGGAAATATGGTAAAGACATGGGGAGCTATTTGTATCTCAAAGAAAGTATGCCAAGGAGATTCTCAGGAAGTTCCACATGGAGGGAAAAAAACCCATGGAGAATCCTCTTGCAGGAAAATGGAGGAAGGAGGATGTTACTTTAGGTGAAGGAGGATGCTACTTCAGGAAAGTAGTGGATGCTACTATTTACATAAAACCTATGGGTTCACTCATGTATTTGGTGAACACATGACCCGACATATGCTACATAGTTAACCAGCTGAGCCAAGCCATGGTTAAACCGACCAAGCTCTTTTGAAAGGCAGGAAAGCATGTGTTGAGATATCTTAGGGGCACTACAAAGTATGGGTTATGGTACAAACAAATAGAGGGAGTGAAGCTTCAAGGCTTCAACGATGCAGATTGGGCAGGGAGTGCATCCGACAGGAAGAGCACATCAGGGGGAATCTTAAGCATAGGATCAACAATAGTTTCTTGGTACAACATGAAACAAAGATCAATTGCACTTATTTCAGGAGAGGCAGAGTACATGGTGGCCAGTCAGGAAGCATGCGAGGTCATCTGGATGAGGAATATACTTGTTGGTTTGTTTGGTCAACATATGGATCTAAAGGTGATACATTGTGATCAAAAAAGTTGCATCAAACTCTCGGTTAATCTAGTATTCCATGACAGGTCCAAACATATTGATATCTGGTATCACCATCTGAGATTTTGTGTTCAGAGGTGGATTACGTCATTACAACACATTCCCATGGAGGAGTAGGATGCAAACATCTTGACGAAAGTGTTGGGAAGAAGAAAATTCAAATTTTATAGAGGTAGGATCAGGGTAGCAGATAATCCATTTATTGTTGAGAGGGAGTGTTGAAATGGCCCCAAAATGGGGCTTCTGATTTAATTTTTCCTTAATTAAATTGGAAGAGAAATTGTAATTTAATCTCATGACAACTTGTACTAGTTAACTAAGTCAGAATGATAGTTTTGAGGTTTCTATGGTATAAGTTTTGAGATAGGGAATTCAGAATCTCCACAGTCTTCATTTTTTTGTCTACATTTTGAGTCTAAAACAAGACTCATCATTAGGAGAAAACATACCAATAATAGAGGAGAACCATTTATATAAATACCAAATGGAGAGAATGGATCAGATGAGGAGAAGGGAGGAGCCGACCAACAAATACCAGAAAATATAATCATAAGTTCATTAATAAGTTCATTTAATTTAATATTATTTGATTTGAATTAGCTTCAAGGCATACATGTTTTAAGCATATTATTAATATTATAATATTAATGATATTAATATTAGAATATTGATGATATTAATATTAGAATATTAATGACATTCTTTTTTGTAAATTATACTAATTCTATTAGAAAATCATATGGTACAAGATAGAGTTACAATCATGAGAGGATAGCTAACAGGGAAACTGGAAATGATGGACTTTAAACCTCAGTCTCATTAATTATAAAAGAGAGAAATAAAGAGAGCAAGAAGATAAAAAAGGGAGCCTTAATAGACAGAAACAGGAGTCTACCTAGAGTGGGTTGAATTCTCAGTAGGACATTTCTTTCCTTCTTCTTTTTTTTGAAACTTTGATCCAACCGTCAGGGGGCGGATGGGATACAACCACTTGAAGATTGTTTTTGATTGAAGGAGAGGTCTCCTTATCTGAATCCGAGGAGGAGGTTTCATAAGATCATTTCCGAGCACTCAAAGGAACATTGGGCCCTCAAGGGTCTGTCGTGGTCATGTCCTTCTCCTGATTTGAAACCTCCTCATCTATATCAATCTCTTCCTCATCTCAGATGAAGGAGTCGATGTCATCCATGGGAGGCGGTGCATAGGGTTTCCAGATTTTGGAATTTGATTTACGGCTGCTTATATTCTTTTGGGCCAGGAACGTGGTAAAGGAGTTCTAAAGATGCCCTATTTGATGGCATTTCGACACCGAAAGGTAGTGTTCTCATAGTTCAAGGTTTGTGTCCAATGGAAGTCACCAAATTTGAGGTTGATTTGATTGGGCAGTCCTTATGTCTATTTCAACGCATATTCTGCCATAAGTGTATATGCATGTTTCCTCCCTGGAGGGATATGTTTCCAGAAAGAATCTAAGGGTGTTTCCAATTCCTTGAAACACTGCCATAGAGGGGCAAGTAAATTTGGAAGCCTAACCCAAATAGGAAGCTTGGTAATGATTGTCGTAGAAGGGTCGAAGTCTGGGAACCAGGGTGTGAGGAATAGCCCAAATTTTCCCTATAACCAAGGACCTCCTGCTAAGGCCTTTTGATAGTATTCATTGAAAGCAAATAGAACTATAAAGAATCCCTTCGAGCAGAAGAAAACCTTGTTGTTATTGGTCCAAGTGGAATGAATCCATTGCTGAGAGATCTATTGAGTGAGGCCATAATCTGTTAAATAGAAAAATGATGGTTGATTCTGCATATGTTTGAAATTGGTTTTCAAGTTCTGGATGAGAGATTTCTACTGCTAGAATATCCTCCATTTTATCAACCAAAAAAGGCTTGGAAGCCTCAGAGGTTTGGGCATCTTTCTTGGGGGGCTGTGCATGGAAAAAATCCTTGTAAGAGAAATATTGAGCAGAGAATGGATGCCTGGATGCCCCACCTCGCAAATGTAGGGTTAAAACCAAAGAAGCATCTTTCTCAATATCATAAAATGAGAGCGGAAGAGAGTTCTCTAGCTATTTACCTCCATAGAGAAATTGCCGCAAGGCAAAAGGAATCCACAACTTGAGTTCAAAGGCATGCACAAGGATCTGCACCAGATCCAAAGAGTGAACCGAAAGAGTCATGGTTTTTCCAGTGAGAAGAGAGATCTGAATATGGAAGGGGGGGAAACCACGTTGGCACCTGGACCCTGGGGGTGCGCGTTGGTTCAAGGGTACCTTGAAGGGTTGGGGAGTGTAGTATTTATCAACAACCTTCTCTCTGGTAACCTTTGGTCTGGTGGTCGCTGTTTCCTTTGGCATCATGTCGAGAGAGAGAACCAACCCGATCCGATCAGTGTGGAGATCAGTATTCTTCTCTGGTTCCTCCCCATATCAGCTATGATCTCATTTCGGCGAAATATGGGATAGTGGCTCCCCTATTCTTCGAGCACCCTAATCCATGAGGCTAGTCTGTTGTGTAAAAAAAACAATGGTTGATGTTGCACAGACGCCTATGTACACCCCTTCAGAAATTTTGATGCCGCTCTCGCAGATGAGTGCTTCACGGATAAACGAGATCTATCCACTAGCTCTATGGTTGATGGTTTCAGCTTCAGATCTGGTCCCTATGTTGAAGATATTAGCATTTTTAGAGCAAGGTGATGCATGTTCATTATCCCTTGTCCTCTAGCTACGATCACTCATGATCTCTCTTGCATTCGTAGTTGGGCAGTGACCAAGTCGATGGCTGCCTTGATTTCCAAGCGCCCAATTTGATGAGGTTGCACTGATGCATGACGACGGCGGAGGTGGGAGGAGCTGCGCAGCCACATGCTCAGACCTTTCTAGAATGGGGATCGCCACATTTTCAAATGGATTCATCTCCACAGGTGGGAGGAGTTGCACAACGACATTCTTAGGCCTTTCCAAAATAGGTATTGCCGCAGATCGAGATATGTCCGCTAGGTTTGTTGGCTCCGAACCTTGTGAAAACAAACTCAGCATCAACCAAACCAAATGGAACCCTAACGCTCTCCATTTTTTCTAGAATATTAATGATATTAATATTATAATGACCTCTTATTAATATTAACTATAATACTATTAGTAATAATTTTAATTTCTAATAATATTGTAAAATTAATAATAATAATGGGTAGGCATATAGAGTTCTTCCATGATTTAAGGTGGTCTAGTTATAGTTATTTGTGAGTTGTAATTAGTTAACTCAATAAATTGAGTTAAAATCAATTTAACTAGTTCTAACTGAGTGATGAGCTATTGAGAGGTCAAGTGAATTAAATATGATTTAATCCAAAATTAGCGATCAACTAGTTAATTGATAATTCACTATAAATAGTTGTTGCATCTTAGTTCTAAGGAAGGCCCAGTTGAGACTAAGGTTAAAGGGATGATAATTATCAGTTGTATAATTAGAAATTTGTACAGGTCAATTATAGATTCATGTGGAGGCCAAGGAAGCATTGCGCAATCAATTAGAAGGGTTTTCCTATTTAATAGGGATTTAATTTCTTGAGGAATGCGTGAGCCAGGCAGGTTGAGAAGAGGTTGAGAATTGGCTAAGTAATTGGCTAATTTTTCCAAGATCAGAGTGATACATTTGGCTGAGTGCAGGAATTTCTCTGAGAGAGAAAGAATTGTATTGTTTTATGATCTTAAATTTATATAATATATAGATAACGGGGTTTTAGGCAGTGTGCATTCCCCAAATACATATTGTGTTGTGTGTTTTATTTTCTCTTTCTCTTACTTTTTATGTGATTATGCGACCGTGCTTTGTTTCCGCAAATTGTAGAAGGATTTTGTATCTTGTTTTAGTACATTATAAGATCAAATTGAAAAATTTTGTTATATTTTCTATAGAGACCTCAAAGGCCAAGATTAGAACTTAATCAATGGATAGGATTAACTATAAATCGATCCATGTCACTTTCTAGAACATTCAGTCCATGAATTATTTAATTCTGGTTAATTAATCAGATTCCCTAAATTAAGACTTAGGAAATAATTAAAGTCTGCCACTAATATTCTAATTAAGTCGTCTCTAGGTGGAATTTCCAGAAATGATTTTTGGGTTTTTGATATCTCATGTATTATAGCCTCTCCAAAAAATTTCAAGCCTAAAACACATCCAATGCTACAAAAATTAACACTCCCTGTTAGCGAGGAATGTTTTCTAGTACTGTTGCACCTCTCTAGTAGAAATACTTTGCTTCGACACCATCTCCTGTCACATTTTTGATGTATGGATACTAATTCCCACCAACCACTACGAAAATCTGATATGTGCCACATCTGTGCTACTGCTGACCCTGCTGAATTGCTCCCAACACTGCATCTACACTACAACTCCTTGTCATCTACTGCTACTACAACTGAAACATCCACAATTGAGAAGCATATGAAATACTAAACCAACTATGTTCAATATGATGGATATGTCACCCGAGTCCTGAATACTACTAGCCTCTGTGCTATCACTGAAAGCTTTGTGCTGCTTTTGACTCTGCACAACTACCAACTCTGCACTGTGCTCCCCACCATCTGATTGCTACTAGTCATTGTGACTGTCACTCTGGCATATGACTACATCAATTTCCACTGGTTCATCCTACTTCTAAAATATTGTGGGCTCCCATAGCAAAGTATTGATTCAAGAGGTGGGCCTCCTCAAGAATCCTTCATATCTGTAGCGCTCTGGGGCTACAAAACCAAGTCACCCCACGTCACTCCTGGAGGGATGTCTACAAATATGGATAAATATGATCTACTCGTATTGTTGTTGCTGCTTATTTATTGACTCTTTTGCATTGTTGCTTCAAATACTAAAATAATGGGTCTGATCTCCTCATATCCTGAAGTATTAGCTTCCATATGGATACTCCCTCTGAGTCTCAATATCCCTATGGGAAATCTCTCTGCTCCCTCCTGGAAACTCACAATATCCTCCTATTCTAGAAACTGAATTGCATAGCTCTACACTAGGAATATTATGGTTGGAAATGCACCTGCATCCTACAACTGGGAAATCCACACTACCTGTGTCACTGTAACTAGTTCTTCAAATGTCTCCTGGATACTGACTGCAACTAGCTATACAACTGTCATTAGAATGAATGACTGCACCTGTTGACACTATGATCCTTCTCCTACTAATTCTATTGGGATCCCATGGCAAGGGATACTGATCCATGTGATGAATCTGCAACAACTGGATCTAATCTTCTTCTCTTCCATATATTGTGCCCATCTGTTGCCATCTTTGAGAATGTAGAAAATATCCTCTTCCCTTCTTCTCAGCTGCTACCTAGCTATATGCACTCCCTTTTAAAGTGAGAAAATATACTCACAATGGTTGTTGATCTGCAAGGGAAATCAAAATTATTGAGACTAGAAGTTCCTTAAGGAAAAATTTCCCTTAGTGTGTGCTCTTCTTCTACCCAATGCTAGTTATGCTCTAGCAAACTGCTGCAAAACTACCTTGTCCAGCTAGAGATTTTCTCTGCAAGAAAATATTGGCTACTCCCTTTGCCTCTAGAATTCCTCGATCTTAAGAAATTGAGTTTTTCTATCATTCTCTTCGAAAATTGATTTTCCTCAAGAAATACAACCTCTTGGTCAAAGGGACTATGCTGCCTCTGGGTTTTCGTACTTCTACTCACTCTTAGCAGTGAAACTCCTCCTTTCTCTTCTACTAAGCTCTCTGGCTGATCATCTACGTTCTGAGACCATGTGAAAATTCAACTAACCCTGAATCTTATTGCAACAACTCGAATTAATTCTCCTAATCGTTAAATTAATTATTAAAATTTTATTTACTGTTAGCTATAAAAAACACTGAATCAATCACACTGCAACCTACACAAATAAACTGTAGAAGAAATAAAACGTTGGAAGCAATATATGAACACACACAAAATAACACTGTTATTTTTGGATGAAAGTCCCCAGAAAAACCCAACTCGAGAAAATATGTGTATTAGTTGAGGGTTTTAATATTATGCAGTAGTGAAATATATGAGTACAATTGGATGCCCAAACTAGAAATCCTACAAATAAAACTAGCAAGAAAATATAGTGAGTAAATTCCTTACTCCATAGGAGAATTTGAGCACTAAGCTCAGCTCAAAATGGAGCTATTCAAACTACCTTTACGTAGTCACTGCATCACCCTTACGCAGTATTTGCGTCACCCAGCGTGGAACTACATCACCTCAAACTGTCTTGTATGTTGCTTCTTGAGAAAATGACTCTCTTAGCCTCTAGAAATTCTGCATAGTTTCCAACACTGAATCACTGCTTCTCCCCAGCAAATACGAATTTTCCCACTGAAGCTACTGCACTGCCACTACGTCAGCCTCACTATGGCTCCTTTGCCTCTCTGCAAATGCACTCATTGGATCTAGAATTCCTCCTCTAGCTTCATTGTCTCTACCCCTTTCTCATTGATTTGACCTCATTGAATCTCTCTACGACAACAACAAATTTCTGCTCTGGAAATCTATTTCCCAGTAAAATTGAACTACTCAAGCATCTCAAGTGATTTCTCCAAGCCCCATCAACTTCTTCTTATAATCCTTTGTTGAGACTTCAACGAACATGATTAGATCTTAATAAATGGCTAGGATTAACTAGAAATCGATCCATGTGACTTTCTAGAACATTCACATAATGAATTAATTAATTTTGATTGATTAATCATATTCCCTAATTTTAGACTTAGGAAATAATTAAAAACTAACTAATAATCTAATTAAGTCATCTCTAGGTGGAATTTCTAGAAACAATTTCTAGGTTCTGGAGATCTCATGTATTTTAGCCTCTCCACAAAATTTCAAGTCTATAGCACATCCGATGCTAGAAAAAATAACACATTCTTCTTTGCTTGCAATGATTTTCTCAGTCTTTATGCTATACTATACATACATTCTAAAAACAAAATATATTTAGGATTACTATTTTTTGTGAATAATTAATGTTTAACATCATAGTTTGACATAAGTTACATATATCTAGATTTATAATAAATTAATTAATATATAAAAATTCATAATCTAAAAATGAAAACATGTATATTATACATTTATATATCTCAATCATGATTAACAAACCATTAACGACAAGCAAGCAACATGCTCAACAAAAGCACATTCCACAATAAACACAAACCATAATAAAATAAAATGTTTGAATATATATATATAAATATATATATATATATATATATATATATATATATATTAAAAAACAAATAATTAAAATCATAAAAAATGAAATCATAATAATCAAAAGTCCCTTATCATTCATACATTATACCCTCTATCATATTCTTCATTCATTATCCCTACCATTATAATTCCTAACATTAGACCTTCTTCACTATCCAATTTTTCAATTTTTTTTCCATTATTTTCCATAATCCAGAATTCCATCAGAATATGATATTTATCACATCTAAACAAATAAAAAAAATCAATTTATAATAAAAATATAACTATGTTGAAATATGCTCTACAATTTAGTATAGTAGAAATGTTGTATTAGCATATTAGATGAGATGTAATATGATGGAGATTTTGTAATGGTAAAAGACATATAATATGGCAAAGATGTAGTAGTTGTGGTTTATATGAGATAATATTGATTCAATTAAAATAATAATGAAATATAATAAAGTATTTTTTAATGTGTGGTTCAAAAACACTAGGGATCAATGAATTCCACAATAAGCATAAACCTCCACAAAATATCATATTTTAATATATATTTAATATATTAAAAAAAATCATAGAAAAAATAAATTCATAATAATAAAAAATCCCTTATCATTTATACATGATATCTTCTATCATATTCTCCATTCATTGCCCCTGTTAGCCCCCCTATGAAATTTTTGACAAGCAAATAGGGGGCTAAATTGTTTTTGAGTCTCCAAGGAATGCATTTCTTCTGAAAACATAGTCTCCTTGAAGCCTCTTCGTGTATTTTATCCTTTGACAAGTCCCCTCTGCTGATTCCCCTTTTAAAGCCTCTCTGTTATGTGAAGAAATGCCCAAAGGCCCCTTTTCCTTCTTATTTCTCCCCCGATTAACCTCTATTTCACCCCCCTTGTCTTCCCCTTCTATTTCCCTTCTTACCCCTCATTTCCCCCTAAAATCCCCTTTAAATTCCCCCTTTAACCTTTGTTGGCCTTCTTTCCCCCCTTTTTTCCCCCTATCGTTTCCCTTTAAAACCTCCAAAATCCATCAAAATGGGCAAACAACCCCTTTCCGACCATATAATAGGGCTTAGCCCCTCACCGCAAGCCCCTTCCAAACCACTTCCCCACACATGACCCCGCGCTGGGACCAAGCGCTTAAGTCCCGAGCGCCAATCGCAATCGGAAGTCCGGGCAGGTGTAATTTCCTTTGTAATATCAAAAAAGCTCGATGCGATTGGTTTGTAATGTTAGGTCTTGCGACGCGTTCCGCACCATTGATCTGTCCCGCGATCCGACAGCCAGCGCTCAATCGCACCCCCGCCCGATCGCTGATCGCAAGTCCTTTCCTCCGTCCCCCATTTTAATCGTAGCCGTCCGTCTCCCGGTCGATCCAACGGCTCTGCGCTGATCGCATCATCGCCCGTCGCCTCTCTCCATCTCCCTCCAATTAGATGTGGACCGTCGATCTGATCCCAGATCCGACGGTTGGTGTTTGATCGCAGCATCTCCCCAATCGCAATTGGAACATTTGTGTTGTGCATTGCGATTGCTCCCTGCTCCGACCTCCGATTGCGATTATTATGATTTCATCTCCACTGTTCATTGGGTTAAGATTTAACGGTTTTGGTCTAATCGCCCCCCGCCACGGTTGGCCCCACTTCCACGGCTCCGCTCCATTGTTTTCCATGTTTCCTTTGTAATTCACCCAAGAGATAACCTTGGGGCTTTTACGCTAACAACAGTTCTTCCACTGCTTTTCATCATTTCCACCACTCTCCACTCTTCCGCCACCATTCCTCTGCCTCTGCAACATTTTTTCGTCGCCACTGCCCGGTTTGTGACAGGTCTATTCATTGTGCAGATAGTACAGAGAGGCCAATTCAGTGGCCAAACGAGATAACAGAGGCGGGTTAGAGGGGATTTGAGCCCATAATTGAAGATTAATGGTTATGATCCCGCATTCAAAGGATTCAAGCACAGTCAGAAGACTTAAGCACGCAAAGAGTCTTATCTGTGATTAAATATCAGCAAAGTACTCTTCTCCAGAAGGACATCTTCCTACAGCAATCTCCTTGCCTCCTCGAGCCCTTAAACAGATTAATGCACTGACGGAGCTTCATTAGAGACTGTCTGAGTAGCAGTAATGGAGGTATGGAGAAATCGCAGACTTCCATCCATGTCATTTATTTCAGAGTGGCAGCGCAGAGCTCCAGACAGCCAAAAGGACTCTAAAAGAAATATACGAGGTCAATCGGCCTGACAGAGGCTTCCCTAGCCGGCCTACAGAGTACATACAGCGCTGCATTTTGCCATTAAGCAGCATGGGCGTGGACACTCCACCGAGTCTGTCTTAATGAGATTCATTAATTGTCTGGCTACCTCTGTCTTCTCTCTTCTTCTCCTATAAGAATTCCTAGAAACGAATTGAAAAGGTTGTTGTTGCCTTGCTGGGCATCTATTGTTAGAGGGATTCAGTTTGACTGTAAGAACAGTCGTGGGAGGGAAGTTGCAGAGTAGTTTGTATGTAATAGGCTGGGAGGAGAAGTTGGGACTGTATTAGCCATTGAGCCATATTGTACATGACTGGTTTTGCATCAATTAATCAAAGCACATTTCACAGGATCCTGGTCTATTACTATAGGTGATGTTTTCTTACTCTGTTTATTACATTTCCATATTGTTTCATGTTCTTCTGGGCTTGCATCAGAATAATGGTATAGGATTCACCCTTGTTAGGTGCCCTATGCTGTCTGCTCTCCTTGCCATCAATGTTTTCTGCTCCATGTGCTATCTAAGAGTAGATTCACGGGTTTAACCAGTGCAGCGGATGTTATTTCCTGCTGGCTGATGTATGAGCTTGGGGGTTTGCTGCTTGGATGTTTCCTTGTTATCTCTGTTTTTCCTTTGGAGTTGCTAAAGCAGACCTGGAGTTAAATGACCTCTGGTCCGATCTATAAGCAGCCCCTTTGTCCCTTTGAGAGCTGCCCTAGAGTATGTCCAAGCAGGTCTGGAGTTAAATGACCTCTGACCTGATCTATAGACAGAAATTTGGTTGTCTTTCCTTCTTTCACTTCCCTCCTTAATGTTCCATTCCATCATCTGCCTAAAAGATCCTTTAGTGTAGATGACTTGCCCTTTGAAAGCCTTGGCTAGTGGATGCAAGTAATTTCCTTTCATGACTCCATAGCCCAATGGATGGCACTGTCTTGGCCCATTCTCCTTGCTGAAACATCCTGCTACTTTGTTCCTTTTCTCCCATTGCTTTCCCAGTCCATGATCTCCTAACCAACCCAGCAACCCTCCAACCAAATTATTTAAACCCCCCTCTGTGCTTCATAACTAGCCTAATATCTCAATTCGAGCTTTAAAGACATATCATTCTTTGCTCTATTGGAGAGATCCCTCTCCGGGTCCAGGAGGGCTAGATCCTAGGGCCCCAAAGTGGTTCTGATGTTGTCTCATATTTTGGTCTTGCCAATCTAGCCAAAACATGGGAACCCCAACAGCCCTTACTATTGCAATTCTTAACATTAAACCTTCTTCACCATCAAATTTTCAATTTCTACCCCATTATTCTCCACAATCCCTATTGCCATCTGAATATGATATTTATGACATCAAGTCAAATTTAAAAAAAAAAAAAACAAAATCATTTTTTAATAAAACTTATAATTTATTAAAAAGTGCTCTACAATTTACTATAGTGAAGATGTTGTAGTGACAATATATATATATATATATATATATATATATATATATATAGATATATATATATATATATATATATATATATATATATATATATATATATATATATATATATATTAATAAAAATTATAATTGTATTTAAAGATACTCTACAATTTGGTATAGCAAGTTGTTGTAGTGGATTAGATGAGTTGTAATATGGTGGAGATGTAGTAGTGGATATTGAGATGTAGTATGGTGAAGATGTCGTAGTGGTGGTTTAGATGAGATAATGTTGATTCAATTAAAATAATAATAAAAGGTAATCAAGTAATTTTTTAAAAATATGTGGTTAATTTTTTTTTAATGTGTGGTTCACTGACACTAGAGATCAATGACTACTATGTCCACAAAAACTATCCAACCAGATCCACTGTAGCAACCTTGAGTTTATTTTCTATATAAATAAATTAAACCAAGGTCATCAGACACATATTTCAAACTGAATGGAGGGGAAGACATTATAGTCGGCATCACTTTTGGTTTATTATTGGTTATGGAAATTGACATTGGCATTGGTAAATGAAAAGAGATAATAAATGGAAATTTAATATGAGATATAAAGGAAAATAAGAGAAAATGAATATGAAGAGACACAAATGCGCATGCAAGGGAAATTAGAGAGAAAATGAAGGAAAATGAAAGAAAAATAAAAAAGAAAAAAAAATAAAAAGGGAAGAGAGTAGACAACAATGATAAAAAGGCACATGAGAAATAGTTGACAACTTTTGCAAACTTTTGGTCATGAAAACTTTTGTTAGTTTAACTTTTGGCTCTCTTACACTCTTGCACACATAGATAATTTTTGGAGCATCCTATAAATCACTTGGAATTGAAGAAATAAAGCAAAGGAAATGCAAGGAATTGATGGCCAGTGGAAAAGAAGATTGGATCAACAACTAAAACTAGGATACATTGTAGGTAACAGGTTCCATGTGTGATTTCCTTGTTGAGATTTGGATGCATGATACATGCATGTGGTTCTCTGGTTATTTGTTTTCATTAGCATGGATATTTGCTTTGGAATGATAGTTTTTTCAACCTTGCCTTGCCATTTCATGGATAACCATAATGTATTAGGTTCCTTGTTTGATTTTTGTTTGGTTCTTGGGTTCCCTAGAGGTTTTGGATTGGGATAGAATATTTTGAACCGTGGAACAACTTAGGTTCCCTTGAAGCTATGGGTTGATATGGGAGATATTTAAAGCCTTGTAACAACTTGGGTTTCCTAGAGGTTGTGGGTTGAGATAGAATCCCTGGACCCGCAGATAACTTAGGAAGACCTGTTAGGTGATATCATTATGGCTGAGGGTTGAGGTGGTATATATAGTGTTATATTAATCTTTTTAAATCTGTCAAATTTTAAAAAATATAACACCTTTAATTGAAAATGTTGAAAATAAAACAAATCAATTATTTAGTTGAAAATGAAAAATATGTTACTCACCTTCAACAATAGATAAAATGTGAGAATATACATAAGTCCATAAAATGAATTTCGACATAGACCAAACTACAAGGTAAGAAACATGAAAACTATCAAAATGCAAGTTGATATAAAATCAGTGCTTTTGAATATGTTATAGGAGTGCAAAGGTGTAACATCCCTAGTCAAAATTCCATGTAAAAAATAAAATACCAACGTCATGGGACGCGTATTCCAAGATAAATGTTGGGAAAAACATCTCGATGGGTGCCAATTTGGTTTATTAGGGCTAAAGGAAATTATAAAAGGCATTAGCAAAGAATTTGGAAAAAGAAAGTGGCATTAATTGCATTTTATTTATGAAAATATTTAAAATTGGAGAAAAATAAGGTGAAAGGTCACAGGTTGCATGTGAGGAGGAAAATGAAGGAAAATAATGGAAAATTACGAAATTAGAGGCCTCATTGATAAAAATGATTATGGGGATCACTTGGTAGGTTTTGTTAGTTCAACCTTTTGTTAGTTTTAGTGGGATCAAGAGCTATGATGAATTTTCTTTGAAGGTACCGAGTTGCATGTATGGTTTCCTTGCTAGTCTTGGCATGCATGAAGCATGCATGCGATTTCTTAGTTATGATATTTCATTGTCATGGAGGATTGCCTGTATTGACAATTGTTTTTCCTAGCCTTACAATTTCCTGGATAGCCATGGTGTTGTGGGTTTAATTTTGTTTTCTGGTTGGTTCTCATGTTCCTTTGGATATGGCTTGAGTTATTAGTTCTTGGAAGCCTTGGTTGGAAAAATTCTCTACGAGCCCTATAACAGCTTGGGTTGAGTTACTAGTCCCCAAATCCTTGGTTGGAAAAATGCTATGGAATCCCTTGGTAGGTTGAATTACTAGTCCTAGAAGCCCTAGTTGGAAAACTTCTTTGGAAGCCTGACATCAGATGTGCGTTGATTTACTATTCCTACAAGTCCTAATTGGAGAAAATTATCTAGAGCCCTGGAAAGCTTGAGTAGAGACAAATATGGTTATGGTTAGCGATGTCTAACCATGAGGTGGAATTACTTGTTGAGGGTTGGTGGTTCAACCTTTAGAATCCTTGGTTTGGTTTTGTTTGATTTGTTCCATGATATCCCACATTCATGCTTGGAATATGGTATGTGGGTGATTAGATGAAAGAGAGATTTGGTTCAATCCAATTTATGGTCTAGTGGTATGTGGAAGTCCCAGGACTAGATGCATTTTGCATATGTTAATAAGATATTATTTCCTCCTGTAATTCATGGGTAAATATACTTGTTCATATGTTGTTTTTATGGCTTTTATATCCTTTTTATTTATGTTGGATATATGTTGGTTATACGTATGTTTTATGACAAACTTGATGCATGGTTCTCATCATGTTTTGATTAGAATTTGAATGAATAATGAATATATAACCTAATAGATGATATTGCAGCAATTGTGATAAGGAATCAATTATTATTAATGATTATCAAATAAGTATGGGACCCCTATGCTAAAATATGTTGTTATGACCTATACATTGCATATTTGTGACATGTTTGACGAAATTCTTGTCATGGCTAGTAGAGGTCAGATCAAGTACTTGTATCAATGTCTGCATTAGTAATTTTGTTTCAATGTTATTTCTAATTTCTAAAGTTTTCATGAAGTTTTGGGCAGTGTCCTGAGACCTAGCCCTAAAAACTTGTCTTGAATATGTTGAAGCCTCGAAATTCACTGCAACAACATGGGGGATGTCCACCCAGATCGATCCTTAAATCAGTTCCTTTTCCATTTGGAATGATGGTTTTGACTAGTTTAACTAGGTCCAATTAGCTTATATCAATCTCCAATGGATTAAAATATAACTTTTGTCTACCAATGGAGAAGAGACATCAAATCATTCGTCTTGCTAATAAGGCAAGAAAGTGATCCTTAAGCTAATTTGGGCTCAGCCATGCCACAACTAAAGCTTTTCCTCTTTGAAAAGAGAGATTTTAGTAATGTAGAATTAAATCTAAATACAAAATTATCCTAAAATCCAAGAAAAAGGAACATTATCCTAATCCTATCTCAATTAGGCAAATATAGATTTAACCCAACAGAGAGAAAGATATTTTAAATGATTGAGATTTAAATATGTCTGGCTTATAATGAATATCAAGTTAATGAAGTATTTCAATTAACTAACATTATGAATACCAAAACACATCCTATTCAGAGACCTCTTAACTAAGATAATCAACCAACATCATTTAGGACGTAGTTCACAAAATGATATTGATTGTTAAATCGGTAATTCGAAAAATTAAACAATAATATGAGGAAATAGTTCACAACATATCACTATTTATTAAATCATTTTTATAAGACAATTTTATGAGTAAATAGTTACTCAGAAATCAAAATTCAACCCATAAGAGTAGAAACAAATAATAACATATAATTGAGACACATTATTCATATCAACAATAATGCACAAATATGAATAAAATGACAAATTCTTTCTATCATAAAATGAAACTGATATTTAAAACAATAGTATTAGAAATACCAACTTATTGAATCCATTTCTCTAGCTTTAGTCTCCAAAAATCCTTTACAATGCTTGAAATTACACTTTTAAAACTATAGCTGCAATAGTACAAGATAAGTTCTCCATACATAATTCAGTATGCAAAGGAAAAATTCTCACTAATCCCCATATCTAAGTTCTCTCCTTTACCCTACAACTCTAAATCCTCTAAACAATAGCACCTTCAGTAATTCCCGAATTGCAGAGAATACGAGCCCTTAACGCATTTTACAATATACTATTTATAATATTTACAGAGGAATTCATCAATAGAAAGTTGCTAAAGAGTGAATCTGGTCCATGAATTTTCTTTTTCTGATCTCTTCAACTGTTTTCCTGTAAAAACAAATCAAAACAAAATTAAAATGAAAAAATAAAATCAAAATGTCAAATCTGGAATTTAAAATATATCCAATCAAAAATTAATTAAATAAATAACTGAAAAGAAATCTAAGCTTTCTATTGATGTCTATGATGATCTAATTATTCAAGGATATCATTGATGAATGGATCTGCACTCAAAAGAAGTTGTGGGAAAATGAAAATGCAAAAAATAAAACTCAGAAATTAGTTTTGTTAAAAAAATCGGAGCTTGATCTTCTCCTAAATTTTAGTCCCATTAAATGATCAAATATGGAAATGAAACCACTTCAGAAATGTTTTCCATAATTTTATCTATCTAACGAACCATTCTAGGCCTCATTTATCCAAGTAAAACTCCATTTATGAGCGTCCAAAGTTGGTATACTAAAATTACCAGAATTCTGAAATTTCTATTGCTTGGGTTAAAAATCAGAATTTTTAAATTAAAAATCTAATCCTAAATTAAATTAAAATATTTTAATTAATTAATAATAATTAATTGCAATTACATTATTAATCTAAATTATTTACAAATTAATTATTAATAAAATTAAATTAATTAAAAACCAGTTTTAATTATTGATTAAAATACTATTATAGAGTTCTTTCGGTAGTAATCACATGCAATGGAACATTGTCGACACGTTTCGAACCAACCAATGTGGTTCATCATCAGGATTATTCGAAATGTGTCGATAATGTTCCATTGCATGTGATTAATACCGAAAAAACTCTATAATTGTAATGATGGATCACATAAGCCACAATTCTAATAATTAAATTACTATTATATTATATTAATATTATAATTATATTATATTAAAATTAAAATTTAGTATTATAATTATAATATAAATTAATTATAATAAAAATATAATTTATATATTACAGTAAATCCGTAACAATTTAAGTTATAACAAATGAAACTTCATGTGAAAATGGAGTTAATGGAGGGAAGAGTTAGGTGGAGGAATAAGGTGGAAGGGATGGAGGGATAAGGAGTGGAGGGTGAGTGAGGTGGAGGTACGGGAGGCATAAGGTGGTTAAAATTTTGTTTAAAACTTAAAACCTCTCTAATTTTCTTGATCGCAAATTTTTTTGCGAGATCATTTTGTTATGAATTAAAAAATGCCATATGCGATATGCACAAAATTTTGTGATCATATTATTATTATTATTATTATTATTTAAATTTCAAAAGACCCATATCAATCTCACATCTTGCAATATCGCATTATTGCATCTTGCATTCTCGCAATCTCATAATTTTTGGAAGGAGGAGAAGAGATGTGAAGTAGGGCCCACGTGGGATTAACAATCCTAGAAATTAGAATATAGCTATTTTGAAATTTTGAGATTTCGGGCTTGACAATTTATTTTAAAATAATAAATTGGAGTAAATTACCAAGATCTTGAAACATGTTTTAGCCCATTGTACAATTTGGTTGGGTCATTTTGTAGGACCGTTAGTGGGAAAATGAAAAAAATGAAAATATTAACCAAAAGCTTTAATATTTACACTAAATGCATTATTGAATTAAATTAGTTTCACAAATTGGAATATTGGTTCATTTTATACATTTTTTAACCCAGACGACACAAATGATCAAACTTCAAAAGAGTGTCATTTACAACCCGATTTACCAAATGGAGTGAAACAATTATCATTGGAAAGCTTGTGAAAAATTAGATTCAATGAAACAGTCAAAATATAAATATGATAAAAACGAAAAATGACAAAATTGTAAGACAATTAACTTAAATGAAAACTATAGAAGATGCTTAGCTAAAAATTAATCAAAAGGGACCCCATTGTTTGAAGTAACTAATTCAAAAATGGGGGGTGTTGGGTTTTCCCTTCAACAATGGTGACACATTGGGAAGAACCAATTATCTCTCTTTAAATATAATGAACTTTAATTTACCCAAAGGTTAAAAATAATTAAAATCATGAAATATTCTAATAGTAAAACATTTCCATAGGTCCCACATAAATAGATTAAGCAATATGAGTTTGTAAAGATAAGTACTTAAAACAGACTTGAGTAAAAGTGTTGAATCCAAATTTGAAAAAATTATTTTAAAACTGCCTCATATGAAAAACAGAAGAAGGTAGAGATAGAAGTTTTTTGATAAAGCATATATCCATTTTATGATTGGTCTCTGACATTTCTTTGTTGCCAACGAGCCTAAACAGTACGCCGAAAAAGTTGTATTTTATGCCATACAAGCCTAGTCCTGCTGCCAGTTAGCGTCCATAGCCCCGACGAGTTTAGTTATATTTCCCATGCTTCCTCTTTTAATCACCCTTTTGATAAACACATTTGCAAGGTTTTAGTTTATGATGTATTTGAGTGAAAGAGGTGGGATGGCGATAGATATTTATTCTTAATGGACATAATACTTTCATAATGTTTACTCCAAATTCTTTTCCTAGAATTATCGATCAAAAGCTTTTTATGTGGAGGGGTGGGAGGGATTCGTTGTATTAAACTCAAATCAGTCCTTTCCTTGAAAATTTAAACTCAATTACTTAGAAAGGATGTGTGTTCTTCCTTGAAAAATATTTAAAGAAAGATGGTTTTATGGTTCCATAAAGATATGCCATTAATGATAAATGAAATTCACTAAAAATAGATAGAGTTAGGAAATTTCCCAAAAATCAAAACAAAACTAAAAGTAAAAGGAAAAGGATTCCTAAAATAATGCAAGAAAAAATAAACAAATGAAAATAAAAAGGAAGAAAGGAGGAAGGTAAAAAGAAAAATCCAAATTTAAAAGGCGAAGGACAACAACACTGCTTATATGAATGTCTCAACAATAGAGATAAAAGGAAATAAGCATATGTACATTTGTTCCTATGTTGATATTTAACATTTTTATCTTGCAGAGTTATAAGAAATGAGGCTCTTAAAATAGAGAGGGTGAATAACAGTGATGATAGATAATATGCTAAATCAAAAGTCTCTGTCTCCTGTAAAATTTCTTTTTCAAGGTAAAACCTACATAAAAACATCTTAACCAATTTCTAATAAAATAAATTCTTTAATAAACATGCTAGAGGTTCAGAAACTCCCCATTTTAGCTGATTTGATGAGGATCAATACTGCTTTTCTCAAGAACCTCAAGGAAAACTGAACAAAAGAGAATTAACTTTAAAACTGATCTAGTAGAGGTGCAAAAGGTTCATGAATACCTGTAAAAACATAGTTGAATATCAACAAAAACTAAAATAACAAAACTGAAACCAAAAGTAAAATAATAAAAATAAATGAAAGTGGGCCCGTGAAACTTACCATTGGAGAATTGCATTTAATATTACCCGAGAAAGATGATTTTATCCAATACAAGTTAACTTCTTTATTTAATTAGAATTGGAGACATGAAGAAGTTGAATTGATTGAAATCTTATTTACCCAAAATCATAATTTATTGAATCTAAACTAAAGTAAGCAGTAAACTAGAACAAATAAATGTTTCATGTTCAAGGAATCAGAAATAAATAGAATCCATCAGAAATGAAGATGAAGATATGCTTTTTTATGAATTGCAGTGTTGAATGTTCTCTTTGCTTCTTCCATTCTAAATTTCTATAAGCCCCAAAATATTGAAGTTGATTCAATTCCCAAATAATGTAGCAATTATGTATATGAAGAGGACTTGAATCTTTATATGATAAGTATGGAGAAAAATTCAAAATAAAAGAGAATTAAGATATGAATTAACCATTGGTCCATTACCTTTACTTGTTCCAAATTCCTTGTTAGTGAAGAGAATTGCCGAGAAGAGTAAAAGAATTCCATGTGCATACACCATAATGAATGTATATTGCGTTAGTAAAAAAGTCATCTCTTATGAATGAATACTTGGATTTAGAAAGATTATGATTGAAATACATCCAAGTTTTGGACCACCATTATAACATGAAATAAGTATATATATTCAAAAGATAATCAAATGAGACTTAATGTATGCATAGTGAAATATCAAAATGAATTGATCAGGGACCTGCAAAGATTCTTAACCCGATTTTTTGAAGTTCTAGGTTTCCGAAAAAAAAAGCAAAAGATAAGAGCTCAAGTCTTCCAAAATTATAGATGGACAAAACTTCGATAAATAAAAATCTTAATGAAATTTCACCTCTGTTACAAGAAGTCTCAGTGTTTAGAATATTGAGGGCAACAAGATCTTGGAACAAAAGCCTTTGCATAACTTTTAAAAACAAAACTTACGATATTTATCATTCCCGATAAGAAATGCTTGACAAATGTATAATGTAAAAATATTTATTTTCAAACGCATCAAACATTCACGTATCAGAGGTAAAAATTTCGTAAGTGTTTATAAATTAGTTGTGATGAATTTCATTCCGATAATTTGAAATTTTGTAAAATTATAGCAAGAGCGCTTATATTTACCTTTAAAATAAGCTTCTAGGAGAGGAATTCAAGGTTTAATAAATATGAGAATAAATCAAGTGTAAAACATCTCAAAAACCATTTCTAAAGCCGAAATCAATTTTGCAAAACTATGAGATCACAAAATTGCAGTGAAGATAGTAGACTAGGGGTCATTTCCTTTGCCAAATATGATGGAAAATATAGTAGAAAGAAAAGGAAATGTGAAGATTGGAGAAGTAAATCTTAGAATTCGTTTTATGTTTCTGATATAATACAAACCCAAGAGTTTGATAAGCGAACAACTTTGAAATTATGAGGAAAATATCGAAAAATGAAAAGCAGATGATCGAGATTCCAAAATTCATCAATTAGAGGCTCTGAGTCCCTTTGGAAGAAATAAATATGAGTAAAGGGAAAACAATTTGGTGAGTGTGATGCAATGGTTTAACTCTTCTTGGAAAATTGTAAGATTTGGAACATGCATAGATAAAATCACAGAAAATATAATTTATTGCAAGCATGTTTATGCATAATTTCCTTGGTTTGTAACAATTTAGAGCAATAACAAGCATAAGAATTTCATTCTAGATTTATCTAGTTAAGTCTTTTTGTGCTAATTTCAACCTCAGATTTATAATTTATTTACTGATCTTATGTACAAGTTTCCTTGTTGCTTATGTGTGTCAAACAGGTAATTTAACTGAGTTTTAATGAGTGAATTCAAGAGAATAAAGTATGAATTTAAAATTCTAAACCAAAACAACATAAAGAACAACAAACCATCACAATTGGTTCATTAAAACAATTTTGATAAAGGAGTTCACCCCTTCTATGCCACATCTCCTTGGTCTAGCTTCTATGGCTTCGGCCTTTGTATTAGCTCAATAGTGTAAAAATTTCAATTTACATGCATAAAATGCTCTTGAAACATACTGTAATGAGTTTAGAATGTCGAAATAAATTAGAAATGACTATTCATCTACTCAATTTGGCCTTTAGCTGATCTAGGCATGGCCTTCCTTCTCGGTGGCCCTAGCCTTCAAAATTATTCAAAGTGACAAATGCACCAATAGAATTTCTCCTCTGCCTCTGCAACCTATTCCAATGTGTTCAGAGCATGCCACTCTACTATGAATGACTCTTCTAGAGCCAAAATTGGTCTAAAATTTCTCAATATATGTTCAATTAAATTTTTCCCTAGATTCCTCCTCCAAATCTGGAGAAGACTCTAGATAAGTCCGACAAATTTGGAAATCCCGTCAAGTTTGGTGGTCCTGCTAAATCTGCCGCCATAATAATCCAGGACTAATTAATTGTTAACTGCAGTTAACTGGTGGATAATCACATCTTAACTATGCCTTAAACAAATTTCATAAACCCTCGATTAATTAGCGTTAAACTTGGATTAGTGGGGATAATCCCGTAATTAGCATTAATATGTTGTTTTGGATTTTTGCGTGCCATTGGTTCTTATGCTAAGGACATATGTGAGGGGTTTTGCCCCCTCTTTCCATCATCAGATCACATATTATGTTGAAATGGATGTTGGGCGTGGAGGCTTAACAAGCCTCACCCCATGGTTCGTTGGTAAAGTCGTAGAGTGAGGAGGGGGAGGTCATGGGTTCGACCCGCCCTCTACCCATCCTATATACACATTTTTTTACCATATAATTACGCATTAATATGTGCCCAATATAAAATTTGGAATTTAGTATATGTTCCCATATCATAGGTAACAAACCTTTGTCATACACTCCAATTGTAATTCCACCATTC
Organism: Pinus albicaulis; assembly: GCA_034641835.2. NCBI lineage: Eukaryota > Viridiplantae > Streptophyta > Pinopsida > Pinales > Pinaceae > Pinus > Pinus albicaulis. Next base: position 1,079,083,231 of record CM076572.1, on the reverse strand, counting down.
AATACATCACCCAAACCTTAGGTGTAATATTTTAGTTTGGAATTTGGGTTTGAACATGCGCCAAACACCCTATATACATAACCCAAAACTTATGTTAGTAATTAAATGCATAATTATAATAATTCTTCGAAGTTTGTAATGGCCACCATACCATAGGTTTAACAATATATGTCACCATAGCTATATATATATATATATATATATGAACCTTGGCATATTCCAAATTTGAACTATGACCACCATATCATATGAAATTCGAAACCAATATTGGAGAGGGGGTCCACCAGAGAGGACATGTGGCGGTCCTTGGTTGGGTTGTCCTCCCACATAAAAAAAAAAAATTGAATTCAACCTTAGGAGGACATTGGGCAATTTCACCTTCTCAAATCCAAACTGGCGAATCCTGTTGTGACACTTGTCACAGTGCCATTGGGAGAAAACTGAAGAATATTCCTTGCATGTTGATTGGGCTACCGTGTCATCAACTTGTCACTATTATGCAATTTTTTTTTTTAAATTTTCCTATTCTAAACGACGGTTAGTAGGCTATAACTTATTCATCCCAAGTGAGTTTTCTACGTAACGAGTTGCGTTTGATTCCTGGCGACAAGGCAGTCGTTTTCATTCAGTTTCCAATCAATTCTGAGCACTTTAATTTTTGAACTAAATATTGAGCCTCTGATCATTCCTCCCCACTAGAAGCCTTTTGGACGCCAAAATATCTCTGATTATTGATCATGTGAATGAGGGTACTGTTCCCTCACCCTTTCAGTCTCTTTCCATTGAAAATTTCCCAATTTCATCATTTGGAGCTTTTCACAAAAAGTTAACTTTTTCCTTGATTCTTGCGACCTTCCTTTTTGTCATTGACACCGCCATGCTGCAATTTTTTCTGAATTTACATAGCAGCAAGATATACTTGTAGAAAAAATCTTGTTCCTACCTTGGTCATTAATCAAAGGAAACTTAAAAAATGTCTCACCTTGCACATTGTGACCATGACGATTCTTAGATACTCTTGATTTGTACTTGCGTCGAATCTTGAACAAGTATCTTCACCATTGCCATGTGCCTTTTGGAAACCAAAAACAAGAATTTGTGGAATCCATGCCTTCTTTGTCAAGCTACTTTGTCGCTTTCTCTTTGACCTTTGCACTCTCTTGCACTGACATATTGTTTCCAACACTACTCAACACTGATGTTGACTACTACAAATGTTTTACATCTTTTTCAACTTCTTTAAAAGGAAACCTAGTAGAATCTTGAAACATCTCAGTATAAGCATAAGAATCTTTTTGAAAAATTTGATTCAAAACATCTATTTTTTTTATCATCAACAATGTCAAATTATGACTTCCATTCACTGTCCTCTTCATTTCTCCTGCATGTATAAGAGACAAAATTGCCTTTTTCTTATGCACTCTAATTATGTACTCAATACCATATTTAAACAAATGATACTTATTCTCATGGCGATTAAATACTACTTTCCTATCATATAGATAAAGACTTCCCAATACAATACCTAATATCTCAAGCGGCACCATATCAAGTTCAACGTCCTTAATAAAGTTTTAATTGATGGCAAATATTAGTAAGCACTTCCTTATAACTTGCAAGTTTCCACTCTTACATATCCAACCCAAAGGATATGGTCTTGGATGTCTAATAGTTTCAAGGCATATCTCCTTAACCAAGTCTTCAGAAATCAAGTTAGCTTGTGACCCACTCTCAAAAAGTGTATTAATCTTGATATGTTTAGAGATAACTCTAATATGGAAAAGTTCTATTCTTGTATCTTCATCTTGAGTAACATATGAACAATTTGAAGAACTAGTGTTTTCTATGTGTTTACCTTTCAAACCCATGGCTGTAATATTTGTCTCATCTCTTGAATCTGACCCTAAGTCATGTTCAAATATAGCAACGGTTTTACCCTTCTCTTTGGATTTCAATTTATTTGACTTCAACTCTAGATGAAGTTGCCAACAATGGTCTTCATCATGGCTAGTCTTTGAATAGTTTTTGCATGTGATTTTTTCTTTCTCTCTTTTGACAGAGCTATTTATTTTTCCTCTTCCATAACACTTTCCCTTTCCTTTTCCCTCACTTTCACTTTTGTCATCTATGTTGTGTTTCCCTCTTGCCTCTAAGTGTGTAGCTTGAACACAAACTTCATCTATGTTTGTGGGATTAAACATGAGTATGGTGTTCCTAAGGTAATTGTGCAAACCCCCAACATACTTTAACAAAGTTTCTTGAGAATATAAATTAATACCCAAAATAAGATCTCTTATTCTAAATTCATGAGTATAATCTTGCATATTTTTCCCTTTCAACTATCTAAAATTTTGCCAATCCATAATTTCCTTTTGCATGTAAGCTAAGGGATAGAATTTAATTTTAATGGAAGAAATAAAACTTGACCAAGACATATAGATATTACCGTTTTTTTTAATCTCTTATTGAGTCCTTTCTTCCCACCATACAAGTGCAGATCCTTCCATTCTCAAAGAAGCCAATTGAATATTTATGTCATCTTCATGAAGGTTCTGAATCCTACAATAAACCTCCAATTGACATATCCAATTGTCCAATATTTCTACTTTTTCCTCGCCATTATACATTGGAAGCTCAAATTTGACATCAATTTTGAGTAAGGGTGTATTTCCTTTTGTGGATTTTGAGTGAGTGTGAGTGGTTGTTGTGGTGGAAGTGGAAGATGATGTTGATGGAGATGATGAGGATGATGAAAATGGTGGAGATGGAGGTGGATTTCCTCCACTACCCTTTGAACTCTTCTCTTCATGCTTCTTATCATCTGAAGTTCCTTCTCCATGTGGAGGCTTAGAACCTTCTCCTGCCATCCCAGCAGTAAATGCATCAAACATATTTTTAACCATCCTCTTTATGTCATTGAAGTATCTCTTGACATCATCCTCTTCTAAATGACCTTGAGTATCTCCAACACCTGACATGATGGCTATGGATTCAAGCTAAACTTCTGATAATTTTACCTCTTCAATCAACTTAGATTCTTGTACAACTTGTACCTCTTCAATCTCAGCTTCTTGAGACAAAACTTGAGGTTATTCAAGTGCAGCTATGAGTGGAATTTTGGGTGAAGATGGTGCTCTTGTAGCTCTCCTTCTTCAAGTCCTAATCTCAAGACTTTCAATCAAAAATTTCCCTTCAACTCTCTGCAACTTTAACCTTGTTAGCATCACAAATTTGCAACCATTAAACTTGCACAAAACTCAAGAAACTATCAAGCAAATAACCTTGCCTTTCAACCAAGCTCTTCAACCAAGCTTTTCAACCTGGATCTTATACCAAATTGATCTGATTATGAATTTTAGTTTTTTTTTGCTAATTTCAACCTCGGATTTATAATTTATTTACTAATCTTATGCTTGATCTACAGGTTTCCTTTTTTCTTATGTGTGTCAAACATGTAATTTAACTTAGTTTTAATGAGCGAATTCAAGAGAATAAAGTATGAATTTCAAATTTTTAACAACAACAACATAAAGAACAACAAACCCTCATAATTGATCCATTAAAACAGAGTTTTGATGAAGGATTTCACCCCTCTTGCACTACATCTCCTTGGTCCAACTTCCATGGCTTGGGCCTCTGTATTAGCTAAATAGTGCAAAAATTTCTATTTACATGAATCAAACGCTCCTAAAAAATACTCCAATGCGTTTAGAATGTCGAATCCTATAAAAAATGACTATTTATTTACTCAATTTGACCTTCATCTGATCTAGGCATGGCCTTCCTTCCTGGTGGCCCTAGGCTTCAAAATTATTCAAAGTGATAAAAACACCTGTATAATTTCTCCTCTGCATCTGCAACCTATTCCAATGTGTTCATAGCATGCCAATATGTTAGGAATGAATCTTCCTGACCCAAAATTGGTTGAAAATTTCTCAAGATATGGTCAATTAAAATTTTCCCTAGATTCCTCCTCCAAATCTGGAGAAGACTCTAGATATGTTCGACAAATATGGAAATCCCACCGAATTTGGTGGTTTTGCTAACTCTGTTGCCATAATAATCCAGGATTAATTAATTTTTAACCACACTTAATTGGTGGATAAGCGCATCTTAACTGTGCATTAAACACGTTTCATAAACCCTAGATTAATTAGCATTAAACTTGGCTTAGTGATGATAATTATGTAATTAGCATTAATCCGTTGTTTTGGATTTCTTCGTGCCATTGGTTCTTGTGGTAAGTACATAAGGGAGGGGATTGGCCCCCTCTTTTCCACCTTTGGATCACATATTAAAGTTGAAATGGATGTTGGGCGTGAAGGCTTAACAAGCCCCACCCCATGGTCCATAGTTAAAGATCTAGAGTTAGGAGGGGGAGGTGACGGGTTAGACCTGCCCTTCGTCCATCCTATATACGCATTTTGTTACCATATAATTATGCATTAATATGTGCCCAATATAAAATTTTGACTTTAGTACATGCGGCCATATCATAGGTAACAAACCTTTGTCATATGCTCTGTCCAACTTTAATTCCACCGTTTAATACATCGCCCAAACATTAGGTGTAATATTGCAGTTCAGATTTTGGATTTGAACATGCGCCAAACACCATATATACATAACCCAAAACTTAGGTTAGTAATTAAATGCAGAATTATAATAATTCTTCGAAGTTTTTAATGTTCCACCATACCATAGGTTTAATAATATATGTCACCATATATACCAAAGAGGACACGTTGCGGTCCCCAGTTGGGTTGTCCTCCCACATAAAAAAAAAAATCAAATTCAATCTTAGGAGGACATTGGGAAATTTCACCTTCTCAAACCCAAACTGGCGAATTCTGTTGTGACACTTGTCACAGTGCCATTGGGAAAAAAAATGAATAATATTCTCTGGATGTTGACTGGGCAGCCATGTCATCATCCTGTCACTATAATTTAAAAAAAAAAATTCCTATTCAGAATGGCAGTCAGCAGACTATAACTTCTTCATTCGAAGTCAATTTTTTGACGAAACAAGTTGCAATTGATTCTTGGTGATGGGATGGTAGTTTTCGTTCATTTCCTAATCAATTATGATCACTTTCATTTTTTAGCTAAATACTAAGCGTCTGATCATAGATAGACCAATGAGAGGTAGACTATGAAAATGTGCATTGACATGGTCTTTCGTATAGGTCTATGCCTTGTCAGATGTTTCATGTTGTGAGTTTCTTTGCCATGCATAACTTAAAAGTTGCGACTTCCACCTTTTTCGATATGCGATTGAGCGTTTTCTATAATAATAAAAAGACAATGGTGGAGAGGCGTATATCAACATCTATCACATCGGAGTATCTTAAGACAAAGCTTTATTTGAGTTTTGCGATGCGATAAAATTTTTATGATGGAAAAGTTGTGATATGAGCATAGTCATATTAGAGATCGGAGAATAATTATGCCAGAGATAGGAGATACTGAAATTATTCTTGCGATAATGAAAATGTGATAAATGATGTGGCTCATTGGTGGGACTGACTTTGGGTTTTATAAGAGATCGATAATGATAATATTTGAGCATGAGATGTAACATTGTTGATATGTCGATGTGCAATGAAGAACAAACCAGATAGTTTTATTATATGGATTTAATTTCATATTGGATCCAAAATATCAAAACTTTTAAACATATGCCCCAATCAAAATTGTGATTTATGAATGGACGCGACATGTTTCAAAACTAAATTTAAATGTCGCATCGGGTCTAGGATTGTGTGGACATCACAATATTGAAGAAGTCACTTTATCAGAAAATGAGCGAGAAGGAATATCGGAAGACATGCATTGGAAAATTATTATCGGGAAAGGGTAAGAGATGCCTCTGATCAAATATTGTGATACAAAATATTGTAATACGAATGATGCGATATCGGAATGAAAGATTCATCAGTGATCGGAGGGAATGGGAATATCGGGAGATTGGAGATATTTGGAATATGTTCATTTGAGAACCTTTGGTATGTAAATTGTGATATTATGACATGCCATATATGGGGCTGATGGTTTCGTGAAGTATTTAATTCAAAAAGAAAGTGACTAATTTAACTTTGCTTTTAAATAAATATCCCTTTAATAATTTAATTAACTATCGGAATATCTGATCGAAAAATAATTTTATCATAACTTTCTTATGAAGAGAGTTATGAAATATAATGATCTGATATGATTCCTATGAGAATTTATTAAGACTTATCAGGATTTCAATGAATAGAAGAAAAATTAGATAACCATCAAATTTTAGAAGAAATCATAAATACTTCCCTGAACATGTTGCAGATTTGAAAATATATGTCTTCTTGTTTATCTTAAGTCTTCATAATCAACTCAATGAATATATACAAACAAAACAAAACATAAATAAGAAAAAAACTTTGAAAAGTAAAATATAGAATAGATAAAGATGAACCTGTAAACTACGTACCTGGAAAAAATTGACTGTAAATTTTACCTCATGAATCTTCAATTTTTCACATGTTCAATATGATTTACTTATTTAGTAAATATTGGCGAGTAATGAGTTTTTGAATTGCATCATTTCCAAATTTACATTAGAGGGAAAAATTGGTGAAAATGAGTTCTTCAGAAGTACTCGTGAATCAAAGATTGCCAAGCTTTAACTATTTTCTGGAATTTATTCATGTATGATTGATGTGATGAATTTTGAAAAAGAAGACAATTAAAGGCTTGAAAAATATGTATGATCTGATAATTCAAGAGATTCTAAAATGTTCGAAGTTTCTTTTTCTGAAAATGATAGGGGATTCCTGGAAGAATTCAGATTCATTACTTACTTATTGAAAATCTGAAATAAATGCAAACATAATTTTTATTTATTTATTCCTATTTCTAACTTAATGAAAGAAACATGACTAGGTATAGTCATACTTCGAATGTAACCATGTAATAATTTTAATTCTTGTATGTATGTACCTGTCAAACATTAGTAACAAAAATACAAATATAATTAAACTAAGGAAACGAAGTCTGAAAATATAATGTACATTTATTGTTAGCAGCTTATTTACAATAATCTTCTTTTCAAATGTCATTTCCAACTGTATTTTGATTAGATCATAGAAATCTGGATGGATTTCCATTATTTGTTGGGAGAGATTTAAAGGGGAAGATGACATGCCAGATTGTGGAAATGATCTTTCAGAAACAATGGCCTGCATGATCTTGTTAGTGTTATGTTCAAGTGTTAATTTATTAACGATCTTCTGTGAATGAAAACTTTCCAAATGTCTTTCAAATGAGTAAATGAAAAATGGATGGAAATCAAATATATTCAATGAAATATTGTTAATTGAACTAGATTGTGGGTCGTATTCTGAAAAAACACTCTCTTGTTGGCACTGCTTTCGAGAAGAAAGAAGTAATTGATAGTAAATGAACATCAATTGGAATTGGAATTTAAATAGCTCTTGATGTTTACGATTATAGTTTGAAAGTTAATTTTTCCATTGAGGCAATGCATCAATTGGGTGTTTAATATTGAACTTCTCAATATGCCAACACAAAGTATATAAAAACTGAAAACTAAAAATAGAAAATATATATGAAGCTAAACAAAATGAATGATGGAATAGTAAAAAAATTGAATCATAGTTTACACTAATGTTACAATTGTTGTCACAACATAATTGTGATTGACGTAAAGCAATTTCTTCTTCACAAGAATTGGGCAGAATAATGCAATTAGAATGATTGATGATACCAACTTGTGAATTCGAGAGAGGGCCACGACTATGAATAGGAATGAGAGCTTGATCATCATATAAATCATAGATTGGAATAGTTTCTTGATTGTTGAAATCATGAGTATGATTAATTGTTTGAAAATGAGAACTATTTGAAACAATTTCTAAATTAGATTTCTCTTCATTTTCACATGTGATCTGATTTTGATCATGAAGATTTAGTTGTGAAGAAGATAAATCAATATCCTGAATGTCAAAATAGATATCATAAATGACCTCACGACATTCATTAGAATTCCATTTGATCTCATATAATGTATCAGAAAGAGGAGGAATATTAAGCTCATGTTCATTAATGCCAGAACAATGATTACTAATTAATTCTCTATATTGATAAAAAAAAAAATTGGAAATTCATTTAGATCATCCTCTCTGTTTTCTAAAATATCTTTAAAGTAACGAGAGGATAAATTACTATTAGCAAAATTATTAGGATAAAGGGAAAAATATGAATCTAAAATAATGCATTTGAAAATGTTTCTATTTGAGAACTCTTGTGCATTTTCTTCATTGAAAATTTCAGATTTAAGATCATTTAATTGGCTAATTGTGGTTTCTTGAAGAATGTTGCTTTGCTACCCTGAATTTGGCATTTTCTCATCGTAAAAGAATTTAGAAATTTGTACAGTTGATTTCGTGTTATTGGAAATTTTATTCGTTGCTTGTACTTGCCAGATTATACTATGATTTTCTGATTCTAACTCACACTGATTTTTCAGATTTCAAAGTGACAAATTCTTCGATATTGCTGTTAATATCTTCTTGCATTTGAATAGTGAAATTTTCCAAGCTTTGTGATTGAGATTCATTGACATGTGAAGGTGCACCTTGATCTTTATCAATATTGTATGAAGTGTGCACTACATAAAGGAATTGATCATACATAATAGAGGCCACTTCATCATCATTTTTTTTCACCTTCATATTGGATTTTTCAATAATGTTAATGAAATTGGAAGGATATTGAGAAAAGCTTGAAATAATTTCACATGGATTATGAATGAGAGGAAGAGAGCAAACATTTTCAAACCAATCTAATAATTCCTCTTTTGAAGTTTTGTCTTCAATTTTAAATTTTAAACAGTTTAAATGAAATCTAATGATAAAATCAATTAAAGACTCACTTTCAAACTTTCGTAAATCTTCAAAATCATTGCATACTTGTTTGTAGTCATAGCTCCCAAATTTAGAAAGAAAAATTGTAATAAATTGTTCCCAACTATGAATTGAGGCAACTGGAAGTGATTGACACCAACTTTTGGTGTTTTCCAAGAATGTAAGAGTAAAATTCCTGCATAAAATAGCTTCATCAATTTCTTGAAAATCAGGATTTGAAATGTTTTGATTGAATTGTAAAGCATGATTAAATGCAGAACTATTCCTCTTACCATTAAAATTTACCTGAGACAAGAGTCTTACTATTTTTGGTGGAGTATTGGAAGATGCACGTTCATAAATGCAACTCCAAATTGGAAGTTTAATAGGAGCCATTGTAATAAAAATAAAATGTTAGAATACAAAGACTCTAAAGGAAAACAAGTCTCAGACCCTCATTATAGCACCAAAATGTTGAAGCCTCGAAATTCGTTGCAACAACATGAGGGATGGCCACCCAGTTCAGACCTTAAAGAAGTTCCTTTTCAATTTGAAATGGTGGTTCTGATTAGTTTAACTAGGTCCAGTTACCTTCTCTCAATCTCTAATGGCTTAAAATATAAATTTTGTCTACCAATGGAGAAGAGACATCAAATCATTCCTCTTGTTGATTAGGAAAGAAAGTGATCCTTAAGCTAATTTGGGCTTAGCAAAGCCACGACTAAAATTTTTCCTCTTTGAAAGAGGTTTTCTAGTAATGTAAAATTAAATATAAATGCAAAATTATTCTAAAATGCAAGTAAAATGAAAATTATCCTAATCCCATCTCAATTATGTAGATATAGATATAACCCAAACGAGAGCAAGATATTTTAAATGATTGAGATTTAAACATGTTTTCTTATAATAAATATCAAGTTAATGAAGTAGTTCAATTAATTGACATTATGAATACTAAAACACATCTTATTCAGAGACCTCTTAACTAAGATAATCAACCAACAACATTTAGGAAGTAGTTCACAAAATGATATTGATTGTTAAATCAGTAATTCGAAAAATTAAACAATAATATGAGGCAATAGTTCACAACATATCACTATTTATTAAATCAATATTAGAAGATATTTTTATGAGAAAATAGTTACTCAGAAATTAGAATTCAACCCATAAGAGCAGAGATAAATAATATATAATTGAGACACATTACTCATATCAACAATAGTGCACAAATATGAATAAAATGACACATTATTTCTATTATAAAATGAAACTAGTATTTAAAACAATAGTATTATAAATACCAATTTATTGAATCCATTTCTCTGGCTCTCATCTCCAACAATCATTTACAATGTTTGAACTTCTTCTTTTAAAACTAGAGTTGCAATAGTACAAGCTAAGTTCTCTATACATAATTTAGTATGCAAAGGAAAAATCCTCAATAATCCCCATATCTAAGTTCTCTTCTCTACCATACAAATCTAAATCCTCTAAAAATAGTGTCCTCAAGAATCCCTGAATTGCATTGAAGAGGAGCTCTTAATACATTCTACAATCTACTATTTATAATATTTACAAAAAAATTCCTCAATAGAAAGTTGTTGAAGAGTGAATTTGCTCCATCAATTTTCATTGGGCCAAAATCCCATTGTTCTCTTATTGGAGAATTATCATTGATTGAAATTTCTTCTTCTCATCTCTTCAACATTTTTCCTACAAAAACAAATCAAAACGGTATTAAAATGAAAAAATAAAATCAAAATGCCAAATCTGGAATTTAAAATAAATCCAATCAAAACTTAATTAAATAAATAATTGAAAAAGAAATATAAGATTTATATTGATTCCTATGATGATCTAATTGGTCAAAGATATCATTGACAAATGGATCTGCACTCAAAAGAAGTTGTGAGCAAATGAAAATGCAGAAAATAAAACTCAAAAATTAGTTTTGTTAAAAAAATCAGAGCTTGATCTTTTGCTGAATTTCAGACCCAATAAATGATCAAATATGGAAATGAAACCACTTCAGAAATGTTCTCCATAATTTTATCTATCTAACAAGCCATATCGGGCCTCATTTGGCAAATTAAAACTCCATTTATGAGCCTCCAAAGATGGTATATTAAAATTTGCAGAATTCTGAAATTTCTGCTGCTTAAGCTAAAAATCATAAGTTTTAAATTAAAAATCTAATCCTAAATTAAATTAAAATATTTTAATTAATTAATACTAATTAATTTCAATTACATTATTAATCTAAATTAATTAAAAATCAATTATTAACAAAATTAAACTAATTAAAAAACTATTTTAATTATTAATTAAATTAATATTATATTAAAATTATAATTATAATATAAATTAATTATAATAAAAATATATTTATATATTACAATAAAGGCATAAAAATTTAATTTATAACAAACCAAAATTCACGTGAGAATGGAGTTATTGGAGGGAAGAGTTAGCGGGAGGAATAAGGTGGAAGGTATGGAGGGATAAGGAGTGGAGGGTGAGTGAGGTGGAGGTACAAGAGGCATAAGGTGGTTTCAAACTTAGTTTAAAACTTAAAATCCCTTGCATTTTCCCGATCGAAAAATTGTTTGTGAGATCATTTTGTTATGAATTAAAAAAAATGTGATATGCGCAAAAAAAAACATTTGTCGTAATTTTTTATTATTATAATTTTATTTTTTATTTTAAATTTCAAAAGATTTATAGCAATCTCGCAATTTTTGGAAGGAGGAGAAGGGATTTTAAGTAGGGCCCACATGGGATTAACAATCCTACAAATTGGACTATAGATATTTTGCGATGTTGAGATTCTGGGCTTGGCATTTTATTTTAAAATAATAAATTGGAGTAAATTACCAATATCTCGACTATTTTAGTCGATTGTACAATTTGGTCGGGTCATTTTGTAGGACCGTTAGTGAGAAAATGAAAAAAAAATGAAAATACTAACCAAAATTTTTAATATTTACACTAAATTCATTATTGAACTAAATTAGTTACAAAAATTGGAATATTTGTTCATTTAATACATTTTTTAACCCAGGCAACACAAATGATAAAACTTCAAAAGAGTTTGTCATTTACAAACCGGTTGACCAAATGGAGTGAAACAAGTATCGTTGAAAAGCTTGTGAAAAATTGGATTCAATGAAATAACCAAAATATAAATCTGATAAAAACAAAAAATGACAAAATTGTAAGACAATTAACTTAAATGAAAAATACAAAAGATGCTTAGCCAAAAATTAATAAAAAGGGTCTCCATTATTTCAAGTAATTAATTCTGAAGTGGGGGGTGTTGGGTTTTCCCTATAACACAATCCAGGGTCGCTGGCTCAGAACTGTTGAGAAAATTCCATAGTCACTAGAATGCCTTGTTGTTGGGCTTAATGGAAGGCCTCAGTTGCATGCATGGATTTTCATGGGAGAGGTTGAGGATCCATATAAGTGAAATGTCAAGTTGTCTCAGGAGTTGGTCATCTGGAAGGGTTGGTTGGATCCCGAGGGTTATGTAGCATGTATGGAAGGTCGGTTTGGTTTTTTTTCGTCATTTTGACTTCCTTAAATATACATGGGGAGTTGAATCACATCATAGTAGCCTATCATCGCATGTTTACCCCAACAAACTAGTTAACTTGGCTAAATGTGGGAAGGGGGTGTTATAGGGTGGTATCAGAGCATGGTTTCGTTCTCTTTAGGTGGTGTTTGGTTTCCATTCTCCTCGTGTGATATCGAATACCACAGGGTGGTATTAGATCATGGTTGTATTTTCTTTGGGTAACATCTGATAGCACATGGTGGTATCAGGGAATGGTTTTTTTCTTCTTGGGTGATGTCTGGTTTTTGTTCTCCTTGGATGAATGTGTTGTCATGTGTACATGTCAGTTGCATATGTGTTATTTATTCTTGTTGTGTAAGCATGGTGGTGGGAATTATTGTTGTTGTTATGTCATGCAAAAGTTGATGGTGATGGTTTCAGAATGTGTTTGTCATGAATGCATGTTGGTTGTGTATGCATTTTTTATGCATGTCAGTGTCTATATGTTGTTATGCATGCATTATTATGGGCGTGGTTTCTGTGCATGAGGTTATTGTAGGAATTTTAGGTCATCATGATGTTGTTGGTATGTTATGATGATGACGTGTTGGTTTAGATAGAGTAGGAGATGCATACCATGAGAGTGAGGTTGTGACAATAGACTTCGAGGTAAGAGCAGATCATTATATAGGTTTGTATGTTTGGCATGCAGGCATGTGGTTAATGGTTTTTATAAGAATTGGGGTTACTTATGTGCTTTTCATTCTCTTTTTGTTGTGGTTACATGTGTGATAAATACTAGTTGATTAGTGTAGTCGTATGCACATGTGTCTGTTAGTCATGAAGGATAGTAATTTCTTTCTATATGAATTGTGGTCATGTGAATGATGGTTATGGTAATTGAAACTAAGATCTCGATGTTATATGTATTATGTTAATTTGGATTGGTCTATGCAGATGGTTAGGGTTAAAAAATTCAATTATGAGTTGACATATTTGTCATAGTGTGTTGTACTAATCTAGACCAACTGTGCATATGTGATTGTTATGTAGAATATTCTTTATGAGTTTATGATATGAACTTGTTAGCTAGTTACTATTATGTATATCATGACCTTATTTATGTTTGAGTTGATATGTTGTGAAGATATATTGTTCTAATCTAGATTCATCCTGTAGAAAAAGTAGCCTCCCCTAAGATCCACTGAGGTATGAATTTTCTTATGTCATATACTTGTTGCTTGAGTGTTTAATTATGCCATCTATTTGGTGTTTGAGTGTTTGGTGTCTATTATGTCATATACATGTATTTTAATGTTTTATTAATTGCATGATTGAGTATGTGTTTATAAGGTTACATGAAGAAATGATATTGTTTTAAGATGGTTGTACTAATACATATATGTTGAGACAACTGATATGTATTCAGTGTAATTAGGTGATAGTTGTAGCATTATGTATTATGGCCAATGGATTTGAGTTGATTGTTTATTATGACATGGTTGTTAGACTTGGTAAAGGTTGATTTCAAATTAGTGGATATGTTGTCCTCATATTTGGAACATGTGGTGACATGTGAGTTTAGTTACTGTTGAGATTGCAACAAGATGTTGAGCATAGTGAAAAGAGTCACCTTCACTAAGTGGGCCCATAGGCTATTTTTGGCACAAAGTCTATTTTTAGACTATGTCTATTTTTAGACATGTCGATCATATTCTATGAGTTGCAGGATTCTATTTGTGGATGGTTGGTCAAGTTGGAAAAATAGATGGACTTATATTTTTGGACATATTGGGTGGAATCTATTTTTAGATTGCCAGTCTAAAAATAGATATGTCGAATATTATTAGCTCTTAATAATATTTGGACTATAAACATTATATTATTCTCTTGGAGCACTTCAGTTAAGTGCACAGATGTGGCACTGGAGCTGACAGAAGGAATTACGCTATTCCTGAGGGTTAAGTGGAGCTATTGCATGGATACTTCAGTTAGAACTCATGTGACAGAGTTTGGTGGAGTTATTGAGGTAGTTGGTGGAGTTGTGTTCAGTTTAACTGAGTTAAAGATAGTTGAGCTAGTTGTATTTAGTCTAAGTGATTGATACACTAGTGAGAGTGGTGTGAATTAACTATTAATTAATTCATTAATTATTAACTCATTAATCAACTAAAGAATACATCAGTTAACTACAGTGCATGGACAGTTTCAGTGGAGACTAGTGAAGAGGTAGGTGAAAGAGCAGTGTGACTATCAGTTGTGACTATAGTGTTGCATGATTTGCAACACACAGTGGTTGGAGATGCCAATGAGGATTGTGTGAGCAAGGTTGGACCAATTCAAGTTCATTCAGAGCCATTATTTAGTAGTGATTGCACAGTAGAGGTAGGCTAGCAGGTGGCAAAGATTGGAGCATGTGTTTTGCTAGATTGGACCTGATTAGTGTGTAGCAATTGGAGGTTGTACTGAGAACTTGTGAGGAGCTTTGTATAATGATTGTTACATGTGTGGAGTACTGAAAAGGTATGATTTTGCTGATTACTTTAATGACTTTTTAATACAATTTGTGAACCTTTTGTATCATGGATTTGGAAAGTCATAAGAAACTATCACAAAACATGTGAGAATCGATGTGTATAACTTAGCCTCTGATAATGGTTATTTTCTATACAGGGAAAGAAGAAAACGAAGAGTTGCCGCTCTAAAGATAAGAACGAAGTGGAGATAACTGCTGTCCCTCTGGATGAGAACCGAACGCAAACATAGGGAAACAAGATCAACGTGAATCGGCTCGGGCAAGAAGGAGAGGACACCAGCTCAGCGCAATAGCAAAGACAGGATGAAGAGTTAACTGTTTGGCGAATCCCTCAGGATCGAAGATCCTGAGGGATCGCTGCTTTATTTATCTAGCTGCTTGGACATCTCCGCCATCGTCCTTATAAAAAGAGACAACACTGTTAGTTTAGGAAGGGCGAGATAAGATACGTTTTATGTAATCTTCTGTAAAACATCAGATTTGGTTATTAAGCTTTGTTGAGAACTGGTTCGATGTATTTTTTGATCAATGTATTAATGAAAGCCTGGTGATTATTCCATCTTCGCGTCTGCGTTAACCTAAAGCGGTGTATCCTTGGAGGCTAAGGGCCCGGCCCCGAAGGACACTTGCTTCTGTACCATTACAGCTTCGTTTCTGTGTGGTTTGTTTATTACTGTTATTTGATTATTTGATATGCTTTACAAGTCCATATTACATGCTCTGTTCAATTTTGAATCATTGAAGTTTCTACAGCTAGACTGGTGTGTTAACTCCGCATTGCGTTATTATTCCTTTCAAGAGTTAATCGCATATCCTTACTGTTATGTTACAGAGCTGTTATATTAACATTTGTGTTGTGTGCGTTTCTACTGAATCAGTATTGTCCCATAATTCACTAATCGTGATTGCTGTCCCATTAATATGATTTGTGTAATTCGACTTTAGAATGATAGAATGTTCCTTGATTGCAAAGAGTGTATAGATTGAGTTTGATTATAACCCGCGGGACTTAGTATTCACTTGCTGTTCCATTTTAGAGTTGCTGTTCCATTTCAGAATTGTGGTTTAATCCTTTATTTCCTTTGCTGATCTATTTATCTGCATTTGATAGTTTGTTGTGAGAGATGATCTAAGACTGTAGTGAGCAGTATCAGTCACTGTTTAGCTCCCAGGCTTGTGATCTATGCTTTAGTTCTTTTTCCATCAGTTTCTGAAGGGATGGTTTATTATTACCGAACCCTTGACTGATGAGTTATTGAGTTTCCTGAGTGTGTGATTTATTTCTTTAAAGTAATTTGATTTCAGTTAAGCATCCGTTTACTCTTGTATTTCTTAAGCACTGTACTACTAGCATTACTCTGACAAATGAGCCTCATATTGAGTCACTCTTTGTAATGACAAAACGCTCTCGGGTTGACATATTAATGTGAGGTGATTAGAGGTGAAAGAGACCCTTTTTATAGCTCTACATTTTGGCGCCGTTGCCGGGGAAAGAGTGTAGCCATTTGTCTTTTTTTCAGAGTAGTGTACAAGCCTGCTAGGGAGGAGGTGGATCCTAAAAATGGAAGGTAAGAACCTACGTGCAGAGCATGTAAAAGACCTGCTCATTATCCGCTTTCCTAACAGATTTGTTGTTGCTTGTTTGAATAAAAGTTCGTAGTTTATTTTTGAGTGCATGACTAAGCAGAAAAGACCAGAAAAGAATATCAAACCCCCATCCAAACCTGAAAAAGCTAAGGGGCCGGTGACCCTTGGCCGAACGACATTCATAGACGAAATCTATAAGAAAACAGAGTCTCAGCCATCGGTAGGCTTCAAGAAAAACACTTCCAAACTGCCTACTAGTTCCCTTCAGGCCACAGGATCACCATCTGTAGCCTGTGCTGAGGTGCATAGTCAAACTGAGGAGCAGGACTTTCAAGAAGTTGAAAATTCCACTCCAGAATTATTGCAGGAAGGGAACTCTAGCAACTTTTGTGAAGGAGAAGGAGAAACAGGGGAAACCAAGGAACCAAAATCTCCTCTTGAAACAAATCAGCCATTAGATAGCCCAGATAAGGGAAGTGCTGCGAAATTCATTGTTGAAGAGATTCAATCTCCTCAAACACCTGGTATTTCCATTATTCCAGATAAAGGAGGCATCCCTGTCAAAACCGTTCCCACCCAACCTAGGAATACCCTCCTAGATATCCCAGAAGGTGACTGGCATATATTCGATTCCATGGCTCAAAACCAACCAAACGCTCAAAACCAGGCAAACACTCAAACCTCTACATTACAATATCCTATAGTGGATTCTGCAGCAAATGCACCCATGAAATCTATCCCTCTTCAGCATATCCCTACATTTCATGGACTCACATCGGAAGATCCGGATGCATTCCTATTCGAATTCGATGTGTTATGTCGAGGATACGATTACACCACCGATCCCCAAAAATTGAAATTAGTCCCCTCTACATTGAAAGGGGCTGCTTTAAGATGGTTTATGGGGCTAGGTGGCGGGGTTATCAACAATTGGGATCAAATGAAAGAATCCTTCTTAAAGAAATACCAGGATTATTGTAGGTCTAGAGAATTAAAAGACGAAATATTTCAGATAACAGCCAGACCAAATGAAAAATTAGAGGAGTATGTGGAACGTTTTCAGTATAACTTACAAAGATCACCTTATGCATCGCTACCTTTACCTGATAATGTGTTAAAAACTGCATTAATGAGGGGTATGAAGGAACAATGGATTGAAACATTAAACATTATGGGCAAAGGGGATATTTATCAAGAGAATTTTACTGACATCCTTGACTTATGTATCAGGAGTTCGAGAGGCAGCACAAGAATAAAACCGGCAGAATATGATCGGTTTGCAAGAGATAACAAAGTATCAGTAGAAGGAGTAACACGTGCAGAAATTTGAAATTTATTAGAGAATTTTAAAACTGATATTATGGGGACACTAACTACACAACTTGATATTGTGCAGGCTAAACAGAAGCAGCTGGAGGCAGAACAGAATATGGAAATCTTCTGCCCCCGATGCAGAAAAAAACATAGCCACAAGGAGTGTCCACTGGATAAAGTCCAAACATGCGCCATCTGTACAAAAGATCACCTTACGGAGAGCTGCCCCTCACTTCCTGGATTGAAAGCAGTATATAAGGAAGCAAAAGAAGAACCAGAATCGGTGAATTCGATCAACCAGCGCCGCCAGTGGCAGCCGAGACAACCTGGTATGTTTCCGGACCCAACCTCTTTCTTTCAAAACCCACAGTATAATGCTCAACAATATGGTATGTGGCAAAATCAATCTCAAACCCCATTTACAAACTGGTCACCACAATCATTTCCTTCTCCAAATCCATGGCCGAATCAAACAAGCCAAACTGGTTGGCCAAATTTCCCTTACACTCCACCATATTGGCAAAATGGCCCATATCCTTCACAATGGACTCCCTCTACTTCACAAAGTTCACCCTGGCAGACAAGCTGGCAAAGACCAATGTACCACCCAGCTGGAACTATTCCACTCCCTCAACCTACTTTGCCATATTTACAACAAAATCCCCAGTCTAACCTGAGACCGCAACTCCCAGCCCAACCCGATCCCAATCCAAACAACAGGCAGGTCCAATCTATTCAAATCATAGAATCACCAGAACTAGGACCCGACCTGAGGGAGTGCAATGATCTTTAGTTAAGATCTGGACGTATAATTGAAACTGAGGGAGATAAAACAGTTCATATTGAAGATCAGTTACCCAGAGAACATCAGTCACAACAAGAGGATGTAAATAAGCAACAAACTCATAATCAAGAAACCACATCCTCTCCCCCGTTCCCAGAACGATTAGCCATACCTCGATCCATACAATATCCTGACTTCGACATTCTGGGAGAATTACAAAACTTGTACATAAAAATTCCATTCCTCCAAGCCATTCAAGACATTCCCATATACGCCAAAACCATAAAAGAATTGTGCATAAAGAAACCGAGGAGGAATATAACAAACAATCCAAGAGTCCAAGCAGTCGGCACCTTATCTGACCTATTGTCGGGAAGAGAAACACCCCTTAAATATGAAGACCCCGGGAACCCAATTATAACTGTTCAAATTTATGGCCAGACCCTGCCTAATGCCTTAGTTGATTTAGGGGCTGCAATTAATATTTTAACAACCACAACTTGCCAAAAGCTCGGCATTACATCCGTAGAACCCACCTCTACTCTGTTAGAATTGGCTGACCGATCTGTGGTTAGACCAGAGGGCACTCTACATGATGTCATGGTCTCTGTAGAATCCTGGGAGTATCCAACCGATTTCCTGATAATTAATCCAAAGACCCGACTTGATGGACACCCGTTAATTTTAGGTAGACCTTGGCTCGCTACTGCCGATGCCTACATTGGCTGTCGGCAGGGAAATATGACCATAACCAGAGGACCAAATAGCAAAAATTTAGTTCTATATCCTCCAGCGCAACCAAGTGTCACAATGATTAAAACGAATAAGCACCCTGTATCATATCTTACTGATAACATTAGATCTCCATTAACTATACAAGAGGCACTTGATTTCAAAGATCAAACAGAAGACGATGCCATTAATAATTTCATTACTCAAACTGAACCTCGCACACAATGTCACATGATAAAAGCAGCATTTGATAATGAATTAGAAGAAGATCCCCTTAAAGATATTCATGATCAAATAATACCTGTCACTTCTGTTGCAAATAGTAAAACTGTGGAAATTGCACCGGGGAAAACTTTAAACATCAATGCTAATCTCACACTGGAACAAGAAACAAAGCTCATCCATCTGTTAACAAAATATCAAGAAGCATTTGCATGGGACTACCCTGATATGAAAGGAATCGATCCCCAGTTATGTACCCACCACATTTACATAGAAAAAGATGACAGACCTGTGCGTCAGCCGCAAAGGAGACTTAATCCCCATCTAAAAGATGTTGTAAAAACTGAACTTCAAAAACTTTTAGATGTGAATTTTATCTACCCTATCTCTGATAGTAAATGGGTCTCTCCACTTGTGGTGGTACCAAAAAAGAATGGAAAATGGAGAATTTGTGTGGATTATAGAGAACTTAACAAGGCAACACAAAAAGATCATTTTCCTCTTCCTTTCATAGATCAAGTATTGGACACTTTAGCAGGGAAGAAGTTCTTTTCTTTCATGGATGGCTTCAGTGGATACAATCAGATTCAGATTGCCCCTGAAGACCAGGATAAAACTACCTTTACTTGCCCCTGGGGAACATTTGCCTATCGAGTTTTACCTTTTGGCTTATGTAATGCTCCTGCCACATTTCAGAGGGCTATCCTTAGTATTTTTGCAGATTTAATCAATGATGGACTTGAAGATTACATGGATGACTTTACACCATATGGAGATGATTTTGATCCAGCTCTAGACACCCTAGAAAAAGTCCTACAACGCTGCATTGTTACCAGGCTTTGCTTAAGCCACGAAAAATGTTTCTTGATGATGACTGAAGGACTTATCCTAGGACACTATGTCTCAGCAGCCGGCATTCAGGTAGACCCGGCCAAAATCCAAATACTTTTGCTTATTCCCACCCCTACTACTCAAACAGAGGTACGCAGTTTTCTTGGATTTTCAGGTTATTATAGACGATTCATAGAGCATTATTCACACATTGCTGCTCCTTTATATGCACTGACTGGTAACGTTGATTTCCTTTGGACAGACAAATGTGACCATGCTTTCGAGGATCTAAAGAAGCATGTATCCACAGCCCCAGTCCTTCGAGGACCAAACTGGGACCTACCATTCCAGATATCATCTGATGCCTCAGATACAGCCATTGGTGCAGTCCTTGGGCAGGAAGAGGATAAAAAACCATATGCTATATATTACATCAGCAAAAATTTATCCCCCGCTGAATTGAATTACACTGTTACTGAAAAAGAATTTCTAGCTGTAATACATGCTGTCAATAAATTTAGACATTATATCACAGGCTACCCTGTTATCTTGTATACGGATCATTCTGCCATAAAATATTTAGCAAATAAGCCTGTCACAAATGCCAGAGTAACTCGATGGTTAATCTTATTGCAGGAATTCGATATCACAATCAAGGACCGCCCTGGCAAAGAAAACCCTGTAGCCGATTTTCTTTCAAGGATACTAAAATCAAGCGATGTAGCAGCAGTGGAAGATCAATTTCCGGATGAACACCTGTTTGCTGTTGCTGTTCAAACGCCCTGGTATGCTGATGTTGCCAATTACCTTGCAGTAGGTAAATTACCAAAACATTTAACTCCTAATGAGCGTAAGCAGATTATTCAGAAAAGTTCTCGATTTTCGTGGATTGGAGGTTATTTGTTTCACATAGGAGCAGACATGCATATCAGGCGATGTGTTAGAGAGGATGAAATCTTTGACATCCTCAAAGCCTGTCACGATGGACCATGTGGGGGGCACTTCGCTGAGCGTAGGACTGGACATAAAGTATTGCAGACAGGATATTACTGGCCTACGATCTTTAAAGATGCAAAGAAGTTCGTCCAAGCCTGTGACAGTTTCCAGCGAGCAGGACGACCTGGTCAAGCTGATGAAATGCCTCTGAAACCACAGTTAGTCATCGAACCATTCGAACGGTGGGCTCTGGATTTCGTTGGACCCATCAACCCTTCATCAAATCAGAAAACATATATTTTGGTGGCAACAGAATATGTCACCAAATGGGTTGAGGCAGAAACATTACCAAGAGCCACAGAGGACTCTGTCATACAGTTCCTGTTCCTTTTATTTGTTCGTTATGGCCTTCCTAGGGAAATAATTACAGATGGAGGACCACAATTTGTTGGGCATAAATTAGCTGCAACACTTAACAATTATCATGTCCAGCATAAGATCACTACTCCATATCACCCATAGGCGAATGGGCAGGTAGAAAGTAGCAATAAGATAATAGAATCAATCCTAACGAAAACTATTGCATCACATAGGCGTGACTGGGCTACCCGACTACCTGAAGCACTCTGGGCCTATCGAACCACATGGAGGAGCACCACTGGTTACTCACCTTATCAACTAGTGTTTGGAAAACAAACTATTTTTCCCATAGAATTCGAAATCCAAACACTGCGTACAGCACAGGAAGTTGGCCTAGACTTAACCAGGCACAAGTCAATCGACTACAACATCACTGAATCACTGCAACTGCCTTCGCATCCATGTAACACAAAGACAACATCCGAACAATAGCCGTGCCAAATGCATGATGCGCCTGATACATGTGTCTTCCACGAGGGAGACTCGTCTCAAGAGTACGATTCTCGGTTTCGGTGGACTTCCCGGAAACTTCGTACTGGCGTGTCAGAATGGCGCTAAATCTGCAGGCATGACAATGTAACTTCACTAATCACTATTGATGGTTCTCGATATAGTATCTGTGTAAATGGCCACCGAGTCCGGGCTAACAAGAATAAACCACGACGGAATCCTGCTCAAAGAACACGCGAGATACTGATCTGGAGATCTTAGGAGAAGAAGAGAAATCTTCCTCACCTCTAATTCATTAAGGGTCTATTTCTTTTGCAAATTGTACATAAAGTTTTTGTTTTTGAGTGATTCTTGTACATAAGTTTGATTTGAATAAATTCTTGTCATTTTGCTGTTCCTTTTTCTTCCACAAAGTTTGATTTTTGCTCTTCTAATAGCATATGTATGTTTTTTTTATTTTGGTTTTGCTTGTTCTGCTGTTCCTTTTCTAAAGGAACAGCATTCGGATCTCTGCTGTTCCTTTTTCAGAAGAACGATATTGTTACGTCTATCGTTGTTCCTTTTTGGTTACCATTGTTCCTTTTCCTTCAAAGAAACAACGTTCTTTTATTTCTGTGTTGACTTTTTCAACGGAATGGCATATTGAGTGTTTAGTATGATTGCCGTTCCTTTTCCCAAAAGGAACGGCATTTGCAGTTTTGTTCCTTTTTCTATTATCCATCGTTGTTGCTTTTTCAACGGAACACCATTTGCATACTTTTGATCTCTTTGCTGATTTAAATTGAGGATGCTTTTTCCCGTCTTCTTTCTAGTCTTCAAGCTTCAGCTATGCATTTGTGCGATGAAATATAAAAACACAACATACCGAAATCTGCAAACCATAAATCGCTATATCTATAAGGCTCTGCATTAATAAGAGGACAGATGGAAGGACATACTTATTTCTTACCTTTTGTGACATGGTTTTACTAATTTTGCCCTGATTGGTTATCTTTATCATGCTGATTTCCTTAAAAATCTTTTTATTAGTACTTGGGAATAAGAGCAAAGAGTTTATATCTTCCTATTGAGATAATAAGACTTCTTCCACCATTCCTACTCTTAAGGAGTGCTGAACCACCCTTTGTGTATAAATAAGGAAAAAGAAAAAAGCATGTCAAATGTCAAATGCAGGATAGGGGGTCTCATTGAGAGCCAGCCTACCATGATCATGAGGAGGGAAGTGAAGTGGCATTCCCATTCTGGCCACCACACCAGTGATATGGTCCAAAAGGTGTATCAAAATAAACAAACCTTGGAACAGGAGGTCTCATTAAGAGCCGGCCTGCCCACGTTTCGCTCTTTCCTCGTGAATGGCATTATGGTTAACTGGTCACCAAGCCAGCATAATGGTCTACATTCTGACATAATAACAGTCCTAAGTATACACACAAGATCATGGTTCCGGGGGTGAAAAACAACTCTGCCAAGGTTATGGACACCTGTTGGCAGCAGAGTAATGTTAATGGTATCGAAGTCACCTTGCTTACACCAATAGGTAAGATATTAACACTCTTTTGTTTTCATATCCTAGGCACTAATTATATGTTATTTCCTGATTTATACACCGCATGAATATTTTATTACCAATCATGGCAACGGAGGTGACCATGACCGCTTAAGATTGGCGAGTACGATACATGCCTATCCATCAGCCTCAAATCATAACACAGCAGCCTCAAATCATAACACGCGATCCATCCTCCGCCTCGATTTCGGTAAATCTGTTGTCCTCTCTAACATGGCATAAATTCACATGTTGTTCCTTTCTGACTTGATTACAGACTGGGTGCCGCTCCATTATTTGCCGGCTGGGACAGCCTATCACACTGAGGGGGGGGGGAGGTTAACCTCATCATTCCCTGTATTACGTGTCAATTCATCATTCGGAAAATCTGGTTCACGACGATTTGGCATGGTTTCACGGCATGGCATATTTTTATTTTTATTTTTTCGCACAAGTTGTTTTTGCCGCACTATTGCATACTCTGTGTTTTCTTTTGCGAAACCTTGCTCTCTGTGTTTCAAACCGAAAACGTTTTTTTGCTGTTCCATTTAGAAATCACAGCGAAATCATGGGGGGAAAGGCAATTCGTAGTGAGCCTCAACAGCTAACGATCTCTGCTGCTGCCCGAGAAATCCTGGAAAGAGCAGGATGGTTAAACTATCTCAATCGCTTACAGGAGGGTAATGAGACAGTAGCAATGGAGTTCTTGCAGAATTTACAAGATGACTACTCCATAGTAAGAGGGAAACGAATAGCGGTCACTGATGCCATAATTGCAGAAGTCTCAGGACTACCAGCTACTGGACCAGTATGGACATTCAAAAAGGAACGATTACAGAAGGTCATCGACATCTTCCAGGATGAAGGCCAGCATTTGACAATCAAAGGGAAGGGAATTCTGCCAGCGACCCTAGGCGAACCCTGGACAGAGCTAGCAATAATAGTACAGAGCTACATTACTTGCGAAGGAAGAAAAGACGTGGTAAGACCACGACACCTTAAACTTTTAGCTGTTCTAAAACAGAAATGCTCTGTGAATTTACCGGCACTCTTAAACTCGTTATTGCATGATGCTGCACAAAGTATGAAAAGGGCACAGCACGTAGAGGCAATTGTTAGTCACCATGGGTTAATCCGACTTGTTGTTAGTTATAGTCTTACCCAGCAGCAGAGCAGCTGGGAAAGACTCATTACACTGATTGAAGGGGGATCGACAGAACCATCCCCGAAACGTAGACATTCTATAAACCCACCAGAACAACCGGCAAAACGCAGAGAAAATGTTGCTAGTACATCACAACAACCAGAGACACACCAAGAACCCGCAAAGCGAAAGTATGTAGTTGATTCACCCGAGCAACCAGAGGAACCCAGGAAATCAGCTCGGTTAGCTCAGATAAGAGGAAGCATAAATAAACCCAGAAAGTCAGCCCGGTTGGCTCGAATAAGGGGAAGGCTGGAACAGCTTCAGGGAAGCACCAGCCAACCAGTAATAATTGAAGATGAGCAACCCGAAGAAGAAGTACCCGAACCTTCGGGAACAGAAAAAGAAGCAGAAACTGAACAAGAGGAAGAAAGGGGACAGCAGGAGAATAGTCCATTACAAGACCTACTAAGAGAAGATGACTTGGCCGCCATCCTAGCCAATATGAGTAAATACGGTCAACCTTCTAGCTCAAAGAATCCCCACGACCAATTTCAAGAAGAGAACATGCCTATGCATGATGAAGAGGAAGAAAATACCGAACGGGAACAATCTGTTCCCATGTCACAAGAAGAAAATCTAGAGGAAGAACCCCAGGAGGAAGAATCAGAACCAGTTGAGGTGCATACACCAGAACAGCCAGAGCAGAGCAGTGAGGAAGAACCCCAGGAGGAAGAGTTAGCAACTGGTCATGATCCAGTCCACCATCGACAGACTGCCGTTCCTTCAAAGGAATCAATGGAAATCATGAAGTTGAGGAAGGAACAGACTAAACTGTTAAACACGATAACCCAGCTCAGGCAACAAATTAGGATTTTGAAAAAGAACCAGAAGGTAAAGAGGAAAAAGAGGGCCAACAAACAGCCTGTTTTCCAAGACTCTGAGGATCCAGCTGCCGTTCCGATTAAGACAGAAAAGGATGATAAGCAAATTCAGACGGAGGCACCACCCTCAGGGGTAATCAGGGTCCTGAACTCCAAACAACATAACAAAAAGGTTCAGGTAAAACTCCCGGCCTCCACTGATGCATGGAGGAAAGATCCAAAGACAAAAACCTTGCACAAGATGGTGAAACAAGCACGGCAAGAAATGGAGCAACTTAAAGAGCAAACGGTTCCGCTAGAGAAATATGAAGAGTTGCAACAGCAACTAAGGGATGTCAGTCAATCTAAAAGACAGGTTTTTGAAGGATGGATGAAGGAACAAGAGGAAGTCACACAGGTAACTTATAAACTAGATACTACTATCAAACAGATGAATGACTTGTGTTCTTTATATAATACTGTTTTAGCATGTAGGGCTCCTGCTAAAAACTATGCTCTGTTTCTATTAGAACGATATTTACAATTACAAATAAAAGCTGTTAAGGCAGGCACCCCTATACAGATCAACAATGTCAATGATTTTATCGACTGTTGTAAACATTATTGAGTGAAAGTCCAGAGATTGTTGTGTGAACTTTATTTACACGACCTTGTGCTAAGTCAGGAGACTGAATTGAACCCTGGTCCCTCCATTGGTGATATTCACTTCCAAGCATTCATTTCATTCGGGGCTAATCAGATTAAGTGGCTGAAAGCCTATGATACCTTCCAGAGTCAAGAAAATGGTCTAGATTTAAGAGTTAGGGCTGAGCCTAGGAACCCAGTACAGTTATGGACAGCTCATATAAACCACATAAGGACTCTAGGTGTCATTGTAACCTTAGGGCCTATGCATGAGGCACTCATTCAAGAGGGTTTAGAGTATTTCTTTTCCATCAAAGACTTGGCCATTAATGCAGCCAAATTTCGATATCGAATCTCTGATCCACACATCCAGCTCAGAGAACCATTTAAGTATGAGAACTTTGAGTTAGCTGCCGACCGTTTGAACCTCTATGGCGAGACCATTCTGAAAGCAGGGTCATCCTGGTTAGGATATAGATTTCGCACTCCAATTATTTGGCACCCTGCACCCGGATACCAGGCCCTGTATGATATGCCTGAGGGGCAAGCAGGTCAGTTCTTTGACTATTTAATCACTCAACATGGTTGTAGGCCTCCGCATGAGACTCCTTCTCCAGCATACTCTCTCACTACATTACATGTCAACTACAATGTTTTCATGAGGACATGAAACAAGGTAAGCAGGGGGGTGTGTGGAGTACTAAAAAGGTATGATTTTGATGATTACTTCAATGACTTTTTAATAGAATTTGTGAACCTTTTGTATCATGAATTTGGAAAGTAATAAGGAACTATAACAAAACATGTGAGAATCGATGTGTATAAATTAGCCACTAATAATGGTTATTTTCTATACAGGAAAAGGAGAAAACGAAGAGTTGCCGCTCTAAAGGAAAGAACAAAGTGGAGATAACTGCTGTCTCTCTGGACGAGAACCGAACGCAAACATAGGGAAACAAGATCAAGGTGAATCGGCTCGGGAAAGAAGGAGAGGACACCAGCTCAGCGCAATAGAAAAGACAGGATGAAGAGTTAACAGTTTGGCGAATCCCTCAGGATCGAAGATCCTGAGGGATCGCTGCTTTACTTATCTGATTGCTTGGACATCTCCGCCATCGTCTTTATAAAAAGAGACAAGCACTGTTAGTTTAGAGACAATAGCGAGATAAGATACGTTTTATGTAATATTTTGTAAAACATCAGATTTGGTTATTAAGCTTTGTTGAGAACTGGTTCGATGTATTTTTGATCAATGTATTAATGAAAGCCTGGTGATTATTCCATCTTCGCGTCTGCATTAACCTAAAGCGGTGTATCCTTGGAGGCTAAGGGCCCGGCCCCGAAGGACACTTGCTTCTGTACCATTACAGCTTCGTTTCTGTGTGGTTTGTTTATTATTGCTATTCGATTATTTGATATGCTTTACAAGTTCATATTACATGCTATGTTCCAGTTTGAATCATTGAAGTTTCTACAACTAGACTTGTGTGTTAACTCCGCATTGCGTTATTATTCCTTTCAAGAGTTAATCGCATATCCTTACTGTTATGTTACAGAGCTGTTATATTAACATTTGTGTTGCGTGCGTTTCCACTGAATTAGTATTGTCCCATAATTCATTAATCGTTATTGCTGTTCCATTAATATGATTTGTGTAATCCGCCTTTAGAATGATAGAATGTTCCTTGATTGCAAAGAGTGTATAGATTGAGTTTGGTTATAACCCGCGGGACTTAGTATTCATTTGCTGTTCCATTTCAGAGTTGCTGTTCCATTTCAGAATTGTGGTTTAATCCTTTATTTCCTTTGCTAATCTATTTATCTGCATTTGATGGTTTGCTGTGAGAGATGATCTAAGACTGTAGTGAGCAGTATCAGTCACTGTTTAGCTCCCAGGCTTGTGATCTATGCTTTAGTTCTTTTTCCATCAGTTTCTGAAGGGATGGTTTATTATTACCGAACCATTGACTGATGAGTTATTGAGTTTCCTGAGTGTGTGATTTATTTCCTTTAAAGTAATTTGATTTCAGTTAAGCATCCGTTTACTCTTGTATTTCTTAAGCACTGTACTACTAGCATTACTCTGACGAATGAGCCTCGGATTGAGTCACTCTTTGTAATGACAAAACGCTCTCGGGTTGACATATTAATGTGAGGTGATTAGAGGTGAAAGAGACCCTTTTTAAAGCTCTACAACATGATATCTATGACATATAATATACAGATAGTTGGGGGTTTTCAGATTTAATCTTTCCCATTAAATATTGTGTTCATATGTGTGAATTTTTATGGTTTTAATGTGCGCATGCGATTGTTTTTATTTCCACAATTAATGATCAATGGTAGAATATATTCTGTATTGTGCATGAAGTCAAATAGTGTGTGATCAGGAGAATCTTGGATATAACATATCAGTTATATAAATTTCTGCATGGTATTAGCACAATATTTATCATTGGAGAAATTGAAAAACATTAAAGTAGTTGAGTTTTGACTGGTGGAATTCGAATTTGCAAGTGTTTTCTTGGTGCCGCACTTGACGCATGGCAAAAGAAGACAAAAAAGTGTCGAAGGATTCTGTTGGAAGGTGTGAAGGATCACATGGTGTCCAGCCTTCATGGTAAAGCTTGTCTATTCTTGATGTGGAAAGATTTGATAGATTTATTCCAAAGAAAGAGCAACCAGAGGAAGTTGGCACTCAAGGATAGACTCAAAAACATAAAAATGGAGAAAGGTGAGAATATACCCAAGTACCTCACGAAGTTTGTCCAGTGCAGGGATGAGCTGGGAAGTGTGGGCGTGACTGTAGATGATGAGGAATTGGTGAGCTTGGCTCTCCTTGGGATTTCGAAGAGTTGGCATTCCTATTAGGACTCTGTCAATGATCGGGAGAAATTGCTAAGATGGGAGCGATTTTGGTTGAATCTTGTGCAAGAGGAGATAAGGCGGAGTACCAGGGACGGATCTTCATCAAAGAATTCAGATGAAGAAAATAGTGCTTTGGCTGCCAAAGCAAGGAAGGGGAAGAGCAAGAAGAATGCTTCTCAATCCAGTGCGAAAGGAAAGAAGCAGGACATGTCCAAGGTGAAGTGCTTTCACTGTCACCAACACGAAAATTACACCACTAATTGTCCACAGAAGAAGAAAAATAAGCAAGCTACTGGATCTACAGCTAGAGAGGCCTTAGCCTCGTAGTTTGAGCTATATTTTTTTCTAATCACATGCTTGGTCTCAATTATGATGGGTTCAGTGTGGTTTCTTGAAAGTGGTGCGTCTTTTCACATGATAGGAGATAAATATTTGTTTACTGATCTGGATGAGAAAGATCTTGGAGTGCACATCGAGATGGGCGATGATGGTAGATACAGTGCGACCATTATCAGTACCATTTCCTTTGAGAGGGAGTCTGGTAAACCCTTCGTATTGAAGGAAGTGATGCATGTTCCAGGATTGAAGAAGAATCTTATCTCTATGGCGATGTTGGAAGACAAGGGATATGATGTTGTCTTTAGCGAGGGAAAGGCTTTCCTGTGCAGTAAGGCAACTGGTGAAACTCGGAGGATGGGAGTTCGAGTTAAGAACCTTTATCAATTGTAGGTAGATGGCTATGAAATAATGGCAGGCAAGGCAGAAGGAGTAGTGAGCCAGGATGAGGGTGAGCTATGGCACAGGAGATTGGGCCATCTTCACCATGGTGCCTTGAAAATTTTGCAGTAGATTTCTACCGGGCTTCCCAAAGGTACACTTAGGTAGTCAGATCAGTGCAAGGGATGTAATTTGGGAAAATTTTTGAAAGCCACCTTTCACGAGAAGGATATTCACGCCACGACGATCCTTGAGAGAATTCACATAGATGTGTGTGGACCTTTCTCAGTAGCTTCGACAGCAAAGAACAAGTACTATGTGATATTTGTTGATGATTTTTCTCGGAAGTGTTGGATATTCTTCATGTAGAAGAAGAGCGAGACATACTAAAAGTTTTGTGAGTTCAAGGCATTAGTTGAGAAATAATCAGGGAAGCAGGTGAAGGCTCTTAGGAGCGACAATGGTGGTGAATTCATCTTTGGCGAATTCATCTTTGGCGAATTCAAGGACTTTTGCAGCGCAGAAGGAATTCGAAGAAAGCTCATAGCGACTTATAACCCACAGCAGAATGGGGTCACTGAGCAGAAGAATAGAACAATCGTGGGTGTTGCATGGGCGATGTTGCATGATCAGGGCCTTCCCATATGCTTGTGGGTTGAGGCATGCAATACTGCAGTTTATGTGCAAAACCGTTGTCCTCATAGGATACTTGGAATGAGTACACCCGAGGAGGCATTTTTTGGTAAGAAGCCTAATATTTCTCATTTGAGGATTTTTGGTTCACCTGTTTACATTCATGTGACTAAGGATTCTAGTAAGAAGCTTGAGCCGACTGCAGAGGTTGGGATATTTGTGGGTTACACTGATACGCCCCACAACTATCATGTGTATTTGCCAGACAGTCGCAAGACTGTTGTGCAATGGGATATCAAATTTCATGAGGAGAAAGACATGAAGTGTTCACTTGAGAGGGATCCACACTTGCATGTAGATGAGGAGCTATTAGTTCCTAAGTATGAGCCTCAATATGTGGATCAGCCACAAGAGGAGGTTCATGGAGTGGAAGAGACCACTCATGCAGCGCCAACCGTCAGAGGGAAAAATCACACTACAAAAGCTGAGTGACTGATTCGGGATGCAGAGAAGGTTGTAGGAGCACCTACATCATAGTGCAGATAGAGACAGTCACCTAATCGATACACTAGATACATGGCTCTTATGAGCAAGTGTATCATGACAGAGCCATCCTCTTTCGAGGAAGCTGTGGAGGACCCCGCATGGGTAGATGCCATGGTGGAAGAGTATGATTCAATTGTCAGAAAAAGTGCATGGGAGATCGTCCCAAGGCCGGAAGGGAAATCAGTGGTAGGTTTGAGATGGATCTACAAAGTGAAGCAAGTAGCTAATGGGAGTGTGGAGAAGTACAAGGCAAGATTTGTTGCCCGAGGCTTCTCACAGATTGTGGGGATCGATTATGAAGAAACCTTTGCACTTGTGGCAAGGTATTATTCCATACAGATGATTCTTTCTCTCTCAGCGTAGATGGGGTGGAACATTAATCAGATGGATGTGAAGACTGTGTTCCTCAATGGAGTGATTGAGGACAAGGTGTACATAGAGCAGCTCGAAGGTTTCAAGATCTTCAACAACGAATCGCATGTGTGCAGGCTCAAAATAGCGTTGTATGGGTTGAAATAAGCAGCTTGTGCTTGGTACACATAGATAGATAGTTATTTCACTGGACTTGGATTCTCCAAGAGTGAGGCGGATCTGAACCTATACCAGATTTTGGTGGAGGGTAAGTTGTTGATCATTGTACTTTATGTAGATGATTTGATTTTGACGGTTGATGAACTGTTGATACACTCATGCAAGGCTAATCTTGCAAAGGAGTTTGAGATGAAGGACTTGGGCCTCCTTCATAATTTGGCAGTGTAGCGATGGATTGTTTGTGTCTCAAGGAAAGTATGTCTGGGAGATACTGGAGAAGTTCAACATGCATGGCTGTAAGCCTATCGACACTCCTCTTCCTGGTGGATGGAGGAAAGAGGATGCTACATCAACAGAGGTAGTGGATGCCACTATTTACCGATAGTTGGTGGGGTCGCTCATGTATCTGGTCAATACACAACCCGTCATATGCTATGCTGTTAACCAACTTTCACAAGCTATGGTTAAGCCTACCAAGCTCTTTTGGAATGCAGGCAAGCATGTATTCAGATATCTTAGAGGCACATCGGGATATGGATTATGGTAAACACAGTCGAATGAGGTGAAGTTGTGTGGCTTCACGGATGCAGATTAGGCAGGGAGCCCAACGGACAGAAAGAGCACATCTGGAGGGATTTTCAGTATTGGGTCGACAACAGTTTCTTGGCACAACAAGAAGCAGAGATCCATGGCACTCAGTTCAACAGAGGCTGATTATATGGCAGCGAGTTTGGCTGCATGCGAGGCTATATGGATGAGGAAGATCCTGGTTGGATTGTTCGGTTCACACTTAGATCCTACTGTGATATATTGTGATAATCAGAGTTGCATCAAACTCTCGGTTAATCCAGTATTTCGTGATAGCTCTAAACACATTGACATCTGGTATCATCATATCAGAGATTGTGTGCAGCAGAAGATCATGTTATTTTCATACATTCCCACGGAGGATCAGGATGCTGATATCTTGACGAAGGTGCTCACCAGGAGCAAATTCGAATACCACAGGGGCAAGATAGGGGTGGCAGATAATCCTATCTTGTTGAGAGGGAGTGTTGAGATTGCAACAAGATTATGAGCTTAGTGAAAAGAGTCGCCTTCACTAAGTGGGCCCGCAGGCTATTTTTGGCGCAAAGTCTATTTTTAGACTATGTCTATTTTTAGACATGTTGATAATATTCTATGAGTTGCAGGATGTTATTTGTGGATGGTTGGTCAAGCTGGAAAAATAGATGGACTTTTATTTTTAGACATATTGGGCGGAATCTATTTTTAGATTGCCGGTCTAAAAATAGATATGTTGAATATTATTAGCTCTTAATAATATTTGGACTATAAACATTATCTTATTCTCTTGGAGCACTTCAGTTAAGTGCACAAATGTGGCACAAGAGCTGACAGAAGGAATTACACTATTCCTGAGGGTTAAGTGTAGCTATTGCATGGATACTTCAATTAGAACTCATGTGACAGAGTTTGGTGGAGTTATTGAGGTAGTTGGTGGAGTTGTGTTCAGTTTAACTGAGTTAAACATAGTTGAGCTAGTTGTATCTAGTCTAACTAATTGATACACTAGTGAGAGTGGTGTGAATTAATTATTAATTAATTCACTAATTATTAACTCATTAATCAACTAAAGAATACATCATTTAACTACAGTGCATGGACAGTTTTAGTGGAGACCAGTGAAGAGGTAGGTGAAAGAGCAGTGTGACTATCAGTTGTGACTATAGTGTTCCATGATTTGCAACACACAGTGGTTGGAGTTGCCAATGAGGATTGCATGAGCAAGGCTGGACCAATTCAATTTCATTCAAATCCATTCTTCAACAGTGATTGCGCAGTAGAGGTAGGCTATCAGGTGGTAGAGATTGGGGCATGTGTTTTGCTAGATCGGACCTGATTAATGTGTAGCAATTGGAGATTGTACTGAGAGCTTGTGAGGAGCTTTGTATAATGATTGTTACATGATCTCTATGACATATAATATACATATAGTTGGGGGTTTTCAGCTTTAAGATTTCCCATTAAATACTGTGTTCATATGTGTGAATGTTTATGGTTTTAATGTGCGCATGCGATTGTTTTTATTTCCGCAATTAATGATCAATGGTAGAAGAGATTTTGTATTATGCATGAAGTCAAATAGTGTGTGATTAGGAGAATCTCGAATATAACATATCAGTTATATAAATTTATACAGTTACAAGGCAATGTGCTTGGCACATCAAGGTAAGGTAGCTAGTATATTTTTATATTTGTTTATACACTGAAAAATATATGGTAGTATGATGCAGGGGATTTCATGGCAAAATGGTCTGCCATGAAATCTTGAAGGATTCCTAAGTTAAGCTTTCCCTTGGAAACACTGGGAACCATGGGGATTGAGTCATGGTGTTTTTTTCTAGTCTTGTGTTTTTGGTCATTTGTGATTTGTTGCGCTTGATTGTGGCTCTCTTTTATGTATAGTGTATGGCCATACCACTTTGTTTGTGGGGTCATATTGTTATTGGTTTTTCATGGTTTTCTTGTTGATTTATTTTGTTCTTACCTTTTATGTTTTGAGAGTCTTTGGAATTGGTTGAAGAGGAAAGTTTATGGAGCTTGGGGAGAGTTGTGTGGTACCCCATAGATAATGTGAGACCTGGATGAAGCTTGGTGCATGTATAAGGGCAGATGAAGCCAAGAGTATGAAAACCAGTTGGATTGGTTGGGTCCATTTGTGGAAATGGAAGGTGGAAGTACAATCATGAGAAGGTAACAAGGAAGGTGAAGTAAATGGATTTGAGGCGTTAAATACATTGGCTATGTTGGGAACTGTTTTTATCTATGTTGCACATGTTTTTCACTGATATAGGAGTTATATTAATCTTAACCTTATGCTTTTTGGTCATTATGTGGTGATCATGATTATGCTAATGACTACATTTATATATATATGTATTGCATTGTATGACAGGGTCATCGAGGTCATTATTGATTAATGCTAATGTTTATATGTATACATGTATGTATGTATGTCATTGTTATCATGATTTTTTTATGATACTATATATATATATATATATATATATATATATATATGTATGTATGTATGTATGTATGTATGTATGTATGTATGTATGTATGTATGTATGTATGTATCACTTTTTCTGACAGAGTTTTTAGGAATTATTCTTGTGGAGGAATGATTGCTTATGCAGGTGAATGGCATGAAGAGGTTCCTGTCTATGAAGAATCAAGTGGGAAGAGTAGCCTTAATAGATCTATGAGGTCAATATCATGTGGATATGAATTGATATTATATTCTTCTACTATGTCTATGCTTATGTTATGAACAGGTAATGCTGAGGGATACATCAACAGAATGGAAGCAGTACGATCGGTGACCTGTTGGAACATGCATGAATAGTGGAAAGACAATAGAAGCAAGGCTACTTGGTAGAGCGATTGTGTGTTCTATGGATGTGCAGTATTATTGTTGTATATATGTTGTACATGTTGCATTTGTGATGTTGTGTGCATGTGGTGTTGGGTATATATGGTAAAGGATACATGTTGTTTATGCAATGATATATATATATAGATGGTGTTGTATACATGTTGTCTATGCAGTGTTGTGTACATATGACATGGTGTGCATGTTGTGAATATGGTGCTATGTACATGTGGTGTTGTGTGCATGTGGTGCCATGTACATGTTGTACATAGGGTGTTGTGTATATGTCGTGTATGTGGTGTTATGTACATGTCATGCATGTGGTGTTGTGTACATGAAATCTTGTGTACACATCATGTAGATGGCTTTGTGTACCTGTGGTGTTGTGTACACGTTGTGCAAGTGGTCTTGTGTAGATGTTGTGTAGGTGGTGTTGTGTGCATATTGTACATGTGGTATTGTGTGCATGTCATACATGTTGTGTACACGTTGTGTAGGTGGTGTTGTGTACATGTTGTGTAAGTGGTGTTGTGTACATGTGTTATTGTGTACGTATTGTACATGTGGTAGTTTTCTACATGTGGTATTGTGTGCATGTCATACATGTTATGTTCTGCACATGCGTTATTGTGTGCATGTTATACATGTTATTTTGCGTACATGTGGTATTGTGTATGTGAATTGTGTAGTCATGGTATCATGACATCGATATTCATGGTGTTGTACTCTATGTACATGTATGCATGTGTTGTGTTGTATACCAGGTGGAGGTATATGTTTTGTGATGTACGTCAGGTATAGCTGTATGTGTTGTATGATAGGTGTAGGTTCATGTATTGTATGGTGTTGTATGTCATGTGTGGTCATATGTATGTGATGCAAACTATGTTTATGTGTATTTGGTTGAAGAGAAGGCACTGGGTGTTTGCTGGGTGTGGCAAAAGGTATACTGAGTGTATAAAAATGACAAGGATAAAGATAGAAGAAAAGGACTGATTAAAGGCTAAGTATTAGTATTTTATTTTAGTTTTATTATGCATGTGATATATGATTCTGGTTTATGATGATGGCATGTGATTCATGATTTTGATTTATGATGGTTGTATTTTGAATTAATCGGATGTGATATGTTTATAGATGATGATTTGGTCAAGAGTTGGTTTGGTTTGTTGTGAAAGGAAGTAAACATAAATGAAAGTGTACCTTATTACAGGCCACCAATGTGGTATGATTTTAATTTATTTCAATTCATTTTGAGTCTAATGGAAATTATGTGCTTGGTATAAGAAATCATGGAAATTTCTGGTTTCGATGGTTGAGATTGATTGCAATAATTAGCACCAACCAAAAAAGGAATTGAAACAGTAATAAATATGTTGGCAAAGAACTTCAGCAGTAGGGACATTGTGGGACACTAGTACCCAATAATTTCCATTGATTTCCATGAGCATGTTATGATTTTTATGATGGTATTGAGGTAGGGATATGCTTTGTTTAAACCTTTCGATGCGAGGAAAATTTTCCAAGGGAGGGGTCATCCGAGGGACTGTGTAGCAGAGAAGGGGATTCCCATGGAACTTGGAAGGTGTGTGACTGTACAAAAGATAGTGACCAGATTTCCTGAGGGACTATGTAGAAGAGAAGGGAAGGTCGAGGATGGATTTGTTTTGGGCATTAGGATTTCCAGATGGAATCATATGCACATTGGGAGTGTGCCCTAGAACAATGAGCCAGTAACTATTCACTGAGATGAAAAGTGGTTGTTGGGGCCCTTGTTTTTGTTTAGTTTTGAAATCTTGGCTAAGACATTTTGAACTTTGACCCTTTTTGAGTTGCGGTATGAATACACATGGCAACCGCGACTGCGCCGCAACTACCAGGAGTCGCGGAGCTACCAAGGCGGCGCGAAAGTATACGATAGCTGGAGATAGAACAGGGACAAGTGCAGATGAAGGAAACACAGCAGAAGACAGGAAGTGGAACACGCAGATAACAGGAGAGAAGCCAGGAGAAGCCGAAGTAAAGCCACAGAGGAACTGATAGTCGCGAGAGTGGGTGAATAAATAACAGTCACCCGGCTGAAAAAAGGAGAATGTTGAATAGATGCTGAAGAGGTTGCGAGGCTCGAGACAGGGAAAGATGCACAGAGCAACTGCGGAGGAATCATGCATCTTCTTCATATGGTTTCTTATCTTCTCTATTCTACCTTTCTGTTCCGAAATCCATCTGTATCAGATTTGTGAGCTATCAGTAAGAATGCTATGTAATCAGATGTTTGGCCAAGAGATTAATACAATGGAAGGTTGTTGTCTCAATAAGATTTTCATGTGCTTGTAATGTGTTTATGCTGGTTTAAAATTTTATTTTTGAATGTCTGAATGCTTATTAAGTGATCTTGCGTATATAACTCTGTATATGTAATGGATGCACTGCTCTTCATTAGTTGCGGGTTTGTTCCTTGCCATTGATCTTATCCCCTTCTGCATGTGGTTGCGGCATGCCTCGGGTGAGACGCACTGCTCTCCGAAGCAGGGTGAAAATGCTAGCGTGTTCCTAGACTACACCGGACCCCTTGTTGGCCACAACTCTTGAACCTGGGTCTTGTCCGCGAGACCTGATTTCCCGCCAACAAATGGTTCCGTTGCCGGGACCTGCATGTTCTGAGGGGATCTAGATCAAGGTATTGAGGATCTTTGAAGGGGCAATACGGCGATGGTGGGATGATCATCTTGACCAGTTCATTGCTCAGCAAGCAGAGCTGACCAAGAAAAAGGAAGCGGTGATCAAGGAGCTTGTTCTTTTCTCTGAATTAGCCAGTGATACGTACGAAATTTTCTGGGGAAGGTTCCCTACGGACCTTTATAATTGGTTGCGGAGGTTACGAGCGACGCTGCCCCAAGAAGGCTTGCGGAAGATCAATCGCAGGTGGATGCACGAAGACCTGGTGGCACTGCATCGGGTAGATACTGAACTAACCCGCGCAGTGGATTTTTGGGTAAGGACCACGTTGGAAGGATACGCTGTGGAGTTTGCTGCGGAGTGCTACCAATCCTTCTCGAAGGCCGAGGTTGTTTTCCACTCAGGATTGAGAGGGAAGCTGTTGAAGGAGATTCCGCTGTGGATCAAAGCCCTGATGGTGGACGAAGGGTTGATTGAATTCCACAAAATGGGTATGGAAGCGTAAACCACCCATACTGGGGGAAGGGTTGAGGGGACCAATGCTGTGTAGACTGTGAGAGTGGGGAGTGGGGAATGGATGTTGAGGCCGCATGCAAGTTGCGGGAGCTACGTGCACATCGGCGGGCACAGATTGCCGATAGGTGGCGAAGAAGGGTAATGAGAGATTTGAAGAGAAGAGAGATCGAGAGGAAAAATCAGAAGGAGGCACCTCAGAGAACGGGAGTTATGGGTTTGGATACCCGGAAAGAAGACGGGACAGCAGTGGAAGTGCAGTGGGTGCATGGGAGCCCAGTGACGCGAGAAAGAGAGATCATGATTAGCGAAGATAACAGAAAGATGCAGCCCGAAGAAAGTTCCGATGATGAATGGCATGGCGTGATGCAGCGGATCTTTCAAGATCAGATGGCACCCACCCCTCCAGGCAACCCTACTTCTCACCTTCTGCATGGCCAGGATCCCGACCTTCCCCTGGTACTATATCAACCTTTAAGCAATAATTTTATTCAGTTACAAGCATTGAGTCGGTCATACAGTAGAGCATCAGTGTCAGTAATGTCCGGTAACATCAGTGTTACTAGTAGTGGTATTTTTCCTAGTGGAACCGTTGCACAACCAGGACCGGGAGGCTTTATCCTAGTCAATTCTCCACAAGTACACATGGCTGGATCTTTCACCTGGTATCCAGAGTTCTCTGGCCGGGGCAATGACGATGTAGAACAACACTGGTATCTGTGCGAAGCTATCTGGAGGGCTCGCCAGACGCCAGATGCAAGGAAGTTAATAGAATTCCAAACCACACTCAGAGAGAGGGCTCTGCGATGGTTTATCAAGTGGTCTGAGGCTCATCCTAACCCCGTAATTGCGGACGTGAAGCGGGATTTTGTCCGCGAATTCAAGCTTCTCCAGACAGAGCAGCAGGGCCTATCAGAGCTGTGGGAAATTAAGCAAAAGGAAGGTGAGACCGCGTGGGAGTTGATGCGGCGATTCAAGGACGCGATCAGGAAACTTAGCTACCCGATCGATCCAAACCACCAGAGGGACTGGTTCATCAAGGCTCTGCTCCCCTTGACACGAACCCCTCTCACTCAGCAGAAGATTGATAATTTGCAGGACACTTTGGAGCAGGCCATGAAGATTGAAGCCATGGCAGGCTACCCCCAGGAATATTGGGGGGGGCGGCCCCGCAGGACCCTTCTTTGATAGGGTTGCAACACCAGATTGCCAGCTTGACCGAAAAACTCAAGGAACTTCAGCCAGTGAGACCAGAGCGACCGAATGTTTGGTGTACTCATTGCCTGGTCGAGGGCCACGTCGCAACCGAATGTCCTCGGTTGCGCGGCGCAGGAGTAGGACCCTCGGTCGCAGCAATCCAGGGGGGTCCACCACCAGGGGGTGGCGCGGCAATGAACCCGCAGGGAGTCTACCAGATGCAACAGACTTACGCGGGGTTCCCATCGCAACCGGGGTCCTCCACCACCGAGTACTGCGAAATTTTCCAGACGCTGGGGCATCCTCCTCGGATGTGCCCGATATTACAAAAGTACTCCACGGTCCCGAATAACATATATTGCGAATTTTGCGTGTCAATGACTCACAAAACTAAGTAGTGCAGGGTGCTTCACGCACTTGCGGATCGACTGGATCGTCCCTCGTAC
Source organism: Pinus albicaulis (assembly GCA_034641835.2). Lineage (NCBI taxonomy): Eukaryota > Viridiplantae > Streptophyta > Pinopsida > Pinales > Pinaceae > Pinus > Pinus albicaulis. The sequence continues at coordinate 1,079,043,190 of CM076572.1, read as the reverse complement.
CGGGTGAACGAGACTCCAAGGGGAAGAGGTGGCGGAGGCATGCGGGGAGGCCGCACAGGCGGACGCGGTCCGGTAAAATGTTACAACTGTGACCAAGAGGGTCATGTGGCTCGAGAGTGTCACCTTCCGCGATGACCTTGGTGTTCCCAGTGCCGGGTCAATGCTCATGCTACAGAGGACTGTCCAGAACTCATCAAGAAGTGGGAAGAACGGGCTAGGCAGAGGGGAGCGAATCTGATAAACTCAGAGCCGCGGGGGAACGCCACCCCAGACTTACAGAACGTCGTAATCATGACAAGGGGGGGAAAGAAGATTGGAGAGGATGCCCACGAGAAGGAGCCAGCACGAGTGGTTTGACCGGCATCACCAAAGAAGTTGATCAGGCCCGAAGCCCAGAAGAAGTATTTCCAGGAGGCAGTTGAGGCATTCGCCCAGTTGCGGAACGAGGGAGGTTTGGAGGGGCCCATGCTGCCGGAATCTGGTGCGCAGAACGTCGCAGGTGCTGTGGTCAAGGATTGGCTCCGGCTATTCCTTAGGATTGTTGATAACGCTGCGCTGCGGCAGCAGCTCAAGCATGCTTTGGACAGAGCACTGCAGGGGCGCATAGAACTTGGAGATCCAGCGGATGCTGGCCCCCAATACGTGCAACGTGTTAAGCGAAACAAGCAATGAACAGGCAAAGAATTCCGGCCTAACACGCAGGTCGCAGGGTTCCAAATCAGCGAAACCATGTTGGACTTGGGGTCCGACGTCAACATACTGCCACGAAAGACATGGGAGGCTCTTGGAAGGCCACGGCTAGCCTACTCACCAATCCAACTCAGGATGGTGAACCAGTACTGCATTTTGCCAATCGGCCAGCTCGAGGGAGTCGAGGTCGACATTGCAGGGGTGAAGACATACACCGATTTTGAGGTTATTGATATCATGGGCGACAAGGATCCCTATCCAGCCTTACTCGGCATTGATTGGGCTTTTGAGAATTACGCCATCATCGACCTTAAGAAGGAGCTGATGATCTTTGAGGATGGGGAGGTACGGGTCACCCAGCCTCTCGACTCGTATCAAGGCCCGCGATATACAGAAACAGTGGACAATCGGGAGGATGCTCAGATGATGGACCATCTCTATCAGATGACTGCAGGAAAGAAGGACGATTATATTAACCCGACCGCGACTGGCTCCGTCAGTTGGCGGAGTGTGCAGAGCTCGGAGCTCGGATCCGAACTCGCTTGGGAAGACTAGAAGCAAGGGGGGTATGAGACCAGCATGCGGAGATGTGCCTCCATTGCTCAAGTCCAGTGGGTAGGGACTGAGATCCGCGGATATCCCACATTGTCGAACATGCAAGCAGTCAATACTTTTATTGCCAAGGTGGAAGACTGGGTCCTAGCTGAAAGCCGGATACCACTTTTGGATGTGGCCTTGCAGTCAACGTCGGCACGGTGGTGGAAAAATCACCGCAACACTCTGTTGCGATGGGAGTGCGTGGTGGATGCTCTGCGCGCACGCTTTAAAGAGGATGAAGGACCCTCTAGTACGCTTACGTATCACGGAACTTCAGACCCGCGACACCATTTGCGGGCCTGCGAAGAACAGTGGTGGAGCACACGGTACCCTGAGGAGCTGTGGGTCCACAGGTTTATCCACTCCCTAGGCACCATTCCCCATGCCTGGTACCTGGAAGAAGAAAGGAAATGGGAAACCCGCTCTTGGTAGGCAGTTGCAGACAAGTTCGTTTGGTGCTTCTCGTTCGAAGGGGAGACGGCGCAGGAGTCTCAGGCCCTACAGGCAATCAAGGAGGTCTTGTTTTTCCGCCAGCCTGAGCCCGATAAGGGCCCGGCTGTGTCACGACCTGAGGTCAGGCGCGAGTTGGTTTGTCACCGGATCGATGGCGATCTGGAGGACGATAGTTTGGAGGACCTCAAGCATCTCTATTTTGACGAAAAGGAAGGCGAGCGGAGCATCAGTGAAGAGCCGACGACTGAAGGAGTCCATTTACAGCCGCTAAAGACAAAAAAACTGAACATTGGAACGGACGAGAAACCTAAGCTCGCAACGGTGGGAGATTACTGGGATGAGGAGACAACAAAAGAAATTTTCAGCCTCCTCCAGGAATACGAAGATTTGTTTCCATCCTCAGTTGTGGACCTAAAGGGGATCAAGGGGGATCTGTGTGAAATGCGCATCGCGCTGAAACCGGGGGCAAGGCCGGTGAAGCACCGACCCTACCGGTTGAACCCACGTATCAAAGAGAAGGTCAAGATGGAGATTGACAAAATGCTGGCTGGAGGTCTCATCTTTCCAGTAGAAGAAGCAGAGTGGGTGAGTCCCATTGTCATCTAGAACAAGAAGGACAAAGCGGAGATCCGTGTCTGTGTAGATTACCATAGCCTGAACAATGCCTGCATCCACGACCCGTTTCCCACTCCCTTCAGCGATGAAGTCCTAGATCACGTTGCGGGAAACGAAGCTTATTCATTCACTGATGGGTTTTCGGGTTACCATCAGGTGCGCATTGCCGAGGAAGACAAAGAAAAGACGACATTCACCACTGAGTGGGGATCATTCGCATACCACATTATGCCGTTTGGTCTGAAGAACGCACCGGCTGTGTTTTCCCAGATTGTCATTGCTGCTTTCCGACAGTACATTCACAAGTTCCTGGAGGTCTACATGGATGACTGGACTGTCTACAGTCTGTTGAAGAAACACGCCTCTCTATTGCGTGTTATGTTTGATCGGTGTCGCCAGTTGCAGATTTCCTTGAACTTAAAGAAATGTATTTTTGCGGTTCCATTCGGCACACTTTTGGGCCATCTAGTGTGCAAGCAAGGGGTCTGCGTTGATCCTGCCAAGGTCGCGGTCATCGTCCACATGGAGGCCCCCGAGACTGTGAAGCAGTTGCGGGCATTGCTCGGGCACACAGGATATTACAGGCGGTTTATTCGCAACTACGCAAGTATTACGGCCCCTCTGGAGAAACTGTTGCGGAAGTTAGAAGCATTTGAGTGGACGGCGGAGTGCAGGAGGGCACTTGACACATTGAAGGAGAAGTTGGCGACGGCACCCATACTTGTTCATCCCGACTGGGATAAGCAGTTCCATGTCCATATTGATGCGTCCGGAATTGCACTTGGAGCTGTATTGGCGCAACCTGGGGAGACGACAGTTGATCACCCCGTGTACTTCGCCAGCCGTCGGTTATCGAATGCGGAGAAGAATTATACCACGACCGAGCGGGAGGCGTTGGCGATGGTGTACTCTCTCCAGAAGTTCCGCCACTATCTTCTGGGCGGAAAATTTACATTCTTCACGGACCATTCTGCATTGAAATATCTGGTGAATAAGCCTGTGTTGGAAGGGAGAATCTGTCGTTGGTTACTACTTTTCCAGGAATTTATGTTTGAGGTGATTGTCAAGCCTGGCAGGTTGAATGTTGGTCCCGATCATTTATCCAGGTTGGAGACGGGAGAGAATGAAGGCTCGTTGGACGATCAGCTACCGGACGCTGACCTCTTCCGAGTTGAAGCAGTACCAGATTACCTGGCTGACATTGCCACTTATCTGACCACGGGACAGTGCCCTCAGGATTACACCCCGCTTCAGAGACACCACCTGGTTTTCTGGGTAGCCGACTACCAATTGATCGCGGGGCAGCTGTACAAACTAGGCCTTGATTAGGTGTTGCGCAGGTGTGTTCTCGACCATGAACGGGAAGCATTGATGTGGGAGTGTCATAGTGGTGTTGCGGGAGGGCATGTGGGTGCGAAACCCACCTCAAGGAAGGTGCTCCAAGCTGGCCTGTGGTGGCCGACGGTACACGCTAACTGTAAGGCCTATGTGAAGCGTTGCGATGTTTGCCAGCGGACTGGAAGGCCTTCGCACCGGGATGAGCTCCCGCTACACCCAGTGCATGTGTTGCGGCCGTTTGAAAAGTAGGTTGTTGATTTCGTAGGTCCCATCGCACCAGTCGCTCGACATTCCAAGGCCCGGTACATCATCACCGCCACGGACTACCTCACACGGTGGGCTGAGGCAGCAGTGGTACGCGACTGCTCGGTAGAAACCACTGCCCGGTTCATTTTTTAACACATCATCAGCCGCTTTGGCTGCCCACGGAGCTTGACCAGCGATCAGGGTACGCATTTCATTAATGCCACGGTCAAGTCACTACTGGACACATTTATGATTCAGCATCATAAAAGCAGCCCATACCACCCACAGGCCAATGGTACTGTGGAAGCTTTCAACAAGATTCTTGAGAAGGGCTTGACTAAAATTTGTAATGCTCAGCACGACGATTGGGACGAGTGCCTCCCAGCGGCATTATGGGCCTACCGGACCACAGCGAAATGTTTGACCAACCAGACACCATTCCAATTGGTGTATGGCTGGGAAGCTGTGATTCCCACCGAATTCACTGTACCCAGTATTTTGATCACAATGTCCCTCTAATTCTCAGAAGAGGAGTCACTTCGGGAATGCCTCCAGGAACTACAGGAGCTGGATGAGGCCCGATTCCTGGCGGACTTCCACCAGAAGGTTCAGAAGGCCAGACAGAAAGCGTGGCACGACCGCCACATCAAAACCAAAGCCTTCCAAGTCGACGGAAAAGTTCTCTTATATGACAGCCGGTTCCAGAATTTTCCAGGAAAGCTCTAGATGCACTGGTTGGGACCGTACTTTGTCATCGAGATCCACGACTCAGGAGCCGTTCGATTAGCACAGCTGGATGGTACAGTTCTTCCCGGATGGGTGAATGGCGCACGCCTGAAACCCTACCAAGAGTAGGTACCTTTTACTTTTCATCAATAACTCTCGCAACCGAGAGAACCCATAGAGTAGCTTAGTCGAATAACTCTCCCGCAACCGGGATGAGTGTAGGGAGTCTTTTCCATTTATAGGCATTCTGTCAAATAATTGGTCAGTTGCGGGTACCTCACCGCAACTGACTGTGGTCGGGGCGGACTAGTCCAACGTGTCGCAGTGCCAGTCCAGCGTGTCGCTGCGCCAGTCCAGCGTGTCGTTCGCGTAGGATCCATCCCCGTGCCAGTGTCAGTCCAGGTCATTTCCATCAGTCCTTTTGTCAGTCCGTAGGATCGCTCAGATCTGTGTCATAAATTACCATTAGTAGACAGTAATCATACCGTAATCATTTGGCATCACTCGCAGTTCCCTCAGCTGTCGCGCCCGCCCATCTCCCCATGATGCCGTCAGCAACTGTCAGACTACACACAGGCATGTGATTGATCGCATGATTATCGCAGGCACGAAAGATAGAAAGAATTAATTGTCGTTATGGAGTCTCATCAACTCCACGCATGCCAGTGGATGAAATAACTTGCATGAAAGCTCTTAGCACAAGAATGACGGACCAGTTCAATTTGGAAGTTGCAGCGACTCCAGAGCAGTTACAGCCTTCAAGCGCACCGCACTCAGAAGGAAACTCCAGCAGAATCATCCAAGTCTACCAGCGCCGCACCAAGATGCCGAGAGCTCTCATCTCCGTCCCCGAACCAGTGTTGGATAGCTGAATTCACCGCGTAGAGTCGCTAGTGGGCAAGTATGACAATGCAGCATGTATGGACGCTAACCTGTCCGACCCAGCTAAATTCCCCCACCTCCATTGGCAGACCTACATGGAGCACCATTACACGCTAGGCAGCAGCTCCAACAGCCGAATGCGATCAGAATTCAGGGGCTTACAGTAGTCGTCCTTGATGAATTTGAGGACTCTTCCAGTTTTTGGCACCACGGGACCGGCCCTGCAATGCACCCGGTTCCTCCTCAGTCGGATACAGAACAGGTCCCTGTGGCTCAATGAGGAAATTCCAATTCATGCCGAACACATTCATCGACTTACAGGACTATCTCAGAATGGCGCGGATGTCTCCGCTGCTGGCCAGACATCCTCCAAGCGCGCCCAAAAGTCGGGTGACTCAGACCTGTACACCAAGTATGGCACTCGCCGAGGGGGAAAAGGTGCCAAAATTGATTTGATCAATAAGCCAGAACTTCGGTTTGCTTGCTATCTTATCGCTAGCAAGATGATGCGGCACTACACAAAGGGAGAGTGCACTCTGGACACAATCTCCATTGCAGAGCACTACATCCAGGGCGCCACGTTGAATTGGTGCTCATTTGTGCTAAAAGAACTCTTCGCGGCCTGCGAAGAGAACTACAAGCGTACCACCAGTTTCATTTACGGGTACTTGATCTTAGCCTTCGCCATGTGGAAATGGCACCTTCCTCCTGTCCGGGTGCTGGCGGAGACGACCGTAAGCCAGCCTCTTGTGATGAAATACACCCCCTGGCAGGTTTCCACAGACCCCAGCACCAAACAGGTGAACGCGGAAGCGTTTTGGGCGTGGTATGGGATGATGACAGATGTGGTGACCAACCAGCAACGGGTGCCCAGGCACCTGTTGGATGAGTACAGTGAGCAGGTGTTGTTTGGGGTCAGCCACATGCACACCTTCCTCCGGCCAACTTGCGTGTTGGACACCACTTTTCACATGGCGCCCCTCTGATTCCAGTTGAATGACGACACCTTTCACTGGGAGGTCTCTGTGTGGCCGGGGGTCGTCAAGCACGTCTGCGACGGGATCACCCGCTATAACTTTGATTGGATGCTGCCGGCACAGCGGCCTTCCATGACCGACGTAGCGGGGTCCTCACAGGTTGTGGTGGAACCTCCACAGGATGCAGCTGAGACCGCACCCGACCTGCCCGAATCGCTGGTCCCCATCGTCGAGCACCTCAATGACCAGGTACGCTGACTTAACGTGGCAACCCAAGTTGCTTCAAGTGGTGCCCCTATATTTCCCTCCTTTGCTGAATTTCATATCGGTCGGTCTCGTGTTCCCTCCAATACCGCCCCCCTCATTTCTCCCATTCCCACTACCCTGTTCACCTCTGCCACCCCGATCATCACACCGATGGGCGAACCGGGCCCCGAACCCAATTCATCAGACCCACCTCCATCCAAGAGGGCCCGCATTGCTGTCACAGATCTAGTGGTGGATCTTACTGACGACGATCCACCAGCTACTCCACCCATGATGACTTTGATTCCGGAGGAACCTCTGATAGATCCGTCAGAGTTCCTCAACCTTGGACTCCCTCACACTTCTTTCACTCCGTCCACCGCTCCCTCCACCGGTCGACCACCTGCCACCTCCTCCAATCCATCCAATTCATTAGCCACTGTGTCAGATTCTCTCATCTGGGAACTTTTTGGAGGTGACCACGGGGTGGAAGTCACCTCCAGTACTGCAGCCGTGGTACCGCCGGTTGGCCCCGTGGCCACGGCCCAGGATCCTCCTTCTACTATATCTACCAGGATAATGAATGGTGGGGTTGATTCGGCTGCCCCTCCCCCAGAGCAGACCACGCAGCAAGACCGGCCGGAGTCCGAGATGGCCACTTCAGTGCAGCAGCAGACGCCGGTCCATCCTCCAGAGACTTCAAGCCGACCAGTGGCCAGCAACCAACCTTCGCAGGAGCGGGTTCCGGAGCAGGGCGCACCTAGCACGACCAACGCAGAACCGTGGAGTCCAGCACAGCTGTACCTACTCATTCAGCGGGCGGCCCTCAAGGCCGAGCAGATTCACACAGAGCTGCAGCAGCGGTATACCGAGCAGCATAATCAGATCGCGGCGCTTACTGAACAGCGCAATCAGCTGACTAGGGAGAAGACCTACCTGCAAGAGCAGGTCAACATTGTTGCTCAGGCGTTCTCCAACGTATGGCCCGCTGCAAGGGCTCATTATGCCCCACTTCCTGCCACTATAGCGGAGGACAGTATAGCACTCCAGGCTCACCATCTCAGGACTGTTTTCCAGGTTGTTTGCAAAGAGAACGAGGAACTCCAAGCGGCGTTAGCCGCACAGCCTACCCTTCCAGATCCACCGAGTGTCCATTCAGAACAGGTGACTTCCAAGCAGAATCAGGCAGTTAGTATGCAGGAAACTCTCCATTCCACTGCGGCCACGGCTTCTGCCCTTCGGCGGAGTCTGCAGGAGTGCTCACTCGCTCTAACTGTCAAGACGTAGCCTATCACTGCCTAGCTGCAACAAATTTCCCATGACATTTAGTCGACCGCGGACCCAGCAAGGTTAGATCAGCTCTATGCCCAGGCGGACGAGCTCGAACTTCGACTGCAGCAGACTGAGGCCGACTTGGCTGCGGCCAAACATGTCCTCCGGGAAATTCATCCGCCCCTTCGCGCCAATGCTGACGCCATGCACCAGCTGGATGCCAAGGCCGAAGCCCAGCTTGCCACGCTGTTCGGGGATGCCCCGACGACCATAGACGAAGCCGCCGCCACCCGGATCGCTCAAGAAGATGAATTGATTGTGCAGGAATGGCAGCAAGCGGTGGCGGACTTCACCGAGCTTAGAGATACAGCGCTCCGCTAGGTCCCGGAGTTGGGGCCCTTGTTTGAACAACCAAGTGGCAGAGCACAGCAGGAAAGGGCGCAGGGTGAAGGCACAGCAGAATAGAGCACGGGAGCCAGCGGGGAAATGGAAGTAGAAACTGTTATTTGTGATTGACTCGCGGACGAGTCAAGGAATTGTGGTCGGGGCCTGTTGGGGCCCTTGTTTTTGTTTAGTTTTGAAATATTGGCTAAGACATTTTGAAATTTGACCCTTTTTGAGTTGCGGTATGAATACACATGGCAACCGCGACCGCGCCGCAACTACCAGGAGTCGCGGAGCTACCAAGGCGGCGCAAAATCATACGATAGCTGGAGATAGAATAGGGACAAGTGCAGATGAAGGAAACACAATAGAAGATAGGAAGTGGAACACGCAGATAACAGGACAAAAGCCAGGAGAAGCCGAAGTAAAGCCACAGAGGAACTGATAGTCGCGAGAGCGGGTGAATAAATAATAGTCACCCGGCTGAAAAGAGGAGAATGTTGAATAGATGCTGAAGAGGTTGCGAGGCTTGAGACAGGGAAATATGCGCAGAGCAACTGTGGAGGAATCATGCATCTTCTTCATATGGTTTCTTATCTTCTCTATTCTACCTTTCTGTTCCGAAATCCATCTATATCAGATTTGTGAGCTATCAGTAAGAATGCTATGTAATCATATGTTTTGCCAAGAGATTAATACAATGGAAGGTTGGTGTCTCAATAAGATGTTGATGTGCTTGTAATGTGTTTATGCGGGTTTAAAATTTTATTTGTGAATGTCTGAATGCTTATTAAGTGATCTTGCGTTTATAACTCTGTATATTTAATGGATGCACTGCTCTTCATTAGTTGCGGGGTTGTTCCTTGCCATTGATCTTATCCCCTTCTGCATGTGGTTGCGGCATGCCTCGGGTGAGATGCACTGCTCTCCGGAGCAGGGTGAAAATGCCGGCGTGTTCCTAGACTACACCGGACCCCTTGTTGGCCACAACTCTTGAACGTGGGTCTTGTCCGCGAGACCTGATTTCTCGCCAACAGTGGTGCAACATTGTAGCATTAGACATTGGATGTAGATTTGAATTTGGTAGTGGATTGTGGACTTCCTCGAAAGGAGGTGAATTGTGGTACTACTTTGAGGGTGGAGGTGTGAGCCACTAGATTCCCTTGTTGTTGATACATTCATCATATCCTTTTATTTTCTTGTTGAGAAAATGTACATATGTTTATAGGTGTATATTATTGTAAATACTGTATTGATATTTGTTATAAAGCTCCATAGACAATATGGTTATTTACTAGTTGAAGAAAATGTGTATGAGTGTATATGTGGTTGTTGTTGTAAATATTGTAATGAGTTGTGTTATAAAGCTCTAGTATGTGGTATGTTGTCATGTTTTATACATTGGTAATTGTAAATATTGCAAATATTTGTGTTATAAAGCTCCATGTGCAATATGTTTTGTTCACAGTGGTTTGCTGCTTTATAGGTGTCATTGAACACCAAGGACGGTGTTCCCCTAAGGGGGATGGTTCTGTAACAATCCTGGTAAAAAATCCATGTTAAAATTATAATACCAAGGTCATGGTATACGTATTCCAAGTTGAATGTTGGGAAAAACATCCAGGTGGGTGTCACTTCGGTTTATTATGGCTAAAGGAAATTGGAAAAGGCATTGACAAAGGTTTCAGAAAGGAAAAATGCCATTAATTGGAATTTTATTTATGAAAATAATGAAAATATGAAAAAGGAAGGTGAAATGTCACATGTTGCATTTGAGGTGGAAAATGAAGGAAAATAATTGAAAATGAAGAAATTAGAGGCCTCATTCATAAAAAAACTTATGAGGGTTAATTGGTAGCTTTTGTCAATTCAACCTTTTATGTGTTTTAGAATGGAGCTCTCTCTTCTATTATCTCTTTCTCATACTCTTGGACACTTAGAGTTTCTTGGATCACTCTCGGAGGAGTGTTGCATACTTGGGATTTTGAGCAAGAAGGCAAAGGAAAATAAGGAAATCAAAATAGGACAACGGGATCAACAACTACAATGGATTTTATTTGTAGATACCCAGTGGCATGTATGGTTTACTTGCTAGTATTTGCATGCATGGAACATGCATGTGGATTCTTGGTTATGATTTTTCATTGGCATGGAAGATTTCCTGGATTGACAATGGTTTTTTCTAGCCTTTCCATTTCCTGTATAGCCATGGTGTTCTGGGTTTAATTTTGTTTTCTGGTTGGTTCTTATGTTCTTTTGGTTGTGGGTTGAGTTATTAATTCCTGGAAGCCTTGGTTGGATAAATTCTCTAGAAGCTTTGTAACAAGTTGGTTTGAGTTACTATTTCTAGAAGCGTTGGTTGGAAAAACTCTTTGGAATCCCTTGGTGGGTTGAGTTAATAGTCCTGGAAGCCATATTTGGAAAACTGCTATGGAAGCTCGATGGAGGCTATGGGTTGAGTTACTAGTCCTGGAATCCGTAGTTGGAAAAAAATATCTGGAGCCATGGAAAACTTGGGTAAACACCAATATAGTGATGGTTAGTGATGTCCTACCATGAGGTGGAATCAATTGTTGAGGGTTGAGGTGGTTTTTCCTCTAGAAGCGTTGGTTTGGTTCCATTTTATTTGTTCCATGAGTTCACACATTCATGCTTGGAATATGGCGTGGGGGTGATTAAATGAAAGCGTGATTTGGTTTAGCCTAATCTATGGCTAAGTGGTATGTGTAAGTTCCAAACATGGTTTTATTTTTCATTTGTTAGTAAGAGCTTCTTTCCTCTTGTAACTAATGGTTAACTATACTTGTTCATATGTGGTTTTAATGGTTGTTATATCCTTGTTATTTTTGTTGGTTATATGTTGGTTTGCGTATGTTTTATGACAGACTTGATGTATGGCTCTCATCATGTTTTGATTAGAAAAGGAATGAAGAATGAATATATGAACTAATAGATGATATTGATAAGGCATTAGTGATTCTTAACGATTCTCAAATAATTATGAGACCCATTTGCTAATATATGTAGTTATGACTTGTAGATTAAATATTTGTGACATGTTTGACAAAACACTTGTCATGGATAGTAGGGGTCAGATCAAGTACTTGTACCAATTTTTGTGTTAGTAACTTTATTTCAATGTTATTTATCATTTCTGAAGTTTTCATGAAATTTTAGGTAGTGCCCTGAGACCTAGCCCTTAAAAAGTGGCTAAGAATCCAAGGTTACTAGATCAAAACTACTGAGAAAAGTCCAAAATCACTAGAATTCCTTGCCGTGGGAGAGACTGGAAGGCCTTATTCTCATGCATGGATTTTCATGCAAGCGATTGAGGGTCCATATTAGTGAAATGTCAAGTTGTCTCAGGGTTGGTCACTTGGAAGTGTTGGTTGGATCCTAAGGGTTCTGTAGGATGTGTGAAAGGTTAGTTTGGTTTGTTTCCATTGGTTCCACTTCCTTAATTGTACACAGGGAGTAGAATAACATCATAGTAGCCTCTTGTCACATTTTTATCCTAGTGGAATAGTTAACTTGGGTAAATGTGGGAAGGGGGTGTTACAAAAGGTGTGAAACTTATTGGGGAGAAACAAGACTTATTATTGCTTCACATCATAGTCCTATAGTTTTCAAATCTGAAGTATGAAGAAGTATACAAGGAAACAATAACGATAGATTTCAGAAATGATTGTGAAAATGGAGCATTCTCGAATAATGATAAAACACAGACCCTACACTACCTTAATCGTGCTAGCACATCATAATTCCAACTTTTTCTGAAGGTGAATCAAATTAAGTCCCACTCACATAATTCCTTTTAGAATCAGTAAGTGGGAACAACATTTGAAAAAAATAAGAAACTACAAATATTAATATTAATAGGTCCATCGACTTCCCTCTCCTCTCAAAGGTTGGAGGAATACACAAATCATGATATTGTTTATTGAAGTGCAAGGTATGCAAGTGCATAGGTGTGTGAGTGCGAAGGTGTGGAATTTGAGGAACTTGTTAGAGAGAAATGAGACTTGTTATCAATATGCATCACAATCTTGAAGCTGCCAAATTCGAGGTATGGAATACGTGTCCAGAGGTGGGAATAATGATAGATTATAAAAATAATTGTAGAAACATAGTGTTCTCAAATAAAAAAAAAACGCAGACTCACTTGTATAAATAGATCCAATAGAGTGCTCCCTATTTATCAACCAATACCAAAACCTAGACTCATAGGTACACGTTTAGACCAAAAAACATACAACCATCCATAAAAAGTAGACATTTTCAACATTAGGAATCATATGAAGAGATGGGAGAAGGATCCATAACACTCTATCTAGGTAGAGCAACATTGTTATACTCAGAAATGAAGTGACCTTCAACATGAGCCAATCTTGAATCCAAATTTTCTAAAGTGAAGCATTTATTTCACAACATCCTCTTGATATTTTTTAATGTAGAAAAGACATTGTAGTGTTGAACGTGCTCGTCTTTCAATACAAGACCAAAAGGGTCTTCATTTGTCATTGAATAGTTATATAACTGAGATACTATTTTTTTAATCCCCTAGTATGATTAGGGTCTGAAAAATAGTAAGATAGCTCATCCATTATTTTTGAATTAGAGTGGGATTGTATGTCCACTCTCACCTGAGTCTGCAACGTCATGATTTCTCTCCTAGTCTCAAAAGGGACTGCGTTAAAGTACATTGTTGCAGAGTCGTGAGAAAAAGGATAGAAACCTAGTTGACATGTTGGGTTGTTTCCACCTCCACCCCTTATGCAGCTCATGCATTGACTTGATGGCATGGATGATTGGAGGGGATAACACTTAAATAAAAAACTAAACTGGTTGCGACTAGGAAAATTATAAGAGCCCAACTTAGCACAAACCCAAATTAGAGGAGATACCAATAAGATCTCCACACCTTCACAAGACATATAATACCTAGAACCAGACTTGTAGTTGTGATTCACATTTAAAAACCCTCTAGGGTTGTAATTACATTACGAGGATCTCATCATTTTCAAGGATAGAAGAAAAATAAAAACCAAACCCCACCACCAAAAAATACACAGCTTATGTAAATTGCACCGACTTGTGTGAATGCTAAAGGGTGTGATAAATAAATCCCTCTTCCACAGACTCAACATTTGAAGGCGCTTAGGCACATAAGTTATATACACCTGAGACTCACTCCAAACTAAACTAGGCCCAAGACCCAACATAAATTTATACTCCACAACATAGGATGGGTCGACATTAACATGAATACTACAGCTAGGATAATTTCTAAGACAAGAAAATAAAATATGAGATAAAGATAGAAAAAAACCAATGTTTGTGCACCTGTTTTGATTCCAACACCAACCTTCACCGTCGAATTCAAATTTCACCCATCAGTTCACATTATTGCAACAAAGATATGAGACCCTCCTCAAATGGTACAACTTATGCTGCTAAGAAGTCCTCCTTGGTTAGAACCAATTTTACAAGACCTCCTTCCTCTTACCACACCCAAGCTTTGTTAGCCACAACTAATATTCCATTATTGAATTCCTCTCTTTTTGTTAGAGGCACCCTCTTCCCACCACTTCTCCAACATTGAATACAAAAATAACCTTGCAGAGAACAAATCATGGATGATATTAACCAAAAAATTCACTACACCATAAACATTCAAGACACCCTCTTGCCTCCACTTCTCTAGCACCACACATGAAAAATCCCTCATAGAGCATAGAAAAAGGACATAATTGACCCAATAATTCATCACACCAATGAAAATCTAGAGGGCCCGATGTAGAGAGGTCGGCTCCTCAACTTCACACTTTCAACAACCCACCAACTCCACCTCCAAAATGAAAACATAAATCATCACCCCCATGTCCATATTTATTAGCTCCAAGGTGGATGCATGTGGCAACATGTCCAAGACAAATCCCACCTCATTTATTTAATAGTGATCATGTGGGAAAGGTGGTGGGAATGAGCCCCCAAGTCCCACATCGTGATGCATGCATGCCTCTATTGGGGAATATATTTTCACATATTGAAAAAAAGTTATATTCATAAATAAATTTATTATTCTAAAATAAAATGAATATATTTATAGGATCAATGTAAAAGCAATCAAGGATCTTTGCATATACATCATACATATAAGCTATAGAATTTTATTATCTTTTGGTTAGAATTAAGAAAATTTTGTTAACAAAAAATTGTTTGGAATTTTTTTGGAGTAGCTCATTTGGTAAGTTTGTGTTGTGTAAAGTTATGTGAGTGATGAAAGAACCATGTTCAATCTCCTAGGTTAATTGACCTGTGTGCCATTTATAGAGGTTCAAGGGTTGCACCTAGAGGTTATAGTGGTAGAAATCAAAATATGCCCCATATCATGTTCACTCCAATATTAAAACTTAATTTCATTGAAATTTTTTTCCTTTACTACAAAGTAACCATATGATTAACATTAAACTTGGAAGAATATAATGGCTAACATCAAATATTAAAGGACACATAATGATCAATAAAAACCATTTCTCTTTAATTATTCCAAAAATAAAAATGTTGTAAAATATAATTCCTACTTGTCTAAGTTGTGATTCTTTTTATCTAGAGGAGTATGTTCCTATTATGTTTCCTAGATTGGTGTGTGGTTGAGAGAATATTTCAACCAAGTGATTGTGTGTCCAAGATATTTTCCCTATCTTGAGATAATACTTCATGTATTTATTTGTAACATTATTTGATTAATGACGATATAGATTTCCTTATGTAAGTATAGCATGGTATCAAAGCCCATAAATGAGGATGATTGTATTGATATTTGTTTTTCCATGGAGATTTGTGTGGGTGGTGAGCCATCCAATGGAGGGAGCATAATTTTGATCTTTTGATGGTGCCCACAATGCTGAGATAGATCCTTTGTGTGTGATGTTAGGGCAGCTATTGGAGCAACATCAATATTTGTTATTTACATTTGACGAACTTGGAAAGGGAGGACCGACATGCTGTGAGGTTTTGCCAACAGGTGAGGGAGGAAGATTTGTGTGCTTCCATGATCAAGTCCAGTGTAGGCTAGGCCCCATAAGATCTCCATCACTGGATTCGAAGAGGAGTTGCAGATAAAGAGATATCTATTTGTAGAGATCAGAAAGTCAAAATTTGTGGAGTGAGGTAGGTCTGCGCGACAGCTGATTACCGAGACGAGATCAAAAAAAATTGAAATTGTTGAGCTTTGTGATCATGCAGAACACATATTTTCACATGAGATAACTGTTTTTCAAATCAGAGCCCCAACAAAAATATTTGGGGACTTACATTGTCAATTTTTTGATCTAATGTGCTTGTTTGATGAGTATGGTGCTCCATCCACTATAGGAGATATAATGTATATTGACTATCCTTTTCTTGGGGATTATGTAGATATAAGTCAACATAGTCTGGAGACAGTTGGTTGCTGGATCTTAAGGTTGAGTATCCACACCATGTTCTTTTGATCCGGGGAAATCATGGGGCTAGAGATATTAATGCACTTTTTGGGTTTCGAATTGAGTGCATTGAGCGCATGGTTGAAAGGGATGGAATATGGGCATCACATCGTATCAATCAATTATTTAACTGGTCAAGCACAATTGATAAATCTATATGGAATGTTTTCTATCTTGGAGTCTGTTGGGGATGTGGTCAACATCAACACACAAGGTCCTTCACAGTCATCTTATGCAGTCAAAACAAAAAATCCTTTACTGCATGAATGGTGTCAGAAAAATAAAAAAACCAACAATCTTCACTGTGCACATGCATAGCAAAACACTAGACTTTCCTCCTCTGCATACTATCCCTGTTTACATAGCATATATAGATCCCAAACACTTGCGAGATGGAAACCTTCACCCCTGTAGCTAAATTAAACACAATTAGAATGTTAATTTCTTTAGCTAACAAACATTATTGGATGATACACCAGCTAGATGTGAAATATCCATTTTTAAATGGGGAATTAAAATAAGAAGTGTATTTAATGCAACCTGAAGGGTTTGTTAAACAGGGGGAGGATAATTTAGTCTATAGATTGAAGAAATCATTGTATGGACTAAAATAGACACCCACATCGTGGTAGGAAAAAATTGATTCATTCTTCCTACAACATAATTATAAGAGAACCAAGAATGACCCTAATCTTTATACTGTGTTTGATAAAGAGGGGTAGATTGTTTTGATTTCTTTATATGTAGATGATCTTATCATTACAGGAAATGTTGATGAACTCATTAAAGAAATCAATGAGCAGATGTCACAATTTTTTGAGATGAAATACCTTGGAGAGCTACACTATTGTTTGGGTCTTGAAGTCTGCAGAGATTCTGGCCAAACTTTTCTGTCACAAGGGAAGTATGTGAGGAGTTTATTGAAAATTTTAGAATGGATTAGTGCAAAGCTACAACAATACCTTTACAGTAGAATATTAAACTTCAGAATGATGATGGTTACAAGGAGGTCGATGCAACACTATATAGACAACTGGTTGGGAGGCTAACTTAGTTGAATATAACTAGGTCGGATTTGGATTATTCAGTTAGTGTATTGAGCCAATTCATGTCAAAGCCTCTTAAAATTCATTGGGTTGTAGTAAAAGGAATCTTAAGGTATCTTCAAGGAACCTTAAACTTTGGTATTAAATATACTAATTCATTTGATGTTATACTGATGGGTTTTTCAAACTCTGATTGGGCTAGAAATATAGATGTCAAACGATCCATAATAGGTGCATTTAACATTGTGTCTAGGGTCATTTCATGGAGAAACAAGAAGCATAACATTGTATCCTTGTCTTCAGCAAAAGATAAGTATCAAGCAATGTGTACAACAACGTATGAGGCAGTTTGGTTGAGGAGACTTCTCCTGGATGCCAGAGAATAACAAAAATATGAAATAGTTATCAGATGTGACAACCAGATCTCCATCAAATTTTCAAATAATCTAGTGTTTCATAAAAACACAAAGCATATTGATACACAGTTTCATTTTGTTAGGGATAAGGTCCAGTCAAAGGAAATTCATATTGAATATTGTAATACTCGTGATAATGATGCTGACATTTTCACTAAGCCTCTTGGAAGAATTAAATTTGATTCATTTAGGGAGATGTTAGGAGTACTAGTGAACTCTTTCTCCATTAAGGGGGAGTGTTGAAGATAATGGAGAAATGTAATTTAGGAGAGAGTTGGTTCACCCGAACCTTAGATTGAAATTAGTTCCTAATCTAAGGTTCGGGTGAACCAACTCTCTCCTAAATTACATTTCTCCATTATCTTCAAAAACAATAGATAGAATGCACATGCAATGATCATGACCATTAATAAAAGGTAAAAAGAACTAAAGTAATGAGACATGCTATGATCAGCTAAATCAATTTCTCTTTAATTATTCCAAATAAAATGATAGTAGCCAAAATTGACATCAATGTTTTGATATTTTTTAGCCTAGAGGCTCATTCTACAACCTAGTATGAGAGGGTGTGTATGTATTTTTATCCATCCATTGAGTTGACATGTGCCCCTTTAAAATTAAAATAAATTATGCTCTAAATAGAAAAATATTATTGACTATCATTAAAAAAAAATTGAATATGTTGTAAATTAATTAGAAGTAAAAAAAATTTGCGAATAAGGTGTTTAAACCTTATACTTTTCAAAAATACATCAACAAGATATTTAAATAAACTATATGATATTAACAAATTTATATTGATTTCAACTTCATATATATTTGTATATAGAAAAAAATGTTAATTAAAAATATTTTAATGTTGTTTATAAAAAAAAAACGTCATTATTCCAAATGACAATAATTGATGGTCATTATTACTTGTTAGATATCTCAGAAAAAAATTAAAAATTTCTGCATGCACATAAGGAATAGCTTCTACACTGGTGTCAAAGCTTCTAATGCACACACTTGTACAACTATTTCTAGTTATGGGTTATGTATACATCTCTTTAGAATGTTACTTTAAATGTATCCATAAGCCTTGAGAGCACATAGAGTAGATAATATATATAAAATTTTAGAAGTTGTGATTTAAGTTAACATTAATGTTTTATGTTTAAAAAATAGCAATAAACCAAAGCATAGCATAAGCATGCAACGACCTAAGTTAAGATCAATGGTGGACGTTTTGTGTCTAAAAGTGGAAATGTTGAGGTGCAAAGATTTGGACGTGCGAAAGATGTACAATGAAATATTTCTCCACATTCCACACACTCAAAGTTTGGTATCTACTTTTTGTTCATTTATAGTTTTTTGTTATCTATAACTTCATAATGAAAATTCTCGTTATATTTTTCATATTTATTTTTCAGAAAAAACGCACTTTTTTATTTATAAAAAGTATAACATGTTACTCTAAAATTGAGAGGAAACAAAAAAAACATACTGTTGGGAAAAATACTGAGAGGGGGGGGGGGGAGTGAATCAGTATTTAGGGAATACTCAAAACTTTATACTTTTTCTTCCTTTAAAACCCATACGCTACTTTCCTGAAACCAACTCGCGTACACACGCGGATATCCTTCATAAAACTCGCGTATATACAAAGTTCTTATTATGCATTTAATTCTTTACTTAGATCTATGCATCATTTATTCATCAGATGTTTAGTTAGCAGTAAGCATGTGCAGTAATAACAGAATAAACCATCACACATAAGCAACACACATGAACACTAGGATTTAAGGTGGAAACCCAAGTAGGTAGAAAACCACCGTTGTTGTCGTCTCAGTCTTCAATATTTTATTATAAAGAAAACATTGTACAACCATGTACTGGCACAGACTCATACTAGCACGCAGGCACCCACCTGCAGAAGGCTACAACCTTCTCTTGTTTACCAGCCTCTCCTGGAAGGGAGCTACAACCCCCTTCTCTCGTTTACCAGCCTCTCCTGGAAGGGAGCCACTACCCCCTACTCTCGTTTACCAGCCTCTCCTGGAAGGGAGCCACTACTCCCTGTACTCGTTTACCAGCTACTACTAGAAGGGAGCTACAAACCCTCTCACTGAAGGCTTCGACCCTCAGCACCACCATGGACCACGTTTCATCAATTTTCATACTGGATCCAATAGCTTCAATAGATCACAACTTGCAGGCCACTTTTCATCATATTTTCAGACTGGACCCACTCCACACATTTAAGCTCAATCATACATCAAACTGAAACTTATACCCTTATCAATTCATTCAATGAATCATCAACCAATCAATCAACAACTTGATCTTTTCTCAACATAGTGGGCAACATAATAAATATACAGAAAACCCAGATCTGTATGAATACATCATAGACAGATAGCAGTAATACAGTAGAACAGATTAGAAATTTCATACCACATACTTCACCAAACCCTAGTTTTCATACGCGCTTTCCTTTCACTTATCCTGTGTATATACGTGCTTTCATGCATATAAACCCGCGTATACATCTGCACATACTTCAGAGCTAGTTTCACATTCCATATGTGCCTTCGCCGAATTCAACCCAAGTATATACGTGCTTTCTCTGTTGTAAACAAGCGTATAGATCTTCAAAGATTATAGGTCAGCATACTTCTTCAGATCAGTTTTACATTTCAGATTTTATCCTTTACTTCAGATACATGTTTGCCTCATCTCAGATCTAAATATTCCATAAACAGATCTAGAAGATACAAATACATTTCAGATCTAGAGATCCTTCTTCATCATTTTCTTCATAGGTTCATCATAGATTCAGATCTATCATCAAAATATTACCCTTTCCATTCAGACATTTTTCAAAGTGAAGGATTCATTCACATCCAGACTCATACACCACTTGCACAATGATTTTCTTCTCCTTATATAGATTTAGCCTTTTTCAATACCATGAGCCAAAACCACATCACTTCCGATGGTATTCCTGGATGGGATCAAATAAACAATCCAGCGCTCAATACAATGGGTCAATACCATGGTAGTAACCCCTGGTTTTACAAATTTAGAGCGCAATTGATCATATGCGACTTGGCACATAATTTTCCACGTGCATATGCACCTTCTCCTTGACAAACCTGCGTATGCCTTTTAACACACCTTTTTCATCATTATTCTTGCACATACTGATATTTCTTTCTTCTGCAACTTCTGTACTACTTGTATAACATCAGATTTACATCATTAATAAACTTATCAAGCATCAAGAACAACTTCATTAAGTAGGTTGCCATCATCTTCATCAAATGGGTTGCCATCAAGGACAACACTCTGCATCATATTGCCAACAATCTCCCCCTTTGGACTTGATGGCAACCACGATGGTGTTTGATTATCACAATAGATAGATACATTAAGCATAATGATATTCTTCCCCTATTCAAACACCATGTCACTCTCCCCCTTTGACATCAAGGGCAAAGGGCGGATCAAAACCAACACAAGGTTTTTCTCCTCATGTAGAAAGAAGAGCGCTGTAGATCTGATGTGAACTGAAGTTGCCATGCTCCCCTTGAGTTCAAGCTGAATCGTCAAACATATTTTTCAATGAAGTACATGACTCTATGACCTTCCTATCACCAAAGACTCATACTTACATCAAAGATCCAACCAAGTGGATTTACATATGAGACTCAAGTACCCAACCAAGTGGGTTTACAAAATTGACTCAAGTACCCAACCAAGTGGGTTTACACTCTTTGACTCAAGTCCTTACATGAATGAATATTACACTTTTACATCATAGGTCTCATCATGACCTTTTCATCGAAATACAAATATGACTTTTTGCAATCAAGACCAAAAGACCTCAAGAGAGAGATCATAACTCAGAATCATCATAATGCCAACAATGCATTATATTTAGCAAGGCTAATTCTCCCCCTGAAAATGTGCATCCAAGCATCCTTTCCATATGCCAAGGCTCCTCCTTAGCTTGTGCAACCTGAAACCCTTTCAACATCAAATCATCAAGGCATCTTTAGAGACTAAAACAGAATTATGAGTACTTGAACACCACCAAACTATACTGCAGTTCTGCTAAAAAATTTTGAATCAGAGAAATTTGTCATCAACCACTCATACGCGGTTTTCTATGTATGAACTCGCATATATACGTGACTATTGTTTAGTAAATCCGCGTATCCATGATAATCTTCTGAATTTGAATAGATATGATCTCCTGAAAGGCAGAGATAACTTCTAGCTTTTGTCTAAGATATTTTGAATGCTTTCCTGGAACATAAGAGAGTAGAACAAATAGGACAATGTAGCTATGTTTTCAAGTGTCATCCAATAGTTGTAGCATAAGCATATCAGTAACCAGGGCTTCAGACTCTTTGCAATATCAACATATTCTTCCCAAGAGGAATTATTATTCCAGAACAACTTCTTCAATAGACAATACGTGCCACCAAAATCTTCAAGATTTATATCATGATGCAACATGTGATGGAATTATGTATAAAAGGTCTTAGCCATAGCAACAAACTCTACATGATATATTCATATCTCTAAATCATAAGACTTCCATCTCATCCATGTGTGAAAGCAAGGAATACTTTTCAGCAAACAGGGCTCATTCATAATCTCATCATAAGAAACCATGTATCATTTCATCATCATTTAGAACTGAGTAATAAGTAGATACAGTGCCAATAATACACTCATTAATAGTTAGACTGATGCTCCCCCTGAACCTGTGCTCCTGATCTTCAGCTGTCATACAAATTTTCTTATCATAAGTGCATACGCGACTGTCTCCACTGTAACTCGCGTGTATACGTGGCTTTAGTTCACAGAACCCGCGTATGGAAAGTGAAACATTGAAAACTTCACATTCCTTCATCTCCCCTTGAATTTGTACCGCCTGTACCTGTCTTCTTCACATCAAATGCTCTGTCAGAAATACACATAACCAGAATAACCAAAACAATCATGGGAATCACCATACATCGCTCCCCTTGTGACGATACATTACTAATCCCTATAATGTATCTCACATCACTCCTGCAGTCATTAAGAGAAGTAAGCTTTAGAAGCGGATGACTGCAGTAGGGTCAATATTCCCTACGTTTCTGACCGGTCTTCCTTCTTTTTCCAACTTTGCTTGAACTTTCTAATTGTGTGCTGGAAATTGTCCACTTTCTCAGATCTATTCATCCTGCATTCTTTTTCTACATGTCCATACTTGTTACAGGCATAACATCTTATGTGACCAGAAAAGTAAGCATATGGATCATAATGTGTTTTTCTATTCTTTCTTCTATTGCAATCAGCTGCTTTATGACCATACTTGTTGCATGAAAAACAATACCTCTTGAAGACACCTGAGTACCTTTCTGTGTAGAATCTGCTTGTTTGTGACTGAAACAATCTGCTTCTGCAATTGGCTGCAACATGCCCATAATTATGACATTTAAAGCATTCAACATTATTGATGCTTCTATATTTAGGAGGGAATGATTTATTTTGAGAGTCCATGACTGTCGGTTGACCTTTTGTTTCTTCCAACACTTCAGGTTTTTCGTTGACATCCTTTGAGTCTTTAGCACTTCCTTGAGAACTAGATTCTCCTTTAATAGTTTCATGAAAACCAAGACCAAGTTTAATAGCAGGAGATCTTTGATTACTAAGAATATTGTCCAGAATCTTAGTACTATCTTGAAACCTCAAGATTTTATCCTTTTCTTCTAATTTACCTTTGAGAATGTTTACCTCAACCTCCAATTTTTGGCATTGCTTCTTCATGCTTTCTTCGACGCTTTTTCCTTCTTGTACTTGATCATTTAATTTTAAAATTTCTTTCTTCAACCAATTTTCTTGTTCTTCACATGTTTGTGGCAGTTCTTCATTCTTCTTATTTGATTTTTCCAGATCTTATTTGAGAGAGATGATTTCTGCTTGAAGTCCTTCCTTTTCAAAAGGTAGGGGTTCTTCATTCTTCTTTTTTGATTTTTCCAGATCTTCTTTGAGAGAGATGATTTCTGCTTCAAGTCTTTCACTTTGATTGGTTGCATAAACATACAAATTTTGATACTTGTTTATCTGTCCATTTAGTATTTCTTTCTGTTCATTCATTCTAGAGATCATATCTTTGTAGATAGATTCTCTCTTATGAAATTGATTCCAATCATTGCTTTCATCATTGATCTTGAGATTTTCTTCTAGACTTGTACTGTTACTTTCACTATCTTCACCATTGCATGCACAAGAAAGTGAATCACAAGAACAACAATTAATACTTATTTTCTCTTCTTCATTTTCTGATATCTTCTTTCCTTGAGCAGCCTTCTTCTTTTACTTCTTTGCCATGAGCACTAGCAGATCTTGGTTAGAATATTCTTCATCCTCACTTGTCATTTCATTATTATCTTCATTTGCATAATAACTCTTTCTCTTTTCAAATTGTTTTCCTTTATCATGATTTTCTTTATAAGTACATTTCGCAGCATAATGACCAACTCTTCCACAATCAAAACATTTGAAGGGAAGCTTACCTTTGAATCATCCAGTACCTGGTTGGAGTCTTCTCACAAAATTTGCTTCTTCTTCTTCTGATATATAATTTGATTCCTTGACAACTTCCTTTTCTTTTCCTTTTGCACACGCCTTAAAAGCAACTTCTTTGATTTGAGAGGGACCTCCTTGTCTCATTTCATAAGCAGTCAGAATACCATGTAGTTGAACAATAGTAAGAGTTTGCAGATCTTGCCTTTCTTCAATAGCTGATATTTTTGACTCAAATTTTGAAGTTAAAGATCTTAAGACGTTTTCCACCACAGTAGTATCGGTTATGGTTTCACCCAAACTTCTCATACGATTTACAATATCATCTAGACGTAAAAAGAAACTGGCAATACTCTCGTCACTATGCATCCTTAAATTTTCATATTCAATTCTGAGAACAAGTGAAGGGCCAAAATCTGAAAAAGAGGATATCTTCTTGAGCTAGAATCCGTGGAAGATTTACCTTGGTACTTCTCTTATTGCAGGTCTCTTACTCGTGGATTTGCTGGAAAGAAGGAAGGTCTGACTTGGAATCATAGGGTGGATTTTTCTATGGTCATGGGTCTTCGATATCTAATTTGATCTGATTTTATAAGAAGATATCTTCTGGGTTTTCCCCTTGGAGAGGTTTTGTCCTAGCTTGGATCCTATACCTTGTGTTCTTTGTGTTTTTCTGATATTCATTTTTATATTTTGATAATTTTTTGATGAATAAGGACATAATTATACTAATAAGAAGCCAAATATATCTAAAAAAAAATGATTGAATTAAGGAAAATATAATCTAATTGTTAAGCTCCCCATTTTCCAACATGGTTTCAGAGCTGAGGTTTGAATCTAGAGGCCTGAAGATCATAATACATTGAATTTTAATTGAAGTATGATGATTTATGTGATTTCAGGCTAGTCGCTGTATATTAAATGTATTTTTGGATTTCTTGTAATAGATGTGGATATTTGAGGCTCAGATTTATATAAAAGTAGTCGGTTATATTCTTGAGCTTACTTTACATTAATGTTAATTTGGTGGCACACATTTCACAAAAAAAAGCATATATTAACCTCTCTATGGTCCTATTCTCATGAGAACACATTCCTGTGACATAAATTTGGGATAAGCTCGCACAATATTCTATAATAGAGCCCAGGGAGCTTGTCTATAAGCATTTATGGCCGGACTTGATTTTGATTCTTTGGAAATAGGCTCGATGTATATATCCCATGGCTCGCATAATCAAAAGGAGACTCAGATTTGTTGTAATAACCTGCACTTGTTATAATCCTCGATGGATTGTTTAAATATGTTCTCTATGGTTCAATAATTATAGAGACATGATATCCTCTCTATGGCACGAAAATGACTCAGACATCAACCATACTATACTGACATCAAATTAAATGTCTCACATTGACTATTTTTGTTGTATCACATATATGTTGTAATATTGCACTGGATTATTATATGACATCAGGTTGGATTTGTACCTATGTTGGGTTTTGGATATAAGGATAACGCATACTTGAAGGATTTCTCTATGTGTGGTTGTTATGGATAGAACAGGATTTTGGGCATATAATAAATCAACCTTACCTCTGTGATGAATACCATGATCCTAGTTTTCATGCAAAGTGGCTCAGTCTCATAGCGCACGTAGCTAAAGTGGAAAATTCATGCACGGAAAATTTAGATCTCACTATGGCTTTGGTATCACACTCCATTCAATGGCTTGAATTATTTTGGATCCACTCACAATGATGATTCATTTTTGGCTCGATTGTATACTTTTGTGGCATCAATCTATATTAATATACACTGATATTAATATAATGGTATGGCTTTCATAACTGATAAACAATGTGACCCTCAATGCTACAGTGGATGGGACATTTTTATACCATGGCTTGTATAAACTATAGTGAGACAATATTACTTAATCAATGATGACATGTGAAAATTATGTTCAAGGAGTAATTTATATGACAGACAATGTTACCATGGCCACTATATATTCTAAGTAACATAAATTTGATATGTTATGTAAAATATGACATTATGTCACATAATCATTCATGTGGTCTTGGTTTGTAAGGAACAAAATTGAAGTATGAACAATAAATTACTTGGATGTACATAAGCAATTGTTCTAGGAGAGTTATGATGACCATATCCTCTATGACATACCAATGACCTTGTTTGACAATAAAACCGTGATTGATAATATGGTATTAATGGGATGGCCATAATAGTAATGTGAGGCTTGAAGATTATTTTCAATGGTGGTAAATGGAAAAAATTTTGTATCATCTCCAAGAAATGTGATGACTTTATTCAAGAAATGAATCATATCTAAATATTGGCATAAGCTCTAATTTGCAGCTCAACATAGGAGAATTTGAGGCATGTGTTGAAGAATTGTTGGCACATGAAGAAGGACCAAATATTTAAAGGCACATTTTCGAGAATATGATCAAATTTGACAGTTGAGGAGAATCCAGATCTTTCCAAGGAAGAATTAAGGTAAAATTTGCAAAGGTACACATTTCTTGATTTGTGTCAAGCTTATGTTGATTATTTAAAAGATAAACAGTCTGTAAATTCTTTAGGGTTTTGAAATTAATGTGTTGCATCTATGGTTTGTAGATATGTGTAGTCGACCCTTGGTATTTAGGGTTTCTAAACCCTATATTGAATTAAACTTAGGAACTAAAACCCTAGCCCTAACTATTTTTTCCCTCTATAGAAGCCCTAACTCTTGGGAAATGATATCTAGGGTTTGCACGAAGAATCTAGGGTATGTGGTAAAACCATAGAAGGGGTTGAATTGAATGAACCCTAGGGCTTGAAATAAAAACCCTAGGGCTGATGTTATTTTAAAACCGTAATAAGGGTTTAGGGTTTGTAACAAGAACCCTAGAAGTACATCTTCTGAGAAACCTAGGAAACCCTAGATTGACAGAATTGACATCATGCTCTTGTCTTTGTATTATTTTCATGGTTGCACTTGCATGAATTATAGGTAAACAAGGAAGGCTCTCAAAATTATAAAAGCATGATGTGAAGGATGTAATAACAAAGCAAGGAAACACTCATACTTGTTTATGACTCCTTGAAAAAGATGAGCATGATGGAAGGAGGGAACTGTAAGGACCCTAATGAAGATAATGTTGAAACTTCTAGCAAATGAGTTCATTCCAAAATCACATCGATGATTGAAAGATGAAGTATAATATTGTTGAAATATGAAGATAAGGTGTGCCAAGAAATTTTTACTTTAGAGGGAGCTAATAACATAATTTGACACCCTGTTTAAGAGGATATAATAATTTGATAACTCTAATATTGTTGATTTGCTTGGGATATGACTTGGCTCCCTGGTAGGACATATTACAAATGCATGTGAAGAGGCTAGAAGGAGAACCCATTTGATGATATCAGATATGGTATCTTGAAGAAAGAGAGAAAGTTGAAAATGACAACTCGAAGGAAGAAGATGTCATAACTTTCTAATTAGTTCATTCCATTAGCACTTTGATTGAAAAGTGAAAAGCATGAAGAAGGATTTTTGCACAATATGCAAAAGGATGTTGATCTGAAAGGAAACAAGTAAAAAAAATTGATATCTTGACAAGAGGCCATCATGTTGAAGTAATTATGATATCTATGTTTTGATATTGGTTATATGTTTGGTATATGGTTTTGTTACCTGGAAGAATGTTAAAAATATTCATAATGACAGTTGAGACAAGTGCAACTGTAATTATTTGTTTTAAACTCAATTCATTGAATACATTGATTAAGTGAATGTATTTGGTAATCCTTAGAGGAATATGTGATCAAGATGTCTAAATCATCTTGGGATTGAAAGGTAGCAGTACAAGAAGATAATACAATATGAGAGTTTTGATGAAAATGAATATCACTTTCATGATTATAGGGAGCTATGATTAGCTTTACTTTGATTGGCTCAATATAATTCCTCTACTGATGATGACTAGAGGAAAGTGATATGAAATATTGATGGCCTAAACCCTGTCATAGATTGGCTCCAGAAAGATAAAATCTCTATATGATGAGATACAAAGGAAAAGGAGAAGCCATGCAACTACTCAAAGAAATCCATGAAGAACTAGTAGTTGATGTATTGATGAAGACACGCTAAAATAACTTGTGGTTGTGAATTCAAAATTGAAAGGAAGTAAGGAATATCCTCTATGCTTGACATGAAGTAAGAATTATCCCTAAATTTTTGAAAAGGAGCAAGGATCTATTCCCTAATCAAGAGGGAATGAGGGTCTCCTCTCTAGATGAGAGGGAGTGAATATGGAAATTGTATTCCCTTCTTCATGTGTCATGCACTAGGCGAGGACCAACAATTGTACTTCTAGTGAAGACCATGGAAGGAGAATGGGGTCTGGAGGATTTGATAAGCATCTAAGACTGATAATTCTTGAGGATAAAGAATCCAAGATAAGAATTGGACCGACACACTTTGTGGATTGGATAGGTATCCAAGACAAGAGTAGTCGAAGAGGACTAGAATTATTTGAGGATGGGTAATCCAAGATAAAAATAGTCATAAAAGGAAATACCTAGTGAACATCTATATGGGGTATATGCCTTAGAGGTAGTGTGGTGTTTCACATAAATAATCCCAACATTATGCTTTGAAACAAGAAGAGATTTTCAGGTAGAGGCCTTGCTATGATGAAACTGTTAGTTATGATGTTGATGCTTAAAGATGACTTATCAATCCCACTTTTCCTATGAGAATATTTCAGTTTTACAACATCCTTTTACTAGGGGTATGATTATGAATACCTCCCTAGTTAAGAGGGATTGTTGGATAATGTAACTAGCTTCAGTCTTCATAATTTTTACCATTATGTATTTTATGTAAAAAGCTAAGGAAAAGAAAAAGAAAAAATATCATTATTATTATTTTTCTAGACAAGAATGTTCTTCATGCTTCTAGATTTTTGAGTCAAAGAGTAAAAGTCCTATTTGAACCTATCGTAAAAGAAAAAGAAAAACAGTTTTTAAATATGTAATTTTGGGTCAAAAACCCTTTTAGGTGCCAATTTTGCATACCTATCAAGTCGACCCTAACCCAAAGGAAATTTCTATTCACACCCCCCTCTAGATAGTATAAATATAGGGAATATGGATCTAATTTGGACACACACACTTGATGGATTGTGGTGTGTAATATTATAGGTAGGGCAGAGAAGAAGTGGGGGGATGAAACCTAAAAAGGACGATATCTTCGGGAGCTAGAATCTATGGAATATCTTCTTTGGTATATCTCTTGTTGATCGATCTGCTAGAAAGAAGGAAGGTTTAATTTGGAATCTAGAGGGTGAATTTTTTTTGGTCATGGGTCTTGGATATTTGATTTGATTTGATTCTATAAGAAGATATTTTCTGGGTTTTCCCCTTCGAGGGGTTTTTCACTAGGTTGCATCCTATATCTTGTGTTCTCTATTTTCTTGTGCTTTGCATGTTTACATTTTGATAATTGTTTGATGAAGAAGAACACAATTATACTAATAATAAGCCTACTAAATCTCACAAGTAGTTATCGAAGTAAGGAAAATCTAATCTATTTTTGAAGCCTCCCATTTTCCAACATTAGGGACCCCAAAAAGAGAAAAATAGGTTTGTGATATGATAGAGTCTCATGGATAGCCCAGGGCTTGAACACTCCAAAAATATCCAAGGGAGCGGAGGAAGCTAGGAAATGATCAAGTCATTTCGACACCACTTCATCCCCTTTGAATTTATTCACCCAAGTAGGAATTAGATTAACAGGTTCCACATCTATGATATTTATATAGGAAAAGAGTGAAGATAAAAAATAATCCCAATCTAATACAAACCGAAGGGATATAATCTAAGAGAAACACCAATAAAACAATAGGAAACCCCCATCAGAAATATTGTGATTTGTATTTCTCCCTCCACTTGAGTCCATCAAATTTATTAAAATAGTAAAAGGAGAAGAATTAAAAGGCACATGTAAAAGATACTCGCATTTCAGAGGAAGAGGAGGGCTGAGCTTGACTCTTCCAGAAAAACTTCTTTAAGGGAGTCTAATATCTTGGCCTTACTGATAGGGGTTTGCACTAGTTTTTATGTATTCCATGTCCTCAGACATATAAAATGGGAAGCCATGGAAAGGGAAGACCCCATATCCACTGAAATATTTCTCCTGGATTGGCTCGAGGAATTTCCTTTTCCAACCACCATTGGAGCATACATAGGTGTTGTACAAGAGACATACCCAAAATTCACCCTTTATGGATTCAGGGATGGTGTTAGAAATAATTGAAACCATGACATTACTTAGGGGGGAGGTGAATCAGTAGATGGCCAAATTATAAAATTCTTCAGAAATTGTAATTGTCAATCTTTTTAGCAATTATTCATGGATCAAAAACGCAACTCAATCATATAAAACTTAAAATCATAAAAATTAAGCACATGAGAAACATATACAAAAGACACCAAACTTATTTTATTACAATATTTAACTTGATTACATCATTTCCCCACAAGCTACTAGTATTTGTAGGTTTCAACTGCTACTGAAAGGAACTTCTATCCTTTCTTGTTTATCAGCCTTCATTAAAAGGGAATGTTTCCCCTTATTTTTTTATAAGTCTCTTATGAAAGTGAATGTTTCCCATGCTCATTTATCAACTCCCACTAAAAGTGACTCTTTCCCCAACAAATTTACCAACACATACTCGAAGGAGATACAACCCATGATCCGTAAGCTGCCACTTGCTGGCTCTCTTGATTCATATTTCATCAATTTTCAAACTATAAACAATAAACTACTTACCTCATAAACAAACAAGTTTTCTCACTACAAATTATCACCAAAACCACCGTACAAACACCTTCAAAAATATTTGATTATTTATAAAATTACCATTAAAATCACCTTCAACAAATTCTCATTATAAAACACACCAAATTATACCAACAACATCTATCACCTTTCCTAAACACACCAAATCACCAACCACCAATTCATAATTCACCTCTCATATATTAGATATGATATCTGACTTCACCATTGATGCATACCAAAACTATATATCTTGCTGCAGCAACAACCTCTCATCATTTATCTTAGTTGCTTGAATTATGCTTTTAAAGAATTCTCTACTAGTATTTTGATGTGACACTTTAGTTAAATTCAGGTTTTCCTCCACGAAGAAACTTTGTATTTGTCTTTCTTCTATTTCAGCTAACTATTATGTATGTCATTTGCAGGTATTCAAATACTTCCTTGTTATTCTGATCTCAATCTATGGGTTTTTATGCTCAAATATGTTGTTATGGAATGTTATCAAAGTTTAGCTACAACTTTAAATTGCTATTCTATTTCACTTTGGTATTTGCACAAATTCTTTATTTTTTCCTTTGTCATATTCAAATGATATGTCTTCTAAAATTTCTTTCCAAGTCATCAAACTCTAATCTGCTATTCCAGGCTTAATCTCTGAGTTAAACTACTAATTTATACTATTTTGGCACATTAAAGGTTTTATTAGGGACTTTATTATAGTTAGAGGGCTCTAACTTTGGGTTACCTACCAATTCTGCCAATTAATCCATATTTTCTGCCAATGATAGATTTTATCCCTTTCTATGCTAACCCCTTGTCTCTTTTCTACCATAAAACCTCTTCCTTGGTATTTAGGCATCGAATCATTATTTAAACCTTTGAGGGATTATTTTCTTTATAAATTCCTTTACACCCTTGGTCACGATTCTTGCATAAACCCCGTGCCTTGACGCTTAGCCCTTAACACCTTTATCTTGACACAAATAGCCTATGCCCCTTCATATTCTATTGAGTTCTTCCTTACAGGATGAGTTGTCTGAATGGGGTCCGTCTTGCCTGCTTATCATTTCTTTCCACTCTGCTACTTGTCAGCGTTGACATTTACTGACGCTTATCATATCAACCATATTCTTTGTGCACCTTTTGAATTCCTCTAGGTTCATGCCATAGGGATGAGTTATCTAGGTGTGGTACTCCCACTGCAACCATAGGTCAATCACTGCACATTTGGGTTGAGTTGGATCTGGAAATGTCCACATCTACCCAATGCTCATTTAACCTTCGTGTTCCTATGTATGTTGTTTCAAATCCTTCTAGGGATGTGCTAGTGGGATGAAATCATTCTGATGTCACATATGCCATGTGTTAATTCTAGAGTGGTCCATGTGTCACATGTGTGTCACCCACAAATGACCCACTTGGCTACCCAAAGGGGACAAAAAATCCTTCCACCTTTTTGCCTATCATTAGGCCACATCACTACTGACATCATAATCAACATGTGTGTTGATTTTTCTACTACAGGTAAATCAATTGCACCACCTATTCGATAGATAAGAGAGAAAAAGAGGGTCCCGGATTCTTGGTCTTGTGCCATTTTCCTTTGTTAATTTTTCTATGGGACCTGACCATTTTTTTTAATTATGCTTTTTCCATGTAGCATGGCTTGTTCCATTTTCATGAAAGAAATTTTGGTTACGCACCCCCCTCAAGTTGTTTGTAATTTTATAGAGGGGGGAGGGGGGGTGGGTGCGAAATTCATCTCCACCATTTATCTATTGATCAATGTTTTTGGAAAAAAGTCCCATTGCATGATCCCCTCTACACATTAACAATGAATCTATGGACCCCTACATAGTTTATCTGATGTGTCAATGGCAAATCATGGCTCCCGATCTTCTTGATAACATGCACACCATTTGATCGTCCGATGGGGGTCTCATTCTCTGAAAGACTCTGTCAATTAACACACCTACCACTGCTATGTTATCTTTGCCACACTATCCAAGTTGTAATTCTATTGGTCTCACTTCATCATACTTCCCTTTTTTCCCAGTTGAAATCATCCCATTCATTTCCTTAAGTGCTACTTAAGGTTTCTCCGGGGTATAACCATTGGGATCCCACCACCCGACCAAGCTGTTATGCAGGATCTGGTTTGAACCAATCAACTTGCTCTCCATTTTTCAACTGGTTCTCCATGTACACCCGAAGCTATAGATAGCAACTCCACCTACTAGTCTACTGGGCTTGGTTGTGAGCAAAAGCTAAACATGAACCAAAAGGTCCTCCAACCACTTTACCTCTGCAAATTTGACTTTTGGGGATTCACCTTTGATTGGCCATAACGTTTGATCAAGGAGGCCATTTTCAAACTTCCACATACCACTTGAAATCTCTTTCAAAGATCTATCCATCTATTTGGGTTCCATTTGTGTTTTAGGTGATATCCTACTCTAGAAATACATTCAAACCATATTCTCTAGCTCTGCTCATCTTGTTGTCAAAACACATGTGCCATGCTTTGCCATCCTTTGACATATTTTCCATCCTTTTCCTTTTCCAACAATGAAAACACCATCACCAATGCTTTTCAATTTCCATACTTTTCCCTTTCCATCAATGACAACATGTTTACAAAAATCCTCGTCTTTGCATTGATGGCAACACCATGATAAAAAAAAAAACTTCACCAATGATCAATCAAATATAATTGTACTTATATTTTATTTTATTATTTTATTTTATTTTATTTTGTTTTATTTATTTATTTAT
Organism: Pinus albicaulis; assembly: GCA_034641835.2. Classification (NCBI taxonomy): domain Eukaryota; kingdom Viridiplantae; phylum Streptophyta; class Pinopsida; order Pinales; family Pinaceae; genus Pinus; species Pinus albicaulis. The sequence goes on along the minus strand of CM076572.1, from coordinate 1,079,009,616 downwards.
TGAATTTATTTATCTATTTATTTATTTTTCTGATGATTCTCCATGTGTTTTTCTTGAGTTTCTTATACCCCTTTGAATGAGGTTATTTCCATCTTTTTTTTTTATAAAAAAATTCTCCCCCTTTAACATCAATGCAAAATATAGTAACATGCTCCCCCTATCACCAATATCCATCTTTCTTTTCTATCATGTGGACCTATCAAATGCTTCTTCTTATGTTGAAGACCTTATGTACCTTTGATATAATCCAAACAACTTCCTCTTTGTCCTATGAATAAGATTTATTTTAAAGGAGAGGAGTAATTACTCCTAGTCTCTGCCTCAAGTAGTCAAGAGGGATCTCTTTCCAATGCATGTTTAAACCAGCAAATCATGCTCTACTTGAGAAATCTATCAACAAACATGCCATATGATAAGGTAGAAATAAATGAAGCACAAGCATTGGAGCATCTCATCTCTACATGACATGAAAAATATGATGTATATGAGGCACCAATTGATACTCTCCATAACATAGCATGAGGCACATCATAAATACCTCCAAGCGGATCATAATTCAAACAATGGATATTTGGAGAAAATAATAGAAAATAGGATGCTCCCCATGAACATATGCCATCTCCAACAACATCTCCAAGCTATGATGGACCACTTTCATTGCACTCATTGCTTGCTTGCCATAAGACAGAAGCACAATATGGAACAAGACTCCATATGAACATGACTAAATGACATATAAATTTCAAATAAATGGTTGTAGTAGCGACTCAATACCCCATACAAGAATATCATATGACCTCATGATTATCTTTCTAATTTACTAGAAAACCCAATGATAAAAGAATTGCAATTCCATGGCTTCATGAGCATTTTTCATGATTTTGTCAATGTAAAACATGGTTGCTATATTCATCTCCTATGGTGCGATGACCCAAAAAAATAACATGAAATGACTATTACAACATCATTTTACCATACACATGGTTGCAAACCAACTCCATGAGACTCCTCCAAAACATGCCTATCACCATGATAACTCAACTCACAAGTTACTTGATTCTCTACTAATCATGGAATGATGAAATTATGAAAAACACATGGCTATAATAATCAACATATAGCAACCTACACATGGCTGGTCCAAGTCTCAAATCACCTCTATGCATGGTTGTAAAACTTTTCAATCAAATGACTGGTCCAAGTTTGAAATATTGTTTGTGCATGGTTGTTCAAATTTTCAACCAACTGTTAGTGAATACCAAGAGCATATGTACGACATGGATGGTAAAATTCTCAAATATCCTCTATGCATGGTTGTAAAACTTATCAACCAAACGTAATTTAAGATCAAGAGCATATGTATGGCATGCATAACTCTCCTTGTGCCCAATACACCTCCAATAAGTAGGATGATTCTGTAGACTTGAATGTGCATGAGGCTCAAATGAAATCATCATTTGTAACTACTATAACTCGTACTCATAAAACTACCATGAATTTTTCATATTCTCCCTCTGAGGTTATGCACCTCTCATGACCTCTGTAGTCTAGTAAGAATATGCATGATGTAACCATGTATTGCAGGGGGACTGATATAAATATTTCATGGGATTCTGCTCCTTTTTCCTCCACATAGTCTTCTATTGATTCTTTTCTTACTTCTCAATTTTTATGCTAGGTCCTCTCTGAATCTACTACTCTTGCCATATTTTCCCTAAATAACTAGGAAACATGCAGTCTCCTTCCATATGGCCAAATTTATGACATGTGTAACACTCCACATGGCCAAGGTATGAAATAAGAGAATCAAATCTCCTACTGCTCCAACTATATCAATGCTTAAATGATATGTACCTCTCCTCCAAGGGATATATCTACAGATAATTTCCTTGTGGAAAAACAGGTTACATGAATAAAAATAACCATAAAAAACATGATTATTCATGGTGGTGTATCTCCTTGGTTGCTCATAATGCTGCGATATCTTATGACTAGATTTGTATTGTTTACTCTTGTAGTTTGCTACAATATGTCCAAACTTGTGACAAAAGTAACACTCTACATTGTCCATCAAAGGAAAGAAGGGGCTTTGATTCCTTTGAAATTTTACAGATCTAACACAATATCTAACCATAGGAGAAAAATTTCTTCCAAATGTAGGTGCTCTTTGAGGTTCTCTTCTCTGTCGTTGGTGGGTCTGCTGCTTGTTTCCTTTATTACTCTTGTTTATTATATTTTTTTATACAAGTTATTTTGGTTCTATATTGTTTTTTTCCTACATGCGAACTAGACTTACCCTTTTGAAATCCAAGAACATATATTTCCAATGGTGATCCTTGGATCTCAAGAAAATTGTCAAAGGCTACAATTCTCTTCTCCATCTTTAGCTGCTTCTTCATGGAGTTCACTTCAAATTCTAATTTATCACACTCTTCTTCCTTATCTCTGTATTGTTTCTTCATTCCTTCTTCAACTCTTCTCGATTCTTCCAACTAAGTCTTTAAGATGATAATCTCTTCCTTAAGCTTGGCCTCCTTATCATCATAAATTTGCAATATTTTTCATTGATCCTTGCATGCAATTGTTAGTATACTAATATTAACTCTAAGAACCTAAATATCATCCTCATCTTCACTAGCTAATGCAACATGACTAGAATCTGAACTATCCAAAGTATAATTAAAGAGAAAATTGTTAGTATCTATACATTTGAATTCATTTTTCTACAATATATTTGTTTCTTGATTTTATGATTTTTGCAAATTATTGGGTTACTGTTTCCACTAGGAAGATGAGACTCTTTTGGCTAAACATCTTGTTTTTGAAGGTCATTCTTATTTCTCTTATTTTTTCTCTTTTTTCTGATTTTCACGAGTAATCACAACTGAGAAACTAGAAGATAAATGACCTATTTTTCTACAGCAATAGCATATCAACAACTTACTTTTAGATTGAATATCCTCTGAGTTTTGATCAATAATTTAACCTCTTGATATAGGAGAATCATCCTATGATTCATGATCTCCAATTTTCTTTGAGTATTTAACTACTCCATCCTCTAGGGAAAGCCTCTTGACATCACGTGAAACTTGCAAGTCTATATCATATATGGAATGCAATTTATACCATATATCCTTTATAGTCTCACAATAGATTACTTTATCAAGATATGACTTAGAGAACCCTCTCATGGTTTCCTTCCTGACTTGTTTATCAAACTTATCATCTATTACTCCATTCTCCATAGATAGCCATAAATTGAAATCAAGAGCTTGCAAGTAGATTCTCATCCTTACCTTCCAAGTTGGATAATTTGAGCCATTCAAAAATGGAACTCCATATGAAGTGATGTAATCTTGGTTCTCCATGATCCCCGATCTTCCTTCCAACTACTAAACTACTCGTGAAGAAAACTAGAACACTACTTAGAGGAGGGGGGGGGGGTGTTGAATCAGTGTTGTGGCCAAATTATAAAATTGTTCACAAATTATACTTTTCAATCACTTTAGAAATTATTCATGGATCAATCACACAACTAAATCATAGAAAACATAACATCATAAACATTAATCACATGAGAAACATATACACATGACACTAATCTTATTTTATTACATACTTCAACTGATTAAATCATTTCCCCACAAAATACTACTTGTAGGTTTATCAATTTCTATTGAAAATAACTTCTATCCTTGCTCGCTTACCAGACTTCACTAAAAGCGACTACTTCCCCTACTCGTTTAGTAGCCTCTTCTCGAAGGGTCTGCTTCCCTTGCTCAATTATCAACTCCCAATGAAAGGGACTCTCTCCCATGAAAATTAACTAACACCTACTAAAAGGAGATACAAATCCTGATCTGCAAGTTACCACTTGTTGGCCCTCTTGATTAATATTTCATCCATTTTCAAACTAGAACTAATAGACCACTTACCTCATAAACAAACAAAAAAAATCTCACTGCAACTACTCACCAAAACCACCTTACAAACACCTTCAACAATCTCTGATTACTGATAAAATCACCATCAAAATCATTTTCAGGAATTTCTCATTACTTAACACACCAAAATATACCAGTAGCATCAGTCACCTTTGTTGAACAAACCAAAGCACTAATCACCAATTCATCATTCACCTCTCAGATATCAAATGTGATCTAAGACTGCACCTTTGATGCATACTAACACTATGCATCTTGTTTCACCAACAACCTCTCATCATATATTTTGGTTGCTAAAATTTTTCTTTTAAAGAATTCTTGACCAATATTTTTGTGTGAGACTTTAGTGAACTTCGGGTCTTCCTCCATGCATAAACTATGTATTTGTATTTCTTCTGCTTCAACTAACTTTTTTGTTTGTCATCTACAGGTCTTCAAATAATTCTGTGTTTTTTTGAAATCAACCTTTGATTTTTTCTTCTCAAATATGTAGTTCTTGAATTTTATTAGAGTTTAACTGCAATTTTAACTTTCTCTTCTATTTCACTTTGTTCTTTGCATGAATTATTTATTTTTTCTTTGTCTTGTTAAAAATATGTCTTTTAAACTTTCTTTCCAAGTCATCAAACACTTCTCTATTATTTTAGGCTTAATATATGATTTAAACTTTAAATTTATGCTATTCTGGGACATTGAGGTTTTAATAGGGACTTTGCTATAGTTTTCAGGCTCTAAATTTGGCTTAACTGCCAATTTTGTTAGTCAATATGTCTATTCCACTAATAAAAAAATTTAGCCCTTCCACGCTGACCCCTTAACTATTTTTATCCATAAGACCTCATGTTGTGACCTTCGCCTTGGTATTTTGGTGATTAGCTCCTCTTTAAGCCTCAGAGGGATTATTTTCTTTATAAAGTCCTCTGCACCCTTGGTTTCTATTGCTGCGTAAAACTTGTGTCTAATTTCTTGTCCCCCAATGAATTTATTTCAACGCAGATAGCATGTGCCCCTTCATAATCTGTCGAGGTATTCCTTACAAGATGAGTTGTATCGGTGGTGCGCGTTGTTCCCTCTTCTCATTGGTTGCCACTCTGTTGCTTATTAGCATTACCATGTCCTAACACTACTCATCCTGACAATTTTATTTGTGTGCCTTGTGAATTCCTCCACATTCATGACATAGAGATGTTTTTTCCTGTTGGAGGTCCTTTTGCTGCAATTATAGGCCAATCATTGTAAACCGAGGCTGAGTGGACTTTGACAATGTCAAATTTTGGTCGATGCCTAGTCAACCTGCTTGTTCCTATTTGCACCACTTTAAATCCTTTCGAGGTAATGTTATAGGGATGATGCCATGATGACATCACATATTCCATGTGTCACTTCTAGAGTGGTCCATGTGTCACTCAGAAATGGCTCAATCAGCGACCTAGAAGGGCCAAAAACACTTGCCATGTGTCCACCTCTTATTAGGGCATGTCACTACTAACATTATCATGCACTTACGCATCCATTTTTTTGCTAAGTTCCAATCACATTGCGCCACCTATGAAATAGAGAGGAGAGAGAAAGAGGGTCCTAGATCCTTGTTTTTTCGCCATTTTATTTTGTTAATTTTTCTATGGGTCCCAACCCTTTTTTGTGTTATGTTGCTGCAATGTTTCTCGACATGTTACACTATCACGAAACCACTTGTGGTTTTCATGCAACCCCCCCCCCCCCCCCCAACGCTGTTTGTGGTTTTAGAGGTGGGTTGTGCAATGCATCTCTGCCATTGATATGTTGATCGATTGTCTAAGAAAAACCACCCATTATGGGACCCCCTCCTTGCGTTAACAATTAAGTTGTGGACCCTCATGAAATTTATCTGATGTGTTGATGAGGACTTGTAGCACTTGATCTACCTTAGAACATGGATTCCATTTAATCATTAGGTGGGGGCCTCCTCCTCTAAAAATGTTCACCAATTAATGCACATGCAAATGTTATGATGTAAGTGCCAGGATATTCTAACTATAATTCTATTTGTCCTGCTTCGTCGTACTTTCATTTCTCCCTAGTTGATGTCACCCTGCTAATTTAATTAAGTGCTACCTGAGGTTTCTCTAGGGTATAATTGTAACACCCTCCTCCCACATTTACCCAAGTTGGTCGGTCCACCAGGGTAAGCATGTGATGATAGGTTACTATGATGTGATTCAACTCCCCATTTATAGTTAAGTAAATTGAATCAACAAAACACAACCAATCTAACCTTCTACACATGTTATAGAACCTTAAGGATCCAACCAACCATTCCAGGTGTCCAACCCTTGAGAAAACTTGACATTTTACTGATGTGGACCCTTGGCTGCTCCCATAACAAGTCATCCATGCAACTGATGACTTCCAGTCACTCCCACAATAAGGCATGCTAGTTATGGTGGAATTTTCCCAGCAGCTCTGTGCTAGTGACCCCAGATACTGAGCCACTTTTTAAGGGCTATGTCTCAGGCCACTGGCTAGAATTTCATGAAACCCTTAGAAATGATAAATAACGTTGAAACAAAGGGAATAATGAAAACACTTGAATAAGTACCTAATCTAATCCCTAATATCCATGATTGAAATTTCATCAAACATGTCACAATATGCAATCTACAGGTCATGACAAAAAATCATAGCACAAGGGTCTCATACTTATCTAAGATTTGTAAGGAGAATTGTTTCCTTATCACATTTGATGAATTATCATCTATTAGATCATATATTCATTTTTCATTCATTTTCTAATCAAAACATAATAAGTTCCATACATCAAGTTTATCATAAAACATACTCATAACCAACATATAAACATATAACGACATATCTGAGCATAGGGGTGTCATACTCATATGAGATTCATAAGGAAGCATTGTTGCCTTATCACATTAGTTGCATTATCATCTATTAGGTAATATATTTGTTGTTTATTCATTTTCTAATCAAAACATGATGAGAGCCATACATCAAGTCTATCATAAAACATACTCATAAGAAACATATAACTAACAGAAATAACAATGATATGACAACCATTTAAATCACATATGAACCAATACATTTACACATGAAATATCAAGGAGAAAGAGCTCTGATTAATGAATTCAAAAACCAACCAGGTATGGGACTTCTGTGAACCACCCGACCGTATATTGGTTGACCAAATATTTATTTCAGCCAATCACCCCCGTGCCATATTCCAAGGATCAATTTGGGACTCATAACAAAAATAATCCATATTTTCTCAGGCTTTACCGAAATCCACACTGGATCACTAGGCCCTGAACAAGCATGGATTCCACTAGATTTCTACACCTACATAATGAGAAATTTTCCTACCTCCTAGTCTCTACAAATTACCATATATCCCACCATTCACTGGTCGAGTATTCCTAGGCCTAATCAAGACTCCACGCTCTAATATTTACCATATATCTTACCAATAACTGGTCGAGGATTCCTAGACGTGATCAAGGGAAAAAACCTCTAGGATTTACTATATATCTCACCATTGACTAGTCAATGATTCCTAGGCCCATCGAGGCACAAAAAATATGGCTTTAATGCAATCCCACCTTCTCCGGTCCAATGATTCCTTGGCCATGTACTCTTTTTTCAGAGACTGCCTCACTCAGTTTCCAAACCATCTGAAAATATAGCTTAACCAAATAAGATAAATCACCATCACACCATGGCTATCCAGAAATGACAAGCAAAGGTTGGAGAACATTGTCACACCTAGAAAAAGCCATGCTAAAGATAGCAAGAGAACCAAATACACACATGCATGTTCCATGCATGTTAAATCTAGCAAGGAAATCACACATGCAAATCGATACCTACAATTAATCCCATTGTATTAGTTTGATCCTACTCTTACTTTCTTTATCTTTGTTTCCCTTTTCCTTCTTTGTCCTTTATTTTATTTCCTTGATCCAATGCTAGAGTGTTCCAAGAAAACTCTAGGTGTGCAAGGGTGTGTGAGAGAGAGAAAATAGAGAGAGAGCTCCAAAACTGAACTTAAAAAATATCACCAATTGATCCTCTATTTTTTTAATCAATGAGGCCTCTATTTTCTTCATTTTCCATTATTTTCCTTCATTTTTCTCCTCACATGCAATATGTGACCTTTCACCTTCATTTTCTCCTATTTTTCATTATTTGAATAATTAAAATTCCAATCAATGCCTCTTTTCATTTTCCAATTTCCCATAGCCATAATAAACCAAATGAACACCCCACTAGGATGTTTTTCCCACCATTTAGCTTGGAATATGTGTCCCATGACCTTGGTCCTATATTTTTCTATATGGATTTTTGACTAGGGTTGTTACAAAATCCTCCCCCTTGGGGGAACACTTCCCTAAGTGTTCAATGACACCTGCAACCAACAAGATTGCTGAAACGCGAAACGTACTGCCAATGGAGCTTTATATCACAGCTCGATGTACTATTTACAATGGCCACTGCTGAAACATGAAAACAATATCATTTATTGGATCTTTACAACAAAACTCATTATGGTATTTACCATAAAAATCACATATACACTCATGCTCATTTTCTTCAACTAGAAAATAATCATATTGTCTATGGATATTTATAACACAACTCAATATAGTATTGACAATAATATAAACATATACATATATTCACATTTTCTCAACCAAAAAATAAAAGGATACAATGCCCATATCAAAAATAAGGGAATCCATAGGCTCACATCTCCATCCTCAAAGTAGTACGAGGATTCACCTCCCTCCCAAGAAGTTCAAAATCCTCAGCCAAAGTCAAAGTTGCATCCAATGTCCAACGCTACAATCCTGCACCACTTGTCCTCTCAATGAAAAATTACTGGCTCATTGTTCCAGGGCACATTCCCAATGTGCATCTGATTCCATCTGGTAATGCTTATTAACAAAAAAAAAGTATTCCCCAAACTTCCCTTCTCTGCTACACAGTCCCTCGAGAAATACGATCACATGCTTCCATATAGTCACTTACCTTCCAATTTCCTTGACATCCCCTATCTTGAGCGATCCACCCCTTGGAAATGATTACTCACATTGGAAGGTCAAACAACCAAGGCATATACCTACCTTTAAACCATCATACCGGTCATAGCATTCTCATGGAAATCAATGGAAACATTATCACCCAAAATTTTTCAAAAAACATCATTGTGTTATGTTTGTTTTTGGTCATCATTAAAATTAGGTTTAGAAGTCAATTTAGGGTTTGGTTAAGGGTAGGTTAGATTTTTATAAGTTTAAAGCCTATCCTTAAGTTCAAATAAAGTCTTTTTAAGGTCCATTCATTGTCAAATATCCATAATTTCCATTTGTGAGTCATTTCCTAAAGTCTCATGTAAAAACTGGTCAATTATCCAAGAAACCTTACTTTCATAGTGTTGCTAGTTCAAAAAAGTTGATTTTCGCTACGAAACTACTGAAAGTTATGAAGCAAAAACTCTGTTTTCTGGTTTTGACCAGTCACCTTCCAAGGAGGTTTCTGAGCAATTGAAAACGAATTGGGAAAAATGAAGGAGGTTTTTCTTCCTAACATACCTGTATACAAAAACCTCTCTCAGTTTCTTCACATTCATTAGGAGGTGGGATAAATTGATAAATTAAAATGCGCTACGAAACTGCTGTTACAAAACTCTCCTGTAAATCACTGTTTATCATTCCACTTAAAGTTTAGTTTCTGAAAAAATTCAAAAGTATTTTGGAATTATGAAAGAGGTTTTTTTTCATCATAGTCCTAGCTACAATAACCTCTCTCACGTTTCTCATAAGTGTTACTAATTTGGAGATACAAGGATTTATTTGAAGCCCTATTTTCAGAAAGTAGAGTTTTCCTGTTTTACACATGTTTTTCAAAGGCAATTTCTAGACAACAGGAGATGTATTTCAAAAAACCAATAGAGGTTTCTATTAAATACATAATTTCCTACAAAAACATCCTTCCTATTCTCAAAGTAAATCATGTATTAGGAGATATAAGCTCTGTATCAAGACATATTTTTCAGATAAAAACAAGAGAAATATGCAAGAAGTTAAGAAGTTATAAAGGCTGGAATGACTGTGTTTTCAGTTCATATGGCTTTTGATATGATGAAATCAGTTTCATTTTGAGTTTTGGCACATTTTAAAATTTTTATTTTAGAAAATTTTGGACAAAACTGCTCACTCAGCAGTTTTGTAGTGCATACAGTGTAAAAAGAGTGAAAAGCACTACGAAACTGTTGTAGCAGCCTTTTTCACTCTTCCTCATAACTTTTTGAAAGGAAAAAGTGTGGATCATGACATAAAATTTATAGGGGAGTTGTGTTTAATGATAATGAAGATAATCCTGGAGGAAAGAAACCAAAATTTTGAAGGTAAAAGGGTAAAAAGGCTATGCTACGAAAAGCGCTATGAAACTGTGTTGTTCTCGTAGCGCAGGTCTACTTTAGCTAATTTGAACAGTTTAATGAGGATTTTGGACAACTGGGACTTAGTGAGGGTTTTGGATAGGTGTTACTTCAGTTCCTAATAGAAAATAACCTTGAAGTGATGGGCTCATAATGATCAAAGTGTCTCAAGAATACAAAGAACCATATGCCTAGAAAACATGGGACAGTTTCCTAGTTTAATGGAGATCAACATTGAGGTCATAAACTGTTGAAGCTTATCATCTAGATTCAACTGTGTGTTAGTAAACTTGGAAAATGATGTAACTTAATTAAGATAAGGTGGTTATAGATAGTGTTTAAGATTTTGGATCCTATTTGTAATAGGATTGTTTAGTAGATTAGCTATCTTTTTGTAATAAATACCATGTCATATGGTTATGCAAGGTGTCAAGAGTCAGGAATTAGAAGTATCTAGCAGAAGATGAGATCATATCATGTTTTAAATGGTCGATTAAAGACCAAGAAGTCGAATTAGCAAAGGGTTGGACATTTTTTGCAAAAGACTGTGTTTATTGTGAGTGACTAGTTTTAAGCTAAATATAGAGATTTCTACTTAGCCAACTTGAGATTCAGAAGTAGTTCTAGTGCGTTCTTTTTTTACTTGCATCTTTTTACTACCCTATTTTAGTGGTGTTTTTCTATGTTACTCAAAATTCATCTTTGATGCTTTGACTTCCTATATAGACAATCTGACTGTGTTTTTTACAGTTTCACATGTGTATCTTTTGACTAAAACTATAATATGCCTCATCTTCTATGTTAAGTATATTGTTTGGTTTTACTAAAGATATTTTGACTCCATAAGCCCACTGTGCACTTGTTTATGTGATTTGCAACTAATATCTATCATTTATATTCTTATTACCCCACATAGAGTTAGCCATCTATATTTCTATCAAAAATCATTAACCCTTGAGAGAGCCCTGTCAGGTCGAGGAGGCTAAGCCTCAATAAAAAGATTGGTTAGAAAAAGTTACATGAGATTGATTTGATTAGCAGCCTATCAGGTCTAATTTTTTGATAACATTTTGGTGAGTCTGCTGGGAGTCTCAAGATTATACTTTCCCGATATTTTGAAGCTAAACTTCTGAAGGTAGTAGGAGCTTAGGAAGCTTTTCGAGGCTGCATATACCTTGGTGACTCCACACATCAAATAATCAATTGGAAGGTGACTCCACTACTTGAAGATCAATAGTTTCATGAAGTTTCATAATGAGTTCTATTGCAAGAATAAATTCCAGGTGTAGCCCTATGAATCAGTCTCACATCCCTTGTTTTCCAAATCCAATTCCAAAGGTTGAATGGTTAACTAATCTTCCTATATTCAAATATGAAAAGAAAGAAAATGCTGCTCTTAATTTGGTTAGATTCCATATGCATGTACATAGTCTTAAGTTTCAGTTCCCTGAGGATTGTCTCATGAAGATGTTTATGGCCACTTTAGAAGGAAAAGCATGGTCTTGGTATGAAAGCTTTCCAAATGATTAATTATATTCTATTGCTGATTTACATGTTGCATTTTATGATATGTATAAAGAGTGTCATCCCTCCTTATTGCTAGTTGAAGACTGTTGTAAACACTATGTGAGTTTTATTGAATATTTGGAGAATAGTTATGAAGATGATGAGTTCATGGATGAGGAAATTTTAGAGGCCCTTCATGACGATACCTTTCATCACCAAGAAGAAAGGATATCCTCTCTCTTGGATGAAAATGAAACCCAACAGGAGTTTATTTATGATAATCATGTTACATCCTCTAAGTTTGATGAAAATTTGCAGCAGACTTGTCAGTATTTTGATCATCGGGAGTATGAGAATCATTTCAAACAGCAAGAGGAAATATTGGAAAATGCTTGCTACAATCCTCAGGTACAAGAAAAATTTGATTCTTCATGTCATTTCTTGCATCAGCCTACATCAAATGATGATCACACTAACAAAGAAGTAGGTGAAAAATTTTCTTTATCCTTGTCTTCTAATCTGAAATCATTTGAGTGGAAGTCAAAAGTTAAGATTCAATTTGTGGATGAACTTTCTAAGAACCATAAGAAAGATATTGAAGTTTTAGAAGATAAAATTCAATATCACAATATTCATGATCAATATCAGTCCTTTCAGATGATTTTTATGCCATAAAACAAAGAGAGGGTGTTGCCACATTTCTCCTTTGAGTTTGAGAAAGAATACACTGTTTTTGAAAATCAGTTTGAAAAGAAGTTTAAGAGCACACAACTGAAGTCTTACGTGGTTGATCAAAGCATGTATGAATGGTCCAAATTTGTAGAATGTCATGAGTAGCTTCAAACAGATTATGTCTTCTATGATTCTATAGCTGACTACATGGAAAAGATTTAGAGTTCAAATTTCCAATTATATTTTCATTTTGAAGATCAGTGACATCTCATGTTGCCTTGGTCATTTCAGTATCATGTTTACTTTTGGTTCAAGTGCAGTAAATAGGTTCAAGCATCAGATCCGATCAATGACTAGCTTCATTGGAATTTTCATGTTCCTTGAGTTACAAATGGAGATTGCAGCTGATAGGGTAGGTAGGAGTGTGTGAATAAGCTCAAAGTTGACTGAGCATCTTTTTAGTAGGTACAAATTTGGTTCTTCTGCAGTGATAATCAAGCTTGAGCCTGAGGTGAAGGCTATAAGATTTTGAAGAAGACTTGGTAAAATTTCAAATTTTTTATTCCAAGAAGATGGATAGCAGCATTAGAACTACTAGTTCTTAGTGTACCATAGGGGTACACTATCCCAAGTGGAGCCACTATCATCACGTAAAAATTTTCAAAACCATCATTGTGTTATGTTTGTTTTTGGTCATGGTTCAAATTAGGTTTAGAAGTCAATTTAGGGTTTGGTTAAGGGTAGGCTAGATTTTTGTAAGTTCAAAGCCCATCCTTAAGTTCAAATAAAGTCTTTTTAAGGTCCATTCATTGTCAAATATCCATAATTTACATTTGTGAGTAATTTCCTAAAGTATCATGTCAGAAATAGTCAATTAGCCAAGAAACCTGACTTTCTTAGTGCCGCTAGTTCAAAAAAGTTGATTTTCACTATAAAACTGCTGAAAGTTATGAAGCAAAAACCTTTTTTTTTGGTTTTGAGTAGTCAACTTCCAAAGACGTTTCTGAGCAACGGAAAATGAATTTAGGAAAAATGAAGGAGATTTTTCTTCCTAACTGACCTAACTACAAAAAAATATCTCAGTTTGTTCAAATTCATTAGGAGGTGGGAGAGATTGATAAATTAAAATGCGCTATGAAAATACTGTTACAAAACTATCATGTGCATGACTGTTTAGAAGTCAACTTCAAGTTCCGTTTCTGGTTAATTGAAAAAGTATTTTGGAATTATAAAATAGGTTTATCTTCATCACTTCCCTAGCTAAAATAACCTCTCTCACGTTTCTCAGAATTGTTATAAGTTGAGAGATACAAGTCTTTCTTTGAAGCCCTATTTTCAGAAAACAGAGTTTTCCTGTTTTACACATTTTTTTCAAAGGTAGTTTCTAGATAGTAGGATATGTATTTCAAACAAACAAGAGAGTTTTTTATTCAATACATAATGGGATACAAAACCTCTTTAATTTTATAAAAATACATCATGGATTAGGAGATATAAGCTTTGTCTCAAGGCCTATTTTTTAGATAAAAACAAGAGAAATCTGCAAGAAGTTAAGAAGTTATAAAGGCTGGAATGACTGTGTTTTCAGTTCATATGGATTTTGATATGATGAAATCAGTTTAATTTTGAGTTTTGGCACATTTTCAAATTTTCATTTTATAAAATTTTGGACAAAACTGCTCACTTAACAGTTTCGTAGCGCAGACAGTGTAAAAAGAGTGAAAAGCGCTACGAAACTGCTGCAACAGCTTTTCTCACTCTTTCTCATAAATGTTTGAAAGGAAAAAGTGTGGATCATGACCTGAAATTGATAGGGGAGTTGTATTTAATGATAATGAAGATAATCATGGAGGAAATAAACCAAAATTTATTAAGGTAATTAGGTAAAAAGGCTGCGCTACGAAACTGTGTTGTTTTCGTAGCGTAGGTCTACTTTAGCTAATTTGAACAGTTTAATGAGGGTTTTGGATAGATGGGACTTAGTGAGGTTTTTGGATAGGTTTTCCTAACAGAAAATAACCTCGAAGTGATGGGTTCATGATGGTCAAAGTGTCTCAATAATACAAATAACCCTATGCCTAGAAAACAAGGGATAGTTTCCTAGTTTAATGGAGATCAACATGAGGTCATAAACTGTTGAAGCTTATAATCTAGATTTGACCATGTGTTAGTGCACTTTGAAAATGGTGTAACTTAATTAAGATAAGGTGGTTATAGATAGTGTTTAATAGTTTGAATCCTATTTGTAATAGGATTGTTTAGTAGATTAGCTGTCTTTTTGTAATAAATACCATGCCATATGGTTATGCAATGTGTCAAGAGTCAGGAATTCGAAGTATCTAGCAGAATATGAGATCATATCATGTTGTAAATGGTATATTAAAGACCAAGAAGTCTAATTAGCAAAGGGTTGGACATTTTTAGCAAAAGACTATGTTTATTTTAAGTGACTGGTTTTCAGCTAAATACAGAGATTTCTACTCAACCAACTTGAGATTCAAAAGGAGTTCTAGTGTGTTCTTGTTCTACTTGCATTTTTTACTATCCTATTTCAGTGGTGTTTGTATATGTTACTCAAAATTCATCTTTGATGCTTTGAATTCCTATATAGACAAACTGACTATGTTTTTTTATAGTTTCACATGTGTATCTCTTGACTAAAACTCTAATATGCCTCAGCTTCCATGTTAAGTAGATTGTTTGGTTTTAATGAAGCTATTTTGACTCCATAAGCCCAATGTGCACTTGCTGATGTGATTTTCAACTAATATCTATCATTTATATTCTTATTACCCCACATAGACCTAGCCATCTATATTTATATCAAAAATCATTAACCCTTGAGAGAGCCCTCTCTGGTTAAGGAGGCTAAGCCTCAATCAAAAGATTGATTTGAAATAGTTACATGAGATTGATTTGATTAGTAGCCTATCAGGTCTAATTTTGTGATAACAGAAACTATTGGGTAATAGTGTCCCACAATGGCCCTGCTATCGGAGTGATTTACCAACATATTGCTGCATGTTTCAATTTATTTTTGCTACTACTATTAATTCTTACAATCAATTTAAACCACCCAACCAGGAATTTCCATACTTTCCTGTATGAAGCACATAATTTCCATTAGAATGAAAATGAAGTGAAATAAATTCACATCATACCTCGTTGTTAGCTCGTTAATGAGGTACACTTTCACTTTTGTTCACTTCATGTCACATCAAGTCAAACTAGTTTTTTGATCAAATCATCATGAATAAACATATCACATATGGTTAGATAAAAAAACAAGCATCATAATCAAGATCATAAATCACATGTAACACTCATAATCCAAAATCATAGATCACATGTAATCATCATAAACCAGAATCATGGATCACATGCATAATTAAAACTGGAAAAATATGAATACTTATCATTTAATTGATCCTTAGCTTCTACCTTTATCCTTTTTCCTTTTTGTACACACACCGGATTGGTTGTCACATTCGATAAACACACAATGCCTTATGTTCAACCATGTACACATAGATAGTGTGCATCACACACATACAACCACACATGACATATAACACCATACAATACATGAACCTACACCTGACATACAACACATACACCCACACCAGACTTACATTACAACACATATACCTGCATCCAGTGTATGACAAAACAGAATACATACACCTACATTAGGTGTACAACACAATGCAATACATATACATACATAGAGTACAACAAAATGAACACACATATCAAGACACGATGACTACAAAATGCTCATACGAGGTACTACAAGTACACAAAATACCATGTACAACATGAACATGATACCCCATGCACATAACAAAACATGTACGACATGCACATAATGCCACATGTACAACAATACCACATGTACACAACACTGTCTACACAACATGTACGCATCACGACCTCCACAATGTGTACACAACACCATATGTACACAACACAACATGCATGACATGTAAACAACACCACCTCCACACAACACCCCATGTACAACATGTACACAACACCACATGCACACATCACCACATGTACAATAATACACACAACACCACATGTACAATATGCACACCATGTAATATGCATAGAACACATATGCCACATGCACAAAGAACCAAATGTACATAGCACCACATATTTAGCATCTGCACAACACCATATGTACACAACACCACATATCAACATGCACACAAGACCACATACACACAACATCACAGGTGCAACATGTAAAACATATACACAAAAATAGTATTGCACATCCATAAACCACACAGTAACTCTACCAAGAAACCCTGCTTCTACTGTCTTTCCACTATTCATGCATGTGTCAGTATGTTGCATATCACACTACTTTCATTCCGCTGATGTATCCCTCAAAATTACCTGCCAAGGAATAAACATAGGCATAATACAAGTATATAATATCAATTCATATCCATATGATACTAACCTCATAGATTTGTCAGGGATACTCTTCCCACTTGATTTTTCATAAACTAGGAGCCTCTTCATGCCATTCACTTGTATAAGCAATCATTCCTCCACAAGAATTATCCCTGACAACCTTGTCAGATAATGACATACATACATACATACATATATATAATAATTAGCATAAATAAATCATTATCCTTCCAAACAATGAAATCCATACATATATATAAATGTAAACATATATAGACATCAACATAATCATGATCACAACATAATTACCATATATCATAAGGTGAAGGTTAATAAAAATCCCTTTATGCGTGCACCACATGCACAATATTGAGAACAAACATTCCCAACGTAACAAAGGAAATTGATATCTCAGATCCATTTACTATACCTTTATTATGAATGTCCTCCCACCATCCATTTACTTAATGGACTCAACCAATCCAGCTAAATACCATATTCTTTCCCCTGGCTTACCTTTACTCATGCACTGGTTTCGTCTGAATCTGACATTACCTATTAGGTTTCTTTCAGCTCTTTCAGAGCTCCAACAAATTTCCTCTTTCCCAATCCAATTCCCAATACCCTCAAAACATAAAATGCAAGATCAAGAAATAAACAAGAAGAAAATCATGAAATGACATAAAAATATGAAACCACAAACAAAGTAGCATGATCATGCACTAGACACAGTCAAGAAAAAAAATTAACCATAAAAAAATAAAAAAATACCAAAAGCACAAGGCTCCCAACAGACACCATGACTCAATCCCATGGATTCCCAATGCTTCGAATGGAAACCTTAGCCTGAGCCTTCTTCAAGTTTTCATGTCAGTCTCTTTTCCATGCAATCCCTTGCATCATATAACTTCCAGAAACACATAATTGTTAGCACATAAATAAATATACAATATACTAGCTATCTTACCTTGTTGTGCCCAACACATTTCCTTGTAGCTGAACACATCTGTTCCATCTATCAAGGGACTCCAATTCTTGAAAAATAAAGATATAGATATACACCAACTGTTATACCTATCAAATACATATCCATGCATATAACACATATCCATATAATTTTAGAAAATATTAGGGTTAAGAAAATTTCCTGTATTCAAATCATCCATTCGTTTGGAATTGCAGTTTCCAAACATAGTCAAAGGAATTCTCTCCCAATTCCTTTCTTTTACCTTTTTACCTTGTTTCAATCTGAGTCTTACTATGTACTGTCACATCCCTAATTGTTATCTATATAAATGCATCAACAATTACCTTATAACGCTAATACCAAGCATGTTTCCCTATAACTACTCACACATGCCAATTACACGTTCCAAAGATCAAGATAAGATATGTATGAATTTGAAATCAACCTTTACCAAGAATAATAGCCATGTCATAATCAACTAACAATCATAAGATGTAATGCTACAACTATCACCTACTTACACTCAAGTACATATTAGCTGTCTCAACACACATTATGTTAGCCTGATCATCTTATAACAAGATCATTTATTCATGAAATATTATAGACACATACTCATATCATGAAATTAATCAAACATTCAAAAAAACTATAAATGTACCATGTTAGTTAAATAAACTAGATGAAATTATAGACACCAAACACTTCGACACCAAATAGACGACATAATCAAACATTCAAGCACCAAGTAGATGACATAAGAAAATTCATACCTTAATATATCTTAGGGGAGGCTTTATTGTCTGCACAATCAATCTATATTAGCATGATATAACTTCACAACAATAAATTAAAAAATAAATAAGATCATAATATCCATAACAACAACTATCTAACATGTTCACATCATAAACTCATAAACAATTTTCATTCATGCATAACAATCACATATGCACAACCAATCTAGATTAGTACAACACAATATCACAATAGGTCAAATCGTACCTAAATTTCATAAACCTAACCTTATGCATAGGCCAATCTAAATTATCATAATACATATAACATCAATATCTTGAGTGAAATGACCATAATCATCATGTGTATGACCAAAATGCATATAACAACAAGTTACCATCCTTCATGACTAACCAACACATGTACATATGATCACAATGATTAAATAACATATATCATACATGTAACCACAAAAAACATAGAATGAAAATCATGTACATAACCCTAATTCTTATAAAAAAAATTAACCAACATACGTGCACACCCACCATGCAAACTTGTATGACAATATGCTCTTACCCAGAAGTTTAGTGTGTTGATCATATCAGCCCCTGTTAATTTTTGGCAATCAATCCCCTTTAAAACCTTGCGAATTCCCTTGGTTTTTCCTGATAAATCCATTTTCCTTCTATCGTTCCCCTCCTTTGAAATCAAAATGCACTAAAAGGCCGAAAAAACCTCGCAATCGAAAAGTTATCAGGCCGTAGCCCCTTTATTTAAAGCCCTCTCCACCTTCTCTCCCATGTGACTGGAAGCTGAAACTAAATGCTAACCCCAAAGGTGTTCACCACATAAGGCTATCGGGTGCATTCTAAGCCGTCCGATCAAATCGTAGATCAACGGTTCGCTGCCCATCCGCCTTGGTGGACCCTGTGCCCAACAGCACCTTCTGAAACCGGTGGTTTATATCGCACCGATTCTCAGCGGCAGGCGGTATTCTTCAAAACAGAGCAATTCCATTCATTCCCCACCATGTGTCTCCGCGTATGGCCCAGAAACCGCTCTCCATTATGCATTATCGTTCAGTTGAAGTCATGAAGTGATATTCATCACAGCCATTCGATCTGAGGACCTTCATCCGACAACCATCGCACTCCGAGGCTGCATGAGGTTTAACCATAAGCAAATTACGTCCCTGGCCCACTGTCCATTGCCCCCGACGCTCTTTCGACCATCGATCTCCTCCTGAGATTGGACGACTAAGATTTCATCATCCCCGCTATTGACCTGGTCTTCCTCCACGTCATCATCCCACGTGTTATCGCATTTCTTCCTCCGCCATTTATATATTTCATTCATACATTATATTTTAGTGTTCTGCATTATAAACTCTGGCCAGCCCTTTCACCATTATTTCCACTGCATTTTCTTCATCACCACCCTGCATGTTTCCGCCGCTTCATCACGTCGCTCTGTTACACAGTCGCTTCCATTGCATTGCCATCCCCCATGCATTTGTTTTCTTCACAGCTTTGTGTGTTTTGCAGGTTGACAACGACGGAGAATTATCATAATTCACAACATCCATTACAAGAGCTGAGCACACGTCAAGGACCATTTTTCAGAGCAAAATGATGAAGAAAGTCCTCGGAAGCCAAATCGACAAGACTCCAATTTAAGAGGCAGGTTTCAAATTTGTCAAACCCTGCAGGGACATTCAAGGCACCGATTTCACAGATGAAGATATCAATGGGGCCGATAAAAAATATCAGTGATCAGTAGAGAATTAAAGACAGGTAGCTGAAGATTTTGGGGGCCTTGTTCTAGCCTTTTGAAGCAAAGTACCAAATTGAAGATCTTGCACATCATTCGAAAGATATATACACAGAAAACAATGTCCTCAAGGATTTATTTCAACAGAGTTTTCTTTCCAGGAAAGGACGGATATTTATGTGATTTTACTGCTCTGTCGTGTCCCTGGAGAGATTTCTACCCAGTGCATTTATTTCAGTTATCAGGCCACATAGTACAAACAGCACAGCATATTCATTCAGCAGTATGGGCGTGAATGTTTCCACCATTTTGCTTTATTTATGCAAATTAAATGATCATCACCTACCTCTTTTACTAGTTTTTGGTTTCTCCTATAAAAACCATGAAGAAATGCATTGAAAGGGTTCCAGATTTTTATCAGAAAATTATGCAGTGAAAGGCTTTTTGCATACATTTTGTAAAATTCTTATATGAAGGCTCAGAGCCCATAGGGTCTCAGTGAGGAGGAGTTCTATCTGTCAAAGAGGATTATGGTCTTTGGTATTTCACAGTCTGTAACTCTCTTTATTGTGCTATGTTAAAATAACATTTCATTTCATCCATCTTTCTTGTATCATGTTTTGGAATGCAAGTGGCTCACTGATTTTTGGTATGGATTCATCCTAGTTGATGCCCATGCTCAGATCAGTTAAGAACTTTAAATATGGCTCATGCATGATATTCTATTCCATTACTCATCTAAACCGTGTTTCTGCTATATTAGTTGCTTTGGGAGGGTGCTTTTAAAATGCTATTATCATGTATGGATTCTTAGATTGGTAAGACCATGCATGGTGGTAATGTATATCTGGGTATCAGCTCAATTTTAACTAGTATCTTCTCAATATTTCTTTCACTACATACACCTTCTGACAATTTATGTTTGTGAAGTATTTCTGAATCGGCCCGCTTTGCAGTAAACTGCCTTTGAATTGTCTATTTCTTTTGTATTAGAGTTCTGCATCTTGCCTCTGCAGTATCTCTTTTCCTGTGTAAATTTCTGAGAGTTTGGTCCCATTCTATTTTATTTCCCTGTTTAAAAGAGATAGCATGTGAGCTGAGGTTGACAACTTCATACATTATATTATATGCTCCTTGCTATGCTAATATGTCCTAGGCACTGGTCTATCACAACTCTAGGCTGTCTCTAGGAGCTACAACATCTTTCTGGCACCGTTTCCGAGGATCGAACTTAAGAAAATTTGAATCCCTGGGCCTCAAAAAATCATTTTCACTCTCTAAGTAGGTGAGCATGGAGAGTTGAGAGTTTTAGATCCCTCAACTTGGCGACTCCACATTTGTTATTTGATATATCTATTTTTAGTCCTGGCTCCTCATAAGCCATACCTAAGGTCAGATTCGTCTAAGCCAAAGACACCTTCAGTGTCTGACCCTGACCAGATTATACATAGAATAAATTGGAGGGGAAGGAAATCAGCTCGTTCCGGAATTCCTGAAGTATCTATAGAAGACTTTCCATCCTCTTCTTCTCAAGATTCTCAATTGAAAATTCCTGACCCCACTGTGGGAGATACTGATTATTGTTATTCAAATAGTCCACCTCGAGAGGTTATCAGAAATAAAAACAGTCTTCATCCTACTCCTGAGGTTGAAGAGGTCAAGGAAGTAACCGAAGTATCTACTGTCAACAGACCATTTTTCCCCTCAACCCCTCAAGCTGCAGATTGGTGATTTGGTGCTCAAATGGGATATCTGAAGAGCTAAAAAAGGTAAACATGGTAAATTCGACTCCCTCTGGTTTGGTCCTTTTAAAATTATGTAATAGGGGGGCAATAATAATTTCAGGTTGGAGAATTTACAGGGTGAATTGCTGGATGCCCCTGTAAATGGTCAATTTCTTAAACCCTATTTCCATTCATGACTCAGGCTGAGAGAGCCTGATGTATTATATTGTATATTAGTTTTTTATCTCATTTTTGTTCGAATAATGTGGGTGTTGTGATGAATTATAAAGTAAAAAATGGAGGTGTTGAATAGCAGAGTCTACATACATGATGATCATAGGGTTTGTGAGTTCTCGACATGTTCAAGGTTGAACGTGCTGTCCCCAGGTGGAGCCAATGTTGATCATATCGGCCCCAGTTAATTTTTGGCAATAAATTCCCTTTAAAACCTTGCGAATTCCCTTGGTTTTTCCTGAGAAATCCATTTTCCTTCTATCGTTCCCCTCCTTTGAAATCAAAATGCACTAAAAGGCCGAAAAAACCTCGCAATCGAAAAGTTATCAGGCCATAGCCCCTTTCTTTCAAGCCCTCTCCACCTTCTCTCCCATGTGACTGGAAGCCGAAACCAAATTCTAACCCCAAAGGCGTTCACTGCATAAGGCTATTGGGCGCATTCTGAGCCATCTAATCAAATCGTAGATCAACGGTTCGCTGCCCATCCGCCTTTGTGGACCCCGCACCCAATAGTACCTTCTGAAACCGGTGGTTTATATCGCACCGCTTCTCAGCGGCAGGAAATATTCTTCAAAATGGAGTGATTCCATTCATTCCCTGCCACGTGTCTCCGTGTACGGCACTGAAACTACTCTCCATCATGCATTATCGTTCGGTCGAAGTCACACATCGATATTAATCACAGTCGTCCGATATGATGGCCTTCATCCGACGATCGTCACGCTCCGAGGCTGCATGAGGTTTAACCATAAGCAAATTACATCCTTGGCCCACTGTCCATTGCCCCCGATGCTCTTTCAACCGTCGATCTCCTCCTGAGATCAAACGGCTAAGATTTCATCATCCTCGCTGTTGACCCAGTCTTCCTCCACGTCATCATCCCACGTGTTATCGCATTTCTTCCTCTGCCATTTATATATTTCATTCATACATTATATTTTAATGTTCCACATTATAAACTCTAGCCAGCCCTTCCACCATTATTTCCAGTGTGTTTTCTTCGTCACCACCCTGCATGTTTCCACCGCTTCATCACGTCGCTCTATTACACAGTTGCTTCCATTGCATTTTCGTCCCCCATGCATTTGTTTTCTTCACAGCTTTGTTTGTTTTGCAGGTTGACAGCGACGGAGAATTATCATAATTTGTAGCATCCATTACAAGAGCCGAGCACACGTCAAAGGACCATTTTTCAGAGTAGACTGATGAAGAAAGTCCTCGGAAGCCAAATCGACAAGATTCCAATTTAAGAGGCAGGGTTCAAATTTGTGAAACCCTGCAGGGACATTCAAGGCACTGATTTCACAGATGAAGATATCAATGGGGCCGATAAATAATATCAGTGATTAGTAGAGAATTAAAGACAGGTAGCTAAAGATTTTGGGGGCCTTGTTCTAGCCTTTTGAAGAAGAGTACCAAATTGAAGATCTTGCACATCATTCGAAAGATCTATACACAGAAAACAATGTCCTCAAAGCTTTATTTCAACAGATTTTTCTTTCCAGGAAAGGACGGATATTTATGTGATTTTACTGCTTTGCTGTGTCCCTGGAGAGATTTCTACCCAGTGCATTTATTTCAGTTAGCAGGCCGCAGAGTACAAACAACACAACATAGTCATTCAACAGTATGGGTGTGAATATTTTCGCCATTTTTCTTTATTTATGCAAATTAAATGATCATCACCTACCTCTTTTACTAGTTTTAGGTTTCTCCTATAAAAACCATGAAGAAACGCATTGAAAGGGTTCCATATTTTTATCAGAAAATTATGCAGTGAAAGGCTTTTTGCATACATTTTGTAAAATTCTTATATGAAGGCTCAGAGCCCATAGGGTCTCAGGGAGGAGTTCTATCTCAAAGAGGAGTCTAGTCTTTGGTATTTCATTCACAACATCAGAATCCCTATATTGTGTTAGACTAATAGAACATTTCATTTCATCCATCTTTCTTGTATCATGTTTTGGAATGCGAGTGGCTCACTGGTTTCTGGTATGGATTCATCCTATTTGACGCCCATGCTCGGATCAGTCAAGCGCTTTAAATATGGCTCATGCATGATATTATGTTCCATTACTCATCTAAACTATGTTTCTGCTATATTAGTTGATTTGGGAGGGTGCTTTTAAAATTCTATTATCATGTATGGATTCTTAGATTGGTAAGCCCATGCATGGTGGTAATGTATATCTGAGTATCAGCTCAATGTTAACTAGTATCTTCTCAATATTCTTTCACTACATACACCTTCTAATAATTTATGTCTGTGAATTATTTCTGAATCGGCCCGCTTTGCAGTAAACTGTCTCTGAATTGTCTGTTGCTTTTGTATTAGAGTTCTACATTTTGCCTCTGTAGTATCTCTTTTCCTGTGTCAGTTTCTGAGAGTTTGGTCCCATTCTAGTTTATTTCCCTATTTACAGGAGATAGCATGTGAGCTGAGGTTGACAACTTCATACATTATATTATATGCTCCTTGCTATGCTAAGATGTCCTAGGCACTGGTCTATCACAACTCTAGGCTGTCTCTAGGAGCTACAACATAGTGCAATAACCTTGCTCGGATGGTCTTCATCTCCTACTCTATTTCAATCAACACATCATCATCATAACATACCAACAACATCATGATGGCCTAAAATGCATACAATTACCTCATGGAAAACAAAATTAACCATGAAAATGGATGCATAACAACATATAGACACTGACATGTGTAACGAATGCATATGCAATCGACATGAATTCATGATGAACACATTCTGACATCCGCACAATAAAATTTTGCATGACATCACAACATAAAAAATAACCACCACCATGCATACACAACGATCACATAGGCACTAAGCATAAGGACACATATGCAACTGACATGTACAAATGAAAACACATTCATGCAAGGATAACTAAACCATGCTATGATACCACTCTGTAACATCCTCCTCCCACATTTACCCAAGTTAACCAGTCCGCTGGGGTAAGCATGTGATGAGAGGATGCTATGATGTGATTCAACTCCCCATGTACATTTAACGAAGTGGAACCGACAAAACACAACCAATCTAACCTTCTACACATGATGTAAAACCTTTATGAGCCAACCAACCCTTCCAGGTGGCCAACCCCTGAGAAAAATTAAAATTTTACTGATATGGACCCTCAACCATGCCCATAATAAGCCATGCATGTGACTGAGACCTTCTAATTTCTCCCATACTAAGGCATGCTGACGATTGTGGACTTTTCCCAACATTTTATGCTAGTGAACCCAAATTCCGAGCCACTTTTTCAAGGCTAGGTCCTAGACCACTACCCAGAACTTCATGAAACCTTCATAAATGATAAATAATAATGAAAATAAATTACTAATGCAAACACTTGAACAAGTACTTGATATGACCCCTACTAGCCATGATAGGAATTTCATCAAACATGTCACAAATATACAATCTACAGGTGATAACAAAAAATTAGAGCATAGGGGTCTCATACTTATCTAATATTTGTAAGGAGAATTTTTTTCCTTATCACATTAGATGAATTATCATATATTAGATAATATATTCATTTTTCATTAATTTTATGATCAAAACATAATGAGTTCCATACATCAAGTCTATCATAGAACATACTCATAAACAACATATAACCAAAAAAATAACAAGGATATGACTACCATTAAAGTAACATATGAACCAATATATTTACACAAGAAATACCAAGGGGAAAGAGCACTTATTAATGAATGCAAAATCCAACCAGGTATGGGACCTCCACGAACCGCTTGACCATAGATTGGATGAACTATATCTTTCTTTCCACCAATCACCCCTGTGCCATATTCCAAGTATGAATGTGGGACTCACAACAAAACCAATCTAGGTTTTCTCAGGCTTTACCACAATCCACATCCTACCACTAGGCCCTAAAAAAACATGGATGAAACTATATTTCTCCACCTACATCGTGATGAATTTTCCTACCTCCTAGTCTCTAGGATTTGTCATATATCCCTCGATTCACCAATCGAGGATTCCTAGGCCTAATAGAGACTCTACCCTCTAGCCTTTACTGTATATTCCACCATTCACAAGTCGAGGATTCCTAGGCCTGATTAAGGAAAAACACCTCTAGGATTTATGGTTTATCCTTCTATTCACGAGTTGAGGATTCCTAGGCCCACTCATGCACACAAAATCCGGATTTACCACAATCCTACCTTCTCCAGTTTCAAGGTTCCTAGGCTATTTGTTATTTCTTTTAGAGACCACCTCACTCAGTTTCGAAACCATCCAGAAATAAAACTTAACAAAAAAAGAGAAATCACCTTCACACCATGGGTATCAAGGCAAGGTTGAAGAACACTATCACACCTGGCAAAAACCATGCCAATGATAGCAAGAGAACCAAATACACACTTGCATGTACCATGCATGCCAAATATAGAAAGGAAATCACACATGAAAATTGATACCTTCATGTGATCCCACTATAGTTAGTTGATCATGCTCTTCCTTTCCTTATCTTTGCTTCCTTTTCCTTCTTTTTAGTTCCTATGCTTTCCTTGATCCAATACTAGAGTGCTCCAAGAAAAATCTAAGTGTGCAAGAGTGTGAGAGAGAGAGAGAGAGAATAGAGAGAGAGAGAGAATAGAGAGAGATTGAAAAATGAACTAACAAAAGGTTACCAACTAATCCACATAATCCTTTTTATCAATGAGGCCTCTATTTTCTTCATTTTCCATTATTTTCCTTCATTTTCCTCCTCACATGCAACTTGTGACCTTCCACCTTCCTTCTCTCCTATTTTCTATTATTTTCATAAATAAAATGCAATTAATGCGTCTTTTCCTTTGCCAATTTCCTTTATCCATAATAAACCAAATGAAAACCCCACTAGGATTTTTTTCCCACTATTCAGCTTAGAATACATGTCCCATGACCTTCGACTTATATTTTTTTACATGGATTTTTGACCAGGGCTATTACAATAACCATCATGCTCCTATTACAAGGCGAAGATGTTATGTGGGCTCTACTTTGAACTAATCAGCATGGTCTCTTTTTTTGCATTGGCTCTCCACGTATATAGAAATATTTTGATAGTGGCTCTGCCAATTAGTTTTCTATGTTTGATTGTGCACCAAAACTAAACATGCACCAAAATGTCCTCCAACCACTTTTTAACTCTGCAAAATTGACTTTTGGAGCCTCATCTTTGAATAGCCATAACTTTTGATCCAAGAGTCCATTTTCAAACTTTCACATACCACTAGAAATAAATTTCATATATATATATATATATATATATATATATATATATATATATATATATATATATATATATATATATATATATATATCCATCTATTTAGGTTTCAAAATTGTTTTAGGTGATATCCTACTTAGGAAATCCTTCAGACCATCTGCTCCAACACTACTCATCTTCCAATCAAAACTCCTGTGCCATGCTTTTCCAATGCCAATAATGACAACACCATCACCAATGCTTTCCAGTTGAAATGATTTACATTTTCCATTAGTTGTAACATATTTCCAATAGTTAGCGTCACCTACACTTTCAAATCATGTAGATCCCTAGAGTTACTGAGCCCATCATTCCTTGATCCCTGGAGGCATTGTGATTGAACTTGACAGTGATTGTGATTGGACATGTGATTTGACTCGTAGTGTGTCACAACACCATGCCACAATTGTAGAATGATTTTTGTGTGCTTTTAGTCTTTACGTTTCTGAGTTTTTATTCAAACTTTGAACTTTATGCTTTGCAATGTCCCTTTATTGTTTATTGTTACACTTGTATATATTCCTTAACATCAATTCCCTCATCTTCATAGGCCAACTAATGTGCCGATGGGCGCATTGGAAGTATCACTTCACGTCAGTTTGACTATTCTCTTTTTAGGTTAGGAGTAGTAGTGTTTTTCCTTTCTTTGTTGTTTTCTTTGATTTTATTTACATTCATTTGTTTTCTCTTCACTTCTTTCCTTTTATTCATTTTCATCTATAGGTTAGTTACTACATGAGACTGTGTTTGGCTTCTAAAACAAGCATGGTTAAATCCAAGAGGAAATTTTACTACTATAAATGCATGGTTTGTTTTTTATTCCCTCTATTTTCCTGAATCTTGCATTCTTTTAATGTGATGATACTCTAATGGAAAATATGTTCCTCGTTGCAGAAAATTGCTGTGAAGTCACGATGTTTGAAGTTTAATTGGTACCACCTACTCTAATCAATTTTATCTTTTCGGTTAATCCAAGTCAAGCTTGTCGAGTAGAGTAAGGAGGGGAGGAAAATATTAACAAGTATGTCAGGTGTATATAAAAATATTCTTCTCTAAAGGGGAAAAATCTACTCTTAGAAAGTCGGGATCCCTCTTCTACCCCATGAAATAAATAAAATCATATGCACAGTTATTTGA
Organism: Pinus albicaulis; assembly: GCA_034641835.2. Taxonomy (NCBI): domain Eukaryota; kingdom Viridiplantae; phylum Streptophyta; class Pinopsida; order Pinales; family Pinaceae; genus Pinus; species Pinus albicaulis. The sequence continues at coordinate 1,078,980,741 of CM076572.1, read as the reverse complement.
AAAAAAATGAAAAAAATGAAAAATAATAATGCATGAAATAAGAGAAAGGATTACTGTGTAGAGAGGTGAAGCAAGAAAATCCACTAGGGTGTTGTCCAAGCTCGCTAATAGCAGCGCAATGTTTGTGTTCCTGAAGTGACTCCGTTGGGGTACTGTCTAGGCCTACTAGAAGTGGAGAAACACTATAGGTGGAAATAAGTCTTTGAAATTTTATTTTTCTTGTGCACTTATATACTCCTTATCTCCAATTGAAACAGCTTAGTTTGAATTGGCTTGGTTAGTGTGTCACCGATGAAGCGAATGGATGGGACCATGTATTTAACTCAGACTAAATGATGAAGCTGTTGTGATAAATGAATTGAACAATAATTCCAGAAGGGTGAGACCAATTTTCCATGAGACAAGATTCATTCAGAGAGATGGAGTTCTACCAGTGTGTCACAAGTGTTATAGCAGCTACAACCACCCTCCAAAATTTTTCTTTTGCTTAGATTTTGGAGCATAACTTTCTTTTACTAGGAGCTTATCTTGTACTTCTATCAGGTATTCATGATTTGATTGATGTTTATCCTTTATCTATGCTTGTGTTCACTTGATTTTCATGTAGTTAATATTTCTAAGTCACAAGCTAACCTGTTGCCTTAGCATTGCACAACATTCCTAGGCTTACCTCCAGAAACTGCACAATCCATGAGGGAAAGAAACCTTAATGACTAGAATTGCAAAGTCACGACTGGCAGTCAGCCTTGAGCTCAAAAAATATGCAGTCATGATTGGAAATTAGCCTTGAGCTTGGAAAATATGAAGTGGTGGAAGGCAGCCCAACGATTAGCCTAGAAATTGCGCAACCCCTCACTAAGGTTAGAAACTACATAGTGCATTGAGTCAGAAAGTTCCCCAGTTCTCAAAATTGCACAATATTTCCCGTTGATGTGCATGGAAATTTTTTCTTGAAAAAGAAGAAAATTTGAAAAATAAAAAAGGAATCCTTAAAAAATAGGGATCTACTTTTAGTAACTCGAAGGAGGCACAATTGCTATTTTTGGAATCTTTCGCCATGTGTCGCTTTTTCCTTGATTTTAGGTATGCATGTCATAAACCCTATTTTTCTCAAATCTATTTAATCGATGGCTATAGAGCTCATTTTCACATTAAATATTGGAGATTTATCATTCTCAAGGAGATCACAGAACCTTTAATGCAATCATCGTCATTTTTCTGGGTGAGTTTCACATTTATTTCCTTTTGTCACTTTTTCTATCGCTTTTTGCCATTTGGCTTGTGTGAGTCATATTTTTCTTTTTCTTTACATGCATGTTGGAATTTCAACTCACTTTAGCTTTTAAAAGTGTTTTTTTAAGTTATTGTTTCCCTTTCCCAAGTGTCTCATCAGTTTCTTTGCAACGACTCAACTCACTGATTTGCTTTCCTTCCCGTTTATTCAATTTATGCACCCGATTTGTCTTGTTTCATTCACACTTAATCAGATCCACACTCAAGCTAACAATTTCTCTCAAATATAATCATTTTCCACACTTCCCTTAGGAAGATCTTCCATTCCCTTTGTCGGTTTTCATTTTTCCCAGCTGGGCACTATGCAATCCTAAGGCTCAAGTTGAAATATTGACCTCTGGAATTACAGTTTGCATAGTAAAATTTGGCTCAACTGCACATTGTGCAGTTCTAGGGCACATTTTGCATCCCTGGCCACTGAAGCTGCATAATGCATAGTCTCTCCCAAACCACTTCCTAAGCCAAACTACGCATTGTGCAATGTCAGACCTCAAGCTTCGACCCTGACTGTTGGGACTGTCCAATGCGTAGTTCCCATAGGTATCCAGCCACTCTTTCCAGTAAATATTATACAATCCTTCCCATCAGGTTCTTGATTTGTTGCTTTAACATGCCTTAAAAGTGTTTTTTCTTTAAGACTAATGTTTTCTTGCCATGAGTGACGTTTATGTCCCACAGGTAAAACATTTGTTGAGCACCTCTCCAGTAGTCACTATTACCATGGAACCCAAGAGAGCTGCTGGTGAGCCTTGATATTTCTCTAAGATTTATACAACTCCCAAGGGCTACTCAACTCTATTTATCAACCTGGGGTTTGTAAAATATTAGAGGTGACAATGCTATATGCACAACAGATGGATTCCACTCATGCCGTCCTCAACTAGGTATTCTGATTAATAATGCTTCGAGGCCATTAATTCTATTGAATTAGAGTGAAAAATATATGTAGATGCAATGTATAAATACTCTGAAAAAAAATAAAAATAATGCTATCAATTTCAACTTGAAAATTCTATTGAAACAACTCATGAATAGGAAAAAGCTAACCTACTTTGTAGAAGGGAAACTACACTATCTTGAAATCATCTATCTAGTTATCAAAACTATTTACAGTAAAGGAAACAATTTCTCTTGAATAACCTATCAAACCATAAATCAAGATTCTATCTATTATTTTACTAAATCACACTTGCATATAAAACATTTTTCTATGAATTATGTGATAAAATACTAATGATATTTTTGTTTGTGAAACAAGGGAAAAGAAAGTTTGAAGTGGCCTAGGAGTCTCTATTGGTCATGAAATCATCGTTAAGGTTAAATAAGATCCTAACCTAAAATTGAATGGAAAAAAGGATCAAAATTGGACCAAGAATGATGACCTACAACTATTCTATAGGAGGCCGCTACAGGAGTTATGCATTGCTACAGGAAACCCTGTATGTTATAAGAAGGCTTCTGAGAAGGTTCAAGAGGTGAACAAGGTGGTTAGAAGGTGTGGGAAGGTGAATGGATGTGAGGGAATATGGTTGAAAGGTCACCAAGACCTATAGCTAAGCTCAGAGCCCCTTGAGGGACTATTTTTCACTAGAAGTGATGCTCTCGGTGTTCATGGAAAAATGACCTCATAAAATAGAATTTTGATGGAAAAATCTGGAGTTTGGAAGAGGAGGTGATGGATTCTAAGGTGGATTTGGTGAAGGTTCCCTTTCCTACAAATTCAAACAACCCTGCAATCATCACATGCATACATTCATTGATCATTGACAAAATGGAACAAATAGAATTGAAAAATATGAGTTGAATTTAAAGATTTTCTAATTTATATTGAAATTATGAGCTAATCAACAAGCTAAATTCTAAGCTACAATAATCATATGCAGAAAAAGACAACTATCATAACCAAGTTTCCAAGAAATCATAAAAATAATGCTTTTGGGATGTGGTTGGAGGTCCTTCTAGTCATGCTCCCATGAGAGAGATGAGGCAAAGGCTCCAATCAAAACATTTAATGGAGTATTATTCTACTGAGATGCAAGGAACTAGACAAAACTTTGGAACTAAAAGAAAGATAGAAGTACACAAGAGGAACCTAATCTAGTGGGTTGGGCCCAAACCCAAGAGCCTCAGTCCTCTAAAACTAACTCAGCAATGAATCAAATAACCATTTATCATTATCATTGAATCAAGGTCTAATACATCACATAATAGTCAAAAGATAACAATTCCTAAGCTAAATATCTACCCAGATGAAAAGAAAAATCGAATACTAATGAGCTCTTCCACATTTTCATTTATACAAGAGGGTAGCTACCAACATCTCCCTATAAAATAGGAATATTGTCTCTTGTAACTCGAGAATAGTGGAGAATGACTCCTCATGACTTTCAGTTGGCTGGCTTCTAATGACCTCGAGCTGATGAGAGAGATCTTGATGTGACATTGGGTTGATTGAGGGAGTTAAGGAGGTGGAAACCCCTATAATCTCTCCTTGATGTCTACTCCCAAGCCCTACATATAAATTTTCTAAAAAAATTCTCCATTTCTTACAATTAAACCATATTAGGCTACATGATATGAAAAATATCTTTGACCCTTCTCAGAAGCATAATATGGGGAAAAAAGTAAATAAATGCAAGAAAGAGATAGTTCTGAAGTTGGAGGATGGCATTATGACACTTTATAATATACCTATTGATGAGCCTCATCAGTCGCGTCAAAAGAAACCACTAAAATTAGTACTGGGGAAGAAGTTGAGCAAGCACTAATTAACTTGCCAGTATATGTGAATACTCAGTTGTTTGTAGAAAAGGAAT